>CM075808.1:20137155-20844655 GCA_037975025.1 Excoecaria agallocha | reverse complement strand
TAAATATATTTCATAAGTGTTAGAGCTTACATATTTAATTTGGATGGATTTGGAATTAATTTGGGTGATTAAATTCAAGTGTATGCACAAAGGACCTAGTTTGTGGGTTTTGTGCATAGTCTTTTATGAAAGGATTTTAATTGGATTTAATTGAGCTCAAATAAATTATTAATAATTCCAGAAACCCATTTAATATTTCTCTATAAATTTTAAAGATTCCAATCCCATTGTGACGTAGGATTTTTAACCTAACTATAAAAATCCAAGTGATATGGATTTTAGGGTTAAGTGAACATTAAGAGAAAAGAAATTCTCTCTTTTTGAAAAACCCTAGCCGCCACTCCCTTGATAACATCAAGGGGAATTCAGGCAACCCTTGTGTTCCATCATTCTTGGTTCATTCAATCCTTTTTTAGTATGGATTACTAATTGGAGGTGTTCAATTTTTGACACTGTGGTTTGTGACAACCCGGTGAGAAGGAAAATCAACTATTCAACAAAAATCAAAGGTGATTTTTCTTATTATCATTAATATTTATATTGTAAATTCATAGCAAGATCAGATTTATTGGTTAAAAATTTTAAATTCCGCTTTTGCATGGGATTCATGTAACCGATAATTTCCAACATGGTATCAGAACCTCGGTTTTGCCATGAATCTATAATTCTATATTTTTTTGGGAATAGTTTTAATTTTTGAGTTTTTATTTCATGAACTTTAAAATATCAGATTTGATTGTTAATGAATGAGAAATATTGATTTATGGATGTATGTGATCAAATATATAAAATGAAAAATAAAAATGATTTTTTTAAGAAAAGAATCATTGTTTTTGGCGTGAATGAGTTTTATTTTTCAATAAAGTTTAGGGGCTGTTATAAATTAAATTTTTATTGATCCACTATAAAATTATTTTGATTATAATTTATGTGTCTAATATATGATATTAAGCCATAAGATCAAACAAAATTAAAATCGAAGAATTGTTGCATGAAAACTAGTTTAGTCAAAAAGTTCGATAAATTGGTATTCTTCGTGTGTTCTTGGCGAGTTTTTGCTTAGAACAATTTTTAATCTTCTAAATCTAATATATCTGATATATTAATGTGTTTTAATTAATTGGATTAATTAAAATGGGCCTTGAATTAATTGGATTAATTTTAATTCATTAAAACCACTTAATGGGCTTAATTATGTTTACGGACTTGATTTAAATTAGTGAATGACTTGGTGGGCCCAAGGAGCTGATTTAAATTAAATATTATAGACTTTAATTAAGTTTATTAATGGGTTTTAGGAGCTGGAGTGGGCTTGGCTCATTCAAAAAGGCCCAAATGTTCCAAAAGAAACAAAACTAGTTTGTGTGTGAACACACTTTAGGATTTAAATTTGTGGGTTTTGGCCTACCCTTTGTTTTAAGCCCAAAATTGATTATTTAATTATTTAATATGATTAATTAATTAAATAATCAATTAATAATTAATTAATAATCAATTGGATTGATAATTAAGGCAATAACACATTCATACAAAAGGGTTTCCTAAAATGAAAATTTCCAAAATGGAAAAAGTTTCCTAATTTGATCTCATTATTAAAATAACTCAAAAGTATTTTTCAAGAGTTGAAACATAGTATTTATTCCATTATATGGTTTTACTTTATGCATTGCAAATGCATATAAGGGTGTATGATAGGCATGAAGGATAGTTATGGACAAAGGTCCAATGTGATTGAGCATTATGCATGTTTTGGCCCAATGAGGACTTTTATGTCCCGGCCACTTGTTTTTGGTTTGTATTTCATTTCAAATTGTAATTTGTAATTAGATTACTTAGATTAGAATTAGAAATAGAGATGGAGATCATTTTCAAGGAGTAAGATGGGCTGGATGGAGATCCAACAAGCTTAAAGATAATGTAATTATTTTTCTTGTTTGAATCATGCATACTACCTAGGTGTGACCTTTTGATTTCCCTCTTGGCTCGGGGAAATCAATGCAGTAAAGTCCATAACTATACCATATTTGTATGCTTATATTTATGTGATAGATATACGATGCATACCAATGTATGCCAACCATGTATGATGATGAGACTTAATTAACTAAAATCACTCAAACTAATACAGAGGTAAATAAGCCTTCCATTAATTTGAGGAGAACCACAGTGTCAATGTCACATTATATGTTCTTTATAGTGTGGGTTGTTGACCACAGTCAATGTCACATTATATGGAATATGTTCGAATCCAATTAAATTGGTCATCTTAGCTAGCCATTAGCTTGTTGACCACAGTCAAGGTTAATGGTTCTTGAGGCAAGATTAGGAAATGCATATATGATATGCATGTATCAAGAGTTGATAACATAATAATCCAATAGTTGTGTGGAGATACAATTGGTATAGAGATACCTACCTTTGAAGGGTATGAAGTTTGGCTTGTTGACCACAATCAAGGTCAAATTACATATCAAAGATTGGATATTGGCCCACTAAGAAAACCATAAGGTTTTCTCAGATTATATAATGAGGGCTATTAATTTGCAATAAAATAGTGGGAGTAAATGGATCAATTAAAGACCTAATTAATGCATACATATATATGAACATGTTAGAGAGTATGCCCTAGAGCCTATGTAATAGGGATATATTTCATATGGATGAATTCATATTCTTAATAAAAGGCATCATTCATTTATTAATGCGATGTTAAAATACATGAGTTTGTAAATCTTATATTAATAAATTAAGTCCTTGATATTATAAACACAATGCAAAGGCAATCATGAAAGTGTTCATGATATGAGATATCTATTGCATGCAAATGTATTAATATCTAAATATCCATAATCATAAAATTAACAAGATAGGATATTTTTAATTCGGATAGAATAACACATGTTATGCTTCTTGAATGGTTCAAACAGTGGTTCTCATAGTTGTGATTATGGAAGATAATCAAAGCTAACATGTGAATGCTTGTTAGAAGAACAAGTTCAATGGAGACTTGCATAGAGAATCCTCACATGGATATTAAATCTATGCCAGTTACGAATCTCTTCATAGTGGTTGTGCAAGTATCCTTAGACTTGAGATCACCAAAGTTATCTTAAGTAGCAAGTGGTATACTTTGACTCCATAACTGATTACTTCCAACTAGGGATGAACATAGTTAAGAGGTTGGGTATATCATGACCTACTTGAAGATATTTGAGTGATTGACAAAGGATTCACTATCCCAGATTTATTAAGGGGAGTTATCTCGCATGATTTTATAATTGCCTTGTTCAGAGAATCTCTGGCCAGAGTAATATGCCACGATTGATAGGGATCCATGAAGGGTATTTTAGGAACAATGGTTAAATTAATAGAACATACATAATTAGATTTATATGAGTTGACATAAATTCATACTCAAAATCTAATTCAGATAAGAGTGGTGAAAGGAGCAATTGCACGGTAACTGTTTCTATGGAAGGGTATAGTCAAACCACTTGACTTTCCTGACATTTGGGTAATCATGATGCCTAACGAAAGGTCAATCATGACTTGTATAATAGTGTATCATAAATATCAATAGGGATTGATAAAATGATTTAAAGAAGTTTAAATCATGTGAGTTTTAAATAGAACTCACAATTACATATTATACTGGCAATATGGATAGGAACCCAATAGGTCACACACATATAGAGCAAAAAATAAAATGGTAAAATGACAAGGATAATAATATTTGATATTATTATGGGAATAGAGAAGTGAATAAGAGAATAATTAATTAAAGAGTTTAATTAATTATGATTAAGTAAAATTATTTTAAGGACCCTAAAGAGGCCCTAGTGGAATTCAAAGGCAAACATATGTCATTAAAGTCAAATAGAGCATTAGGGGATAAATTAGTAGTACTTATGATCTAATGGATTCATGGTTTTAAGAGATAGAGTATACCATAGTCAAATGACATTATAGCATAGTATGTATAATTCGAGCAAAAATACAGTTAAGATATTGTTTGGGAACTATTATTTCTTGCATGCATTAATACTTATGTTGATTATGGATTTTATAAGTATATTGACTTGAATTAAGATATTAGGCATTAATGTGAAAGTGCTGTCCAGAAATTCGGATTGACCTCCAATGACTATTTTAATCATAAATTGAGTTTTTGAACTCCAAATTTGATGATTTTAGTTGGGATAGAATCGGGACTTCTTTTTCTACAAATGTTATAGAAATAACAATAATGAAAATTTTCCTCTAAGGCTTTCAAAATGCCCAAAACAGTAGCCCTTTTTCATTTGGCGGGTCATTGGAGCAGTAGGTGTTTCTTATGTTATAACTCTTGGGATATATATCAAAATGACTTGAAATTTTTATATCATATATTTAAGATATTAAGTATCAATTTTTAAGAAGGAAAGTTTCTTGAAAAATGTCGTTTTCCATGTGAAAAGATTTATGGAAAAATCGGACAGTAAGCAGTAGAAAGTGAGTATGTTTAGCATGAAGTATTAATTTATAGGTCAATTTATAAATATGGAATTTTAAGGGTAAAATATGGATAGAAGCATATATTAAGTGGTCAATTCAAAAAAGGGATTAAATAGAAAGGTTGATTTAAGACAAAGAGTTAGTGGAGGGGTCACTTTATAGCATTCAAAAAGTTGTATGTCTTTAGTGTGACATGGAAAACCTTAAAGGACCTAGAAAGACTTTTACCAAAGCACTATATAAATGTTGGTGTTAGTGGAATGAAAGAGAAAGGGAGAGTGGGACGGCACCAAAGGAGGGAATTCATTTCATCTGTAACACTCTTATCGTCTACATAGCTGTAAACACTATATTCTGTAACATTAAGCAAGCTTGCTAGGTTTAACGTTCAATATATATATATATTTAGTTTTAAACTTCAAACATAAATCCGACATATAAACTATACTATTAACACTTTACTGTATACTTAAGAGTATTTTTATATAATACAACATTTATATCTATTAATCATCTGTACATCACATCCTTGTCAAAGTAAATAAAAATCTTGTAAACAAAATGCATTCAACAGTAGACTATACTTTCAATCTCTCTCTTGTGTTGGCCATCCTACTGCAGATATCATCCCAGGAAAAACAATCCTTACTTGCAACCTACACGGATGAAACACCCGTGCTAAGCTATAAAGCTTAGTGGGGAACAAAAACATGTGGATGACCCCTTTTAAAGGTCATCAAGATGAAAACCCATATATACACATCTTAAAGCAAATAAACCAATCATTATAAACAATATTCACTATAAACTCCCAGTGCTATATTCTCTTATGCTATTCTTATAACTAATAACAACACCTATTGATATTTCCTTTGCTTATCAATTTCATAACTTTATCAATATTTATTCAATACTTGAATCCTATACATCAAGCTTACTTTCTGGATTTCTTTATGTTACTCTTGACCAATTACTTGAATTATTATTTGTCAAACATTAATGACTATATTATTCATATATCAATATCAATTTCCAAACTTTTAAAAACTAAGTCATATTTCTATCACTTATTTACAAATATTTATATATATACTTTATCTATACTTTATGAGTTCCCATAATTTAGTCTTAGTGATCACTTGGATATACTTAACTATCTTAGAAACATGGTACTGTATTTAAATAATTTCTATTCCCTATACACATGTATAATATTTTCCATGTATGAGATGCATTCTCATTCGTTGGAATACTTACTATTATTATTAAACTATTATATCTTTACCTTGTATCTTTTTCAACTTTTAAAGCATTTCGATATTGCCATTGCTTCATCAGTAATCACACTCAGCACACTTTAAATATATACATTTATTTAACATATAATCAATGGATTAGAAAATCCTGACAAATCTAACAACCTCACGTAGTAAACAAGAAAAGCATTTGAAAAGCTTAACAGTTAACTTAGCATGCTTGTATTGTATCATTACTGATAATTCTTTATGCATTTAACTCATTTAAGCAATTTTGAACATTTAGAACCAACTATAAATAGCATACATATCGTGAGTTACTTGGTAAACTTTATTTATTTAAACTTATGAAACAATACAAGCAAATCAAGTCAAACATGTAATCAAGCAATATCCTTAACCCTTATATGATGCTTGCTATGTACTTTATACTTTAATATCTGTACTGCACTTATAGTTTAGCCTGCCTAAGTTCTATCAGTGGATAACGGAAACTATGGATACACATCGGTATCAAAATGAAGGATATCCGAAGATATCGAATCTATAGACCCAAACGGGGCCAAATATACTGTGGACTGGTCAAGCAGACCCAAACGGGGCCAAATATACTGTGGACCGGTCAAACAGACCCAAACGGGGTCGCCTATCAACCCAAACGGGGCTGTTCATGATCCAAACGGGATCATACATACTATGGACCCAATTGGGCCGAACTATGGCAGCTGCAATTTCCCTATAGGCGCCTATCTATCCACATCTAAAACTCTATCGCAGGTAGAACTATATTCGTGTTCAATTCACATATTAAGACTGTATTCATAGTATACTATTTGGACATATATAGAGTCTTATAAAACTATAAGTTCTCTGGTGCATAAACAGATATATGCACATTTCATAAGCCAAGTTACACAATTAGTTCATCCATTTTGTGTGACTATAAGTTTGCATCATGATATAGGCATGACATATAATCATCATATCATATGCTTGATCATGTTCTCATTAAGCATCTCACATGTTCATAGTCATGCTAAACATTTTCTATCTCATCGGGCAATTACATGCTCATACACTCATATATATAATCATAAATGTACATACCTGTAGGTACATTCGCATATAGTAAGCTTATCCTTATAAGCATGTTTATCAATATGTATGCATATGATCCTTTATTGATAGTCATATAAGCATGATCTATATTCATATCATATGAGCATGGTCTATATTTATAATATATGAGTATGATCTATGTGAGACCCCATACATGACCCTAATTAAATTTCATGTTTTGAGAGGAGTTTTTATTTGATTAAGATTAATTATTTAATGAGGAATTCGTATAAATAAGTGGTTAAGGGATAAATTATGTTATATTTATTTTAATGGCACGGAAAATAAATTGATTAGTGTGATTTAATTTTAATTAAGGGTTTAATAGGAGTATAATTATTGATTCGGGGTAAATTGGTAATTATGACATTTTATGGGGTCAATTGAGAATTTAAGAATAGTGGAGAGGCTAATGTAAGGAAGAAGTTAAATGATGAGGTTGAATTAAGAATGAATTAAATGGTGGGGTATAATTTGTGACATGCAAAGAATTGGATGTTATTAATGTGACATGCAAATTCTTGAGGGATTAAATAGGACATTTACCATAGTATTATAAATAGAATAATCTTAGTGGATGGAAAGAGAAAAGTGAGAGTGGGTGAAGGTGTGGTCGGCATTGAGAGAGGAGAAAAACCAGAAAATTTACTTCCTTGCATTTTCTTTCAAGCCTTTGAATCTTCAAGCTAGTTAAGTGACAAATCTTGATGGTTAATTAAGGCATTTAAGTGCTTAACTCTAAGGTAAGTGGTTTCTATTGAATTTCATCATCATCATCTTCTTCTTCTTCTCATCTTGGTTGTGGTAAATGATGAACAAGTGCTGGAAATGATGGAATAATGGGGAATGAATTGTGTTGTAGTTAAAGAAGGAGGAGATAGAAAGGATAAAGACATTGCAAGGGATTGAAAGCTTGGGTGTGATAGGGATTTTGGCCAAGGTATGGGAACTTAGGATTATTCATATTGCATGTGAAATTATCTACTGGAACATGTTGTGGTTGGCTTGAAATCTAGAGAAAAGTAAAGAGAAACACAAGATAAGAAATGCATGCGAGTCTTAAAAATTCTGGGTTTGAGTTCACTGGACCTAGTTGTACTATTTTGGTAATATCTTGAGTTTGAGAATAGATAATTAGATTATTCCAATTGGGTCTTAAACTAGACTTACATACAAAGATTTCATAGGAAGTAATCACACTCAAATTCTGCCTCTAGATATTTTTTATGATTTATTGAATTTAGGAAAACTTCTAAATTCGGATTCTGGACCAGGTTGGGGAACAATTGAGATATATGTATTTAAAATGATCAGAATGACATTAAATTAATTAATATGAAAAATATACTCATAAATACACATTTTATATGAAGGAAGTAATGCCTAATTTTATTTCTATGTTTGTCAAATAATTAGCATGAAATTCGTTGAATCTGTTGAGACTGTTAGGGTACAGATGTTGGTATTTTGGGCATAAGTGATAGTAGAGAAGTCAAAATATTATTCTGTAAAATTATGAGTAAAATAGACACCTAGTAGTACGTTTTTGATGAAGAAATGTTGGTCTAAATCGCTCTTGAATTTATGCTATGAATTTTTAAAAGTGACAGCCCCCACTGTTTTGGTTCTATGAACAGCCTATAGTATTTTTCAAATAACTCAAGCTATAGACCCGATATTAAGATTAATTTTGATGTTCTGGAAACTAGACACATAGGGGAATAATATTTTAGAAGACCATTTTTCCTATAAATGACATCTTCAATTTCAAATTTGGCTCACAAGTCGAGTCCAGAATGCTGCCCTGTGCAGATTTTTGTGATATTTTATTCTATGACTTTTAATTAATTGAAATAAAAAGTTGTTTATGTGATTGTAAAATAAATTGGATAGAGCATGTAATATGACTATAAATGAAGGATTTATAGGCATATATATATATTCGTATGTGTACATAAATAAATATTAGTGATGAAAATATCTAACTTATACATATAATTAGACTTGTACATGATTGTTATATGCCAAATTGATGTACACATATGTAATCCTATGATATGAAAGTGCACATGAGTTGAATGATGATAAAGGCATATATATAGATAAACATGCTTATAAGAATAAGCCTACTATATGCAAATGTACCTACAGGTATGTATATTTATAATTATGTTTATGAGTGTACGAGCATGTATTTGCCCTATGAGATAGATGATGTTTTAGCATGATTATGAATATGTGAGACGCTGAATGAGAATATGATCAAGTTTATGATATAATTATGTATATGAGTGTATGAGCATGAATAAAGTATTGCCTACAATAGAGTTCGGATGTGGATAGATAGGCGCCTATAGGGAATTGCAGCTGCCACAGTCGACCTTTTTAGGTCCACAGTATAGTTGATCCTGCTGGATCTTGTACAACTCATTTGGGTTGTTGCTTGACCCTTTTGGGTCCTTGACTGGTCCACTGTATAGTTGGCCCTGATTGGGTCCATAGTTTTGATATCTTCGGATATCTACCGTTGATACTCTCGGGTATCCACCGATCCCGTTATCCACTCTTAGAACCTAAGCAGGCTAAAGTAAAGCATTAATGTTTCACAGTTAATTACCGTATGAACTATGCATCTGATATATGATTTATCTTGTTTAACAGCGGTTGCATAAGCATGTATTGGTATCTATTTACATTATATACAGATCTCATCATGAATTGTATGTATTCAAGTATGCTATCTCTTACTTTTTCCTGACTTGTAAATATTATTATTATTCAATTGTTTTATATGTCCTATATTTTTTACGACCATTGTGAGTGGTTGTCTTTCATGTTTAGAATCCCCACTAAGCTGTATAGCTTAGCACGGGTTATTTTGATCCGTGTAGGTTTTTGGTAGTCAAGTCTTTTGCACAGGAACTATTTCTGCATCAGGACAGGCCAACACCAGTCTATAGAAGTGGATGTAGGAAACTTTTGATAAATCTTGTTTAGTTCCTTACATGTTTAATATGTATAAAGGTTGTAATATATGTCTATGTAAGTTATATGGAAATGAAGTTTGTAATAAGCTCATAGTGAGAATGCTGGTTTATGCATGCATCTAGAAGCTATAATACTCTATATAAATGTGCTGAAATGCCGAATGCTACACATGAAAGAAAAATGGCTAAAGTATGATGATATAGTATAATTATTAAGATATTGGGATTGCATATGAAGTCAATATGCTTATTCAAATTTAAATGTACAGGAAAGATGTGAGAATCCTGATTAGAATATTAGTTATATGATTATTTGGTTAAAATGACGTAGATTGTATTATTTATAGTAAAGATGTGGTTTAGGGTGTTTCAATCTATGCTATGTAAATTAGGTAAATAATAACATATTTGTACTTATAAGTGTCATATACATACTTCGTCATCTATTCACACCCATTGCTTAATATGGCAATATCATATATATATATATATACACACAATTAAACTCAGGTATCAAATTAAGCAACGGTAATTTTATAATACTGTAATAATTTACCTTAACATGTTATTCAATAGACATTAGCATGTAGGCATAATCATATTCATTAAAATAAGTAATTATCCATATGCTTTTTCATGGTCTTATTGCATACTATATTTTCTGAACTTTCATGCACTTATAGCTTTAGATTATAATATTATCGTACCTTTATATCATATACATATATCATCTAACACCATAGTCATGTATAAATTTATAATACCACTATTATTACCTATAATTATACAACCAGCAATGTCATTGAAAACAGTTTGTGTGACCACGTTGAAAAATTCGTGGAACAAAATAAGCACATAATTGAACTAACATTTATTCATAAGAGTTGTACTCCCATAAGTCTATTTTAACTGGAATTTTGTCCCATAGCATTTTGAGCCTTCTATCATGAGTTATAAGAAAAATACCACAAGCTGTTCGTTAACACTAGACAGCAGTTCATAATAACAAAATCAGTTTTAGTTACGAATTAGAAAATTCATAGAAAACAATTTACACAGATTTAAACCAACCTTCCTTCACAAAAATTTTTCTCCTATAAGTCTATTTTAACAGGAATTTTTTCCCATAGCATTTTGACCTCTACAAAATTAATTATGCACAAAATACTGCAAACTGTCCACTGAAAAAGTGCTGTCAACAGTTCCAAATTCGAGTCATTTTTTTGACTTATTTATAAACGGAATCAAATTATGATTTCTTCACAAAAGTTGTAGTTAATTAAGTATAATTTCATCATAATGTGGAATCATTTCATTTCAACCTCTATAACAAGAGATACACTCAAATTACTACAGTCCGTTCTCGTTTCCTAGGCAGCACTTTACTGCACCTAATTCAGTTTTTATCACCAATTAATAAATTCATATAATAAAATAGGTACAGAATTTAAGCAACCTTCCTTCATGAATATGATGCTCCTATGAGTCTATTTTAACCATAATTTTGTTTCAATTGATTTCGACTTCTCAACAAATATTTATAGCAAAAATACTGTAACATGTTCTTAACAACTAGGTAGCAGTTCAGTCCGAATTTTAAATTAATTTTAGGAGCACTTAGAAGCAGAATTAAATATAAGTTTCTTCTACAAAATTTTAGGTCCAAATCCTAAGAGTAATTACCAACTGAGTTTACTCAAATCAGAGTTTTAAAATTCAAGATATCCACAAAATTCCGAAACTGGTTCATAGAAACTTAACTCAGAATTTCAAATTCATTAACTTTTCTTCTTTCAAAGGCTACTGTTTTGGGAATTTTTGAGGACCTTAGAGGCAAAATTTCATTATTATTATTTCTATAACATTTGTAGGTACAGAAGTCCCGGTTCTAACCCAACTAGTAACATCAAATTCGGAGTTTAAAAACTCAACTTATGATCAAATTAGTCATTGGAGGTCAATCCGAATTTCTGGACAGCACTTTCACATTAATGTCTAATATTTTAATTCAAGTCAATATACTTATAAAATCCATAATGAACACAATATTAATGCATGAAAGAAATAATAGTTCTCAAACCTGGACATGCAACTCAAATCTTCTTTAAATTCTCCTTGCTCTCTACTCTTTGTAACTACTTTTCCTTGTTTCTACCCTCCTCTTCTCCTTTATAACCAACATCATCTTTTAATCAAAAACTCCAGCACCATACTCAACCATTACCTCAATAAAATGAGAATGAAAAGAAGAAGAAGAAGATGGAATTCATTAGATTAATTACCTTAAATTTGTTACACAAATACTTCTTGATTAACCATCATGAATTTAACTTGGTTTGCTTGAGAGAATACAAAGGAAATGAGAGAATAAGGGATAAAGAATTTCTGGTTTTTCCTTCTCAAATGGCCGACCAAACCTCTATAAATACTCCTAAATACATTGCTTGCATGGTGAGTTAAGTGGAAAATGACATCAGCATGTCCCACACAAATATCTCTTTTAATCCTCTAACTAATTGCATGCTACATAAATTTCTCTCATTTATTTGCATGTCACACAATGTTCCACTCATTTTTTTCTTTTCTTAAATTAACCTCTCCTTTATATATCTTTTTCATAATTTACCCTTCAAGTTTCATATTAAGAAATTGACCTCTAAATTTCATCCTCTTTTAAATTAGCCTTCAAACTATATTATCACTTGACTATTGTATCCTCTATTATAGGCAGTTTTCTGAATTCGACTTGTATGTAATTTTTGACCTTCCAAAAGCCATTTTTAGAAAATGTTATCTTCTACCAACTTATTACAATATGTTTCTAGTTTCTAAAACGTCAAGAATCATCTCCATAGAATTTGTATATTTTAAGATATTTACAAAATACTGAGGTCTGTTCCTAGTGACTAGGCTGCAAACTATTCTGAAATTTATGCTTAAATATAGCCTAGTTAAAGACATATTTCAAACTTGGTTTCTTCATATGAAATCTTAGTATGTATGTATATTTTCAAAACCAAATTGAATCATCTAATTTTGTGCTCTATAACTGGAGATATAATCAAAAGAGTGCCGAAAGGTCAAGAAAAATATAATAATTCATCCAATAATATTTAATTAGACTTTAATATCATGTAATTGCCCTTGAATTCTACTAGGGCCAATTTTGGGTCCTTACATCATCTCTTTGAATTTTCATGTTCATCTCTTTTAAATTCATGAAGGCCATTGCATGCATGTGGGATTGTTCAAGGAAATATTGATATAGATTAATAAGGTATGGTTTAATTTTGGTTATCTTCATTATCATCATCTTCTTCTTCATTCTCTACTTGGATTTTGGTTGGGAAAAGCTGTTGGAAATGATGGATTAGAGAATTATTTTCATTGTAGATAAAGAAGGAGAAAATAAAAGAAACAAAGGAAAAAGGTATTGCAAATGATTAGTTGGCTAAAGGAAATTCTGGCCAAGGTATGGAAATTTTAGGGGTTTTCATGTGCATGTAATTTTCTGCTAGACATGATGAGGTGGACTTGAGATTTGAATGATTTGTTGAGAATGTGAGGTAAGTTGCATTTGAAACCTTAATAGGGTTTATTTGACCTAGTAATGGTAATTATATTGTAAATTGAGTTAGAGACCTCAACATGAACCAATTCAAAATTATTTAGTTAAATGAGACATAAAAATACAAATTTGTAGAAGGATCAGGCGTTGATTCTGCCTCTAGCTAATTTTTATAATTTATTGAAAAATCAGGTGAACTGTTAATGTGGAGTCTGGAACAGCTTGTAATTAAATTGAGCTAACTTCGTCTACACTGATCAGAATGATGTAAATTTAATTTTTATGGAAAACATACTTCTATATATACAATTCTTAAGCAGAAAGCTAAGCTTAAATCTGCATCTAAGTATACGGAATTTAGGGTTGAATCCCGACTAGTTCCCTGGACTGCTCATAGAAACAGAATTTACAATAATAGGCATAAATTTTTGTAGAGGTGTAGAAATTCTACAAAATAAATTCTGTTAAAACTAGAGACATGAAAGTATAACTTTTAAGAAGTAACGTTAGTCTAAATCTCTCTAAATTTTACGTTATGAATTTTTCTAAGTGACAGCCCACACTGTTTTGGCTCTATGAACAGCCTATAGTGTTTTTCAAATAACTAGAGCTATAGGTCAGATATTAAGATGAATTTTGATGCTCTGAAAACTAGACACATAGGGGGATAAGATTTTAGGAGATCATTTTGCCTTAAAATGACATCTTCAATTTCAAATGTGGCTCACAAATTGAGTCTAGAATGCTGCCCTATGTAGACTTTTGTGATACTTTATTTTTTGACTTTTTAATTAATTGAGATAAATAGTTGTTTATGTGATAGTAAAATAAATTGGATAGGGCATGTAATATGATTATCAATGAAGGATTTATAGGCATACATATACATTTGTATGTGTACATAAATGAATAATGGTGATGAAAATATCTAACCTATATATGTAACTAGATTTGTACATGATTGTCATATGCAAAATTTATGTATATATATGTAATCCTATGATGAGATAGTGCATATTTTGACATGTACCTATGCTACGAAATATGGAATATAATAGTATGACCATGTCATATGTATATGCCCATATGGAAACATGTCGATATTTTGTATAGCACATGATTATGTATATGAGTGTATGAGCATGTAATTGCCCTATGAGATAGAAAATGTTTTACCATGACTATGAACATGTGAGATGCTTAATGAGAACATGATCAAGTATATGATGTGATGATTATATGTCATGCCACTATGTCACGATGCAAATTTTATAGTCACACTGATTGGATGAGCTAGATGTATAACTTGTTATATGAAATGCGGATATATCTTTCTATGCACCAGAGAACTTATAGCTTTGTATATGTAAAAATAGTACACTATGAATACAGTCTTGATATGTGAGTTGAAAATGAACATAGTGTTGCCTACAATAGAGTTCAAATGTGGATATGAATACATACATGATAGTCAATATTAAAAATGCAACCCATGACTGTTCGTATGATACTTAAAGTTTGAAATATTAACTCTACTTGTAAAAAGAAGTAATATGACTAGTAGAATATATGTGTACATAAAAACATATACATATATAGTATGATCTTACATGATCGGGTTTGAAAGATATTATAGTGAAATGATTTAAAGCATATGATTTAAAGTGAAATGTATGATTATGTCTTTACTTAAATAAAATTACACGAACAAGCATATGTGATGTCACATGTTAGCAAGCTAAAACACAGATCTATAGAGCAATAGAATCAATTATAGAAACCTTATTAAAGTACATAATAGCAATGTTATATGACAATATGTACACAAGTGTATGCATTAAAGAGGGAGTATTTTGTCATGTGATTGTTACATGAGCCAATTGTATAAATTGTTTTATGAATTATGCATATATGTTGATGCTTTAGAGAAGATATATATATCTATACATGATTATGCACAGGAGCAAATAGTATAATATAAATACAATCATGTTATACGAAATAGTTACATGATTGAAAAAGATTTCAAATACAGAATAGTAATACCCAATGGTGAGCATGTTCAAAGGTTTATATAAAGTTACACATGAGCATGTATATGAGTACATTGTTCGTTGTTATACAAGAGTATACATGTGCATATAAGAATATGAATGAATAAAGAAAAGATAAATTAAAGAGATTGTACTGCCTGCGTTGGGTCTAGGAAGTGGATAGATATGCATGCCTATAAGGGTACCTTGCAGCTGCGATATTTTCAACCCCGTTTGGATGACTAAACAGACAGGGTCCCGTTTGGACCATTTTCAACTCCGTTTGGGTTGTAGTCAACCCTATTTGGGTGACTAAACAGACTTATACCTTCGGGTACCACCGTATAACCCGTTATCCACCTCTTTAGAATAGTGTAGGCTTTATTGTCAAAGGTTAAGAAAAGTTTAATAAGGCATGCAAATTCTTAATTGACTTTATACTATTCTACATATGAAATTCCTTTTATTGCACATAAAACTCACATCTAAAAGGATGTGCAATAGTATATGTATCTATACTGCTAGTATCCTAAATACATGCTAATCGTTAAATGATGAATTTGCATTATATTAATATTTTGATTAAATTGATCATATATATATATATATGCCTTTGTGATCATAAACCTTATTTCTATATGTATGCCAATACATGATTGATGAAGGAATTTTTATTAAGTCCAAGAGTATTATAAAAGTCTAATGTGCGCAACAATTTTATAAGTGCATATTCATATTGTATATTAAAGATTATGAAGGTTAGACAGTAACAACCATTGTTTTGAAATATTCTTCTTATGATTATATATATGTGTTTCCATTGTTGCATGTACATATTCTTTAATGTGTATTTGCTATTTAATGTGTATTTGCATGTACATAAACATAAGTCTTATGTTTAGTTTATGATACATCTAATATGTTATAACATGAATAACTTGTTGAATATAAAATAAGCCTATAGTAATATAATAATCTCGTGGTAATTGGAAGTGTGGATTTTCTATTTAATTCTAATGTGTATATATCAAAGACATGTTAAATAGATGAAAAGATAATAGATATTTATGCTTTTATGGTTTAGTACCAATTCAGAAACTATACACATGATAATTAGTTGAATTTAAAGCCATAGAACATTAGAGCTTACATGGTTATATATGTTGATTAAAGCATCAATGCAAATTTTATTGCTGAATTTTATGATTTTCGTAATATGAATTAACTGCTGCATTTTGTTCACTTCTTGGAAAAAAGCTTTGTTATATTTGAGGCATGATGTGTGCTTGTTGACGATCACTGTGAGTGGTCGTTTATCATGATTTAGTTCCCCACTAATCTTTATAGCTTAGCACGGGTGTTTCATCCGTGTAGTTTGTTGGGGTGATATCTACCGCAGGATGGCCAGCTCAAGTCAATGAGAGAGACATTTATAGACTTTTATTTTGGCTCTTTGTATATAGTAAAGATTATAGGATAGTGGTATTGGAGATATTATATGTAAAAATGTTAAACAGTTGTTCTATTTTATAAAGAGACTTTAACGTACACTGAAATGTTCTTAAAAGTATAACACTCTTATGTATTAAGTTTGATTATATGTTCTCTATGTAGTTGGTATATGTTTATGTTACACAGTAAAACATGTGTAATGAGTTGGATAAAGTGATATGTACAGATTATAGGCTAAAGGTGCTACAATTATTCGTAGAACTTTTTAGAAATGTTTTGTAAAATGGACCTAATTGAAATATTGTATTTAATAATTAATTATTATTGGATTATAAGTATTATAGGACTGATAGAATAATTAATAGATCCATTGGAGAAATTAAAAGAGGCCCAAAAGATTGGTTTTGGTGCAGAAACTCTCGAGAGGATGGGTTACATGCCAAAGCCTGATAGAAGGCCTTAAAGGCCTAATTCTTGGACCAAAATAAATTTAATATATTTTATAAGTGTTATGGAGCCTACATAGTTAATTTGGATGCATTTGGAATTCATTTGGGTGATTAAATCTAGGTGTATGTATGAAGGGCCTATTTTGTGGGTTTTGTGCATAGTCTTTTATAAAAGGATTTAAATTGGATTTAATTGAGCCCAAATAAATTATTAATAATTCTCGAAGCCCATTTAATATTTCTCCAGAAATTTTAAAGAGCCCAATCCCATTATGAAGTTGGATTTTTTTACCTAACTATAAAAATCCAAGTGATAGGGAAATTAGGCTTAGGTAAACAATTATGAGAAAAAGAAATTCTCTCTCACAAAAACCCTAGCCGCCACTCCCCTTGCTAGCATCAAGGGATTTTGATCAACCCTTGTATTCCTCCATTGTTGGTTCATTCAATCCTTCTCTAGTGTGGATTACCAAGTGTAATTATTCAATTTTGGGCACTGTGGTTTGCGATAACCCGGTGAGAAGGGAAATCAATTGTTCAACAAAAATCAAAGGTGATTTTTCTTATTCCCATTAATATTTATATTGTAAATTCATGGCAAGATCAGATCAATTCGTTAAAAATTTTAAATTTCGCTTTTGCATGGGATACATGTAAACGATAATTCCCAACACCACCTAGGTTGAATCATTAATGAAGAATTTCATTAGTTTTTCTTGTAACTTCAAAAACTCAACATAATTTCATAAATTCTTACATAAATTCATAATAATTTTAACTAAATACTTGGTGTAAAAATTCTCTTTCAAATTATTCCAATTTTTAGGCTTTTTTTTCACCAATTACTCGTTCTAGTTAGAGAGGATGATAAGGATTTAATTTGATGGAAATTAGGGTGAAAATTAGTGGAATTTCACGCTTTAAATAAACAAAAATGGTTGCTAATGGAGGAAGATGAATTTATCTAATGGGAGGAGGAAAAAGATGGAATTATGACCAATTTTCAATGATATTTTTGTTTATATAAATCCCTAATAGATGGCCAAGATTAGTCCTTGCACTATTTAATCAAATGGTTATTAATATGCCACTTATAATCCTCATTTTAATTCCATAATTTTTTTGTCAAATTTACATAAAAATATTTTAAAAAATTCAGAAAAATATTTCTTTAGGTGCATGTAGATTTTTTGATCAAAATTAGGCCATTTCAGTGAATTTTTAATTCAACAATGCATTTTTTGGTTCGCTAAATCACTTTTTTTGTGTTAACTTATTTTAATTTTTTAATTTAAAAAATTAAATTATACCATTTTAATGATTCATCATGATCAAAATAATTTTTAGAATTTAAGAAAAAGCTTTTTACACTTGGTCAAACCCTAGGTTAAATGGTTCACCATTCACACCAAACTTGCTACTAGTTTTATTTGTGACTTTTGAGTTCCTATTTGATCTCAATTTTATTTTAAATTTCATCCTTGGACTCTCTATAAGTTTTACTTTTTCGTAATAAAAAAGTATAAAGTGGATTTGGATGGCACTTTCTCCCTGTGTGGCACTATTCATAATCCAAAAAGTAGTGTTCATATAGTCAGGATTTTTAGGGTATTATACATATATACTGGGTTAGAGACAAGCATTCATATATTAATCACCACCTTGATAAATAAAAAAATTTATCATATAAAAAATGCAAAATCCATTTGTTCATGTAAAAATTAAAATAATGTTTGAAACAATTAAAACCATAATAACAATTCTCAAATATTAGTATTTTGCCTATAGGCATTTTTAAAGAAAATGATCCTCTTGCTAGGCCTGTAACTTTTGTACCATTCCTCATTTGAACATTGACTTCTCATTTTTTAAACTTTCTACTAATTTATAACACCAACAATGTATTACAAAATGTTAAAATGATTGATGGTATCATATACCCACAATGAAGAATGAGTAGTTAAAGAAATTGTGAAAGCATTTTTTTCATAAAATCTTTCCATGTCTTTTATCCTTTAGAGATACAAGATACTCGTTGCAAGTGCTTTCTTTTTGGTGAAGAAATATTCAGCATCGATTTTTTAGGTTTGCCTTCTTTTACCATTGGGTTTGGTCACATCACCCTTCAGCATAAAAAGGCTTTTTCTTGGATTTTCTTTTACTTTTACTCTTCCTTTTAAAAGAGTTACCAACCAACATGATTTTTCCTTTCATTTTTTCGGATGCAAATTTATTCTCATAATCAATTAACATATTATGCATCTCATGAAGAACAAAATGTATTTTATTCATATTAGAATTAATAACGAATTGTGAAAAACATTCAGGTAATAACTAAAGATCGAATCTTGAGAGAGCTCCTTACTTAGTTTACACCCAAACTTCTCAAGTTCTTTAATAAGATCAATCATATGATGAATATGGGGCCCAACTGGAGAGTTAACAAACAATTTGGATCCATAGATATCTTTAGATAGTCGGTATCTTGCTATTTTGGTTTAAGATGCTCAATAATGGCATGTAGATCCATATCCTAAAGTTTTATTTAGAGTTTAGAACTTGTAAAAATAAGAATGATGCATTTGGTAGTCAGATAATCTTCTAAGCATTTTTGATAATCCTTGGTAACTTCAACATCATTATCAAATGAAACTTATTTATTAAGCTTATTGATTGTATCGATGATAAGTTTTTTCATGCATGAGAACAATTCTTAAATTATAGTACTAATCTTTAAAATTCAGTCCAACCAATCTGGTGGTATCAAGTATGTCACATAGTGTTATAACAAGGATATTAAAATATCTAAAATTCAGGAAAGAAAATACAAAAAAATTAAGAACTCATTTATATATATCATAAAGACATGGATTTTTATTTATTTGATATTTCTACTAAATTGTTTAAACTATGTTATCCTCATTATAATTTATTAAAAATCTCTATTTATTTTAGTGGAGTAAAGGAATCATCTAACAATATGTATAAGCTTATTGGTTGTCTAGTCATTTCTCACACATATTTCAAAGGTAGGTGTGATGCGCACCAGAGCCTTCGCTCATTTTTGGGTTGTCTCTTAAAGGCTCTCTTTTAGGGTCCAGATCGAATGAGGCTTGCTTAACTCAGATAGAGGGAGTCACCACCAGATAGAATATCAAAAAATGAATATTAACCTTTTAATGATTAAACAGAGATTGGTATTCAAGATATCACTTTTATTAGGCATCTTGGTTAGGTATTATTTTACAAGTGAGTTTTAAAATTAATCCACTCTCCTCTCTCACATGATACAAGGCAATAGAATTAAACAAATATCCCAATCAAGTAAATAAATTGATAAAAAGAAATAAGGTACCAATTTAATTATTACATAATCAAATTATCCAAAGAAAATAAATAAAAACAAGCATCATACATAAATCTAAAATATTTATTTAGTTTGGGAACATTGATTCCCTCATAAATATTTTATAAAAATCTCTTATTTGTTATTACATGATTTTTGGGAATTAGGGTTAAGTGAGTTTCATAAGAAAAGAAATTCTCTATTCTTCTATAACCCTCGTCGCCACTCTCTCCCCTTGCTAGCATCGAGGAATTTCAGGCACCTTGTAATTTCAATAGTTTTTGGTTCATTTGATCCTTCTCTAGTGTGGATTATGATTGGAGGTATTTAATTTTGGACACTGTGGTTTGCAACAACCCAGTGAGAAGGAAAATAGATTGTTCAATAAAAATTTAAGGTGATTTTACTTATTCTGATTAATATCTATATTTTATATTCATAAAAAGATCAAATATATTGGTTAAAAATTTTAATTTCTACTTATACATGTGATGCATGTAACCGATTAATTCCTAACATGGTATCAGAGCCACGGTTTTGCCGTGAATCTACAATTCTATATTATTCGCAAAATAATTTTTCCTTTTATTTTTGAGTTATTTATTTCATGAACTTTAAAATATCATATTTGATTGTTCATAAATATATTTTTCTAATGTATGTGATCAAATATATAAAATGAAGAATAAAATGATTCTTTTATGCAAAGGATCATTCTTTAGGCGTGAAGAACTTTATTTTTCAATAAAGTTTAGGGGCTGTTCTAAATTAAATTTTTTACTGATCCACTATAAAAATATTTTGATGATAATTTATGTGTTTAATAAGTGATATTAAGCCATAGGATCAAACAAAATTAAAATCAAACAAGTTTTACATGAAAACTAGTTTAATCGAAAAGTTCGATAAATTGGTATTCTTCATGTGTTCTTAGTGTGTTCTTTGTAAGTTCATATTTAGAACAATTTTTAATCTTATAAATTTGATATATCTGATATATTAATGTGTTTTTAATTAATTGGATTAATTAAAATGGGAATTAAATGAATTGGATTAATTTTAATTCATTAAAGCCACTTAATGGGCTTAATTATGTTTACGGGTTTGATTTAAATTATTGAATGACTTGGTGGGCCCAATGAGCTGATTTAAATTAAATATTATAGAATTTAATTAAGTTTATTAATGGGGTTTAAGAGCTGGAGTGGGCTTGGCTCATTCCAAAGGGCCCAAATGGTTAAAAAGACTCAAAACTAGTTTCTGTATGAACACACGTTTAGGGTTTAAATTGTAGGTTTCAGCCTACCCATTATTTTAAGCCCAAAATTGATTCTTTAATAATTTAATATGATTAATTAATTAAATAATCAATAAATAATTAATTGGATTGATAATCAAGACAAAAACACATGCATGTAAAAAGGTTGCCTAAAATGGAATGTTTTCAAAATGGAAAAGGCTTCCTAATTTGATCACATTATTTAAATAACACAAAAATAAGTTTCAAAAGTTGAAACATAGTTTATATTCTTTTATATGATTTTACTTTATGCATTAGAAATACATATAAGGGTGTATGATTGGCATGATGGATAGTTATGGACAAAGCCCAATGTGATTGAGCATAGTGCATGTTTCGGCCTAATAAGGACTTTCATGTCCCGGCCACTTATTTTTGGTTTGTATTTTATTTTCAAATTGTAATATGCAATTAGATTACTTAGATTAGAATTAGAGATAGAAATAAAGACCACTATCAAGGAGCAAGATGGGCTGGATGGAGATCCAACAAGATTGAAGATAATGTAAGTATTTTTACCTATTTAAATCATGTATATTACCTAGGTTTGACCTTTTGATTTCCCTTTTGGCTCAGGGAGGTCAATATAGTAAAGTACATAACTATACCATATATGTATGCTTATATTTATGTAATAGATATAGGATGCATACTAATATATGCCAACCATGTATGATGAGACTTAATTAACTAAAATCCCTCAAACTAATATTAAGGTATAAGCCTTTCATTAATTGGAGGAGAACCATAGTTCTTTATAGTATGGGTTGTTGATCATAATCAAGTTCACATTATATCAAATATGTTCAAATCTAATTAAATGGGTTATCTTAGGTAGCCCACTAGCTTATTGACCACAATTAAGGATAATGGTTTTAGAGGAAAAATTAAGGAATGCATATATGATATGCATGCATCAAGAGTTAATAACCTAATGATCCAATAGTTGTGTAAAGACACAATTGGTATAGAGATACCTACCTTTCAAGGGTATGGAGTTTGACTTGTTTACCACAGTTAAATCAAATTTCATATCAAGGATTAGCAATGCCTACTAAGAAAATCATTTGATTTTCTCAAATTATAAAGTGAGGGCTATTGATTCGTAAGAAAATAGTGGGAGTAAATGGATTAATTAAAGACCTAATTAATGCATACATATATATGAACATACTCTCATATGTTTTCTTTTTCACATATAGGTCATCATCATGAGTGTATCAAACATAAACATACGATCAGTCTTGGATAACAAGCTGGTTGGCATCAATTATTCTGACTAGATCAGACAAGTGAGAATTTTTCTTAGAGCTAAAAAGATCAATTATGTCTTGGATAAAGATCAACAATCACTTCGATCAGATAATGCCATTGATGAGATCAAGGGCATTTATCGAAAATACATGGATGATAGTTGATCGGATGCTAGCAAGTGTACTAGATTGGCTAAGTAATATAGGGAAATATAATTATGACCCAAAATATCGAACCCAAGGGAAACTTGTACTTGTATGTGCTATTTCAGTTTCAAAACCAATTTTGTGTGTAAAAAAAGAAGAGAAATCCCAAATTTGTGATGATTAAGGATTTAAAACTAAAAACAAACTAAAACAAAATAAAGAGTTAAAATAAATAAAGATCTAATAAAAGTAAGTAAATTGAATGAGGTAAAAATCAATATTAAAAACAACTTTCACTAAAGGACTATCCACCTTAACAAATATTGCTATGACTTAAATAAAAGAAAACATACAAGTGATTATAGAGATTTCAGTTTAATAAACCTAGATAAATTTATTCAAGATTACCATTCCAAGCATCAAAACTTTCTTATTCAGATAAACTTAACACTTGGCATTGAGAACTGAATTAACTCTCCTAGATGTCTATTAAAGCCTTTCTCAAGAGATTTAACTTCCACCTATTCTTAGTTACACTTTTGTCAATCTTAACTTACTCAAATCAACACACAATTATAGCTTATTCATATTATAATCATGCATTAATCCAAATAAATTAACCTAAGAACATGCAAGTCATTAATCAACTTAAACCAATTAATTAACCAATGCTTAATCAAGTTAACAATCAACTTAAATTTGAGTAAAGACAAGACTTTGTTTAAGAACTAAGAAATAATCAACATGTATTGAATTGAAGAACAAACTCAAGTCATAACATTACAAGTTAAGGATTCAAGTATCCTTTAGCAAAAGTTAAAGAAAACTACTCAGAAAACATTCTTATAATTAAAACAAAGTTTGAAGAAAAACAGTGAAAACTAAGTAACGTAAAAATAAACTAAACAAAGTTTGAAGAAAAATAAACTAAGGTTGATCTCCCTTCTCTACTGTTTTAGACTGCTATTTATTGGGAAAAATCTTAGTAGATTCCTTCTTAAACTCTAGACATAGAATAGAAAGTGAACTCTACTAAATCAGGAAGCTCGAGAAAATCTATCGCGAAGTGGGAGTCTTCATCATGTGGCCACATTTCTTCATGGGCATTTCTACACATGGTCATATGTCCTATTGTTCTTCCTCACACGTGGTCATGTGTGGACTATGCCTTGTGTCATACGTGGTCACGTGTTTCCTTTGGTTTCTTCATTTGCTCTTTCACGTGGCCATGGGTCTTCAATCTTCACTCCTTCACGTGGCCATGTGTTCAATGCTTCACTTATTCACGTTGCCACGGGTAGATTTCTTCATTGATTTCACGTGGTCACGTGAAAAGCTTATGGACTGAATGCTCATTTTCTCGCATAAATTTCTCATATTTGCACTTTTGGCCCTAATCTTTGCCTTTTTCGCAATTTAAGCCTTTTCATATCAATTTTAACCTGAAAACCAAAGAAAACATGGGATTAACCTTAAAAACATAAATATTTACAATTTAACTCTATTTTAACCTAAATAATACCAAAATAACTAAATAACAAAGCTTAAAACATATAAAAAACTATATATAACTCACACTTATCATGAAGCAGTGGCATGTCTAATGCTGGGTGCTATGTCCTCGGAGCTTCAGAAGCAACATGAGATGATGGATGCTAGAACCATCATTTTGTATCTAGAAGAGCTTTATTCTTCTCAAGCTAGAACTAAGCAATATGAGATTGCTTAAGCTCTATTTAGCTGTAAAATGGTGGAAGGCACTCGGTTGCTACTCATGCATTAAAGATGTATGGGTATATTGAACATTTGAGTAGGCTTGGCTATGTAATGGATAATGATCTATACATAGATATAATCTTGTACTCATTGGATCCATGTTATTAACCTTTCTTATTTAACTTCAACATGAACAAGATCCAAATAACCATTCCTGAGTTAATCAATATGGTCAAAACAGCTAATGGATCCTTCAAGAAGGATTCAAAAAGTGTCATAGTTGTCACTTCTGCCAAAGGTAAGAAGTAGAAGAAGAAGATGATGACCAAGGTACAGCCAAAGCATGGTGAGGTTTCCAAGAAAGAGAATCCTAAAGGAACTTTTTACCATTGTGGGAAAGATGGTCATTAAAAGCGTAACTGCAAGGCCAATCGAGATTCTCTCAAGGAGAAGAAGCAAGCTGATCTTTCTACTTCAGGTATTCATATGATTGAAATAAATACTTATTCTATTGCTTCAAAACAATCTTGGGTATTAGATATCGATGTGGATCTCATTTGTTTAATGATGTATAGGGGATGAAAAGCAAAAGAGTTGGAAAGGCAAAAATATGTCTACAATTAGCTACTAGATAAAATATCTCTACAACAGTTGTGGGGACTTATCATTTGCCTCTTCCAAGTGGATTAATACTGGAGTTAAATAATTGTTATTATGTTCCAACATTATCTAAAAGTATTATTTCTTTTAGTTGTTTATTTAATGATTATGACATTTCTTTAAAGGACAAAGGTTGTTACATTTTTAAGAACAATATATTTTGTGTTAAAGCTATCATTGAGAATGGTATATTTGTTCTTAATTTAATTAAAGAAGTGCATAATGTGAAAACCAAGAGAATGAAACAAGATAATCGAAATACCTCATATTTATGGCATTGTAGTTTAGGCCATATAAATGAGAAATGCATGACCAAACTAAACAAGTCATGTGATTTGGGATCATCTGATTATTAATAATTTGGTACATATGAATCTTATTTATTAGGAAAAATGACAAAAGCTCCCTTTATTGGTAAAGGAGAAAGAGCTAAAATGATTTTGGACTTAATACATTCTGATGTATGTGGTCAAATGACTACGCTTGCCGAAGGAGGATACTCCTACTTCATTACTTTCATAGATGATTACTCTAGGTTTTGATATATATATATATATATATATATATATATATATATATATCTAATATAAATAAGAAGCATTTGAAAAGTTCAAAAAAATTAGAAACGAAGTAGAGAAGCAAATTGGCAAGAGTATTAAGACACTTAGATTAGATCGAGATGAAGAATACTTAATCCAAGAATTTCAAGATTATCTTAGAGATAATAGGATTTTATCTCATTGGAATCCACCATATACACCATAACATAATGGTGTTTCTAAGAGGAGAAATCGAACACTATTAGGTATTGTTCGATCCATGATGAGCCGAGCAGACTTGCCTAAGTCCTTTTAGGGATATGCATTTGAAACTATTGTTTATATGTTAAATAGAGTTCCTAGTAAGTTGGTTGATGTTACTCCATATGAGATATGGAACAACAAGAAAACCACCCTTTCTCATATGAAGGTATGGGGTTGTCCTGCTTATGTAAAGAGGATAATGTCAGACAAACTGGATGTTAAGTCTTACAAATTTTTATTTGTGGGATACCCAAAAGAAACATTTGGATATTATTTCTACCATCCTTTAGAACAAAAGGTGTTTGTTTCAAGGAATGCTATCTTCTTAGAAAGAGAGTTTCTCCTACAAGAAGACAGTGGGAGTAAAATTGAACTTGGTGAAGTTTAAGAACCATAAATTGAATCTCATAATGATGAGATTACAGTTGAACCTAATTATACACAAAATCCTAGAAGATCTACTATGATGTATTCTATCCCTGTGAGATATGGATTTCACATTGATTCAAATAGAAGCACAACTATAGTAGAGGATAATGAGCCAACAAGCTATCAAGAAGTTTTGAACAGTACAAAATGTGATTTATGGCTTAAGGCTATATAGCCTGAAATGGACTCCATGTATGAGAAAAAAGTATGGACTTTAGCTCAACCACCTGAAGGGATAAAACCCATAGGGTGCAAATGGGTCTTCAAAAAAAGACCAACAAGGAAGGTAATATAGTTACCTATAAAGCTCGCTCAGTAGCAATATGGATCTTTCTAAGAAAGGGTTTATACCCATGGTGTATGGAAAACAACTTTCTAAGTCTATGTGTCCTCATACACTAAAGGATAGAAAGAGCATGAATAGAGCACCATATGCATCTGTAATTGGTTTTATCATGTATGTTATGTTATATAAATGTCCAGATGTAGAATTTGCTTTAAGTGTCACAACCAGATTCCAATCAAATTTTGGAGAGGAACACTAGGCAGCTGTCAAGAATATCCTTAAGTACTTGAGAAGAACTAAGGATATATTCTTGGTATTTGAAGAGGGCATTTTGGAAGTAAATGGATATACCGATGTCAGTTTCCAACCTAACAAAGATGATTGTAAATCATAGTTTGGTTTTGTGTTCTTAATGGAAGGAGGAGCAGTAAGTTGGAAGAGTCCAAACAAGAAACAACTACTTATTTCACGATAGAAGCTGAGTACATTGCTGCTTCGGAGGTAGCTAAAGAAGCAGTATGGATCAAAAAGTTCATATCTGAACTAGGAGACCTAGCATTGTTAATCTAATTCCTTTATATTGTGAGAACAATGGAGCCGTTGCACAAACAAAGGAACCATGATCTCATCAGTGATCCAAGCATGTTCTCAGATACTACCATCTTATAAGGGAAATAATAGCTAGAAATGATGTGAAAATAGAAAGGGTTCCCACATATGATAATGTGGTAGATGCCCTTACTAAAGCACTTTCCCAGATAAAGCATGATCACCATATAAGTAACATGGGTTTAGGACATATGAGTGATTGGCTCTAGTGCAAGTGGGAGATTGCTATAGAGTATGCCCTAGAGCCTATGTAAAAGGGATGTATTTCATATATATAAATTCATATTCTTTATAAAAGGCATCATTTATTTATTAATGCTATATTTAAATACATGAATTTTTATATCTTAAATTAATAAATGAAGTCCTAAATATTATAAACATAATGCAACGGCAATAATGAAAGTATTCATGATATGAGATGTTTATTACATGAAAATGTGATCATATCTAAATATCCCTAGTCATAGAATTAACAAGACAGGACATCGTTAATTTGGACAGACTAGCACAAGTTATGCTTCTTTAATAGTTCAAGCAGTGGTTTTCATAATTGTGATTATGGGAGATGATCAAAGCTAACATATGGATGCTTGTTAGAAGAACAAGTTCATTGGAGACCTACAACAAGAATCCTTACATGGATATTAAATCTATGTCAGTAAGGAATCTCTTCATAGCGGTTGTGTAAGTATCTTTAGACTTGAGATCACCAAGGTTATCTTAAGTAGCAAGTGATATACTTTGACTCCATACCTGATTACATCCAACTGAGGGTAAACATAGTTAGGAGGTTGGGTATATCATAACCTACTTGAAGATAGTTGAGTAATCGATAAAGGATTCACCATCCCAGATTTATTAAGGGAAGTTATCTTGTATGATTCTAATTGCCTTGTTTAGAGAATCTCTGGCCAGAGTAATATGCCAAGATGGATAGGGATCCATAAAGGGCATTTTGGAAATAATGGTTAAATTAATATAACAGATATAATTAGATTTATATGAGTTGATAGAAATCCATACTTAGAATCTAATTGAGATAAGAGTGGCAAAAAGAGTAATTGCACTAACTATTTATATGGAAGGGTATAGTCAGAACGGATTGACTTTCCTGATATTTGTGTAGTCATTATGCCTAGCTAGAGGCTACTCATGATTTATATAATAGTGTATTATAAATATCAATAAGGGATTGATAAAATGATTTAAAGAAGTTTAAATCATGTGAGCTTTGAATAGAACTCATAATTACATATTATACCGCCAATATGGATAGGAACCCAATAGATCACACACATACAAAGCAAAGGATAAAATGATAAAATGACAAGGATAATAATATTTGATATTATTATGAGAGAAGAGAAATGAATAAGAGAATAATTAATTAAAGAGTTTAATTAATTATGCTCAAGTAGAAATGTTCATAGAACTTTTTAGAATATTCTGTAAAATGGACCTAATTGAAATATTGTATTTTATAATTAATTCTTATTGGACTATAAGTGTTATAAGGTTGATATAATAACTAATAAATCCATTAGAGAAATATAAGAGGCCCAAAATATTTTTTTTTTGTTCAGAAACCTATCAGAGGATGGGTTTCACGCCAACTCCAAATAGAAGGCCTTAGCGGCCTAATTCTTGGACTAAAATAAATTAAATATATTTCATAACTGTTATGGAGCTTATATATTTAATTTGGATATATTTAGAATTGATTTAGATGATTAAATCCAAGTATGTGCATAGTCCTTTAAGAAAGGATTTAAATTGGTTTTAATTCAGCCCAAATGAATTAATAGTATTTCCAGAAATCCAATTAATATTTCTCAAGTAATTTTAAAGAGCCCAATTTCATTATGAAGTTAGATTTTTAACCTAACTATAAAAATCCAAGATAAAGGGAATTAGGGTTAAGTGAGTTTCATAAGAAAAGAAATTCTCTATTCTTCTCTAATCCTGGCCGCCACCTCTCTCCTTGCTAGCATCAAGGAATTTCATCCACCTTGTAATTCCAATAGTTCTTGGTTTATTTGATCCTTCTCTAATGTGTATTATGATTTGAGGTGTTTAATTTTGGACACTGTGGTTTGCGACATTCCGGTGAGAAGAAAAATCAACTGTTTAACAAAAATCAAAGGTGATTTTTCTTATTCTCATTAATATCTATATTGTATATTCATGGCAAGATCAGATATATTGGTTAAAAATTTTAATTTTTGCTTATACATGTGATGTATGTAACTGATTAATTCCTAAGAAATTAGACTGACTTCCCTTCATCAAAGTTGTTCTCCTATGTAGCTAGTTTACCCATAATTTTATATCATAACATTTTTACTTTTCTACCAATACTTATGCAAAAAAAACTAAGATCTATTATTTGATAGTAAACAACAATTCCTATGAGATTTAAACTAATTTCAAGAAAAGTTAGAGGCTGATTTAGAAGTGGCTACCTTCTACAAAAATATACATTAATGTCTTAATAAAACATACCAACTTGAATCATTCAATTTAATTTTCTAAAACTCAAGTTATTAACAAACTAATACAGCTAGGTCAAATGAACTTAACCTAGAATTTTTATAACAGAATTACATGTAGTTTTTTTTTAAGTTTATAATAATTATTTTCTAGCAATAAACCTTTAAATTATTTTCTATATTGTCACATTGTAATATCCTTAGAACAAATTTTAACTTGTTAATAGAACTAAATCACAGAAATCTTAATTATATACACATCCAAAGTAAGAAATCTAGATTTATTTCCTACAATTGTAGCCTTATCACAAAACACATCTAATACAACTATAATCCATATTTCTACATTTCAAACCCACATGCAACAATGAATAAGGTCTCAAACCTTAACATATAATTATAATTCCTTAAAATCCTTCTATTTTTTCTCTTCCTTCTTCTCTAATCTTCTAGTTCTCCTTTACTCTAGTAATCTTCCGTAGTCTAACCCTTCTATCTATGCATGTAACTAGAATTAAGAGGGGTTTTACTCAAGTTTGTGGTGGCCGAAATTACAAAAAGAAGAAGAGATTTACCACTTTTAGAGAGAGAGAGTAGATAAATCACTAAATTTTTTGAGAGAGAGGAAGACAGAATAAAAAATATGCTCTCTCTCAAGCTTAGCGTCACTTTTTCCTTAAAAAGAAAAATGAAATTCTCTTTCTTACATGCAAGGGTTATAACACTAAAATAGGAGGCTAAAAATGTGTTTTGGTCCCTCATTCTATTTAATAAAACAATTATGCCGAAAAAAAGTTCTTTTTCTTTTTAAATTATACCCGACATTTTCTTCCTTCACAATTGACCCACAAGTTTATCTTATCTCTTTCAATTTTACCCCATCATATACTAGCTCTTATAAAAGTGACCCCACTCATTTATTATTTTTAACATTAACCTCTAAATTCATATCATAACATTTAATTCACACATTCATCACATAATTAACTACAACCTAATTACACTTATATCACAATTGATCCTTAAAATAAAATTTTTATTTCAAATACACACATAAATAAATAACTAATTTATCATTCAATATATTAACTTATAATTTCATCTCAATTGACCATTTAGCTTTAGTTTCTTTTTAATTGTGCACTACTATACAAAATTTTTAATTAACTCTCTACTCCTCTATCACTTAAGACCATAAATCCATTAGGTCTTCACTTATAATAATTCATCTAATTAAGCTTATTTAGACTTTAATAATATATTAATATCCTTTAATTCTACTACGGCCTATTTTGGATCCTTACAAATCTCTATCCCTTAAGGAATTTTATCCTCAAAATTCATACTTGTATCATTTACTCGAATACATCACTATCATTCTTATACTTCTGTGTCTAACACTATAAACTTTTATTCCATACTATCTCTACCAACTTTCCTTGATGCTTACTTTAACTTATTTGCTTCTTTTATAACTCTATCTCCCTATAAAAACAATCTTATCATATAGTTACATCAATACTATGCTTACATATATCATGTCAATTTCCTTTTCAGATGGGACCTGTACATGTAATACGATGTTTGATGCTATACAATGCATGAACAATGCTTTCATGTTTGCCATAAGATGCAAATATTTATTCTCATGTGCTGTATATGTTTTTGCCCTATTCTATGTGTAATGTATCGTCAATTACCCATACTCGATAAGTAAACACTAACAGATATATAAAGCATTTTAATGAATCCTTAACTTATCATCTCAAAAGACTTAACTATAGATTTTCTCATCAATTTAGCATAGCTCCATCTCATATTAAGCATATTTAGACTTTAATAATATATTAATATCCTTGAATTCTACTAAGGCCTATTTTGGATCCTTACAAAATTTATCCCCTTTAAGGAATTTCATCCTCGAAATTCATACTTGTATCATTTACTCGAATACATCACTATCATTCTTATACTTCTATGTCTAACACTATAAAATTTTATTCCATACTATCTCTACCAACTTCCCTTGATGCTTACTTTAACTTATTTGCTTCTTTTATAACTCTATCTCCCTATAAAAACAATCTTATCATATAGTTACATAAATACTATGCTCACATATATCATGTCAATTTCCTTTTTAGATGGGACCTGTACATGTAATACGATGTTTGATGCTATGCTATACATGAACGATACTTTCATGTATGCCATAAGATGCAAATACATATCCTTATGTGCTGCATATGTTTTTGCCCTATCCCATTTGTAATGTATCTTCAATTACCCGTACTCGATAAGTAAACACTGACAAATATATAAAGCATTTTAATGAATCCTTAACTTATCATCCTAAAATCCTTAACTATAGATTTTCTCATTAATTTAGCATAGCTCCATCTCATATTAAGCTTATTTAGACTTTAATAAAATATTAATATCCTTGAATTCTACTAGGGCCTATTTTGGATCCTTACAAATCTCTCCCCCTTAAGGAATTTCATCCTCGAAATTCATACTTTTATCATTTACTCGAATACATCACTATCATTCTTATACTTCTGTGTCTAACACTATATACTTTTATTCCATACTATCTCTACCAACTTCCCATGATGCTTGCTTTAACTTATTTGCTTATTTTATAACTCTATCTCCCAATGAAAATAATCTTATCATATAGTTACATCAATACTATGCTCACATATATCATGTTAATTTCCTTCCCAGATGGGACCTGTATATGTAATACGATGCTTGATGCTATGCTATGCATGAACGATGATTTCATGTATGCAATAAGATGCAAATACATATTCTCATGTGCTATATATGTTTTTGCCCCATCCCATGTGTAATGTATCGTCAATTACTCGTACTCGATAAGGAAACACTGACAGATATATAGAGCATTTTAATGAATCCTTAACTTATCATCTCAAAAGCCTTAACTATAGATTTTCTCATCAATTTAGCATAGCTCCATCTCATATTAAGCTTATTTAGACTTTAATAATATATTAATATCCTTGAATTCTACTAGGGCCTATTTTGGATCCTTACAAATCTCTCCCCTTTAAGGAATTTCATCCTCGAAATTCATACTTGTATCATTTACTCGAATATACCACTATAATTCTTATACTTCTGTGTCTAACACTATAAACTTTTATTCCATACTATCTCTACTAACTTCCTTTGATGCTTACTTTAACTTATTTGCTTCTTTTATAACTCTATCTCTCTATAAAGACAATCTTATCATATAGTTACATCAATACTATGCTCTCATATATCATGTCCATTTCCTTGTCAGATGGGACCTGTACATGTAATATGATGCTTGATGCTATGCTATGCATGAACGATGCTTTCATGTATGTAATAAGATGCAAATACATATTCTCATGTGCTGTTTATGTTTTTGCCCCATCCTATGTGTAATGTATCGTCGATTATCCGTACTCGATAAGGAAACACTGACAGATATATAGAGCATTTTAATGAATCCTTAACTTATCATCTCAAAAACCTTAACTATAGATTTTCTCATCAATTTAGTATAGCTCCATCTCATATATCATAATAAAAGAATCATTATGTATTATACTAACACACCTATATCATAATCACATATACTAATCATATTCATGTATTATTGACAAACTTCCATCATATAAAATACTCCAAAAGCATATAGTTTTATTTCTAAGTTTAGGATCCATCAATCCAAATAAATAAATTCTAAGGTAGAAGGGATATTTACAAAAAACTTGTTCAACAGCTTCATACTCTTTTAGAACCTTAAGCTTCTTTTTCACTCCTGGATGTTGTTCTCTTAATCTTTTAGGGTCTTGGGTAATTTTCCATAAAATGATCAGCATGCCCACATCCAAAACAACCCTGATTTGCAACCCTACATATACCCCAATGGTTTTTAGAGCAATAAATGCACTTAGGGTCTCGAGGACCTCCACCTTCCTTGATTAAATCTTGCTTAAGTTGTGGTATTTTGCTAGAGGAACCTTCTTCCATCATCTTTTTCATTTTATTTGATTTCTCTTATTTTGGGTTCTTATTCGAGTTACCTTTAGTCTCATAGTTCTTCTCAGCATATGTCATCATTCTTAATTTAGATAACTCTTGTAGAATCTGAGTCAAATCATGGATCACTTCTTTTAACCTTTTAAGCATGGAAACTAGTATCTTGACATAGTTTACTTTCAAAGAATCAGGAGTAGAAGAGTTTAAAGCCCCAATACTATAATCTTTAATTATCTCATCTCCAGACTCTATCATCTTGTCCATCCTTCAATCTATTAAAAATAAAATAGTGATATCTGCATTAAGCCAACACACAAAAACATCCTATAATAAAAACTCTAAATACCTATAGCCTAGAAATGGTTAAACCTAAGTTCTGATACCACTAATTGTGACACCCTAATTCTCTTATTCTACCGATATCAATAATTCAACTATTTAATCATGCATCACTGATCTGTCAAATAGAAAACCTTACTATAAGGATTGTCTTATACGAAAGCTTAACTCAACAAATATATAAAAACTTCAAGGTATAATACTTAATTATATAAGAGTCCTTTAACAACATTACAATTCTACATATACAAAACAACAATACTTAAACAAGATTTCTAAAAAAAAATAAAAACCTCAAAATACAAAAAGAAACCAAAAAGAAGACTATATACTTTTCAATCTTCACCGACTTGTGTTGGCCAATGTACTGTAGATATCAACACTGAAATGAACTTTTATCTCCGTAACCTACACGAATGAAACACCCATGCTAAGCTATAAAGCTTAGTGGGGAACTTAAATCATGATAAACGACCACTCACAGTGATCATTAATAAACACACATCATGCCTCAATTATAACAATGATTTATTTTAAGAAATGAATAAAATTCAACATTTATATCCACTTATGGAAATCATAAAGTTCAACTATAAAAATTTACATTGATGCTTTATTCACCATATATAATCATGTGAGCTCCAACATCCTATGGTCTTAAATTCAACTATGTATCATATGATTAGTTTCTTAATTGATGCTAAACCATAAAAGCATAATTATCTATTATCGAACTCATATTCAATCTCCACATATATTGAAATTATATTTTATTTATTCTTATCTATCTTTGTTATGCACACATTAGAATTATCTATCAAGTCGACACATCCAATACCATGAGATTATTATTTTATTTAAGACTTACTTTATAATTTATAAAATTACTCATGTTTCAACGTATTAGATATCATTAGATATGCACATACTAGCATTAGATATGACAATTACATATCAGTATTACAAGCACATATAGATATAACCATATAAAAACATTACAAGGAATGTGTGTTACTGTATAACTCTTATATTCCTTAATATGAAAGAATCCTCATGTAATTATGAAAATTATTGTGTTCATTCAATAATATAATACCCTTTACACTAACATAAGTTTCTTCACAAATCATACATTGTAATCGAAGCATTAATACAATGCAAGTTCATCATTTAACAAGCTAGCATGTATTTTTTATACTAATAATATTGCTTACATATTTTTACTATATGGTCTTCATGTAGATGCATGTTCTATTTACAATAAAATGAATTCTATATGTAAAATAGTATGAAGTCAATTAAGAACTTTTATGCTTTATGAAATTTTAAATTCATCATTAAACTTTTCTTAACCTTTGTAATTAAGCCTGCACTATTCTAAAGAAATGGATAAATGGGATCAATACAGAGATCCCGAAGGACAAATAATGAACCCAAAAGGGTCAATATGGAGGTCCCAAAGGACAAATAATAAACCCAAAAGGGTCAATATAGAGGTTGCAAAGGACAAACAATGAACCCAAAAGGGTTAAACAGAATATGAGACCAAAATGGGATCAAATAAATAACCTGGACCGGTCAAATGGATCCAAATGGGGTCTGCTACAACCAAAATGGGGTTGTTCAAATCAACATTAACTTTTAAACCCAAACAGGGTCACAATAACTTTTAGTTTCAAATTAAACCAAATTGGTCGAAACTATTTTGAAGCAGCTGCAAGGTACCCTTATATGCATGCCTATCTATCCACATCATAGACTCAATGCAGGCAATTAAATCCTTTCATAAAACTCACTTTGCTTTACTTTAACTTTATTCACATAAGTTTAATCATATCCATATGTATACACTTACAAAAATGTATACTCAAATGAACTATGTAAGGTAAACATGATATGACTACTTCAACTTTTGAGCATTACTATCCTTTATTTATAAGGAGGTCATGGCATGTATTTCCATAAGATCATATATGTAAACAAAATTTATCATCTTATTATATTGAGCACCTATATTCAAAGTATACATGGCCACATATCTATATTTCTATATTTCTTTTAAACATTTCATATACTTAAGAACACTTTTGTTTATGATTATAAATTCATACTTGTATAAGCATTGTATTGTCATACTTATATCATATATTTATAGGAACCATAATTTTATGTAAATGTATATACATGTCTACATCATAATTAAGTAAAAGCACATTTCAAGATTTAAATCCAATAATGTATAATCATACTATGTTTATGCCATTAGTACACATATACTCTATTAATAGCATTACTTCTTCACATATGTAAAGTTGACATTTCAACTTTGCACAACATTAATCTCAATAGATTAATAACAAACATGTATATTCTTATATATATATATATATATATATATGTTAGCCTAATCAAAGATAGGTTATATAACTAAATACAATAGTTTTAAGTTCATTAATATGTAAACAACAAGATAGTAACATCATTGCATAAAAGTATACATAACATGATATGCTTTTATTTTCTTGGTCCACATACCCTAAAACTAATTGAACATTTATGGTAACATTATAATATCTAACTATTACATATATCCTATCTACATATAAGAATGTTCACATAAATTAAGTATCCATTTACATATAGTTATAGTTATGAGTTATAGTATCAAGGTTCCTTAAAATTTTTATTGTCATATATAATTATTTTTGACATATGTTTATGTCATAATTTATCTTTATTTTATGCTTATAAGGCTCTACAAATATTTAGAGAAGTTTAGATAAACTTTGGTGACACTTTAGGGCTTAAAAATCGAGTTTGAGTGAAGTAGGAAGGGGTCACGGTCATTACCAAATTAGTACTGACCGTGACATAGGTTCCCTTTCGATTGTCAACTAAAAATTTAACTATGTCATGGTAACTAGAAATTTTCTGGTAACCATGAGGTCAATTATGCCTAGAGGCAGATTTTCAATTTCATCTTGTATGCAATTTTTGACCTATAAACATCATTTTTAGGACAATTGCCCTTCTCCAAACTTATTTTCCTATGTATCTAGTTTCCAAAATTACAAGAATTGCCTTAATATCACATTTATAACTCAAGATATTTAAGAAAAAGAAAAAGTTGTTCATAATACCAAAAATAATTTTTATCACCAATTAGAAAATTCATAAAATAAAATGAGCACATAATTTAACCAACTTTCCTTCATCAAAGTTGTGCTTCTATGTATCTTTTTAGTCATAATTTTATATCATAATATTTTGACTTTTCTATCAATACTTATACCCAAAAAAACTAAGATATGTTGTTTGATAGTAAACAATAGTTCCTATGAGATTCAAGCTAATTTCAAGAGAGGTTAGAGGCCGATTTAGAAGTGGCTTCCTCCTAAAAAAATATACACTAATTTCTTAATAAAACATAACAACTTGAATCATTCAATTTCCTTCTCTAAAACTCAAGTTATAAACAAACTAATACAGCTATGTCAAATGAACTTAACCTAGAATTTTTATAACATAATTGTATGTAGTTTTTTTAACTTTATAATAATTATTTTCCAGTAATAGATCTTTAAATTATTTTCTATCTCCTCACATTCAATACCCTTAGAAAAAATTTTAACTTTTCATAGAACTAAATCACATAAATCTTAATTATATATACACATGCAAAGTAAAAAACCTAGATTTAATTCCTACAGTTGTAGCCTCATCACAAAACACATCTAATATAACTATAATCCACATTTCAAACCCATATGCATCAATGAATAAGTTCCCAAACTTGAACATATAATTATAATTCCTCAAAATCCTTATATTTCTTTCTCTTTCTTCTTGTCCAAGCTTCTAGTTCTCCTCTACTCTAGTAATATTCCTTATTCTAACCTTTCCTTCCATGCATGTAACTAGAATTAAGGGGGGTTTTACTCAAGTGTGTGGTGGCTGGAATTACAAAAAGAATAAAAGGAAGATTTACAGCTTTTAGAGAGAGAGAGGTAGAGAAATCACTAAAGTTTTTGAGGGAGAGGAAGAGATAATGAAAAATCTGCTCTCCCTCAAGCTTAGCATCACTCTTTCCTTAAGAACAAAAATGAAATTCTCTTTCTTAAATGCAAGGGTTATAACCCTAAAATAGGAGGCTAAAAATGTGTTTTTGTCCCTTATTTAATTGTATGTAACAAATCTGCCAAAAAAAATTCTATTTTTAAATTATACCCCACATTTTGTTCTTTCATAATTAACCCACAAGCTTATTTTCTCTCTTTCAATTTTACCCCATTATATACTATCTCTTATAAAATAGACCCCACTCATTTATTATTTTTAACATTAACCTCTAAGTTTATATCATAACATTTAATTCACACATTCATTACATAATTAATTACAACCAAATTACACTTATATCCCAATTGATCCTTGAAATAAAATTTTTATTTCAAATGCACACATAAATAAATAACCAATTTATCCATCAATAAATATTAACTTATAATTTCATCTCAATTAACCACTTAGCTTTAATTTCAATTGACTCAAATTTCTTAATTAACTCTCTACTCCTCTATCACTTAAGACCATCAATCAATTATGTATTAACTTATAATAATTCATCTAGTTAAGCTTAATTAGACTTTAATAACATATTAATATCCTTGAATTCTACTAGGGCCTATTTTGGTTCCTTATAGTTAACATCAATTTGTTGATGTATTAACCCTAGTTCGGATAGTTAACATTAGCTTGTCATTGTCTTAATCCTGATTGATTGTCTGATTAATGCTGGTGGCATGCAAAATCAGGATGAGTTTATTAACCCTGATGAGCACTTAGGGCATGCAAAATTAGATTGTTTGAATGAGTCTGATTAGCACTTGGGGTATGCAAAATTAGTGTTGCTTAAATATGTCTAGTTAGTGCCCTAGGGCATGCAGAACCTAATTGCTATTGATTGATGTTTTTTCTTGAGTAGTATGGTTGCTCCTCTTTTAAAGCAATGTTCCACAGGGGAGATTCTTGGCAATATACATATGTGAAGAATGACTAAGATGCTGGAAGTCTTTTTTCCTAGTGACAATGTTTATTTCTGGAATTTTCTTTCTCATCAGGTTTTCACCTCTTGTTCAATAGTTCTTTGTTGTCAACATCAGCCTTGTGACTATTTGTTCAAGTAGCTCCTTATAATTAACAAGGATGTTTATATTTTCCTTCTATTGAAAGAACATTTATATACTATCTAGTGAGAGTCTCTAGCACCTGCTGTGAAAAGTGTCAAATATTATTGCTTTACTCATTGGATTTGGCCTTTCCAGGCCTCTTTTATTTTGTTATCTTTTATCTGATCTGTTTTATCATTACTTATTGTCACATTTTGCCTTTTTTTTATCTCACTTATACATTTCATTGTCAATTTTTCCTTTTTATTCATTCAATTATGGGTGATAGATGTAAATAAACACAACTATAAATATAAAAACTAAATAAACATATGTTTTTAATTTTTATACACATCAAAATTTTTGGAACATGAGAAAAAGAAAACTCCTTGAACACAAAATAGTCCATTAAGGCAGCCTTGGTGCTCTACGTTAAGTTAAACCTGGTGTTCATATAAGAACTAGCAATCTGGCTAGTGCCATGGCTTAAGGTGCTATTGGTAGTTACTGTCCTAACTACTCAAACACAGACCTAAAGCTAGGTAGTGCTGATGTCATAGGTTGCGAAATCTGTGCTATCACACCCGTTAGCCTCTTTGACCCCTGTCCTACCTCATTGATTGTTTTGGAGTGGCATTCTAGGTATCTCATCAGATCTCACCTTAGGTATCAAATGTACCTCCTTAACTCTTTATCAGTCTCAATCATGTCTCATCTAGTCCTAAGAATCTCAATCTTAATATGGGTGCCTTGATTTATAAGCTGAGTTAAAAAGTCAATAACGACTAATTAAGTAGCATTAAACCTTTGCCCTGTAGCTACTAAATAAGCTCTAATACCTTGTACCTCCTCCTGCAAAGTCTGTAAGTCACTGGTAAGGCTTGCAAAAATTTCACCACTATAAATATTGTCTATAATTCTGCTCCTAATATCTACGGGCTTCTTTTAAAGCTGTTAACCTCCTAGAAATGTCATAAAATAGAGGAGCTAAGGGTGGTTTCACTGGCAATGGTGGAATAGATGGCGAAGGTGTGATCAATATAGATGCCCCTAGGTGCCTATAATGTAAATGAGCTAAAGAAAAAGATGCTCCTAGATGTCCATATGGGAAAAACCTCCTCAAAGCAGGTGACTTTTGATGTTTAATGGGAAATATGAGGTGCACTGGCATCTACGGTGAGCCACATAAAAGATTATATAGGTTATTCTACATATCGAAGTCATAGTTTGAGTCCATCCCTACCCTCTGTGGCTTATACGACTCATAGGGCCCATTTTCCTCATCCTTCTGCTGAAGTGGCTGACCTTGCTTGTCTCCCTCCATAGGTGCACCTGAAACTATAGGGGGGAGAACACCTCTCTATCTAGTCTCTGGCACTATAAGCAACCTATACTTAGCTTCATATATGTCTATAGGCTTTAACATGCTTATGATGATCGCTGCCTATAGGTCGATATGAATGCCCTCCGAAATGGGATCTCTAAAATCACTCTCACGTGCCCCTAGAGATAGCAATAATCTCATGATGACACCTCCCATACATACTTGGGTCCCTAGCAAAGTGCCAAGCTTAACCAATGTTGTAATAATCTCATGCATAATGTCTATATGTTAACCCTCATGCATACCTTATAGACTAGTGACATCTACTGAGGTAATGTTACCTGGACTTCTTATACGTCCAAGGTATGATGCAGAAAATACCTTCTGAAGGTATCAATAAATATGAAGAGCAAACATAGTGCTCTTCATCCTGTCTTAGTAGTAGATAGCCCCTAGGATTGTCATCTTTGTTCATCTTTCCCAATCCATTAATCATGTTGGTGTGACTATGCCTAACCCACTTGAGAACCCTATGGCCTTAATGAATCTATGCCTCATAATGCTGTAATGTATTTCTAAAGCCCAAAATTGGATGACTCCCTCCTCTGTATCTAACTTTTAGTAACTACCATACTCTAAAGTAGAAATGACCTCTCTGGTAATGTTTAGGTATGTCCTAAAGGCTGGAGCAAAAAACTCTATCTAGTCTTCCCTACCTAATAGTCGATTAGCCATTTATAGTAGTTCGAAGTCTTGAAAGAACTACCTAGTCATCAACCAGTTTGATTTGTATTGAACCTATCCTAAAGCTCGATATCTTTTAGCTTGTGTGGACGTCATATAAGCTAGCACTAGTTGGGATTGTTGGGGACAAGTTGTCCTTGTTAGTGTAAGCCCTAACCCCAATGCATTGTCATAAAAAACTCAAGATAATAAATGAGCCATTTGTTTTATCTATTGTATTCTTGTGCATAGCAAGTGAAAGAACTATCTAAGAATGTTGTTTCAGTTTAAGTTATCATGTGTAAGGCATATGGTTGTAAGACCTTGAAACACTTGAGACTTCATTCTAAATATCCCTATTCAGTAATGGTTATGGCAATAACAAATGAATTAAGAATAGTATGGTCTCTCTTATAATTTGAGTTCTATCTTACGGATCATAAGGACTAGAGTGTCAATCAGAGATTTTAGATATATATTTAGAACATGGTATCTGGATTCAATCCACTCATGAGAACATTACATGGTACAAGTCATAAGTGTTTCTCAATTGCAAGTTTTCCATTGAAGTTCTTAGACCTTAAATCTCTATAAAACTCTTTATGAATTACTGTGTACTTTGACATACACCTAATGTACTCGTAACAGGGTGACTAGTATGGGTATACTTAGGCATGCACTAATTCATGTTAGAGAGCATGAGAGAAGTAAAGGGATTACCCCTATCAGTAAGAGAGAAAATATCACCAGCCACTTGTTCAGTGAATTGAGAAGTATATGGCCATACGAAATAAAATAATGAGTAATCATTATTTATCTGAGAGTTTAGTGTCACTGAAATATCAAGAAAGGAATTAGTATATATATAAGAATGACTAGTTTCATGCCTTATATTAATTATGATATTTGTGGGTAAGGGACTATGCAAAATTGCATTAGGTCACTAAATGCCATTAACATTTTCGGTTAATTTGGAATGCCGTAATATCTTACTAGAGAATATATATAGCCTTTGGATTATTTATTAATTCATTTCCAATATTAAATGGACCTATAGGATAACACACAGAGCATTGGGCTTAAAACATTATATAGAGTATTGGCCATTAATTTTGGCTTTTAATTAAAGTCAAATTAATAAGATTAATGGGTAATTAAATTGCTAAATGGACTTTAGTCAATGAGAGAATGAAAAAAAATGACAAGACATGGATAATAATTAATTATTTATTTATCTTTAGATAATTAATTACTTATTTATCTTTAGATAATTAAGTTAATTAAGTTTAAATCCTATTTGGATTTGAATCAAGATACACCACTTGATTAGGGAGAGTTTGAGGCTAAAATTACTACCTAAAACCTATTAGATTTTGGCATACAACAAAAAAACCCAATCAAGTAGTATATATTGATAAAAATTGTTTTGCCATTTTAGTTCTTTTTCTCTCTCATTGCCGTAATTTTCACAAGGGAAAGAATTCTTTCTTTTTCTCTTGTGTTTTGGGCAGCCATTGAAAAACCCTAGAAAGAACAAGATCAAATATTGTGTCTTTACACCATACCCATTGCCGAATACAAATCATAGAGCTAGCACTCTTCGTTTTAGGCCTACTTTGCAAATGTGTGTGTGAACATAGAGTGGTGTGGCATAAAAGGCAGCACCTTTGGCATTGGTGGTATTTTTTAAGGGTATATAAGTTTATCTTATATATTGGTCATTGCATAATTATGTTTTGAAGTTCATTCATGGATGTAAGTTCAATTGAAACCCTAAAACTGCTTGTTTTCGATTCTATGTCGTTATTGCATGGCTTGTATGATCAAAAGATTTTTTTTTGCTATGTAATCATAGTTTTAATGCCATGTTATTTCCCATCAGTAGTATCAGAGCATAATCATGTTTTTTTTAGTGCTTTGGATCCGTTACAACTTGATTGGATGCGCTATAACTTGATTAAAATTCATTTGCTGCATAAAACGTGATGCTAAAATTTTCTGTTTTGAGTTTTTTGCATTGGTTGAGTGTACAAACAATTTAAAATGGTTAATTGGGTATTATGACATGTTAATATATTGTTTTAAGATGTTTTTATACCTTTTCATGGCCGGTTTTAAATATATATACCTGATTGAACATGTTAATCATGAAACTAGGTGCTTGTTTGCATGATATACATTTGTTACTAGCTAGTTTCTCTCTATAAAACGTAAAAACATGTTGGGCATGCTTGTAAGTGATTTCAAATATTAATAACAGGTCTGGACATGTTTTAAAAATGGTTTTAATTTTGGTCTATGACAATTTAATTGGTTAATTTACAAATCATTTAAAACAATGACTAGTTTGTGTTTGTTGCATGTTTAATCAACATTGTTTGTTTTATTTTGATTAAAATGGAAAAAACACATTTATATCAGATCTAGAAAAAACTTAATTCAATTTTTATGACCTTATTTAAGTTATTAAATGGAACATAAAATTGTTTTAAGTGTTTGTGCATCGTTTGTGGCATTATATGAGCATTAAACAACTAGTTTCACGTTGTTTATTTGTTTTGTTATCAATGCTGAATGTGTTATACATTAATCATGAATTTTTATGTTTTGATTCATGTTGGTTCATATTATTTGTATTTTTAATGTTTATGAGCTGTTTGACATAATATTAAAAATGGCAAAATTGGAAACTACACTAGAGTTGATTTATGGCACAAATCTAACTATTTTGTTTTTTGGACTTTTAAGAGAGCTTATTCAATAAGTGGATTTAGTCCATTGGGCTTCGTCCTAGGCCCATCATGGGGTCTTTTCTCAAAAGTACAACTACACAATTTCCATTAATGGGTTGCGCTTAATTAGTTAAAATTAGACTTTGTTTTATTCATGAATGTTATGTATATTTGTTTGTTTTGAGTGATGAATGAATATGCATGGTGCATTCATAGGCCCTAGGTTATGTAATTAAATATGGCCTGCATGCCATTAATGATTATTGTAAAAGTTTCATTTTAGTATAGTATTTATTTGAAGACTTTGTAAATCAAGATGAAGCCCACCGAAGTAGAGAGGCCAAACTTGAAGATTCATATGTAATAGTATAGAATCTTAGTTATAGTTTTTTGGGCCCATGTTTGTCACGTTTTACTTTATGCACTAATAAGTATACATGCTATGAATGGATGACAAAGCATATGCCATAAAAGCCATAATAAAATGAATCCCTAAAATAGTAAGTCATGAAGTTTCCTTCCTAATTCGAAACATATTAAGGCATCAATCATCTATCATGTAGACTAGGAGTCCTAGATGCACCCAATTATTTTTGTGAGGCATGGGTTATGAATGTAGGTTGGACTTAGTATGAAAAGGGATGCTCGGACCTAGGTAACGAATAAATGGGTTTGTGCTATAACATCTTAAGATGTTAGCCCATTTGATCTAAGAGTCATGTACGAGACATGATTGGAGTTTTCCTACCTAAGTAACTTAACTCTTTAGGTGTACAAGCTTAGCTTGACTAATGAGTTGTTGTGAAAAGTGGATTTTGGCCCACATTAAATCACTAACATGAATTATTTAATGGGATATTAATTCGGTTTGTGGGATTATATTAAGACCTCATTTAATCTTGCCAAGTTTATAAATTTTTGTAGATTGAAAAATGGCTTCTTCAAACAACAATTTTTCATTGCGATTGATCCTAGAAAAAGACAAACTGAATGGCACCAATTTCATAACTGGTCTCGAAACTTGAGAATTATTCTTAAGCAAAAGAAGAAGTCGTATGTTTTAAATGAACCCTTACCCACCAAACTTGCTAGGAATGCCTCTACAGTTCAAAAGGAAACCTTTGAGACTAAGAAGAGTGACTCTAATGATGTGACCTGTCTGATGCTTGCCATTATGGTGCCTGATTTGCAAAAGCAATTCATGGACCAAGAGGCCTGTGGTATCATAGTGCACCTCAAGGAGAGGTTCTAGGAACAAGCTTGTCACAAGAGGTTCATGACAACAAAGGCCTTGAATTCTTGTAAGATGACTGCGAGAAATCAGGTCAGTACCCATGTACTCAAGATGAAAGGGTATCTTGATACTCTTGAGAAGCTTGAGGTACAAGTCCTAAGAGAGCTAGCCACTGATTTGATCTTAGTGTCATTGCCTTTTTATTATAATCTATTTCTTATGAATTATAACATGAATGCAATGAACAAGATAGTCACCGAGCTTCACGGGATGCTTAAGAATGCTTAAGAGAACATTTGAAAGACCAATCCCATACTTATGGTTCAAGGAGGCATCAAAAAGGGACCTACGAAGGGAAAAGGGAAAGGTAAGGAAAAACCCAAGAATGGCTAAGCACGGCCTAAGTCAAGTGGGAGTGCGCCTCAGGCCTAACCCAATTCCAAGGTGCAAAAGCTCAAGGAGAGTGAGAACACGTGCTTCCATTGCAACAAGTTAAGGTATTGGAGGAAGAACTGTGCTCTTTTTAAGGAAGAACAAAAGAAGAATGGAGCCAAGGCATCCAGTTTTGGTATTTTTGTTGTTGAAATTAACCGTTCTATTTCTACCACTTTGGTATTGGATACAGGTTGTGGTTCTCACATTTTTTCAAATGTGTAGGGGCTAAGAAATAGGCGGTTACTAGGGAAGAGTGAAGTGGACCTCCGCATTGGGAATGAAGCACGAGTTACAGCCATGGAGATAGGCTACTTTTGACTCACTTAACCTTCTCAATTATGTTTAGATTTAATGAATTGTTATTTTGTGCCTGCTATGAGCAAAAACGTTATTTCAGTTTCATGTTTGGATTTGGATGGATTTGACTTTGTTATTAATAATGGAAATATTCATTTTTGTCACTAAGACATTTTATATGGCACTGCTATGTTACAAAATTGGCTTTATATCCTTGATCTACAAAACAGAGAGTCTATATACAACATTCATACAAAAAGGGTTAAATCAAATGAATTGAACCCTACTTACTTTTGGCATTGTCGTTTAGGACATACAAATGAAAAATGCATTTCAAGACTCCATAAATTTGGAGTGCTTGGATCATTCAATTTGGAATCTTATGACACAGGCAAGCTATGTTTGCTTAGAAATATGACAAAGAGTCCTTTTAAAAAGAAAGGTGAGAGGACTAGTGACTTATTGGGATTAATACACACCGATGTATGTGGACCATTAAGTACACAGGCTAAAGGTGGTTTTAGTTACTTTGTAACATTCACAGATGACTTCAGTAGATATGGCTACATCTATCTAATGAAGCACAAGTTTGAAACCTTTGAAAAATTCAAAGAGTTTAAGAACGAAGTAGAAAACCAACTTGGCAAAGATATAAAAGCCATTCCATCAGATCAAGGTGGCAAATTCTTAAGCCAAGAGTTTGATAGTCATCTAAAGGAGTGTGGAATTATTTCACAACTCACTCCTAGAACACCATAATGGAATGGTGTGTACGAAAGGAGAAATTAAACTCTGTTGGACATGGTTCGATCAATGATGAGTCAAGATAATCTTTCTATCTCTTTTTAGGGTTATGCATTAGAAACTATTGTGTTTCTACTGAACCAAACTCTAACTAAATCAGTTGAGAAGACACCATACGAGGTATAGACTGGGAAAGAGCCCAATATGTCATTTCTCAGGATTTGGGGCTGTGAAGTACATGTTAAGAAATTAACATCAGACAAGTTAGAGTCCAACTAGGTAATCCCTAAGAAAAAAAAGGGATACTACTTTTACTCACAAGACGAGAACAAAGTGTTTGTTGCTCGCAAAGCTATTTTATTGGAAAAGGAATTCCTTCTCAAGAAAGATAGTGGAAGCAAAGTAGAACTTGGAGAAATTCAAGTGCCACAAACTCCTATAGAGGATGAGCTAGAAATGGGATAAAGTTCACAACTAGTTATGGAATAAGAACCTAGAAGGTCCGGTAAGGTACGACAGGAGATTGAGAGATATGGATTTCTAATCATCAATAGTTACACTATTGAGTTAGTGGATCGTGAGGATCTAACTACCTACCGAGAAGCTATTAAGAGCCTTGACTCGGAAAATTAGCTTGGAGCCATTAAATCCGAGATGCAATCAATGTACGATAACAGGTTTGGACCTTGGTTGATCCATTGGAAGGTGCTAAGGTAATTGAATGCAAGTGGCTATTTAAACTCAAAGCTGATAAGACCTATAAAGGTAGACTAGTAGCTAAAAGTTTTTGGCAAACTCATGGTGTAGACTATGATGAGACCTTTTCGGCTGTAGTCATGCTCCAGTCTATTAGGATCTTGCTTGCCATAGCTGCATATCATGACTATGAAATATGGTAAATGGATGTCAAAATAGCTTTTCTTAACAAAAATCTCCTCGAGGATGTGTATATGACACAACTTGAGGGTTTTGTCAATCCCAAGCATCCTAAGAAGGTTTGGAAGCTTTAAAAATCCATTTATGGATTGAAGCAGCATCTCAAAATTGAATCTCTATTTTGATGAAGCAGTCAAAGAGTTTAACTTTATCAAAAATGAAGATAAGCCTTGTGTGTACAAGAAGGTAAGTAGGAGCATAGTAGTGTTTCTGGTCCTATATGTGGCCGACATCCTTCTCATTGGGAATGACATCCCAACATTGCAAAATGTTAAGCAATGGTTAGGGAAGTGTTTCTCAATGAAAGACTTAGGTGAAGCCGAGACAAAGCTTGGTATTTGGATCTATAGAGATAGATCGCATCAGCTCTTGGGACTAAGTCAAGAAAAGTACATAGACAAAGTACTAAAGTATTTTAGGATGAAAGAATCAGATAAACAATACATACCTTTGGCTTTGGGAGTTCCTTTGACTAAAAAACAGTGTCCTAAAACAAAAGAGGAAAGGGACAACATGAGTAGAATCCCATATGCATTTGCTATTGGATCTATCATGTACGCTATGTTGTGTACTAGGTTGGATGTTGCTCGTGCACTGAGTATAACTAGTAGGTTCCGACAAAACCCTAGTGAGAAGCACTTATTTGCTGTAAAGGGGATTATAAAGTACCAACAAAGGATTAAGGATCACTACTTGGTATATGGTGGTCAAGAAGAGCTCGTCATACAAGGTTATGCCAACGCTGCTTTTCAGACAAGCACTTAGGACTCAAGATTCCAATCTAGTTTTGTTTTTGTTTTGAACGGTTGCGCTGTCAGCTGGAGAAGCTAAAAGCAAGAGACCGTTTTCGACTCAACTACAAAATCTGAGTATATTGCAGTGAGTGAGACTGTAAAGGAGGCTATTTGGATTAGAAATTTCATTTTTGGATTAGCAGTGGTCCCAAGCATCCTAGATCCATTAGAAATTTTATGTGACAACAGCGGGGTCATCATACAAGCCAAGAAGCCCCGGTCACACCAGAAATCAAAACACATACACATGAGGTAACACCTGATCAGAGAGATCATTGACCGTGGGGACGTCGAGATTAGCAAGATAGCGAGTGAAGATAATTTAGCAGATCCATTGACAAAACAGTTGTATCCAAATCTGCACGAAGCTCATTTAAAAGCATTTGGTCTTAAGGCTATGCCCAATTGGGACTAGTGCTAGTGGGAGATTGTTAGTGTAAGCCCTAGCCCCAATGCATTATCATAAAGCACTCAAGATAATAAATGAGGCATTTGTTTTATCTATTGTATTATTGTACATATCAAGTGGTAGAACTATCCAAGAATGTTGTTTTAGTTTATCATGTGTGAGACACATGGTTGTAAGACCTTGAAACATTTGAGACTTCATTCTAAATATCCTTAATGAGTCATTGTTATGAGAATAACAAATGAATTAAGACTAGTATGCTCTCTCTAATAAGTTGAGTTCTGTCTTACGGATCATAAGGACTAGAGTATCAATTTGAGATCATAAATACATGTTTAGAACATGGTATCTAGATTCGATATGCTCATGAGAACAGTATATGGTACAAGTCATAAGTGTTTCTCAATCGCAAGTTTTGCATCGGAGTTCTTAGGCCTAAAATCTCTATGAAACTCTTTATGAATTATTGTGTACTTTGACATACACATAATGTACTCATAACAGGGTGACTAGTATGGGTATGCATGGGCATGCACTAATTCATGTTAGAAAGCATGAGAGAAGTAAAATAATTACCCCTTTCGATAAGAGAGAAAATATCATCGGCCACTTGATCAGTGAATTGAGAAGCGTATGGCCATACCGAGATGAAATAATGAGTAATCATTATTTATCTAAGAGTTTAGTGTCACTGGAATATCAAGAAACAAATTAGTATATATATAAGGATGACTAGTTCTATACCTTATATTAATATGATATTTGTGGGTAAGGGACTATGCAAAATTGCATTAGGTCATTAAATGCCATTTGCATTTTCATTTTATTTGGAATGCCATAATATCTTGCTAGAGAATATATATAGCCTTTGGATTATTTATTAATTCATTGCCAATATTAAATGGACTTATAGGATCACACACAAAGCATTGGGCCTAAAATATTATAAAGAGTATTAGGCATTAATTTGGGCTTTTAATTAAAGTTAAATTAATTAGATTAATGGGTAATTAAATTGCTAAATGGACTTTAGTCCATGAGAGAGTGAAAAAAATGGCAAGACATAGGTAATAATTTTTGTAGTAAGCAAGTTAAAATGTCAAAATTTATAAGAATTTTGACATCATATTAAATTAAGCATTTACATCTAATCTACACTAAGAGTGCTTGACACATAAATAATTCTAATGAGACAAAGACATAATACATGCTTTTATGAGAATTTTAAATAAAATTTTTGTAGCATTTTGGCTAGGAATGTGACTACACCCTGCATAAGAAAGAATTTAAATAACATATAGGCCACCAAAAAATAGAAGTTCGAGTTATTGAAATAATCACATTTTACGAGAAATTTAATAAAATTTGGGCAGCATTCTATCTAGGAATGAGACTGCCTTTTGCATAAAAAGATACATTTAAAGCAAAAAAAAATGCCATGAGCCGTTACAGTCGCTAAACAACATAAACACACATCATTAATTGTTTGGTGCAATCACAACCATGTTATAAAACTTCTAGAAGATGTAAAGGCCATATACATATTACTAAATGAAGAAAGTTACAGCCTTTTGTACTCATACATAAGGCTTTTTATTGTCTATAGTGTCATCTAAAGGAGGTTTAACATTTAATCTATATAACTTAAACTATAAGACATCATTCATTTCTAACTAAATTAAACTAATAAACTAAAGAAAAATAAATAAAGGGTGTTCGCATCTAACTTGCCTAAAGCTAGAGTTTTACAACCTATAATATATTATAAGTAAAGAAAAAATAAAAAAAGAAAAGATAAAATATGAAAATCAAATAATACTTGTTGAAAATAAAAGAGAAAATATAATGGAAAAAAAAAGATGCTCCTTGAAGTACGCGTCGCTCTCAAGAGGCCATAAGTGTAAACGGCTTGAAAAATGAAAGACGAACGGAAAAGAAAAGCTTAAAAAATCAAAAAGAGAGCTTAGAAGTCAAAAAGTATGGAGGTATAGACTGAGCCACATTTCATCCTTCAGGATAAAAAGAGAAGAATGCCCTCTGTGTTAGAGAGTATGCCCTAGAGCCCATGTAAAAAGGGATGGATTTCATATGTATGAATTTATATTCTTAATAAAAGTCATTATTCATTTATTAATGCTATGTTTAAATACATGAGTTTGTAAATTTTAAATTAATAAATAAATTCCTTGATATTATAAACACAGTGCAAAGACAATCATGAAAGGGACGGGTGATGGACAAGACTGAGCCACATTTCATCCTTCAAGATAAAAAGAGAAGAATGCCCTCTATGTTAGAAAGTATGCCCTAGAGCCCATGTAAAAAGGGATGAATTTCATATGTATGAATTTATATTCTTAATAAAAGGCATTATTCATTTATTAATGCTATGTTTAAATACATGAGTTTGTAAATCTTAAATTAATAAATGAAGTCCTTGATATTATAAACACGGTGCAAAGACAATCACGAAAGTGTTCAGATATGAGGTATCTATTGCATGGAAATGTGTTAATATCTAAATATCCCTAGTCATAGAATTAAAAAGATAGGACATTGTTAATTCGGAAAGACTAGCACATGTTATGCTTCTTGAATGGTTCAAGCAGTGGTTCTCATAACTGTGATTATGGAAGATAATCAAAGCTAACATGTGGATGCTTGTTAGAAGAACAAGTTCATTGGAGACCTGGAAAGAGAATCCTCACATGGACATTAAATCTATGTGAGTGAGGAATCTCTTCATAACGGTTGTGCAAGTATCCTTAGACTTGAGATCACCAAAGTTATCTTAAGTAGCAAGTAGTATATTTTGACTCCATAACTGATTACTTCCAACTAGGAGTGAACATAGTTAGGAGATTGGGTATATCATAACCTACTTGAAGATAGTTGAGTGATTGACAAAGGATTCACCATCCCAAATTTAATAAAGGAAGTTATCTTGCATGATTCTATAATTGCCTTATTAAGAGAATCTCTTGCCAGAATAATATGCCAAAATGGATAGAGATCCATGGAGGGTATTTTCGAAAAAATGGTTAAATTAATATAACATACATAATTAGATTTATATGAGTTGACAGAAATCCATACTCAAAATCTAATTGAGATAAGAGTGGTAAAAGGAGTAATTGCACTGTAACTGTTTCTATAGAAAGGTATAGTCAAACCACTTGACTTTCCTAACATTTGGGTAGTCATGATGCCTAGCTAGAGACCCATCATGACTTGTATAATAGTGTATTAAGAATATCAATAGGGATTGATAAAATTATTTAAAGATGTTTAAATCATTTGAGTTTTTAATATAACTCACAATTACATATTATACTACCAACATGGATAGGAACCCAATAGGTCACACACATATAGAGAAAAGGATAAAATGGTAAAATGACAAGGATAATAATTTTTGATATTATTATGGGAATAGAGAAGTGAATAAGAGAATAATTAATTAATGAGTTTAATTAATTATGATCAAGTAAAATTGTTTGTGAAACTTTTGAGAAATGCTCTGTAAAATTGGACCTAATTGAAATAATGTATTTCATAATTAATTATTATTGGACTATAAGTGTTATAGGGATGATATAATAATTAATATATCCATTGGAGGAATTACAGAGGCCCGGAGAAGTGAAGTTGGCGTAAAAACCCTCCAAAAGAAGGGCTACACGCCAACTACAAACAGAAGGCCTTAGAGGCATATTTCTTGGACCAAAATAAATTAAATATGTTAAATAAGTGTTATGAATCCTACATATTTAATTTGGTTGGATTTGGAATTCATTTGGGTAATTAAATCTAAGTATATGTACAGATGGCCTAGTTTGTTGGTTTTGTGCATAGTCTTTTGTGAAAGGGCTTAAATTGGATTTAATTGAGCCCAAATAATTATAAATAATTCCAGAAGCCCAATTAATAATTCTTCAGCAATTTTAAAGAGCCCAATCCCATTATGAAGTTTGATTTTTAACCTAACTATAAAAATCCAAGTGATGTGGAATTAGAGTTAAGTGAACAATTAAGAGAAAAAAAAGTTTTTCTCTCCTTCAAAACCCTAGCCACCACTTCCCTTTGCTAGCTCAAGGTATTTTTACCAGACCCTTTTACTCTCCTTTGTTGGTTCATTCTATCATTGTCCAGTGTGGATTACTCATTGGAGGTGTTTTATTTTGGATACTGTGGTTTGCAACAACTCGGTGCAAAGGAAAATCAATTGTACAACAAAAATCAAAGGTGATTTTTCTTATTCTCATTAATATGTATATTGTAAATTCATGGTAAGATCAGATATATTGGTTAAAAATTTTAAATTCCTCTTATGTATGAGATGCATGTAATCGATAATTCCTAACATGGTATCATAGCCTCGGTTTTTCCATGAACATACAATTATATATTTTTCTGCGGAATAAGTTTTATTTTTTGAGTTATTTATTTCATAAACTTTAAAATATCAGATTTGATTGTTCATGAATGATAAATATTGATTTCTGGATATAAGTGTGATCAAATATATAAAACAGAAATAAAAACGATTCTTTTGAGAAAAGAATTTTTGGTTTTTGCGTGAATAGCTTTTAATTTTAGGGGCTGTTCTAAATTTTTTTTTATAGACCCATTATAAGATCATTTAGATGATAATTTATGTGTTTAATATGTGATATTAAGCCTCAGGATCAAATGAAATTAAAATCGAACAAGTTTTGCATGAAAACTAGTTAATTTAGTCGAAAAGTTCGATAAATTGGTGTTCTTGGTGTGTTCTTGTTTAGAACGATTTTTAATCTTCTAACTCTGATATATCTGATATATTAAAGTGTTTTTAATTAATTTTATTAATTAAAATGGACCTTAAATTAATTGAATTAATTTTAATTGATTAAAACCACTTAATAGGCTTAATTATGTTTACAGACTTGGTTTAAATTAGTGAATGACTTGGTGGGCCTAAGAAGATGATTTAAATTAAATATTATAAACAATAATTAAGTTTATTAATGGTTTTTAAGGGCTGGAGTGGGCTTGGCTCATTCCAAAAGGGCCAAATGGTCCAATAGAGACAAAACTAGTTTGTGTGTGAACACATTTAGGGTTTAATTTGGTGGGTTTCGGCCTACCCTTTATCTTAATCCCAAAATTGATTCTTTTAATTATTTAATATGATTAATTAATTAAATAATCAATTAATAATTAATTAATAATCAATTGGATTGATTATTAAGGTAAGAACACATGCATGCAAAAAGGTTTCCTAAAATTAAAGTTTCCAAAATGAAAAAGTTTTCTAATTTGATCACATTATTAAAATAACTCAAAAGAATGTTTCAAGAGTTGAAAAAAGTTAATAATCCATTACTTTATGCATTAGAAATACATATAAGGGTGTATGATTGGCATGATGGATAGTTATAGACAAGGCCCAATGTGATTGAGCATTATGCATGTTTTGGCCGAATGAGGACTTTAATGTCCCAGCCACTTGTTTTTGGTTTGTATTTATTTTCAAATTGTAATATGTAATTAGATTACTTAGATTAGAATTAGAAATAGAGATGGAGACCACTATCAAGGAGCAAGATGGGCCGGATGGAGATCCAACAAGCTTGAAGATAATGTAATTATTTTTACTTGTTTGAATCATGCATACTACCTAGGTGTGACCTTTTGATTTCCCTCTTGGCTCGGGGAAATCAATGTAGTAAAGTCCATAACTATACCATATTTGTATGCTTATATTTATGTGATAGATATAGGATGCATATCAATGTATGCCAACCATGTATGATGAGACTTAATTAACTAAAACCCTCAAACAAATACTAAGGTATATAAGCCCTTCATTAATTTGACGAGAACCAGAGTTCTTTATAGTGTGGGTTATTGACCACAGTCAAGCTCACATTATATCGAATACGTTCAAATCTAATTAAATGGGTCATCTTAGCTAGCCCATTAGCTTGTTGACCCCAGTCAAGGCTAATGGTTCTAAAGGCAAGATTAGGGAATGCATATAAGTATGCATGCATCAAGAGTTGATAACCTACTGATCCAATAGTTGTGTAGAGACACAATGGGTATAGAGATACCTACCTTTCAAGGGTATGGAGTTTGGCTTGTTGACTACAGTCAAGGTCAAATTACATATCATGGATTGGATATTGGTCCACTAGGAAAACAATCGGGTTTTCTCAGATTATATAGTGAGGGCTATTAATTTGCAATAAAATTGTGGGAGTAAATGGATTAATTAAAGACCTTATTAATGCATACATATATATGAACATGCTCTCATAAGTTTTCTTTTTCACATCTAGGTCATCATCATAAGCACATCAAACATTAATATACGATCAATCTTGGATAACAAGCTGGTTGGCAGCAACTATTCTGACTGGATCAGGCAAGTGAGAATTGTTCTCAGAGCTGAAATGATCCATTATGTCTTGGATAAAGATCCACCATCACTTCCATCAGATGATGCCATTGATGAGATCAAAGGCACTTATCCAAAATACATGGAGGATAGTGGAGCGGCAGCATGTCATATGCTGGGTGCTATGTCCTCGGAGCTTCAGAAGTAACATGAGATGATGAATGCTAGAACCATCATTTTACATCTAGAGGAGCTTTATTCTTCTCAGGCTAGAACTGAACAATATGAGATTGCTCAAGCTCTATTTAGCTGCAAAATGGTGGAAGGCACTTTAGCTGCTACTCATGCATTAAAGATGTATTGGTATATTGAGCATTTGAGTAGACTTGGCTATGTTATGGATAATGATCTATACATAGATTTAATCTTGTACTCGTTGGCTCCAAGTTATGCACCTTTCGTGCTTAACTTCAACATGAACAAGATCCAAGTAACCATTCCTGAGTTAATCAACATGCTTAAGACAATTGATGGATCCTTTAAGAAGGATCCAAAAAGTGTCATGGTTGTCACTTCTGCTAAAGGCAAGAAGCAAAAGAAGAAGAAGAAGATAACCAAGGCTCAGCCAAAGAATGGTGGGATCTCCAAGAAGAAGGTTGCCAAGAAAGAGAATCCCAAAGGAACTTGCTTCCATTGTGGAAAGGATGGTCACTGGAAGCGTAACTGCAAGGCCTATCTAGATTCTCTCAAGGAGAAGAAGCATGCTGATGCTTTTACTTCAGGTATTCATATGATTAAAATTAATGCTTATTCTATTGCTTCAAAACAATCTTAGGTAATAGATACCAGATGTGGATCTCACTTGTGTAATGATCTACAGGGACTTATAAGCTTTAGAAGAGTTGGAAAGGCAGAGATATGTTTGCAGTCAGTTACTGGACAAAACATCTCTACAACAGTTGTGGCGACTTACCATTTTCCTCTTCCTAGTGGATTAGTACTGGAATTAAATAATTGTTATTATGTTCTAGCTTTATCCAAAAGTATTATTTCTTTCAGTTGTTTATTGAACGATTATGACATTTCTTTAAAGGACAAGTGTTGTTACATTTTTAAGAACAATATGTTTTATGCAAAAGCTATCATTGAGAATGGTATATTTGTTCTTGATTTAATTAAAGAAGTGCATAATGTGGATACCAAGAGAATGAGACATGATAATCTAAATACCTCATATTTATGGCATTGTTGTTTAGGACATATAAATGAGAAACATATGACCAAATTACACAAGTCAAGTGATTTGGGATCATTTGATTATGAATCATTTAATACATGCGAATCTTGTTTATTAGGAAAAATGACAAAAGCTCCATTTATTGGTAAAGGAGAATGAACTAAAATGGTTTTGGACTTAATAAATTTAGATGTATGTGGTCCAATGACTACACATGCCAGAGGAGGTTACTCCTACTTTATTACTTTCATAGATGATTATTCCAGGTTTGGATACATCTATCTAATGAAATATAAATCAGAAGCATTTGAAAAGTTCAAAGAATTCAAAAATGAAGGAGAGAAACAACTTGGCAAGAGTATTAAAACGCTTAGATTAGATAGATGTGGAGAATACTTAAGCCAAAAGTTTTAGGATTATCTTAGAGATAATGGGATTTTATCTCAATGGACTCCACCATATACACAACAACACAATGGTGTATCTGAAAGGAGAAATCGAACACAATTAGATATGGTTCGATCAATGATGAGCCGAGCAGACTTGCCTAAGTCCTTTTGGGATATGCACTAGAAACTCCTGTTTATGTGTTAAACAGAGTTCCTATTAAATTGGTTGATGTTACTCCATATGAGATGTGGAATAACAAGAAACCCACGCTTTTTCATATGAAAGTATGGGGTTGTCCTGCTTATGTGAATAGGATAATGTCAGACAAACTAGATGTTAAGTTTGACAAATGTTTATTTGTGGGATATCCAAACGAAATGTTTGGATATTATTTCTATCATCCCTTAGAACCAAAGGTATTTGTTTCAAGGCATGTTGTCTTTTTGGAAAGAGAATTTCTCCTACAAGAGGACAGTGGGAGTAAAATTGAACTTGGTAAAGTTCAAGACCCACAAATAGAAGTAGATCAACCGATTGAACCCGAGACTGAATTTCATTATGAGGAGATTACAGTTGAACCTGATTATACACAAAATCCTAGAAGATATACTAGGATGCCTTCTATCCATGTGAGATAAGCATTTCACGTTGATTTGGATAGAGGCATAACTGTAGTAGAGGACAATGACCCTACAAGCTATTAATAAGTTTTGAACAGTTCAGAACGTGATTTATGGCTTAAGGCTATGCAGTCTGAAATGGACTCCATGTATGAGAATAAAGTATGGACTTTAACTCAACCACCTGAAGGGATAAAACCTATAGGGTACAAATAGGTCTTTAAAAAGACGACCGGCATGGAAGGTAATATAGTTACCTATAAAGCTCGCTTAATAGCAAAGGGCTATCGTCAAAAAGAAGGTATTGACTATGAAGAAACCTTTTCTCCTGTAGCGATGCTTAAGTCTATAAGAATACTTTTAGCCATTGCAGCTCATTATGATTATGATATTTGGCAAATAGATGTGAAGACAGGTTTCCTAAATGAAAATCTGATTGAGGATGTGTATATGACACAACCGAAAGGGTTCACATCAGGAAATGGCGAAAAGGTATGCAAGCTCTAAAGATCCATTTATGGATTGAAGCAAGCCTCTAGGAGCTGGAACATACGATTCAATGAGACAATCAAAGAGTTTGGTTTCTCACAAAATGAATATAAACCTTGTTTGTATAAAAGGGTCAGTGGGAGTGCAATTGTCTTCCTGGTTCTATATGTGGATGACATATTAATCATGGGAAATGATATTTCTCTTCTATAATATGTTAAAGTATGGTTATCCAATTAATTCTCCATGAAAGACCTTGGAGAAGCATCCTATATACTTGGAATAAGGATCTATAGAGATAGATCCAATAGGTTGCTAGGTCTTTCTCAAAGTTCTTATATAGATAAGGTATTAAAACGATTTAATATGGATATCTCTAAGAAAGGGTTTATACCCATGGTGTATTGGAAACACCTTTCTAAGTCCATGTGTCCACATACACTGGAGAATAGAGAGAGCATGAATAGAATACCATATGCATCGGCAATTGGCTCTATCATGTATGCTATGTTATGTACACCTCCAGATGTAGCATTTGCTTTGAGTGTCACAAGTAGATTCCAATCAAATTTTAGAGAGGAACACTGGGCAGCTATCAAGAATATCCTTAAGTACTTGAGAAGGACTAAAGATATATTCTTGGTATATGGATAGGGCAGTTTGGAAGTAAATGGGTATACAGATGCCAGCTTCCAATCTAACAAAGATGATTGTAAATCACAGTCTGGTTATGTGTTCATAATGGGAGAAGGAGCAGTTAGTTGGAAGAGTTCAAAACAAGAAACAACTGCTGATTCCATGACAGAAGCTGAGTATATTGCTGCTTCGAAAGCAGCCAAAGAAGCAGTCTGGATCAAAAAGTTCATATCTGAACTAGGGGTGGTGCCTAGCATTGTTGATTTGATTCCTTTATATTGTGACAATAATAGAGCCATTGCGCTTGCAAAGGAACCACGGTCTCATCAGCGATCCAAGCATGTTCTCAGATGCTACCATCTCATAAGGAAAATAGTAGCTAGAAATGATGTGAAAATAGAAAGGGTTCCCACAGATGATAATGTGGCGGATCCCCTCACTAAAGCACTTTCCCAGATTAAGCATGATCACCATATAAAGAGGATGGGTCTAAGACATGTGATTGATTGGCTCTAGTGCAAGTAGGAGATTGTTAGAGAGTATATCCTAGAGCCCATGTAAAAAGGGATGAATTTCATATGTATGAATTTATATTCTTAATAAAAGGCATTATTCATTTATTAATGCTATGTTTAAATACATGAGTTTGTAAATCTTAAATTAATAAATGAAGTCCTTGATATTATAAACACAGTGCAAAGACAATCATGAAAGTGTTTATGATATGAGGTGTCTATTGCATGCAAATGTGTTAATATCTAAATATCCCTAGTCATAGAATTAATAAGATAGGAGATTGTTAATTCAGATAGACTAGAACATGTTATGCTTCTTGAATGGTTCAAGCAGTGGTTCTCATAACTGTGATTATGGAAGATAATCAAAGCTAACATGTGGAGGCTTGTTAGAAGAAAAAGTTCAATGGAGACCTGTAAAGAGAATCCTCACATGGATATTAAATCTATGTCAGTGAGGAATCTCTTCATAGCGGTTGTGCAAGTATCCTTAGACTTGAGATCACAAAAGTTATCTTAAGTAGCAAGTGGTATATTTTGACTCCATAGCTGATTACTTCCAACTAGGAGTGAACATAGTTAGGAGAATGGGTATATCATGACCTACTTAAAGATAGTTGAGTGATTGACAAAGGATTCACCATCCCAGATTTAATAAGGAAAGTTATCTCGCATGATTCTATAATTGCATTGTTAAGAGAATCTCTAGCTAGAGTAATATGCCAAGATGGATAGAGATCCATGGAGGGCATTTTGGAAACAATGGTTAAATTAATAGAACATACATAATTAGATATATATGAGTTGACAGAAAACCATACTCAGAATCTAATTGAGATAAGAGTGGTGAAAGGAGTAATTGCACGATAACTGTTTCAATGGAAGGGTATAGTCAAACCAATTGACTTTCCTGACACTTGGGTAGTCATGATGCCTAGCTAGAGGCTAATCATGACTTGTATAATAGTGTATCAAGAATATCAATAGGGATTGATAAAATGATTTAAAGAAGTTTAAATCATGTGAGTTTTGAATAGAACTCACAATTACATATTATACTGCCAATATGAACAAGAACTCAATAGGTCACACACATATAGAGAAAAGGATAAAATGGTAAAATGACAAGGATAATAATATTTGATATTATTATGGGAATAGAGAAGTGAATAAGAGAATAATTAATTAAAGAGTTTAATTAATTATGATCAAGTAAAATTGTTCGCGAAACTTTTGAGAAATGTTATGTAAAATTGGACCTAATTGAAATAATGTATTTAATAATTAATTATTATTGGACTATAAGTGTTATAGGGATGATATAATAATTAATAGATCAATTGGAGGAATTACATAGGCCCAGAGAAGTGAAGTTGGCACAGAAACTCTCCAGAAGAATGGCCACATGCCAACTCCAAACAGGAGGCCTTAAAGGCCTATTTCTTAGACCAAAATAAATTAAATATGTTACATAAGTGTTATGGATCCTGCATATTTAATTTGGTTGGATTTTAAATTTATTTGGGTAATTAAATCCAAGTATATGTACAAAGGGCCTAGTTTGTGGGTTTTATGCATAGTCTTTTGTGAAAGGGCTTAAATTGGATTTAATTTAGCCCAAATAATTATACATAATTCCAGAAGCCCAATTAGTAATTCTCTAGCAATTTTATAGAGCCTAATCCCATTATGAAGTTGGATTTTTAACCTAACTATAAAAATCCAAGTGATGTGGAATTAGGGTTAAGTGAACAATTAAGAGAAAATAAAGTTTTTATCTCCTTCAAAACACTAGCTGCCACTTCCCTTTGCCAACTCAAGGGATTTCAGCCAGCCCCTTGTACTATCCTTTGTAGGTTCATTCTATCATTCTTTAGTGTGGATTACTCATTGGAGGTGTTTGATTTTGGACACTGTGGTTTGCAACAACACAGTGCGAAGGAAAATCAACTGTACAACAAAAATCAAAGGTGATTTTTCTTATTCTTATTAATATGTATATTGTAAATTCATGGCAAGATCAGATATATTGGTTAAAAATTTTAAATTCTTCTTATGTATGAGATGCATGTAACTGATAATTCCTAACACTCTGAACTTAATTTAAGTATAATTTCTCAATTTTAACTACTGTCTCTTCCATTTTTTTATCATTTTCAACAATTCTTTGATCTCTATCTAAATTTAATTTACAACATTTTTTACACCTTTATTATGTGTTATTATATTATTTTGCAATATTTACAAAAATTAATTGCATTTTATTACACATGGGTGTCCAAAAGTCTGAAATGCTTGTTGAAACTCATTGCGGCTCTTAAGACAAATAATTGTTTACATTCAAAACTCTCTAGAGTCAATTGCTCAGGTCATCAAGCTTTCAAATTCCCTACAAAATGAAAATAAAGGAAAATGTAATGGCATGTATATGCAATGCATAAGTTATATAAATGAGTGACTTTTTGCCTTCCAAGGGTGACGGACGAGCTGCCTATGGTTTGTTCCTTTTAAGGGATTGCTGCAGCTCACAACTTTGTATAAGTAGTGCTCCAATTTCTTAGTTTTTATGACTTTGACCTTTTAATTTCCAATAAAGCTTCCTTCAGGTATTTTCTCTCTCTTTATTTTTCTCTTTTCCTCTTTTTTTTTTCTATTTTTCTTTATTTTAGTCATTCATTTTTTTCTTTATTATTTTTATGTTTAGACTGCTTAGAAATTACCATAATCGTAGCCACTAGACTTACCGGCTACTCGATGACCCCAAAACTTAAAAGGACTCTCGATTAGCTCCATAGTCCAACTTGAGGTTTTTAAGAAGGGTGTCTTTGGATAGGAATTTGTTGTTTAATGCCACCCGATATTGGGATCCTAGGCTTCATGCATTCAGATTCACATGCCAAGAGTTGTGTCCTTTGCTAGAGGAGTTCACTACCATGGTTGGTGTCAGATTCAAGCCCGATGTCCAATCTTGTCTTCCATCTCCTATTTCCAAATACCCCAGAAAAGTGGTCTACTCTCACGACATTATTTTTTTTAGGCTAAGGGTCTGGTTTCTTTCAGGAGGACATTCCTACTTGAACAACTGATTATTATCCTAGATGATTTTGATGATGTGTCCACTTTTCATGCTGGCATGATATTACTCTATTATTTCACTCGGTGATTGTTGGTGTGTACTGAAGATCCCATGACTGGGGATTATGAGCTATTTAGCAAAATAGATGGCATATTTTAGGGGTGTAACCCATTTCCTATTATTATAGCTAAGACCATTATTGATTTGGATGTTGAACCTGGGTTCCATTCTTATTGGTAGTCCTTTGTTTCTTTAGGTATGTCCTTAATTTTGAAGGTAGTACCCACCTTATGGGTTTTCATACTAGCTTTTCTTGTTGAAATATGTGTCCTTTTGAATTTTCACGTATCTCTTTGCCTTATTTTTGCTCAAGATGAACCCAACTCACCCCAATGGCTTTTTTTCTTTTTTTTAGGTGTGGCTTCGTGAAAAGCTGCAACTACTATTAGAACCTCCTTGTTGAGTCATAGTTATAGGTACCTACCCCATAAGTTATGTCACACTTTGATGTTTACATCTTGAGTTTCGATCAATCCAGGATACTATCTATTGGTATGGCCATTCGATTGACGCTGACATTGCATTTAGGTGTGCTTGGTTGTCTATTACCTTTGTGGTTAGGGATGGAGATTCTAGATGTGTTCCCTTATATGGACTACATCGTGCCACTTTTTATGCTGCTACTTGATGTGCTTGATAGTTTTACGATCGATAGGATATTGTCAGGTGTCCATTGGGTTTTTAAGATTGTATCCTTATTTATCCCTTCATGTTAAAGTACTATCACAAGGTATGGGCCCGAATTCCAGTGAGGGATACCATCCCTGACATCTATACTTGTGATTTCACCACAAGTGATGGGTCACCAATCCGGCTGTTGATAATAGGCTTTAGCCTATTAGGTACTTGGATGAGAGAGCAGTGATATGGATAGATTAGATTAGGCACCATTACAGACTATGTATTTTATTTCTATTAGACTTTTTAATTTTTAACATGTAAAAGAATGTGCTACTTTTTCTACATGGATGACTTTGTTATCTCTTGCATGACATTTCTTTTTGATTTTAGCATAAATGATTAATATTTGATATTATCCCAATGATATATATTATTCAATCTCAAAATAAAACTTTACAGGTTTCGCAGTTCTTATCATTAATCTGGCCTCTTAGATTTTTTGATTGATTATTTTCTTTCAACCTCTAATTTTTTGCCCAAAATGCCTTTTTTTGGTTTTCACCCTCGTGAGGCACCCAATTTTAGTAAGGATGCCAAAATTTCCAATTTTTGACCTACGAGACATTTATTCTTTTCTTTTTCTCTTTTATCTTTAGCATAAAACCTTTTCAGCCTATCAACATTCACTAGTTCTCTGAACTCATTGCCATCATTGTTTGACAGAATGTCAGTGCCTTTGGATAATAACTTTTTAAGCACAAAAGGTACTTCCTATATTGACCTAAACTTACCTCGGATGTCTTGAATCCCTGGCCTTATTTTCTTGAACACTAGATCCCATTCTTTTAATAGATATATTCTAACTTTCTTCCTAAATGAATGAGCAAGCCTCTTTTGATAAACATAATTGTGATAGTATGCCCTTATCCTCTTGTTGTCTAATAGATTAAGCTACAATAGCCTTTTTCTAGCCTATTCTACTTTAGGTACCTTGGGCTTTAACACGACTCTCAATGATTGGTGTTTAATCTCTACAGATAGTATTGCTTTTATTCCATAGATGAAAGAAAATTGAGCAGCTCCCGTTGATGTTTTGGCTATAGTGCTGTAACCCTACAATGCGAAGGCTAGATTATCAGCCAAATCTTTAAAAGTTTGAACCATCTTGGTAAAAATCCTCTTCATATTCTTACAAGATGCTTCAACTGCCCCGTTTGCCTGAGGTTTGTAAGGAGAAGATTTATAATGTTAAACCCCATACCTGATGAGCATCTGTCCAGTTTCACCTAAAAATTACAACTTATTATTTGACACCATATAGTGAGGCAAGCCATATCTACATATCAAATTCTTTTTAATGAACTTAGCCATGTCTCGTGCATCTACTTTCTTAAAGGACTCTACTTCCAGCCACTTGGTGAAGTAATCTATAGCCACTGTTATAAATCTATGTCCATTTAAAGTAGATGGATGAATCATTCCTATAATGAATATTCCCCATTTAGGGAAAGGCTTTTGTGAAGTCAAATTGCATAATTTAGAGATGGGGTAAATGTCTTAGGTCTGCATACTATTTGCATAGCTGATACTTTTTGACATACTTAGAATAATCAGTGTCCATTGTCAACCAAAAGAATCCTTAGTGTGTGATATTCTTGGCTAAGGCTAAACCATTCATATGGGCTCCACACATTCGCATATGTATCTCTTCCATGACCTTCCTAACTTTTTTCTCATCAGTCATCTTAGTTGAATCCCATCAGGCTATCTCTTATGAAGTAATCCTCCTATGGTGATAAATTGAGTAAATAGCTTACGAATCAATCTCTGATCTTTCTTAGTTGCTTCTTCAGGGAACATTAATTTCTCCAAATAATTTTTAAATGTCATAATACCAAGGTTTTCCATCATCCACCTCGACATCCATGATTTGCTCCTTTTCAAAATATGGCTTATCAAAACTCAAGATTAAACATAGGTTTCCTAATTATTCCATCCGAATTATCCCGCATTGATACCAAAGTAGCCAAGGCATCCACTAACTTGTTTTCTTATTTAGGCACATATCCGAAAGTATAGATCATTAACTAACTGCTTAAAACCTTCTAACATCTAAGATAGGGAAACATATGCTCTTCTTTCACTGACCATTCACCTTTTGCTTTGCAAACCACTAAAGATAAACCTCCAAACACTACTGTAGATTTTGCACCTACAGCTAATAAGGCTTCCAACCCAAAAATTCAAGCTTTGTACTCTGCTTTATTGTTGTTGTCTTTATGTCTTAGCTTAGCTAATGGCAACTTTTCTCCTTTCGGGGTGACCAAGATTACTCGTACTTCTACTCCTTTATTATTCATAACTTTATCAAAATACATCTACCAACCTTGTACTGTTATAGCTATGATGTTTTCATCGGGCAATTCATAGGTCATCTCTTCACCCTTTAATGACTAACCAGCTAAGAACTCTACCACTGCTTTTCCTTTAATGGTTTTCTTAATGATGTACTTGATGTCAAATTCTTACAGGAATCAACCACCTTTCCATCTTTTCTAACAATAAAGGTGTTTTTTGCAAATATCTAAAATGATTATCTTTTATCACTAGTATCTTATATGAATGGAAGTAATCTCTCATCTTCTTTGAAGCCCCATATGATCGCCAAAAAAATCTTCTTGACTTTTATATACTTTGCCTCATATGTGTGCAATTTCTTACAAAGATAGTATATTGCATACTCAATGCCAAAATCATCCTCTTGAGCCATCATTGTTGCCATTGAACTATCTTTTATAGCTAAATACAAAATCAAAGGATTACATACTAAAGGCAGTCTCAAGACTGGTGGAAGTAGTAGATATTTATTTGATAGTCCTCATTCAAAACCACTGGCTGTTCCTTCTTAAACAGCTTGAATATCGATTTGCAAATCGATGTCAACTTGGTTGTGAACCTACTTATGTATTGGATCTTGCCCAGCAACCCTTCAGCTTCCTTTTCTTTCTATGGCTATCAACATTTACCTAATGTCTCTTACCTTGTCAGGATCTACTTCTATACCTCTATGGCTCACAACATGGCCTAAAACTTTTACCTAAACTAACCCTAAAAATGCATTTTTTCAAGTTGATTTGAAGGTTATACTTGTTGATCCATAAGAAATACTTCTTTAACGCTTCAAAGTGGCCTTTCTAAGTAACTAACTTGATTATCATGTCATTTACATACACCTTTACTTCTTTATGAATCAAGTCATCTAGCATCTTAGTTACCATCTAAAACACCCTAATCTAATGCCTTTATCATGTATCATGTTATACCTTTCAATCACATAATGGTAGGTTATTAACCCAAAGCTGTATACATTTAACATATCAAATAGTCTATTTATATAGATATCCTATGCGTCAATTAGGTATTTCCCACAACTTCAGTCTCTTAATTATGTATGCATAATGGCTTATTCTATAACATACTCATCATTTTCATGTTAGTTATAACTTTCTTAACTTAATATCTTATCATACATATCATTTATCAATTAATCTAGCATATTTATGACTAAGCATTTTAGCTACTATATTCATGCATTCTTTTACTAAACTTATTACGTCACTTACTTCATATTAAACACACACACACACATATATATATATATATATTATAGCCCTTTTTATACATATTAAACATGCAAAAGAACTTGCACCAAAAATAACCAAAAAGAATCCTACATCAACTTCTACGACTTAGGTGTTGGCCTGTCCTGAAGCAGAGATCTTTCCTGAGCAAAATCTTTTATAGCAGTACCTATACGGATTAAATAACCCGTACTAAGCTAAAAATCTTAGTGGGGAAAACTAAACATGAAAGACCACTACTCATAGTGGTCGCCAAAAATATTTAATATACAAAAAAATAGGAAAAAAATATTGTTTACATAATAGAAATGAGTATAAAACAAAGCACAATATCTTAGCAAAAATGTAACTCTTCATTTAAATCAGCATATTTGAATCTAAACAGTTTATAAATGATGTGTACATAATATAAATAAATATACATACATGTAATTGAAACCGCAGTTTAATGTGATAATCCATATAATGTATGCACAAATCATATTGTGATTTAACTGTGAAACATTTATATTTTTAATTTAGCTTGCTTAAGTTCTAAAGGTGGATAACGAGATTGGTGAATACCCGAGGGTGTCAAAACGGTGGATATCCAAAGATATCACAACTATGGACCCAATCAGGGCCAACTGTATGGTGGACCGGTCAAGGACCCAAATGGGTTCAAGGAACAACCCAAATGGGTTGTGCAAGATCCAGTAGGATCAACTATACTGTGGACCTAAAAAAAGGTCGACTGTGGTAGCTACAATTCCCTATAGGCGCCTATCTATCCACAATTGAACTATAATTGCAGGCAAAATTTTATTTAATCTTTATTTTCATATATCATGCTTGCACTTATAGTGTTCATTTTGCACATGTATAATCATATGATAGCTATATTGTTACTATGACAAAACTGCATATGTAAGTTTATTTAATGATACAATTATTTTTTACATACCATCATTAGATATCTCATATTAGCATAATAATGATATGTTAATCAAGTAATGCATCATACCTATTCAAGTTCTCATTATTAAAACTTTACAATATAGCATATCGTATATATGTGATCATGTACACAAATACATAATTCCTAGTGAATATGAATATATATACACACACGCACAATTATTCATAGTCATATAACAATACGAGCATAAAAAATTGAACATATAACATCATAATAATATACTTTTTTATGTTATCATTTAGGCACCACATATGAACATAGTCATACATAGTATTTCTTATTTCACAATATAATTGCACGTTCAAATATAATTCACTCTATCATTAGAGTATGAATAAGTAAGATTAATTACATAAAACAATCATGCACAAATTTCATCACATATATATGTTAGATATATTCATCACAAGTCCTTACCCATGTACACGTGTGAATATATAGGTATACATATAATCTTGTAGTAACAATCATATTACTTGCCCTATCCAATTCATTTTGTAATCACATAAACACATATTTAGCTCAATTAATTAAAAACCATAAGATGAAGTACAATAAAAATATGCATGGGCCAACATTCTGGACTCAAATTGTGAGCCAAAAATGAATTTGAAAATGTCATTTTTAGGCTAAATGATATTCTACAATCAAATTCCCCTATGTGTTTAGTTTCCATAGCATAAATATTCATCTTAATATCTTATCTATTGCTCAAGATATTTGAGAAATACTATAGGGTGTACATAGAACCAAAATAGTGTTTGCTGTCACTTATAAAAATTCATAGCATAAAATTAAGAGGGATTTAGACCAATATTTCTTCATAAAAAACGTGCTCCTAGGTATCTACTTTATCTAAAATTTTACAGCATAAGATTTTGACTTCTCTACTAATACTTATGCCCAAAATACCAAAATTTGTACCTTAACAGTACAAACAGATTCAACGAATTTCAAGCTAATTATTTGACATACATAGAAATAAAATTAGGCATTACTTCCTTCACATAAAATGTGTATTTATAAGTCTATTTTGCATATGAAATAATCTCATGACATTCTAATCATTGTACATACAGATATCTTAATTTTTCCTCAACCTGGTCCATAATCCAAAATTAGAAGTTCTCCTAAATTCAATAAATCATAAAAAATATCTAGAGGCAGAATTGAAGGTAGGTTCTTCTTCAATTTTGTAGGCAAATGTCTCTTATAACTAAATAAATTTGATTTGTTACAATTAGAGGTCTCTATTACAACTTACACTAAATTTTTAGTCACTAGGTCAGAATATTCATCTCATCCCTTCACGCACATTTCTTACATTGTACTCTCTTTTAATTACTACAAATTAAATTTAATCACAACAAGTTCCAGCAACCATATTCACATGTATTAAGGTAGCCCTAATCCCATACCTTGGCCTAATTTCCTTTAGCCAATTAATCTTTTGCAAGACATTTTCCTTTGTCTCTTCTACCTTCTCCTTCTTTATCTACAACCAACATCATCTTTTAATCAAAAACTCCAGCACCATACTCAACCATTACTTCAAAAAAATGAGAAGAAGAAGGGGAAGAAGAAGGTTCAAATCAATTGAGATTGTTACCTTATAATTGTATACTTAGTTGCTATTGATTAATCAACATACAATGTCACTTAAATTGCTTGATAAATATCAAAGATATGAATGAGAAGAGATGAAAGATTTTCTGGTTTTTCCTCTCCAAATGCCAACTTCCATCTCACAATCTCCTAAATTTTCATTATATAGTGACATGAAAATATGCTTTTTAATCCTTCAACCTTTTGCATGTTCTACTAAAACCTCTCCTATTTTTTGCATGCTAACTTTAATCCCTCTATTTACTCCTTTTCTTAAATCAACCTTTCCATTTATTTATTTATCTTAAATTAACCTTTTAATCATTCTTTTATTCACATTTACCCCTAAAGATGTCATAATTACAAATTTTTAAATGAACCTTTTAATCATTCTTTTATTCACATTTACCCCTAAAGATGTCATAATTACAAATTTACCCCAAATTAATACTTTATACTTCAATTATGCCATCGATTAATATTAAACTATAACATTAAATTTTATTTTCATGCAATTAATATAATAACACAATAATTTATCACTTGTCCCATACTTTATATGAAATTTTCATTTTTAATTTAATCTTAATCAAATAAAATCCTTCTCAAATCATGAAAAATTCAATTAGGGTCATGTAAGGGGTCTCACAAATCTCTCCTCCTCAAGGAATTTTGTCCTCGAAATTCATACCTGTTTTAAACAATTGAGGATATTGCTTTTTCATGGCTGCCTCTGGCTCCCAAGTTACTTCTTGTACACCATTATGTTGCCAGAGTACTTTAACTAGAGGGATCTGCTTGTTCCTCAATTGCTTGATTTCCCTAGCCAGGATTTCCTTCGGTTCCTCATCATACGTGAAATCCGACTGCAATTGAATATCTTGAACTTGTAACTTATGAGATTCATCAGAGCGATATCTTCGATGCATAGACACATGAAACACGTTATGAAGCTTGGCTAATTCCATAGGAAGAGCTAACCTATAAGCTACTGGTCTGACTCTTTGAAAAATTTCATACGGACTAATGAATCTTGGACTGAGTTTTCTCTTTTTCCCAAATCTAAGCACTTTTCTCCAGAAAGATACCTTCAAAAACACTTTGTCACCCACCTGGTACTCGATATCTTTTCTTTTCAAGTCAACATATGATTTCTGCCTGTCACTAGCTTCTTTCAACCTCTGCTTGATAACTTGAACTTTTTCCTCTATATCTCTAACAAGGTCAAGACCAATTAACTTACATTCAGTCAACTTAGTCTAGCAGACTGGAGTTCTACATTTCCTGCCATACAAAGCCCCATATAGTGCCATTTGAATACTCTTCTGATAACTGTTATTATAGGTAAATTCCATTAAGGCCACATATTTATCCCAACTATCGGAAAACCCCAAAGCACATCCCCTCATTATATCTTCTAGAATTTGAATAACCTTTTCGAATTGCCATCCGTTTGAGGATGAAAAGTTGTACTATACTTGAGCAGTGTTCCCAAAGCTTGTTGTAAAGTCTACCAAAATCTCGATGTAAACCTTGGATCTCGATCCGAAATTATAAACACAGGTATACCATGTAACCGTACAATCTCATTCACATATAATTCTGGAAGCCTATACATGGAAAAATTTGTTCGAACCGGTAAAAAATGAGCTACTATTGTTAACTTATCACTATTACCCAAACAACATCATATTTTCTTTGAGAAAGAGGCAAACCAGTAACAAAATCCATGGTAATGTCTTCCTACTTCCACTGTGGAATCGAAATGGGATTCAAGAGACCTGAAGAAAACTGATGTTATGCTTTCACTTGCTGACATGTTAGACATTTAGAAACATAATCAACAATATCCTTCTTCATTCCAGGCCACCAGTAAAACTGTTTCAACTCTTGATACATCTTGTTCCCACCTGGATGCATAGTAAATGCAATATTATGTGCTTCATGCAAAAATATTCTTTTCACTTCTTTGTCATTAGGAATACACAACCTGCTATGGTAGTATACACCACCATCTTCTTTCACTAAAAAATTTGATTAATCTCCTTCACAAATTGCTTTGACAATATGTTGTAACTTTACATCATCCTTCAGAGCATCTATCACTGTCTGCCTAACCATAGGCCTAACTTTAAGCTATGCTAGTAAGGCACCATCCGTAGCAAATTTCCATCTGTACTGTTTTAACATCAATAATGCCATTGCCTTACGACTCAAGGCATCAGCAACCACATTCACTTTTCCTAGGTGGTAGTCAACTATACAATCATAATCTTTGAATAATTCCAACCATCTTCTCTACCTCAAATTAAGTTCTTTCTGAGTAAGCAAGTAATTGAGGCTTTTATGAACCGTATAAATCCTGCATTTTTCCCCATAAGAGTAATGTTGCCAAATCTTTAAAGCAAATACTACAGCTACCAGTTCTAGATCATGAGTCGGGTAGTTCTATTAATGTGTTTTCAACTGCCTAGAGGCATAAGCTACAACTTTACCATCTTGCATTAATACACAACCCAAACCAACCTTAGAAGCATAACTATACATTGCATACTCTTTTCCTGACACAGGTTGAGTTAACACTAGAGCTTCAGTCAACATCTTCTTCAACCTTTCAAAGCTTGCTTGACAATAATCAGACCATTTAAACTTAATATTCTTTCTTAAAAGCTTAGTGAGGGGTGAGGCAATGACAGAAAAACCCTTCACAAAACAATGATAGTAACCTACCAACCCAAGAAAACTTCTAATTTCATGTACATTCCTGGGTGGTCTCCAGTTAACAATAGCTTCAATTTTTTTTGGATCAACCCTAACACCTTCAGTAGATACAACATGACCTAAGAAAGAAACTTCCTTAAGCCAGAAGTCACATTTACTCAATTTGTCATACAATTCATTTTCTTTCAAATTTTGCAATACAATTCTCAGATGTTCAGCATGCTCAGCTTCATTTCTGGAGTAAATTAATATGTCATCAATAAACACTACAACAAATCGATCCAAGTAGGGTCTGAATACCCTATTCATGAGATCCATGAATGTAGCAGGTGCATTGGTCAACCCAAATGGCAAAACTAAGAATTCATAATGCCCATAACGAGTTCTAAATGCAGTCTTAGGAACATCCCCATCTTTAACTCTGAGCTGATAATATCCTGATCGTAAATCTATCCTTGAAAACACACCAGCACCACTTAACTGATCAAATAAATCCTCAATTCGAGGCAAAGGATATTTGTTCTTCACTGTCACTTTTTTCAACTATTTATAATCGATACACATTCTCATAGACCCGTCCTTCTTCTTAACAAATAAAATCGGAGTACCCCAAGGTGACACACTAGGTCTGATAAAGCCTTTGTCTAACAATTCCCGTAATTGAACCTTTAACTCTTTTAATTCAGATAGAGCCATTTTGTATGGTGCCCTGCACTACAAGAAAATCTTGAAATAGCAATGAAAAAATAGCAACGGAAATGATTTCGTTGCTAATTTAGCAACAAAAAGCCAATTCTGTTGCTATTTAGCAACGAAAAATAATTTCCGTTGCTAAAATTGGTTAAACTTTGTAGATTTAGCAATGGAAAAATTTTTGGTTATTTTTCATTGCTAAAAGTGGAGGGAATTTTTGGCGCCAAAATCCAGCAACGAAAATTAGCAATGGAATCACTATTTCGTTGCTAATTAAGGCGCCAATAGATGGCGAAAACAAATTGGAACGAAAAATAGCAATGAAATATGATTTTCGTTGCTAATTTAGCAACAAAATTCAATTTTCGTTGCTATTTTAGCAACGGAAGATAATTCCATTGCTAAATAGCAACGAAATTTATTTTCGATTGCTAAATAGCAACGGATTTTTATTTTCGGTTGCTAAACTAGTAACCGAAATATATATCCATTGCTAAATAGCAACGAAAATAGAATTCCGTTGCTAATATTGATTTTCAATGAAAAATAGCAACCGAATTAATTTTCGATTGCTAAAATAGCAACCAAATATATATTCATTGCTAAATAGCAACCGAAAATGAATTCCGTTACTAAATAGCAACCGAATTTATTTTCGGTTGCTAAAATAGCAACAAAATTTAGATTTCATTGCTAAATTTTGTTCGAACAGATGGAAAAAAATTTTGGAACAAAATTTAGCAACGGAATCTAAATTTCGTTGCTATTTTAGCAACGGAATATGCTTTCATTGCTATTTTAGCAATGGATTTTAAATTCCGTTGCTATTTCGGTTGCTACTTTATAATTTGCCCTAGCTATAAATTTATCATTTTCTTCCACCTGTGTCTTCTCCCTCATCAGTCACTCCTCTCTCTCTCTCTCTCTCTCTCTCCATCTAGTCTTGTAAACCACAGTCTTTTCACACCACTGCGAAGAAAGCAAGTGGTACGCTATATTACTTTTTATTTTTTACACTCCTCACTTAGCAGCACCATTAGAGCAACGCACAGAGCTTAAATAGCTTCTTCTTTCTCTAAGCAGCTTTTTCTCTCTAGAAAATCTAAAGAGAAAGAAGATTTCAAATGGGAGAAGGGAAAGGCTCCACTTTTGTCCACCTTCTGGTGGTAGTTCTGAGCCTCGTTGCCTTTGGATTTGCCATTACCGCTGAGAGAAGAAGAAGCATCGTACACCTTTCTAACTCACTTTTCTGTTTTAGCTGTTGTTGTTCCTTATTTTTCGTGCTCTAGTCTCTATTTTTTTATTTTTTTTATTTTTGCATTAGATGGCTTTAACTAGAGATCTATGACTTTAATAGTTTTTGTGTTCGGGTTTTTATGGAATTTTATTTTAAACATTGAGGTTGAAGAGCTGTGTATCGAAAATTAGGCAATAGGGAGTGTGTGAAATAGAGAGAGAGAGGGAAAAAAATTGAGGACAGAGAGAGGGACACGCTGTAATTTTTCTTATTTCTTTAATTTACATGATTTAATATCTTTGATTATTGATTCCTTATATTTTATGATTGTTTTAGTCATTAATCAGTAAATATCTATTAAAATCATGTAAAAATTGGGTAAATATGTTTTTTAGCGATTACTGTTCATCATCCCCTACCTTCTACCACTTGGGTTACCAACTTCTTTGCTATCGTATATGCACTGCATCTTTTTGGAATTAAATTTTTTTTCTTTTTTCAACTTAAGACTACAAGGGAAGCAGGGAACATTGGCCTTTCAGGAGTTGTCATTGGAGCTGTATCAACCGTTGGTGTTGCCTGGAAGTATTCAAGGAGTTTGCATGGTACTTACTTTCATTTCTCTTCTTTATATCACTTAGTTTTGTTTTTCGAAATCTAAAGATTGAATTTTTTTCTGATTTTTTTAAAATGAAAGTTAAGTCAGAATCTTAATTACTGTGACTGAAACATATGTTATTCGTTTTATTATTGACCTTCATTTGAGATTGTTGAATCCAGTGATGTGCAGTTTGGATTTGTTTGTTAGCTAGAAAGGCTAAGGATTTAGGATTTGATGAGGAAAAACCAGATCATGTGAACTGATATGATGAGCATGCAAAATAACACAAGGATAAACTAGTAAACATTACTTATGGATGGTGTTTTAAGAAAAGTTGAAGAAACTAGCATTTGTTCAGGATTTGATGGAAGGAACTTTAACGTAGGTTCTTTTTTTTAAATTTAATTTCCAAAGTTTATTCACATAATGAAGTGGAAATGAGCTTAATTGTTGGAAGTTCTCTCAGATATTATTTATTGATTCCCTGAAATGAAGCACTATCTGGATTGATATTGTGTTGATTTATACATAATAACATGCGAATTTCTTTGTTGTTTTTTGTTCCCTCGGTTTTCTATTTTGCGATGTGATATCTGATTTTTCTTATATCAATGAAATGAACCAAAAAATTTTAATGATTTCAATTGAGAATATTTAAATTTATAAAGCTAATATTTTAGTTTTAACTAAGTCAGCGAGATAAATAAGCTTCATTTTTTATTTTTTATTTTATTTTTTTTAGGTTTAGCTAAGCCGCTGATCACAAATTTAATGAGCAATAACTATTTTTGTTTTTAGTTTGTGTTGAAAGTGTTCCGAATACGAATTATGCATAACTATATAATATTAATTTTTCATTGAATTTATCTATCTCCAAATTTTGCTGTCTATATAATATGTTTTTTTTGTATCATTATATCAGTTGAATATTTTTTAACTGATTAATAATACTAAGATCCAATATGAAGCTGTGTAAAGTTTCACAAATCTGAATGTTGCCTTGATTTTTCTTTTTTTGGGTATTAAACTATAATTATAATTTACCTCACAGAGGAAAATGCAATATGAGCTAGATGGTGGAGAGAGAAAGAGAAGCTATGCCATTATAAGTAAGATAATATTTTATTTCTAGTGTACATAAAAGCTTTGAAACAACCCTTTACCTCCTAGAGAACATTTTAATTTATTTGGTAATGGCGATAATTATAATTAATTTGAGGTTGAGGTTGATTATGTAATTTGTTAAAAGCTATGCCACGAAAATGGATTCCATTAACGCCACTATATGTATTGTTAAAAGCTATGCCATGAAAATGGATTCCATTAACGCCACTATATGTATTGTTAAAAGCTATGCCACGAAAATGGATTCCATTAACGCCACTATATGTATTGTTAAAAGCTATGCCATTATGTAATTTGTTGATTTTCTATTTTACACTAAAATGGATTCCATTAACACAACTATATGTATTGTTAAAAGCTATGCCATTATGCCATTATGTAATTTGTTGGTTTTCTATTGTAGTGATGGAATAGGTGAGCAATGGAAAGCAAATTCTCTAATTCTACTTTGGTTACTCTCTTCATCTTCTCCATGATATTTTCTTTGGTGATAACAACTGAAGCAGCTAGAAATCATCCACCAACTAGAAAGGATTATCCAGGTAATTAAAAAAATTATTTTCTTCTAAAATTTAATTTAATTAGTTTCTCAGTGCATATATATATGATTTTGTAATTGTAGTTCTAATTAATACGATGAGTTTTACTGGTCTAAGCAAGTCTTTTGCTTTATTTGTTAACATCGGGAAGTTAATTAGCAGGCAATATATATTTGTTATTAGTTGCAGTTGGTCCAAGAGCTAGGTATATGTGGGAATCAATTATTAATGAAAGATCCTTTTAAAGTCATCAAAATAATTTTATTTTCTTTTGCATCAAATATCATATGCTTGAGCAATTAGAGGCCTCCTAAAATACTCTTCCTTGAACATCTTAATGTTTTTCATTGTTAAATAAGGAAATCACATGTTCTGGAAATAGAAAATACCTCATGGTCATAATTAAATAGAAAAATTGTTTGGCTTTTGGTTGTATTTGTTTGGTTTGGCTGTTACTGTAGGTTGTTTTTAGAAGGTTTATGGATTGATTGGCTTAGATTTGGACTTCACTAAAATTGATGGTACAAAAAAAACTTTTCTAAAATAGTTTTTTTAGTTACAGAAATCCATTTTCATGTTATATACTTTCAGTTTTAAAGACTGATGATTTATCTATGTGATTGAATATGAACAGGATATGCAGCATGTTTGTGCATGCATATCTTATTTTTACTCTTATTTTTTATTTCTTTTCTAAGCAAAAGACTCGTGTAGACATCGCAGTCGATATCCAACAGTTGTCTGATTTTTCAATCCTATAATCCAATGATAATTTTGAAGGTGGTTTTCTTTGGTGATAATGTCCCCAAGCATAGGGCAGACCGTACAATGGAGGCTGCAAAAGTATGCGATGCATTCCTTGTATTGGGATCATCTCTAAGGACCATGTCTTCTTAACGACTTATTAGGTATATATATGTTGCTGGCATTTCTTTCAGGAGGGAGAATTTTCAATTTCTTTTGGCATTGTAATCAAATTGCTTTAATGTGCTTGTATGAGCATATTTAATTGGACTTGACAAGATTATTTCTGATGCTGTGTTAATTACTAATTTTATTGATATATGGCATTTAATGAATGCATGCTTCATGCATACTGTTAACAGTGTGCTTGTTTGATAGTTCTATCCATAATAATTGACATTTGCCTGAAGGCTACAGCTGATGAGAGCTTAATTTGAGAGCATTTATAAGTTCATCTCACTTAGTTCAACGTTGATAGAATATGGCATTAAACTGAAATTGTGGAAATTTTTCTAATGCTTTTTAGTTTTCTAAGACATCAACTGATATACATATAAAATTTAATATTACAGAGCAACCTATGCGGCAGGTGTTGCTATAGAAATTATAAATGTAGGGGCTACACGAGCTGATGATTTTGTGCCATTGAGGATTAATGCCTAACTGGGTGAGGTAAGTTTTTCTAGAACCAAACAGGGAAAATGGATTCCTTCATCCCCTGCACCTAAAAGGGTATGTAAAACCAATTATTAACCTTACCTTTCTTATTTTGCCATGCTCGAATTAAATACCTTACTTACCTTCTCAATTAATTTGAATGTACTCTTATTAATGTAAGAAATTTTATTTTTTAATTTTCTGATATAGGGTATGACAGATTTGATGCATAAAAGAAAGTATTATTTTGTAATCGCTTAAAATATTTTTAGATATGTATTTGGACATTTTAATTTTTCAAAAATCCATTAAGATATTTTAGCATTGTGAGCTACAAAAATCATTTTAATCAAATTAATTTAAAACTGGCAAAAAGATTAGGTGTTTTCTGAATGTTCTTCAGATTCTCACCTATCCCTTTGCATATTATCTTGTGCTAATTCAACTTTTATTATTTGAATAATGCTGTTAGTTTTCCAACCTGTTTTAGTGTAATTTGTTGGTTTTCTATTTTACACTAAAACAGCTTGCTATTTTAATGTAATTTGTTGGTTTTCTATTGTAGTGATGGAATAACGACGAAAAAATCGTAACAAAATTTTTTTATACTAGTTGCTGAATTTAGCAACAGAATTCAACTGAGTTGCTAAATTTGGCAATGAAAAAATAATATCCGTTGCTAAAATTAGCAACGGAATTTGAATTCGGTTGCTAAATTTAGGAACGGAATTTGAATTCGGTTGCTAATTTTGACCAATTTACCAAATGTTAGTGGTTAGATTTAGCAATGGAATAAACTTTCCATTGCTAAAAATACCATACGCCGAATTAGCAACCGAAATTTTTGTTGCTAATTTCCGTTGCTATTTTTGATTAGCAACGAAAAATTGACATTTTTCGTTGCTAAATTGCAATTTTCTTGTAGTGCTGAAGATCAGGGTTGTACTAGGTAACAGATCAATAAACAACTCAACATCTCTTTCTGGAGGAAGACTAGGTAATTCCTTAGGAAATACTTTTAGAAATTCTTTCACAATCAGTATATTCTCAAGCTTCACTGTATCCCTTTTTGAGTCAAGAACTAAAGCTAAAAATGCTTCACATCCTTTTCTAAGACAATGCCTAGCTTGCATTGCTGATATAACATTAGTTGATAGCTTTAAACAATTGCCTTTTACTACCACTTCCTTTCCTTCATCATCCCTAAAAGTTACTATTTTCATTTCACAATTTACCTCTAGCACCCTTATTCTATAATCTATACATATCACTTTATCCATCTCATTACACATGTTCTACTGTTCAACATAAACACATATCAACTATATAGAGAACTGATATTCATACTTAATCCATAAGAGTGCTAAACTATTAAAACTTCACAATATACATTAGAGTCTCTTTACAAAAATATAACCGCTAATAACATCTTACAAAACAGTTGTACTTTTACAATATTTCCAACACAACATAAAACCTTTGAAATACAAAAAGGAATAAAAAAGAAAACTATATACTTTATAATCTTCAAAGACTTGTGTTGGCCAGCCAGCTACAGATATCAATCTTGAGAGAAAGTCTTAACCTTGCAACCTACACGGATGAAACACCCGTGCTAAGCTATAAAGCTTAGTGGGGAACTAAATCATGATAAACGACCACTCAAAGTGATCGTTAACAAGCATCCAACATGCTTCAAATGTAACAATGATTTATTTCAAGAAATGAAAGAAATTAAACATTTAAATTCACTTATAGAAATCATACAATGTAATACATATAAGAATAAAGGACACATATATATAGAGACCATTTAGCAATTAACATGCAATTTGTTTTTGTACTAGCAGTATAGATACATATGTATATTGAGCATTCTTTTAGACTTGGGTTTTGTATGCAACAAAAGGAAATTCATATGTAGAATAGTATAAAGTCAACTAAGAATTTGCATGCCTTATTAAACTTTTCTTAACCTTGATAATAAAGCCTACACTATTCTAAAGAGGTGGATAACGGGTTATATGGTGGTACCCGAAGGTACTAGGTCACCCCAAGGCACCAAAGAGATAATAGGTCACCTGAAGGCACCAAAGAGATACCCGGAGGTATTAAACGATGATCCCTTGTAGGGATAAAACTGTATGATAAATCGGTGGACCCAAACAAGGTCAAACAAATAACATGGATCCAAATAGGGTCAAACAAATAACATGGACCCAAATGGGGTCAAACAAATAACATGGACCCAAATGGGGTCAATCAAATAACATTGACCTGTCAAGCGGACCCAAACGGGGTCGGCTACAACCCACATGAGGGTTGTTTAAATTAACTTTAACTTTTAAACCCAAACAGGGTCACTATACTTTTAAATTCAAGTGGACCTAAAGAGATCAAAATGGTCAAAAGCAGCTGCAAGTTACCCTTATAGGCATGCCTATCTATCCACTTCCTAAACTCAAAGCAGACAAAACAATCTCTTTAATTTATCTTTTCTTTATTCATTCATATTCTTATATGCACATGTATACTCTGGTATAACTGTAATCAATGTATTCATATACACAATCATGTGTAACTTTTTTGCATGTCAAGACTATACTTATATAATACCATTATATGCTTTAATAAGATTTCTATAATTGAGTCTATAGCACTGTAGATTTGTATTTTTGCATGCCAACATATGATAACACATATGCTTAATTATGTCATTTCAGTTAAGCAAAGACATAGTTATACATTTCACTTTAAAAATATTATTTGAATCATTACTCTAAAATAGTTTTCAAGCTTTGAACCCAACCATGGAAGATCATACATATGCATATATGTTTATATGCCCACATATATTCTACTGATCACATTACTTCTTCATACAAGCAAAGTTAACATTTCAAACTATATGTACTATAGTAATTTTGAAGAAATCCATAGGAATCATGTAGAATCATCTAGACTTATATATATATATATCAACCAATTAAAGGCCATTCATACAACTAGATTTAGTAGCCTTAGGTTCATCGGTATGTATACAACTAGGTACCATCATCTTTACACATAAATACATATAACATGACATGTTTTCATTTTCTTAGTGCATAAAACCCCAGCACCAAATGAACATTCATGGATAGCATTTTTAATATTAACTATCATTCATGTATTTATATCCACATTTGAACTCTATTGTAGGCAACACTATATTCATGTTCATTTCATACTTCAAAGCTGTACTTATAGTATACCATTTGCACATGTATATAATCTCACCTATTAAGTGATATTTAATCATTTTCTATCTCATAGGACAATTACATGCTCATGCACTCATAAATATAATCATAGATTGTACATACCTGTAGTACATTTGCATCTAATAAGCTTGTTTTGATAAGCATGATTATCAATATATATATACCTCAATGACTCATCAATCATATGCTATTAATATGTTTCCATATGGCACATACATTTAACTTTCATCATGAACTTATACTTAAACATATGATCTTTAGACAACACATCATATCGTAATCATATTATCATACACATATATGATTAACAATAATTTCATAATTATTCATGGTACTATAAATTAACTATTAATGTACAATTTCCATGATGCATAGGTATACATTCATATACAATTTTCAATGTAAATGATACAAATCATGCAAATCCATATTATATCCTTTGATACAAATCTATATACACATGAGTTTATAGCTCTCGTATACTTGCATTCAAGGCCTATTTTGTTCAGTCATATGTGCAACACATAGGGGTAGCATAATATACTGATAAAGGGGAATAAAAAGCATAGTTATGGGCCAAAATCATGATGTCGCGCTCGCGACAATATGCTTGGCCATACGAGTTTTTCACCCTGTTTCCAAAATCCTGCAAACTGCTTAATAACTTAATCTTGTACTTCATTTTTGACATAGTAAACAGCCTTTTTAGAAAACGTTTTCTTCTACAAAGTTGTAGATATACAAAGTTCTATAACATCAAAAATATTTGCAATATCATTTCTATAACTCGAGATATATTGAAATGACTAAAGACTGTTCATCATAGTAGTCAACACAGAATTTCCGATTTTCAAGTGAAAATTAGGCAATGTTATAGGCATTATTTGACTTTGATTTCTTCATATAAATTGTAGGTTTTGAAGTCTATTTTAAGTAGGAATTGACCTCATGTCATTATGATCATTTTATAATCAATTATGAAGTTTTTATCCCTAGCTATTCAAAATCGGAATCAAAGATGCATCTAATATTCAATCAATGTAGGGATAAATTAGGGGCCAAATTAATGCCATTTTTCAACTACACTTTTATACCTATATCTCATATGGAACAATCAAGATTATTATAGCTTCAAATTAAGGTCCCTAACTCATTTTTATGGATAAAATTATAGTCAATAATTCCAGCAATCTTTATGTAACACCTATTGTAACAAATTCTAAATTCATATCTCATCCCATTTATTCCATCTAACACACATATGCACCTTGATGATATAATCAACATTCACATGCATGCAAGGTAAGTACCATCCCATACCTTAGCTGACCCCTATCAAACCCAAGCTTTCAATCCCTTGCAATGTCTTTCCCTTTATCCTTTCTATCTCCTCCTTCTTTAACTACAACAACACAAATCATCCCCAATCCACCATTTCCAGCACTTGTTCATCATTTATCTCAACCAAGATAAGAAGAAGAATAAGATAAAATTCAATAGAAACCACTTACCTTAGAGTTATGCACTTAATTGCCTTAATTAACCATCAAGAATTGTCACTTAAATTACTTGAAGATTCAAAGACCTTCAAAGGAAATGAATGGAATTAATTTATGGTTTTTCTCCTCTCACAAATGCCGACCACACCACTCTCCACCATCTCACTTTTCCCTTTCCACCCACTAAGATTATTCTATATATAATACTATGGTAAATGTCCTCTTTAATCCCTCAAGAATTTGCATGTCACATTAATAACATCCAATTCTTTGCATGTTATATTTTGTCTCCACCATTTAATCTATTCCATAAATTAACCCCACCATTTATTCCTTTCCTTAAATTGGCCTCTCAATTATTTATTTATTCACATTTGCCCCTAAAGATGCCGTAATTACAAATTTACCCCAAATTAATACTTTTTACTTCAATTACGCCCTTGAATATTATTAAACCAACAATAATAATTTAATTATGACCTTATAAAATTTATACCATATAATTTACACATTTATCACATAATTATTGATAACTTAATAATATTTTTGCCCCAATTAATAGCTTAGCTCTTAATAATTCATCAAATAATGCTCAATTAGACTTTAATAACATGTAATTGCCTTTGACTTCTACTAGGGCCTATTTTGGGTCCTTACATTACCACTGCATGATGCTTAGATAACCAATCCATTCCCATAATTACATCAAACTCATGAAAAGGCAACACAATCAAATCTGTTGGAAACTCTCTCCCTTAAACTACTATAGGACAGTCTTTACACACCTTATTAACAATTATACTATGTCCCAATGGACTAGTTACACATACATCAAAATCTAACTGTTGTGTTTTAAATCTATCCCTACCCGAAACCCCAATACAAATATATGAGTGTAGAGCCAGGATCAATAAGTGCATGTATGTTACAATTATAAAGAGAAAAAGTACCAGCTATAACTTCTGGAGCATTATGTTCCTCCCGAGCCTTCATTGCATAAGCCCGTCTAGCAACCATTTGAGTAGAAGGTCTATCAACTATTTCTGACATATTCAGGGACTGAGATCTATGATGAGCTGTCCACCCCTTTCTCTGCCTCTACCTCTTCTAGATGGGGGTGCATTAGAAGCTCCCCTACTATTCCGTTGCTTAAAACCTTGATCAAGTTTTAAAGGACAATTTGCCATAAAATGATCAGCACTGCCACATCTAAAGCATTCTCCAGCCAGTTTTTTGCAATTACCCTAATGGTGCCGGGAATAATGTGAACACTCAGGTGCTTGACCCCCACTCTTTCTTCTTGAAGCTTCCTTCTCATTTTTAAACTTTGCAGAAGATTCTTGTTTCTTTTCTTTATTAGTAGAAGTGAAAATAGACTATGCAGGCTGACCTCCTTGAGTTCCTCTAAATCTTTTTCCAGCAGAAGATCCTCCCCTAGGACCACTTCTTTTGTGCTCCCTCTCTCTTTTAGCTGTTTCATATTTTTCAATTTTCATAGCAGTTATAACCAGTTGATTAAAATCTACCACATTTAGAGATGTAAATCCGAACAAATTTTCTTTGATTCGATCATTCAGCCCATCATCAAAGTGTCTGCATTTAAATACTCCTGTCAACATTTCCTTGGGAACATACTTGCATAACCAGCTAAATTCTTTTTCATATTCAGCCACAGATAAAGCTTTTTGTCTCAGAAACTGCTTCAATTTCTCCTCCTTGTAAGCCTTTGTAACATATTTCTTACTGAACTCTCCCTTAAAGAATTCCCAAGTAAGTGGGTCAGGTAACTGAGGTTGTCTCAAAATCAGCTTCTACCAATCATAAGCCATGCCTTGAAGTAAGGACACAACACAAGATACCTTGTGATTTGCAGGGCAGTTAATTTCATCAAATATCCTTAACAGCCTTGCTAACCAGAACTCAACTTCTTCATATTGTTCTAAATTAGTGCCCAAAAATTATTGTGCCTTATGCTTTCAAATTTTAGATATTGGAGCATTGGGCATGGTCATTCTTTACAAAATCTAGGCCATATCCTGAGAAATTTTTAACAAGGCCTCTCCAGGAACTGTAGTAGGAATTTCATTTTGATGTGATGATGAAGTCATTGGATTAGGAGGGTTTGATCTAATCGGAAAATTACTTTCATCCGATTCTTCTATAGTATCCCTAGAGGAATTCTCCATCTTGAATCTATAAGAAAACAGGAACTTCTGCATTAGGACAACACAACATGTAACACCCTTACCCTGCACTTAGCTATAACACTATGATTAATATTAATCAAGCATGCTTATCAACATTTCATCTGATAATCCACTAAACAGATATCCAAAAGTTAACTATTAGAAGCTTCACTTACAGGTGCAACTTACTAACATCAAATATTACATATACAAAACATCTGTAGTAATTACAAAATTTCCAGAATTTAAAGTTTCCACAACTACAAATCATAAGGACAAAAAGAAGACTCTAATATCAATCTTCTAAGACTTGTGTTGGCCAACCTGCTGCAGAAAACAGACCTGGAAGAAAGTCCTGTTCTCCCAACCTACACGGATAAACAAAAATCCGTGCTAAGCTATAAAGCTTAGTGGGGAATACTATAAATGATAACGACTACTCACAGTGGTCGTCAACAAGCATACATTATAAACTATAAAGTATAACTTATACTCAACAATTAACCATATAAGCATAATTGTCCTTTAATCTTGCGATTCATTCATTGATTATTTTACCACTGTTTATACTTAGTCATTCCTTCCACTTCCTCATATAAGATAGGAATATAAGCATATACATATTCACATATGAGCTATGATCAACATGTCACATATAAGCTATGATCAACATTCACATATAAATATTCGCAAGTAAAACAAGGCATTAGTACTATGAAAGTTCATCATTTATCAATCAAGAAATATATTCGAATTACTTATTGTACCAATGCATACATAGAATTTCTAGCTTGCTTTTATATCCAATACCATTTTCATGTGAACTTTATCTCTTGTAAATCTATAAATGCTTTATGTGTATGCACAAGACAATATACATCATTTCTTAATCAAGAGCAAGAACGAGTAAATATAGGGAAAACATATAACTCAACTGTATTAATTTGAAAAGCAATCACCAACATGAATACCCATTCATAAACTCTTATATTCATTTGCTTTAGAGAACATACTATCTCTAATATAGTTCATAATTATATATTAGTGATGCACTAGTTCATTTATATAACTCTGTACGTACTGTTTCTATATGCGATAATCATACATGAGTGTATATTGTAACATCTTTTAATACTATACTTTCCATTTGTGCTGTAAAGGAATTTCACATATAAATTAGATTTTGAAATCAATTTATGAATTGTTATGCTTTATAAAGCTTTAAATTAACATCAAACTATTCTTAACTTTGGTATAAGGCCTGCACTATTCTAAAGAGGTGGATAACGGGTTAAACGATGGTACCCGAAGGCACAAGCTGTTTAGTCACCCAAACGGGGCTGACTACAACCCAAACGGGGTTGAACGATGGTACCCGAAGGCACAAATTGGTTTAGCCACCCAAACGGGGTGACCACAACCCACACGGGGTTGAACGATGGTACCCGAAGGCACAAGTTTTGGTGTATCTATGGTACCCGAAGGTACGGGGCTTAACGATGGTACCCGAAGGCACAAGCTATTTAGTCACCCAAACGGGGCTGACTATAACCCAAACGGGGTTGAACGATGGTACCCGAAGGCACAAATTGTTTAGTCACCCAAACGGGGCTGACTACAACCCAAACGGGGTTGAATGATGGTACCCGAAGGCACAAGTTTTTCTGCAGCTGCATGGTACCCTTATAGGCATGCCTATCTATCCACTTCCTAGACTCAACGCAGACAATAAGATCTATTTACTTTATCTTTCATTTATTCATTCATATTCTTATATGCACATGTATACTCTTGTATAACTATGAACAATGTACTCATACTCATGTTCATATATAATTTTCTGTAAACCGGTGAACATTTCACTGTTGGGTAATGCTATTCTGTTCTTGTAATCATATTCACTTATGTGGCTAGTTCGTATGTCAAGATTATACTTATATAATGCCATTTATACCCATACATGATCATGTAAAATATATATATATACATCTTCTTTAGTACATATACATATATGCACTAATCATAAACAATTATACACTTTTCTCATATAATAATCACATGACAAGATACTCCTTCTGTGATGCATACACTTGTATACATAGTCTTGTATGACATTACCATTATATACTTTAATAAAATTTCTATAATGGTGTCTATAGCACTGTAGATCTGTATTTTAGCATGCTATCATGTGACCACACATATGCTTAATCATATCATTTCAATTAAGTAAAGACGTATTCATACGTTTCACTTTACTCATTTTCTTTGAATCATTACTCTCAAACTTCTTTCAACAGTCAAACCCAATCATGTAAGATCATATTATATTTATAGACATATGTTTATATGTTCACATAATCCACAAATCACATTAAGCATCTCACATGTTCACAGTCATGCTAAAACATTTTCTATCTCATAGTACAAATTCATGCTCATACACTCATGTACATAATCATAGATGTACGTACCTGTGGGTACATTCACATATAGTAGACTTATTCATATAAGCATATTTACCAATATATAAATATATATCTTTATCATCATTAAAATCATGTGCTATACAGAATGTCAACATGTTTCCATAAGGGCATATACACATGCCAAGGTCATACTATTGCAATCCTTATTTCATAGCATAGATACATGTCAAAACGTGCTCTTTCATGTCATAGGATTACATGTGTATATTTATATATATATATATATCAATTTGGCATATGACAATCATGCACAAAACTAATTACATGTATAGGTTAGATATTTCATCATTAGTCTTTATTGATATACACAATTGAATGCATATGTATTCATATAAATCCTTCATGGATAGCCATATTACATGCTTTAACCAATTAACTTTACTGTCACATAAACAAATATCTCTCTCAATTTATTAAAGAAATCATATTATCAAGTGTAGCAACAATATGCACATAATAGTAAATTCTGTTTCTGTGAGCAGTTTAGGAAACTAGTCCGAATTCAACCCTAAATTCCATATACTTAGAGACCGATTTAATTTAGGTTTCTTCATATGAAATATAGGTATGGAAGTCTAGTTTCCAACGCAAAAAGAATCACTCAATTTGCTATTCTGTAGCTCAACTTATGAGTAAAACAATCCAGATAGGTCAATCAGTCGTGAAGAAACTTTCTACTCGTGAAGAGGCTCACGAGTGAAGTAAAAGGGCAACATTTCACGACTCGTGAAGGGGCTCACGAGTAGAGAAAAAAGGCAGCATTTCACTACTCGTGAAGGGGCTCACGAGTGGTGAAAAAGGCAGCATTTCACTACTCGTGAAGGGGCTCACGAGTGGTGAAAAAGGGCAGAATTTCACGACACGTGAAGAGCTTCACGAGTCGGACAAAAGTTCACGACTCGTGAAGTGCTTCACGACTCGGCACTGACTCTCACAACTGATGAAATCCGTTCTTCCAAAATCAACCCGAAAACCCAGCAAAAACCAGAAAAAACGTAACTTCAATTTCTGTAAATTACATCCAAATTCAGCAACCAATTCCACATGCAATATGAACAACCTACATTCCCATACCTTAGCTGAAAATTCCTTTGTCTTAAACCCCTTGCAAGCCCTTTTACTTGCTTCTTCCACCTTCTCTCTCTCCTTTACATCATTTCATACATACAACAACAATCATCCATCATCAATCAAATTAAGAAAGAGATGAAGATGAAGAGATGAACTAACAAGTTAGGATATTACCTTATAGTTATACTAATGATCTAGATTGAACAACATGCAACAATTCCTCTTCAACAAGACCTTGAGAATTCATCTATGGCTTTAAGAAATAAGAAGAAGAAAAGGAAATTGCTGTAACTCTCTCTCTAAAATTTCGTTCACCACCATTTCAAAGATTTTTTTTTCATTCCACTAGCAAAAGACTTTATATAATAGCTAGGAAAATTCCCTCTTTGATCCTTCAACAAAATGCATGTCCTTTAATCAACCCACATCTTTTTGCATGTTATAAATCAACCTAATCACTTATTCTTTCTCTTAAATTAACCTCTCAAATATTCATTTATTCACCTTTGACCTTTAAGATGCTGAATTTACAAATTAACCCTTAAACTAATACTTTGAACTTCAATTACACCCTTGAATGTTATTAAACCAACAATAATAATTTAATTATGACCTTATAAAATTCATACCATATATCTTACACATTTATCACAATTATCGAACTTAATAACACTTATATCCCAATTGATCCTTGAAATAAAATATTATTTCAATTACACACATAAATAAACAACTAGTTTATCCTTCAATATATAAGCTTATAATAATTCATCTAATTAAGCTTGATTAAACATTAATAATTGGGATTATGTCCTCGAATTCTACTAAGGCCTAATTTGAGTCCTTACAAAACATTATCTCATATTAAAAGATCCTATACTCACATCGCCCAGAAAAGGCTAAACCATGCTCTAATACCAAATTCAAAACACCCTAATCTAATGCCTTTATCATGTATCATGTTATACCTTTCAATCACATAATGATAGGTTATTAACCCAAAGCTGTATACATTTATCATATCAAATAGTCTACTTATATAGATATCCTATGCATCAATTAGGTATTTCCCATAACTTTAGTCTCGCATAATGGCTTATTCTATAACATACTCATCATTTTCATGTTAGTTATAACTATTTTAACTTAATATCTTATCATGCATATCATTTATCAATTAATCTAGCATATTTATGACTAAGCATTTTAGCTACTATATGCATGCATTCTTTAGCATTCTTTTACTAAACTTATTACATCACTTATATATATATATATATATATATATATATATATATATATATATATTATCCCTTTTTATACATATTAAACGTGCAAAAGAACTTGCACCAAAAATAATAAAAAAGAATCCTACATCAACTTCTACGACTTAGGTGTTGGCCTGTCCTGATGCAGAGATTGTTCCTGAGCAAAAGCTTTTACAACAGTACCTACACGGATTAAATAACCCATGATAAGCTATAAAGCTTAGTCGGGAAAACTAAACATGAAAGACCACTACTAACAGTGGTCGCCATAAATATTTAATATACAAAAAAAATAGAAAATAATACAGTTTACATAATAGAAATGAGTATAAAACAAAGCACAATATCTTAGCAACAATGTAACTCTTCATTTAAATCAACATATTTGAATCTAAATAGTTTATAGATGATCTGTACATAATATAAATAAATATCCATACATGTAATTGAAACCACAGTTTAATGTGATAATCCATATATCATGTGAACAAATCATACTGTGATTTAACTGTGAAACATTTATATTTTTAACTTAGCCTGCTTAAGTTCTAAAGGTGGATAACGGAATCGGTGAATACCTGAGGGTATGAAAACGGTGAATATCCCAAGATATCAAAACTATGGACCCAATCAGGGCCAACTGTACGGTGGACCGGTCAAGGACCTAAATGGGTTAACGGATCAACCCAAATGGGCTGTGCAAGATCCAATATGATCAACTATACTGTGGACCTAAAAAAAGGTTGACTGTGGCAGCTGCAATTCCCTATAAGCGCCTATCTATCCACAATTGAACTATAATTGCAGGCAAAACTCTATTTAATCTTTCCTTTCATATATCATGCTTGCACATATAGTGTTCATTTTGCACATGTATAATCATATGATAGCTATATTGTTACTGTGACATAACTGCATATGTAAGTTCATTTAATGATACAATTACTTTTTACATACCATCATTAGATATCTCATATTAGCATAATCATGATATATTAATCAACTAATACATCATACCTATTCAAGTGCTCATCATTAAAACTTTACAATATAGCATATCGTATATATGTGATCATGTACACAACAAATACATAATCCCTAGTGAATATGAATATATATACACACACGGACAATTATTCTTAGTCATATAACAATACGAGCATCAAAAATTGAACATATAACATCATAATAATATACTTTATTATGTTATCATTTAGGCACCACATATGAACATAGTCATACATTGTATTTCTTATTTCACAATATAATTGCACGTTCAAATATAATTCACTCTATCATTAGAGTATGACTATGTAAGATTAATTGCATAAAACAATCAAGCACAAATTTAATCACAAATATATGTTAGATATATTCATCACAAGTCCTTACCCATGTACACGTGTGAATATATATGTATACATATAATCTTGTAGTGATAGTCATATTACATGCCCTATCCAATTCATTTTGTAATCACATAAACACATATTTAGCTCAATTAATTAAAAACCATAAGATAAAGTACATTAAAAAACTACATAGGCCAGCATTCTGGACTCAACTTGTGAGCCATAAATGAATTTGAAAATATCATTTTTAGGCTAAATGATCTTCTAAAATCAAATTCCCCTATGTGTCTAGTTTCCATATCACCAAAATTCATCTTAATATCTTACCTATAGCTCAAGATATTTTAGAAATACTATAGGCTGTTCATAAAACCGAAATAGTGTTTGCTGTCACTTATAAAAATTCATAGGATAAAATTAAGAGGCATTTAGACCAATAATTCTTCATCAAAAACGTGCTTCTAGGTATCTAGTTTACCCAGAATTTTATAGAATAAGATTTTGACTTCTCTACTAATACTTATGCCCAAAACACCAAAATCTTTACCTTAACAGTACAAACAGATTCAACGAACTTCATGCTAATTATTTGGCATACTTAGAAATAAAATTAGACATTACTTCCTTCATATAAAATGTGTATTTATGAGTCTAGTTTGTATATGAATTAATCTCATGTCATTCTAATCAGTGTACATACAAATATCTCAATTTTTCCCCAACCTGGTCCAGAATTCAAAATTCGAAGTTCTCCTAAATTCAATAAATCATAAAAAATATCTAGAGGAAGAATTGAAGGTAGGTTCCTTCTTAAATTTTGTAGGAAAATGTCTTATATAACTACACTAAATTTCAGTCACTAGGTCATAATATTCATCTCATCCCTTCATGCACATTTCTTACATTGTACTCTCTTTTAATTACTACAAATTCAATTTAATCACAACAAGTTCCAGCAACCATATTCACATGCAACAACCAAATTCACATGCATTAAGGTAGCCCTAATCCCATACCTTGGCCTAATTGCTTTTAGCCCATTAATCTTTTGCAAGACATTTTCTTTTGTTTCTTCCACCTTCTCCTTCTTTATCTACAATCAACATCATCTTTTAATCAAAAACTCCAGCACCATACTCAACCATTACATCAAAAAAATGAGAAGAAAAAGGTTCAAATCAATTGAGATTGTTACCTTATAATTGTATACTTAGTTGCTCTTGATTAATCAATATACAATGTCACTTAAATTGCTTTATAAATTTCAAAGATATGAATGAGAAGAGATGAAAGATTTTCTGGTTTTTCCTCTCCAAATGCCAACTTCCATCTCACAATCTCCTAAATTTTCATTATATAGTGACATGAAAATATTCTTTTTAATCCTTCAACCTTTTGCGTGTTCTACTAAAACCTCTCCTTTTTTTTCATGCTAACTTTAACCCCTCTATTTACTCCTTTTCTTAAATCAACCTTTCCATTTATTTCTTTCTCTTAAATTAACCTTTTAATCATTCATTTATTCACTTTTACCCCTAAAGATGCCATAATTACAAATTTACCCTAAATTAATACTTTATACTTAAATTATACCCTCGATTAACATTAAACTATAACATCAAATTTTATTTTCATGCAATTAATATAATAACACAATAATTTATCACTTTTCCCATACTTTATATGAAATTTTCATTTTTAATTTAATCTTAATCAAATAAAATCCTTCTCAAATCATGAAAATTTCAATTAGGGTTATGTAAGGGGTCTCACACCATCCTCTAATAAGAGTTACCTACATTTTTGAGTCCAAAAGGCATAACCTGTTAAGTATATATACCCCATTCAGTTATGATGGCTTTCTTAATCTGATCCACTTTCTTGGTTAAAATATGGTTATATGGCATATCCATCTAGTTAGACAAGAATTTCTACTTGGCAAATATTTGTGCTATCCATTTATTATCCATTTGTGCCAATCATTTTTATCATTTGCTATTCATTTCTGCAACCATTTTTGGCAACTTTTCCATCATTTGTGTAACCATTTTTTGGAAACTTTTTCCACCATTTGTGCTATCATTTTTGGAAACTTTTGCCATCATTTTGCTATCACTTTGCCATCGTTTTGCACACAAGACACACTAATCAAGCTTGTTACATCGATCGGCATAGTGAATAAATTGGCTCTAAATTGATTTGTTTTGCATGTTTTATACTTTATTTAGTTTAATTTGGTATTCTTGTTGATCTCTTTCCTTTGTTGGGTAGAACAACTAGGTTCTAAATTTGGTTTACTTTGTAGTGAATCAAATTCATCCATTTTATTCATATTGTCATTTTCCTTGATTCTTGTTGCTTATTTCTTTGTTTTAAGCTGGTTTTTGTTCCATTTTCATTGTTAGAGTATCGTTGCTTGTCCAATACTCTAATTTACTTATCATCAAGTGGTACACCACTCTTGTCCGTGTATCACCTCCATTGTGTCTAGAGTCTTCTTTTCTAGTTTTTGAGCTATCTTTTGTTGTTGGTTATTATTTCCTTGTTTTCTTAAACGTGCTCAAGTTTTTGATTCATGATTTAAATTCTGAAGTGCAATTTTGAAGTTGCAAGCTTGAGAGGAAAAAGGCAAGAGAGTGAGAGGACATTAAGAGGATAAAAGCCAAATTTTGAGTGAAACACGAGTGAATGTGAGGATGTCTAATCACAAGTCCAAACGACATTTACATCAAGATGAAAGGAATGCGTTTAAGGAAGATATAAATTTGTTAAGGCAAGACCTTAATAATTTTGAATGGTTGGTTAGACAATATTTCGAACCACGAATTAGAATGGAGGAGAGCAAAGCAAAGAGAAAGAAGGAGAAAGTTATCATGGAAGAAATAATTTGTGAACCTGAAAAGGGTCATATAGATATAGGCTTTGATAGTGAGATTACTCAAGACCATGAAGAGGATGTTGTTGATGAGCTTAATGAGAAAAAAAAAGGTTTTGGGTGAAGTTGAAGATGTGGAGAACGTGGTTAAAAATTTAAATAAGGTTGTTTTAGAGGTGGAAGAGGATAATGATGTTGTGCATAATGGAAAAATAATTGAAAGTGAAGAAATTGTTGATTGTTTGAGTGCAGGTGAAGAAGTTTGCTTAGTTGAGATGGAAGATTCGCAAGTTACAGTTGATTCTCTATTGATTAAGAAGAATGAGTTGCACTGTTCATCGCACTGTTCACGTTACTATTCATCAAAAAAAAAGGAAAGAAAGAAGAGAGAAAACACGTGAAAGAGAAGAAAAATAGACGAAGAAAAGAAATTAATGAGCAATTGAGCATGGGTAGTTTATATAGAGGTTCTTAATCCTTTCATAAGTGGGAAAAACTAATCCTTCTTGCTTTAGGATTGGGAGGGGCACTTTTACACCTTTTCCAAACACATTTGGGAATCCTTTAAAAGGTAGGAAAATTAATCCTTATTGCTGTGGGTTTAGGCTTTCAAAAAAATCCTAGTCCATATCTAAATTGGAATTACAATCCTAATCCTAGTTAGACAAGAATTTCTACTTGGCAAATATTTGTGCTATCCATTTATTATCCATTTGTGCCAATCATTTTTATCATTTGCTATTCATTTGTGCAACCATTTTTGGCAACTTTTCCATCATTTGTGTAACCATTTTTTGGAAACTTTTTCCACCATTTGTGCTATCATTTTTGGAAACTTTTGCCATCATTTTGCTATCACTTTGCCATCTTTTTGCCATCGTTTTGTACACAACTTGACACACTAATCAAGCTTGTTACATCGTTCGGCATAGTGAATAAATTGGCTCTAAATTGATTTGTTTTGCATGTTTTATACTTTATTTAGTTTAATTTGGTATTCTTGTTGATCTCTTTCCTTTGTTGGGTGGAACAACTAGGTTCTAAATTTGGTTTACTTTGTAGTGAATCAAATTCATCCATTTTATTCATATTGTCATTTTCCTTGATTCTTGATGCTTATTTCTTTGTTTTAAGCTGGTTTTTGTTCCATTTACATTGTTAGAGTATCGTTGCTTGTCCAAAACTCTAATTTACTTATCATCAAGTGGTACACCACTCTTGTCCGTGTATCACCTCCATTGTGTCTAGAGTCTTCTTTTCTAGTTTTTGAGCTATCTTTTGTTGTTAGTTATTATTTCCTTGTTTTCTTAAACGTGCTCAAGTTTTTGATTCGTGATTTAAATTCTGAAGTGCAATTTTGAAGTTGCAAGCTTGAGAGGAAAAAGGCAAGAGAGTGAGAGGACATTAAGAGGATAAAAGCCAAATTTTGAGTGAAACACGAGTGAATGTGAGGATGTCTAATCACAAGTCCAAACGACATTTACATCAAGATGAAAGGAATGCGTTTAAGGAAGATATAAATTTGTTAAGGCAAGACCTTAATAATTTTGAATGGTTGGTTAGACAATATTTCGAACCACGAATTAGAATGGAGGAGAGCAAAGCAAAGAGAAAGAAGGAGAAAGTTATCATGGAAGAAATAATTTGTGAACCTGAAAAGGGTCATATAGATATAGGCTTTGATAGTGAGATTACTCAAGACCATGAAGAGGATGTTGTTGATGAGCTTAATGAGAAAAAAAAGGTTTTGGGTGAAGTTGAAGATGTGGAGAACGTGGTTAAAAATTTAAATAAGGTTGTTTTAGAGGTGGAAGAGGATAATGATGTTGTGCATAATGGAAAAATAATTGAAAGTGAAGAAATTGTTGATTGTTTGAGTGCAGGTGAAGAAGTTTGCTTAGTTGAGATGGAAGATTCGCAAGTTACAGTTGATTCTCTATTGATTAAGAAGAATGAGTTGCACTGTTCATCGCACTGTTCACGTTACTGTTCATCAAAAAAAAGAAAAGAAAGAAGGGAGAAAACACGTGAAAGAGAAGAAAAATAGACGAAGAAAAGAAATTAAAGAGCAATTGAGCATGGGTAGTTTATATAGAAATTCTTAATCCTTTCATAAGTGGGAAAAACTAATCCTTCTTGCTTTAGGATTGGGAGGGGCACTTTTACACCTTTTCCAAACACATTTGGGAATCCTTTAAAAGGTAGGAAAATTAATCCTTATTGCTGTGGGTTTAGGCTTTCAAAAAAATCCTAGTCCATATCAAAATTGGAATTACAATCCTAATCCTAGTTAGACAAGAATTTCTACTTGGCAAATATTTGTGCTATCCATTTATTATCCATTTGTGCCAATCATTTTTATCATTTGCTATTCATTTGTGCAACCATTTTTGGCAACTTTTCCATCATTTGTGTAACCATTTTTTGGAAACTTTTTCCACCATTTGTGCTATCATTTTTGGAAACTTTTGCCATCATTTTGCTATTACTTTGCCATCTTTTTGCCATCGTTTTGCACACAACTTGACACACTAATCAAGCTTGTTATATCGTTCGGCATAGTGAATAAATTGGCTCTAAATTGATTTGTTTTGCATGTTTTATACTTTATTTAGTTTAATTTGGTATTCTTGTTGATCTCTTTCCTTTGTTGGGTAGAACAACTAGGTTCTAAATTTGGTTTATTTTGTAGTGAATCAAATTCATCCATTTTATTCATATTGTCATTTTCCTTGATTCTTGTTGCTTATTTCTTTGTTTTAAGCTGGTTTTTGTTCCATTTACATTGTTAGAGTATCGTTGCTTGTCCAATACTCTAATTTACTTATCATCAAGTGGTACACCACTCTTGTCCGTGTATCACCTCCATTGTGTCTAGAGTCTTCTTTTCTAGTTTTTGAGCAATCTTTTGTTGTTAGTTATTATTTCCTTGTTTTCTTAAACGTGCTCAAGTTTTTGATTCGTGATTTAAATTCTGAAGTGCAATTTTGAAGTTGCAAGCTTGAGAGGAAAAAGGCAAGAGAGTGAGAGGACATTAAGAGGATAAAAGCCAAATTTTGAGTGAAACACGAGTGAATGTGAGGATGTCTAATCACAAGTCCAAACGACATTTACATCAAGATGAAAGGAATGCGTTTAAGGAAGATATAAATTTGTTAAGGCAAGACCTTAATAATTTTGAATGGTTTGTTAGACAATATTTCGAACCACGAATTAGAATGGAGGAGAGCAAAGCAATGAGAAAGAAGGAGAAAGTTATCATGGAAGAAATAATTTGTGAACCTGAGAAGGGTCATATAGATATAGGCTTTGATAGTGAGATTACTCAAGACCATGAAGAGGATGTTGTTGATGAGCTTAATGATGCGGAACCCCAGCCTATATGCCAAACTAGAACGCCAACATACCATGAATATTGAACATAAATAAGATAATAAACCCCCAATCTAAAGAACCCCCAAACAAGATTGATTGGAAACGCTTATGATAGATTGATTTAGAAAACAAGAAGAAGAAGAATCAAGCATACATTAATCATGCAAATAGCCTAAGTCTAATTCTTCATGCAATAGCAAGAATCAATAATAAATTAACTCTCACAAATTCGGCCAAGCCAAAGAAAATTCTCATTAATCAAAATTCAAGTCTCTTACAAATGAAGAAGTCAGCCCTTTATATAGGCTAGGCAGCCATCCCTCCCTAGATGAATTAAAATCAAACACTAACTCTAAGAGATAAATAATAAAATAAATAACAAAGATAATTCCTAACCTTCATCTACATGTATTTGGCCATAATATGGACTAAGTACATGAAGAAATAAAGATAAATACAATTTGAGATTAATCCTAACAGAAAGTGATAAATATGCTTATTATCCTAAGAAAATGAATGAATGAATGTAGACTTAATGTTGGCTACAAGTGAATTTCGGCCAGCCCATTAAAGATATGGTCAAGCTATTATTTCTCCCTCAAACTCTACTTAATAATATCCCAAAATAATAAGTATTTATCAAGGAAAATCCATTCCTAAAATTTAAGACCCTAAGTTCACCAATGTAGGCCTAAACCTAAATCTGACCCAAACCCATTAAAATTCAATTCTCCCATGTAAAATTCGGCCCCCTTAGGTATTCTAAGCCTCAAATAGTTATTTTGGCCCAACTCTTTAGAAGAGATAAGCCCAACTTTAGCCTACCCACTTAAACTACCCAAAACAGTAAAATAAGCCCAAAATAAAGCAAACCTATTCTAACAAAGCCCAATTCGTTTTCCTAGGTTCTAGGCTGCCCAAATATACTTAATTAAATGTTACATAAAGAATAGAAACTAAATAAAGTAGCTTGAAGGCCCATTGCACCATTCAGCCTACACTTGTCTTCATAGTCCAATTTAGCTTCTTTCTTTTCTTGAACTTGCATCTTCTCCACATAAGGTTTCATGAATGCTTGTAGGACTTCTTTAAGCTTCTTTGACCTTGCTCTTGTTATTGGTCCTTGAGGAAATGCTAGTTCATCTTTCTTGTTGCCATTGTGCTTGGTCGTGCTCATATCATCCCCTCCCCCTTCGAAAGGATTCGTCCTCGAATCTGAATCACAGTCAAATGGAGATAAGTCAGAAATATTAAAAGTTGCACTTACACCATACTCACCTGGCAAATCAATCTTGTATGCATTGTCATTGATCCGTTTCAGCACTTGAAATGGTCCATCTCCTCTTGCATCAAGTTTAGACTTCCTTTGATTAGGAAACCTCTCTTTACGCATATGGATCCAAACCCAATCTCCTGGTTCGAATATCACTTGCTTACGGCCTTTGTTAGCCTGCTTTGCATACATTCTGTTCTTCTTCTCAATATGCTCACGTGCTTTCGTGTGTATTGTCTTAACCAAATCAGCCTTAGCCTTACCATCTAAGTTAGAAAGTTCATTCAAAGGTAAAGGCATCAAATCCAAAACAGTCAATGGATTAAAACCATACACAATTTCAAAAGGTGAAAAACCTGTAGAAGTATGAATTGCACGATTATAAGCGAACTCAACAAATGGTAAACATTCTTCCCAAGTTTTAATATTCTTACCAATTATAGCACGCAACATAGTTCCTAAAGTTCTATTAACAACTTCGGTTTGGCCATCTGTTTGTGGATGACAAGTAGTGGAAAACACAAGTTTAGTACCAAGTTTACCCCACAGAACACGCCAAAAGTGACTTAGGAACTTAGAATCCCGATCTGAGACAATAGTCCTAGGTATACCATGCAATCGAACTACTTCCCTAAAAAATAAATCAGCTATGTTTGTTGCATCATCAGTTTTATGACAGGCAATAAAATGTGCCATTTTACTAAATCGGTCCACTACAACAAACACACTATCCCTTCCCCTTTTTGTCCTAGGTAAACCTACAATGAAGTCCATAGAAATGTCAGTCCAAGGTTCAGTAGGAACAGGCAAAGGAGTATACAAACCTTGATTTAAGGACTTAGACTTAGCCTGTTTACATGCAAAACATTGAGCACACACTTTTTCAACACTTTTTCGCATATTAGGCCAATAAAAATGTTCATTAAGCATGTCTAAAGTCTTTTTCACGCCAAAGTGTCCCATTAATCCCCCACTATGCGATTCCTTCACAAGCAACTCTCGAAGAGAACATGCAGGTATACATAGTTGTTTTCCTCTAAAAAGAAACCCATCATGTCTATAGAACTTATTAAATGCATAATGTACACATGCCTTGTACACTTCACCAAAATCAGAATCATGATCATACATTTCTTTCAAATGCTCAAAACCTAACAATTTAGAACTAAGCATAGAAATCAATGCATATCTCCTAGAAAGTGCATCGGCAACAACATTATCTTTACCTTGCTTGTACTTAATTACATATGGAAAAGTATCAAGGTACTCTACCCACTTACCATGCCTTCTATTCAACTTACCTTGTCCCTTCAGATATTTGAGAGACTGGTGATCTGTGTGTATCACGAATTCTTTAGGCAAAAGGTAGTGTTCCCAAACCTCAAGAGCTCTCACCAATGCATAGAACTCTTTATCATAGGTAGAGTAATTCAGCTGTGGTCCACTCAACTTCTCACTAAAGTATGCTATTGGGCGATTTTCCTGCATCAAAACAGCACCTATACCAATCCCAGAAGCATCACATTCAACCTCAAAAGTCTTAGAAAAATCAGGTAATTTCAAAACAGGAGCAGTACACAATTTATCTTTCAAAACATTAAAAGCATCTTCCTGCTCTTTACCCCATTTAAAACCAACAGACTTTTTAATGATTTCATTTAGAGGTGCAGCAATAGTAGAAAAATCCTTAACAAATCTCCTATAGAAACTTGCTAAACCATGAAAGCTCCTCACCTCACTTGCATTCTCAGGTGTTGGCCATTCTTGGATAGCCTTACCCTTTTCATTATCTACCTCAACACCACGTGCACTAACAACAAATCCTAAGAAAACAACACTATCAACACAAAATGTGCATTTCTTCAAATTAGCATACAATTGTTGTTCTCTCAAAACAGTTAACACAAGTTCAACATGCCTTAAATGCTCTTTTAGGTTTTTGCTGTAAATCAAGATATCATCAAAATACACAACAACAAATTTACCTAAGAATTCACGCAAAACATGGTTCATGAGTCTCATAAATGTGCTAGGCGCATTAGTTAAGCCAAAAGGCATAACCAACCATTCATACAAACCATATTTTGTTTTAAAGGCAGTTTTCCATTCATCACCTAATTTCATCCTAATTTGATGATAACCACTTTTCAAGTCAATTTTAGTGAATATTATAGCACCATTTAACTCTTCAAGCATATCATCTAACCTAGGAATGGGATGGCGATACTTTACAGTGATTTTGTTAACTGCTCGACAATCAACACACATGCGCATGGTTCCATCCTTTTTAGGTACCAAAAAAACAGGTACAGCACAAGGACTTAGGCTTTCTCTCACGTGTCCTTTTGCTAAAAGTTCCTCCACTTGTCTTTGCAACTCCTTTGTTTCCTCTGGATTGCTTCGATAAGCTGGACGATTTGGAATTTGTGCACCAGGAACAAAGTCGATTTGATGTTCAATCCCTCTAATTGGTGGCAACCCAGGTGGTATCTCCTCGGGGAAGACATCTTTATAATCCTGCAATAACTTAGAAAAAGAACTAGGCAAATTTGGGTCAAGGTTAGTTTCAGAGAAATAATTGTCCTTAAACCTCAAAAGTACTAAAGCTCTCATGCCTAAGTATGCATTCCTCAACTCTCTTTCTTTTGCATAAAAGGAGTATTTGCTAAATTTTTCACTCGGCTCACTCTGCTCTCCTTTTACCTCAGCACACATTAACTTCTTCTCTCCTGCACTTCTCTCTTTCTTTTTCTCACTAGTGCAGTCTCTCACAGTTGGGCCTTTACTTTTATTATTTTCACTACTGGCCTCTTTTCTCTCATTTTTCTTTTCTTTCTCACTTCCCTTTACCTCTTTTGCAGATTGATGTATCTTTACTTGATCTGCATATACCTCTTTAGGTTCCAATGGGGCAAGTGTGTGTTTACATCCTTTAAATGCAAAAGTGTACCTATTTCTAAATCCATCATGTAATACACGCCTATCAAATTGCCAAGGCCTTCCTAGCAAAATATGACTAGCATGCATAGGTACAACATCACAAATGACTTTATCTTCATATTTACCGATGGAAAATAATACAGTTACACGTTTGGTCACCTTTACTTCCCCACTATCATTCAACCACTGAAGTCTGTATGGGTTAGGGTGTTTCTCAGTTTTAAGTCCTAATTTATCAACTAAGACTGTACTAGCAACATTAACACAACTACCCCCATCAATTATCATACTACAGACTTTTCCTCCTATTAAACACCTAGTATGAAAGATGTTTTCCCTCTGTTCTAGTCCTTCTTCTTTCACATTTACATTCAATGCACGCAATACAACTAAGGACTCCCCTTGAACAGGATATTCCACATTTTCATCTAGATCAGAACAATCCTCCAAAGGTGGCATATCATCACAATTCTCATCAGATTCAGAATCAGAAATAATTTCATCCCCCCTTATTATCATGGTCTTTTTATTCCCACATTCATTAGCATAATGACCACGACCCTTGCATTTGAAACATTGAATGTCCCTATGTCTATTAGTTTTAAGGGTTGTTTCAGAAGTACCTTTTTGTGCAGTGACCATTTTGTCTTTGGAATTGGACTGGTACTTGGTAGTGGATTCCTTCTTTGAGTCTCCCTTGTTCCACTTTGAATTCCATTTGTTGTTATTGGAATTTGAATAGGACTTGGATGTCCCACGTCTACTTCGTTGTCTCTCCACTTTAATTGCGATGTTCACCAAATCATCCATATCCACATAATGCTGTAATTCAACAATATCAGCAAGTTCTCTATTCATACCTCCCAAAAAGCGTGACATCGTTTGATATTCATCCTCCACAATGCTTGCTTTAATCATGAGCATCTCCATTTCTTTGTAGTAATCCTCCACAGAACTAGATCCTTGTGTAAGTCTTTGTAACTGATTGTGGAGTTCCCTATGATAGTAACTAGGCACATACTTCTTTCTCATGATTCTTTTCATTTCCTCCCAAGAAGTGATAGGGAGTTCCCCATTTCTCCTCCTATTTTTCAATAACTCATCCCACCAAATTAGTGCATAATCAGAAAATTCAATGGCTGCAAGTTTTACCTTTTTCTCATCCGAATAGTGGTGGCATGAAAAGATCATCTCCACCTTCCTTTCCCAATCAAGGTAGGCATCCACATCATTTTTACCTTTGAATGGTGGAATCTTCATCTTGATAGCACTCAAATTGTTGTCTTGGCTCTCCATTCGGTTGTCATACCTCCTTGCTCTTCTTGGAAAAGAATGAGCCTCCTCTTCCTCATCATCGTTGTACAACTGGTCTACCTCTTCCTCCCTTGTAGACTTAACCTTGGAACCTTTAAGGCTATCTTCCAGACTGTCTATCCTGAGATTTAGCTTTTGCAAACTATCCATAAAAGCTTTGTACATAAACTTATTATCAGGCACAATCTCGGTTTCCTCTTTACTATTGATTCCGGACATCTTTAAACTTTAAATAAACAAATAAAGGAAAGAATTCACTCAACCTCACGTGTTTGTCTCTCAACTCACAAATTGATATCTCACAATTGCACTTCAGAAACAAACTCAAACAAATATGCACAATTAAGTAATTTGATAAAGGGAACAATGAAAAACCTAACAAGAACAGCAAAGATACTAATTCTAGAGGCAAATTGACCTATTTGAACAAAAATCAGAAATTAGTACACAAGAAGAAGATTTCGTGCACTATAATATATATAGATGTTCAACAACGTGCAATATGTCAAACTAGTGTAATTGGAACCAAAAATAGCTTAGACACACAAATTGAAAACTTAGAATGAAGAAAATGGACACGACGGATGCACTTAAATGCGATGTTTAACTAAACCTAATGATTAGTTTAAACAGATTTGATGTAAGACTCAACAAAAAAAAAAATCAAAGAAAGCATGCAATAAACACAACCCAAATCCAAAATTAGGAGTACTAACCTGGTCTTGAAGAAATCAAACCAATTGTGAAAGTTCTAACTCCAATTCTTGCTTGATTGATCAAAACTTACTCCAAGTGATATGAGCACGACCAAGCACAATGGCAACAAGAAAGATGAACTAGCATTTCCTCAAGGACCAATAACAAGAGCAAGGTCAAAGAAGCTTAAAGAAGTCCTACAAGCATTTATGAAACCTTATGTGGAGAAGATGCAAGTTCAAGAAAAGAAAGAAGCTAAATTGGACTATGAAGACAAGTGTAGGCTGAATGGTGCAATGGGCCTTCAAGCTACTTTATTTAGTTTCTATTCTTTATGTAACATTTAATTAAGTATATTTGGGCAGCCTAGAACCTAGGAAAACGAATTGGGCTTTGTTAGAAAAGGTTTGCTTTATTTTGGGCTTATTTTACTATTTTGGGTAGTTTAAGTGGGTAGGCTAAAGTTGGGCTTATCTCTTCTAAAGAGTTGGGCCAAAATAACTATTTGAGGCTTAGAATACCTAAGGGGGCCGAATTTTACATGGGAGAATTGAATTTTAATGGGTTTGGGTCAGATTTAGGTTTAGGCCTACATTGGTGAACTTAGGGTCCTAAATTTTAGGAATGGATCTTCCTTGATAAATACTTATTATTTTGGGATATTATTAAGTAGAGTTTGAGGGAGAAATAATAGCTTGACCATATCTTTAAAGGGCTGGCTGAAATTCACTTGTAGCCAACATTAAGTCTACATTCATTCATTCATTTTCTTAGGATAATAAGCATATTTATCACTTTCTGTTAGGATTAATCTCAAATTGTATTTATCTTTATTTCTTCATGTACTTAGTCCATATTATGGCCAAATACATGTAGATAAAGGTTAGGAATTATCTTTGTTATTTATTTTATTATCTCTTAGAGTTAGTATTTGATTTTAATTCATCTAGGGAGGGGTGGCTTCCTAGCCTATATAAAGGGCTGAATTCTTCATTTGTAAGGCACTTGAATTTTGATTAATGAGAATTTTCTTTGGCTTGGCCGAATTTGTGAGAGTTAATTTATTATTGATTCTTGCTATTGCATGAAGAATTAGACTTAGGCTATTTGCATGATTAATGTATGCTTGATTCTTCTTCTTCTTGTTTTCTAAATCAATCTATCATAAGCGTTTCCAATCAATCTTGTTTGGGGGTTCTTTAGATTAGGGGTTTATTATCTTATTTATGTTCAATATTCATGGTATGTTGGCGTTCTAGTTTGGCATATAGGCTGGGGTTCCGCATCAATTGGTATCAGAGCATAGGCTAAGGGGTAAATTCTTAACTATCCTTCAATTTTGCTTTTAAACTTCAATTTTCTATTTTAGCCGAATAGGATCTTGCATCTAGTTCCTTATTTGGTTCTTGCTCTATTGTGTTAATTACCTATCCTTAAGTATTTGATCATTAGTTTGGTTAAAGTTATAAAAAAAAAAGAAAAAAAATCAATTAGAAACAGCCTTGTTATCAATTCGGATTTACTATCTTGTTAAGTTCATATTTGATCCATTGATGAATCTTGTGTTCTTGTTGAATCCGAATTTTCCATTGAATATATCAAGCATATAATTTGCAATCTTTGAGTGGTTGAACATAGTTTGGATATAATTTTGATCTACAAAGTGCCTTGCACCACTTGGAGTAAGTTTTGATCAATCAAGCAAGAATTGGAGTTAGAACTTTCACAATTGGTTTGATTTCTTCAAGACCAGGTTAGTACTCCTAATTTTGGATTTGGGTTGTGTTTATTGCATGCTTTCTTTGATTTTTTTTTGTTGAGTCTTACATCAAATCTGTTTAAACTAATCATTAGGTTTAGTTAAACATCGCATTTAAGTGCATCCGTCGTGTCCATTTTCTTCATTCTAAGTTTTCAATTTGTGTGTCTAAGCTATTTTTGGTTCCAATTACACTAGTTTGACATATTGCACGTTGTTGAAAATCTATATATATTATAGTGCACGAAATCTTCTTCTTGTGTACTAATTTCTGATTTTTGTTCAAATAGGTCAATTTGCCTCTAGAATTAGTATCTTTGCTGTTCTTGTTAGGTTTTTCATTGTTCCCTTTATCAAATTACTTAATTGTGCATATTTGTTTGAGTTTGTTTCTGAAGTGCAATTGTGAGATATCAATTTGTGAGTTGAGAGACAAACACGTGAGGTTGAGTGAATTCTTTCCTTTATTTGTTTATTTAAAGTTTAAAGATGTCCGGAATCAATAGTAAAGAGGAAACCGAGATTGTGCCTGATAATAAGTTTATGTACAAAGCTTTTATGGATAGTTTGCAAAAGCTAAATCTCAGGATAGACAGTCTGGAAGATAGCCTTAAAGGTTCCAAGGTTAAGTCTACAAGGGAGGAAGAGGTAGACCAGTTGTACAACGATGATGAGGAAGAGGAGGCTCATTCTTTTCCAAGAAGAGCAAGGAGGTATGACAACCGAATGGAGAGCCAAGACAACAATTTGAGTGCTATCAAGATGAAGATTCCACCATTCAAAGGTAAAAATGATGTGGATGCCTACCTTGATTGGGAAAGGAAGGTGGAGATGATCTTTTCATGCCACCACTATTCGGATGAGAAAAAGGTAAAACTTGCAGCCATTGAATTTTCTGATTATGCACTAATTTGGTGGGATGAGTTATTGAAAAATAGGAGGAGAAATGGGGAACTCCCTATCACTTCTTGGGAGGAAATGAAAAGAATCATGAGAAAGAAGTATGTGCCTAGTTACTATCATAGGGAACTCCACAATTAGTTACAAAGACTTACACAAGGATCTAGTTCTGTGGACGATTACTACAAAGAAATGGAGATGCTCATGATTAAAGCAAGCATTGTGGAGGATGAATATCAAACGATGTCACGCTTTTTGGGAGGTATGAATAGAGAACTTGCTGATATTGTTGAATTACAGCATTATGTGGATATGGATGATTTGGTGAACATCGCAATTAAAGTGGAGAGACAACGAAGTAGACGTGGGACATCCAAGTCCTATTCAAATTCCAATAACAACAAATGGAATTCAAAGTGGAACAAGGGAGACTCAAAGAAGGAATCCACTACCAAGTACCAGTCCAATTCCAAAGACAAAATGGTCACTGCACAAAAAGGTACTTCTGAAACAACCCTTAAAACTAATAGACATAGGGACATTCAATGTTTCAAATGCAAGGGTCGTGGTCATTATGCTAATGAATGTGGGAATAAAAAGACCATGATAATAAGGGGGGATGAAATTATTTCTGATTCTGAATCTGATGAGAATTGTGATGATATGCCACCTTTGGAGGATTGTTCTGATCTAGATGAAAATGTGGAATATCCTGTTCAAGGGGAGTCCTTAGTTGTATTGCGTGCATTGAATGTAAATGTGAAAGAAGAAGGACTAGAACAGAGGGAAAACATCTTTCATACTAGGTGTTTAATAGGAGGAAAAGTCTGTAGTATGATAATTGATGGGGGTAGTTGTGTTAATGTTGCTAGTACAGTCTTAGTTGATAAATTAGGACTTAAAACTGAGAAACACCCTAACCCATACAGACTTCAGTGGTTGAATGATAGTGGGGAAGTAAAGGTGACCAAACGTGTAACTGTATTATTTTCCATCGGTAAATATGAAGATAAAGTCATTTGTGATGTTGTACCTATGCATGCTAGTCATATTTTGCTAGGAAGGCCTTGGCAATTTGATAGGCGTGTATTACATGATGGATTTAGAAATAGGTACACTTTTGCATTTAAAGGATGTAAACACACACTTGCCCCATTGGAACCTAAAGAGGTATATGCAGATCAAGTAAAGATACATCAATCTGCAAAAGAGGTAAAGGGAAGTGAGAAAGAAAAGAAAAATGAGAGAAAAGAGGCCAGTAGTGAAAATAATAAAAGTAAAGGCCCAACTGTGAGAGACTGCACTAGTGAGAAAAAGAAAGAGAGAAGTGCAGGAGAGAAGAAGTTAATGTGTGCTGAGGTAAAAGGAGAGCAGAGTGAGCCGAGTGAAAAATTTAGCAAATACTCCTTTTATGCAAAAGAAAGAGAGTTGAGGAATGCATACTTAGGCATGAGAGCTTTAGTACTTTTGAGGTTTAAGGACAATTATTTCTCTGAAACTAACCTTGACCCAAATTTGCCTAGTTCTTTTTCTAAGTTATTGCAGGATTATAAAGATGTCTTCCCCGAGGAGATACCACCTGGGTTGCCACCAATTAGAGGGATTGAACATCAAATCGACTTTGTTCCTGGTGCACAAATTCCAAATCGTCCAGCTTATCGAAGCAATCCAGAGGAAACAAAGGAGTTGCAAAGACAAGTGGAGGAACTTTTAGCAAAAGGACACGTGAGAGAAAGCCTAAGTCCTTGTGCTGTACCTGTTCTTTTGGTACCTAAAAAGGATGGAACCATGCGCATGTGTGTTGATTGTCGAGCAGTTAACAAAATCACTGTAAAGTATCGCCATCCCATTCCTAGGTTAGATGATATGCTTGAAGAGTTAAATGGTGCTATAATATTCACTAAAATTGACTTGAAAAGTGGTTATCATCAAATTAGGATGAAATTAGGTGATGAATGGAAAACTGCCTTTAAAACAAAATATGGTTTGTATGAATGGTTGGTTATGCCTTTTGGCTTAACTAATGCGCCTAGCACATTTATGAGACTCATGAACCATGTTTTGCGTGAATTCTTAGGTAAATTTGTTGTGTATTTTGATGATATCTTGATTTACAGCAAAAACCTAAAAGAGCATTTAAGGCATGTTGAACTTGTGTTAACTGTTTTGAGAGAACAATAATTGTATGCTAATTTGAAGAAATGCACATTTTGTGTTGATAGTGTTGTTTTCTTAGGATTTGTTGTTAGTGCACGTGGTGTTGAGGTAGATAATGAAAAGGTTAAGGCTATCCAAGAATGGCCAACACCTGAGAATGCAAGTGAGGTGAGGAGCTTTCACGGTTTAGCAAGTTTCTATAGGAGATTTGTTAAGGATTTTTCTACTATTGCTGCACCTCTAAATGAAATCATTAAAAAGTCTGTTGGTTTTAAATGGGGTAAAGAGCAGGAAGATGCTTTTAATGTTTTGAAAGATAAATTGTGTACTGCTCCTGTTTTGAAATTACCTGATTTTTCTAAGACTTTTGAGGTTGAATGTGATGCTTCTGGGATTGGTATAGGTGCTATTTTGATGCAGGAAAATCGCCCAATAGCATACTTTAGTGAGAAGTTGAGTGGACCACAGCTGAATTACTCTACCTATGATAAAGAGTTCTATGCATTGGTGAGAGCTCTTGAGGTTTGGGAACACTACCTTTTGCCTAAAGAATTCGTGATACACACAGATCACCAGTCTCTCAAATATCTGAAGGGACAAGGTAAGTTGAATAGAAGGCATGGTAAGTGGGTAGAGTACCTTGATACTTTTCCATATGTAATTAAGTACAAGCAAGGTAAAGATAATGTTGTTGCCGATGCACTTTCTAGGAGATATGCATTGATTTCTATGCTTAGTTCTAAATTGTTAGGTTTTGAGCATTTGAAAGAAATGTATGATCATGATTCTGATTTTGGTGAAGTGTACAAGGCATGTGTACATTATGCATTTAATAAGTTCTATAGACATGATGGGTTTCTTTTTAGAGGAAAACAATTATGTATACCTGCATGTTCTCTTCGAGAGTTGCTTGTGAAGGAATCGCATAGTGGGGGATTAATGGGACACTTTGGCGTGAAAAAGACTTTAGACATGCTTAATGAACATTTTTATTGGCCTAATATGCGAAAAAGTGTTGAAAAAGTGTGTGCTCAATGTTTTGCATGTAAACAGGCTAAGTCTAAGTCCTTAAATCAAGGTTTGTATACTCCTTTGCCTGTTCCTACTGAACCTTGGACTGACATTTCTATGGACTTCATTGTAGGTTTACCTAGGACAAAAAGGGGAAGGGATAGTGTGTTTGTTGTAGTGGACCGATTTAGTAAAATGGCACATTTTATTGCCTGTCATAAAACTGATGATGCAACAAACATAGCTGATTTATTTTTTAGGGAAGTAGTTCGATTGCATGGTATACCTAGGACTATTGTCTCAGATCGGGATTCTAAGTTCCTAAGTCACTTTTGGCGTGTTCTGTGGGGTAAACTTGGTACTAAACTTGTGTTTTCCACTACTTGTCATCCACAAACAGATGGCCAAACCGAAGTTGTTAATAGAACTTTAGGAACTATGTTGCGTGCTATAATTGGTAAGAATATTAAAACTTGGGAAGAATGTTTACCATTTGTTGAGTTCGCTTATAATCGTGCAATTCATACTTCTACAGGTTTTTCACCTTTTGAAATTGTGTATGGTTTTAATCCATTGACTGTTTTGGATTTGATGCCTTTACCTTTGAATGAACTTTCTAACTTAGATGGTAAGGCTAAGGCTGATTTGGTTAAGACAATACACACGAAAGCACGTGAGCATATTGAGAAGAAGAACAGAATGTATGCAAAGCAGGCTAACAAAGGCTGTAAGCAAGTGATATTCGAACCAGGAGATTGGGTTTGGATCCATATGCGTAAAGAGAGGTTTCCTAATCAAAGGAAGTCTAAACTTGATGCAAGAGGAGATGGACCATTTCAAGTGCTGAAACGGATCAATAACAATGCATACAAGATTGATTTGCCAGGTGAGTATGGTGTAAGTGCAACTTTTAATATTTCTGACTTATCTCCATTTGACTGTGATTCAGATTCGAGGACGAATCCTTTCGAAGGGGGAGGGGATGATATGAGCACGACCAAGCACAATGGCAACAAGAAAGATGAACTAGCATTTCCTCAAGGACCAATAACAAGAGCAAGGTCAAAGAAGCTTAAAGAAGTCCTACAAGCATTCATGAAACCTTATGTGGAGAAGATGCAAGTTCAAGAAAAGAAAGAAGCTAAATTGGACTATGAAGACAAGTGTAGGCTGAATGGTGCAATGGGCCTTCAAGCTACTTTATTTAGTTTCTATTCTTTATGTAACATTTAATTAAGTATATTTGGGCAGCCTAGAACCTAGGAAAACGAATTGGGCTTTGTTAGAATAGGTTTGCTTTATTTTGGGCTTATTTTACTGTTTTGGGTAGTTTAAGTGGGTAGGCTAAAGTTGGGCTTATCTCTTCTAAAGAGTTGGGCCAAAATAACTATTTGAGGCTTAGAATACCTAAGGGGGCCGAATTTTACATGGGAGAATTGAATTTTAATGGGTTTGGGTCAGATTTAGGTTTAGGCCTACATTGGTGAACTTAGGGTCCTAAATTTTAGGAATGGATCTTCCTTGATAAATACTTATTATTTTGGGATATTATTAAGTAGAGTTTGAGGGAGAAATAATAGCTTGACCATATCTTTAAAGGGCTGGCCGAAATTCACTTGTAGCCAACATTAAGTCTACATTCATTCATTCATTTTCTTAGGATAATAAGCATATTTATCACTTTCTGTTAGGATTAATCTCAAATTGTATTTATCTTTATTTCTTCATGTACTTAGTCCATATTATGGCCAAATACATGTAGATAAAGGTTAGGAATTATCTTTGTTATTTATTTTATTATCTCTTAGAGTTAGTATTTGATTTTAATTCATCTAGGGAGGGGTGGCTGCCTAGCCTATATAAAGGGCTGAATTCTTCATTTGTAAGGCACTTGAATTTTGATTAATGAGAATTTTCTTTGGCTTGGCCGAATTTGTGAGAGTTAATTTATTATTGATTCTTGCTATTGCATGAAGAATTAGACTTAGGCTATTTGCATGATTAATGTATGCTTGATTCTTCTTCTTCTTGTTTTCTAAATCAATCTATCATAAGCGTTTCCAATCAATCTTGTTTGGGGGTTCTTTAGATTGGGGGTTTATTATCTTATTTATGTTCAATATTCATGGTATGTTGGCGTTCTAGTTTGGCATATAGGCTGGGGTTCCGCATCACCAAGTGGTGCAAGGCACTTTGTAGATCAAAATTATATCCAAACTAAGTTCAACCACTCAAAGATTGCAAATTATATGCTTGATATATATTCAATGGAAAATTCGGATTCAACAAGAACACAAGATTCATCAATTGATCAAATATGAAACTTAACAAGATAGTAAATCCAAATTGATAACAAGGCTGTTTCTAATTGATTTTGTTTTTTTTCCTTTTTTTTTATAACTTTAACCAAACTAATGATCAAATACTTAAGGATAGGTAATTAACACAATAGAGCAAGAACCAAATAAGGAACTAGATGCAAGATCCTATTCGGCTAAAATAGAAAATTGAAGTTTAAAAGCAAAATTAAAGGATAGTTAAGAATTTACCCCTTAGCCTATGCTCTGATACCAATTGATGCGGAACCCCAGCCTATATGCCAAACTAGAATGCCAACATACCATGAATTTTGAACATAAATAAGATAATAAACCCCCAATCTAAAGAACCCCCAAACAAGATTGATTGGAAACGCTTATGATAGATTGATTTAGAAAACAAGAAGAAGAAGAATCAAGCATACATTAATCATGCAAATAGCCTAAGTCTAATTCTTCATGCAATAGCAAGAATCAATAATAAATTAACTCTCACAAATTCGGCCAAGCCAAAGAAAATTCTCATTAATCAAAATTCAAGTCTCTTACAAATGAAGAATTCAGCCCTTTATATAGGCTAGGCAGCCATCCCTCCCTAGATGAATTAAAATCAAACACTAACTCTAAGAGATAAATAATAAAATAAATAACAAAGATAATTCCTAACCTTTATCTACATGTATTTGGCCATAATATGGACTAAGTACATGAAGAAATAAAGATAAATACAATTTGAGATTAATCCTAACAGAAAGTGATAAATATGCTTATTATCCTAAGAAAATGAATGAATGAATGTAGACTTAATGTTGGCTACAAGTGAATTTCGGCCAGCCCTTTAAAGATATGGTCAAGCTATTATTTCTCCCTCAAACTCTACTTAATAATATCCCAAAATAATAAGTATTTATCAAGGAAAATCCATTCCTAAAATTTAGGACCCTAAGTTCACCAATGTAGGCCTAAACCTAAATCTGACCCAAACCCATTAAAATTCAATTTTCCCATGTAAAATTCGGCCCCCTTAGGTATTCTAAGCCTCAAATAGTTATTTTGGCCCAACTCTTTAGAAGAGATAAGCCCAACTTTAGCCTACCCACTTAAACTACCCAAAACAGTAAAATAAGCCCAAAATAAAGCAAACCTATTATAATAAAGCCCAATTCGTTTTCCTAGGTCCTAGGCTGCCCAAATATACTTAATTAAATGTTACATAAAGAATGGACACTAAATAAAGTAGATTGAAGGCCCATTGCAACATTCGGCCTAAACTTGTCTTCATAGTCCAATTTAGCTTCTTTCTCTTCTTGAACTTCATCTTCTCTACATAAGGTCTCATGAATGCTTGTAGGACTTCTTTAAGCTTCTTTAACCTTGCTCTTATTATTGGTCCTTGAGAAAGTGCTAGTTCATCTCTCTTGTTGTCGGCGTGCTTAGTCGTGCTCATATCACAAATAAAGTAATACGTGAAGAAAATAAAGTTAAAGGACTTAATGGTCATTTTCTTCCTAAACAAGAATTATGTGAGAATAAATAAGAAAAATACATAAGGGAAGGATTAAATTGTAATTTATCACCATATAGGGACTAAATTGTAATTTGCCACCACGTGGATAGAAAATGATGACTAACAAATACTTTGGAACTAAAGTGGAATATAGACCAAAAAGGAAATAAAAAGAGTTAAGTCAATGACAAATAATCAATTGTGCATTAAAAAGAACGTTTAGGGATCAAATAGGAATTTTATCCTAGAAAGAAGAATCAATGATGAAAAAGACATAAACGTGTAGAAATAAGGATTTGATGGTAATTGGAAGAGTTAAAGAGGAAATTGTAGAATAAAATATAATATTAGGTAATGAAGAATATGGTCAAGCTATTATTTCTCCCTCAAACTCTACTTAATAATATCCCAAAATAATAAGTATTTATCAAGGAAAATCCATTCCTAAAATTTAGGACCCTAAGTTCACCAATGTAGGCCTAAACCTAAATCTGACCCAAACCCATTAAAATTCAATTCTCCCATGTAAAATTCGGCCCCCTTAGGTATTCTAAGCCTCAAATAGTTATTTTGGCCCAACTCTTTAGAAGAGATAAGCCCAACTTTAGCCTACCCACTTAAACTACCCAAAACAGTAAAATAAGCCCAAAATAAAGCAAACCTATTCTAACAAAGCCCAATTCGTTTTCCTAGGTTCTAGGCTGCCCAAATATACTTAATTAAATGTTACATAAAGAATAGAAACTAAATAAAGTAGCTTGAAGGCCCATTGCACCATTCAGCCTACAATCATAGTCCAATTTAGCTTCTTTCTTTTCTTGAACTTGCATCTTCTCCACATAAGGTTTCATGAATGCTTGTAGGACTTCTTTAAGCTTCTTTGACCTTGCTCTTGTTATTGGTCCTTGAGGAAATGCTAGTTCATCTTTCTTGTTGCCATTGTGCTTGGTCGTGCTCATATCACTTAATGAGAAAAAAAAGGTTTTGGGTGAAGTTGAAGATGTGGAGAACGTGGTTAAAAATTTAAATAAGGTTGTTTTAGAGGTGGAAGAGGATAATGATGTTGTGCATAATGGAAAAATAATTGAAAGTGAAGAAATTGTTGATTGTTTGAGTGCAGGTGAAGAAGTTTTCTTAGTTTAGATGGAAGATTCGCAAGTTACAGTTGATTCTCTATTGATTAAGAAGAATGAGTTGCACTGTTCATCGCACTGTTCACGTTACTGTTCATCAAAAAAAAAAGAAAAGAAAGAAGGGAGAAAACACGTGAAAGAGAAGAAAAATAGACGAAGAAAAGAAATTAAAGAGCAATTGAGCATGGGTAGTTTATATAGAAATTCTTAATCATTTCATAAGTGGGAAAAACTAATCCTTCTTGCTTTAGGATTGGGAGGGGCACTTTTACACCTTTTCCAAACACATTTGGGAATCCTTTAAAAGGTAGGAAAATTAATCCTTATTGTTGTGGGTTTAGGCTTTCAAAAAAATCCTAGTCCATATCTAAATTGGAATTACAATCCTAATCCTAGTTAGACAAGAATTTCTACTTGGCAAATATTTGTGCTATCCATTTATTATCCATTTGTGCCAATCATTTTTATCATTTGCTATTCATTTGTGCAACCATTTTTGGCAACTTTTCCATCATTTGTGTAACCATTTTTTGGAAACTTTTTCCACCATTTGTGCTATCGTTTTTGGAAACTTTTGCCATCATTTTGCCATCACTTTGCCATCTTATTGCCATCGTTTTGCACACAACTTGACACACTAATCAAGCTTGTTACATCGCTCGGCATAGTGAATAAATTGGCTCTAAATTGATTTGTTTTGCATGTTTTTTACTTTATTTAGTTTAATTTGGTACTCTTGTTGATCTCTTTCCTTTGTTGGGTAGAACAACTAGGTTCTAAATTTGGTTTACTTTGTAGTGAATCAAATTCATCCATTTTATTCATATTGTCATTTTCCTTGATTCTTGTTGCTTATTTCTTTGTTTTAAGCTGGTTTTTGTTCCATTTACATTGTTAGAGTATCGTTGCTTGTCCAGTACTCTAATTTACTTATCATCAAGTGGTACACCACTCTTGTCCGTGTATCACCTCCATTGTGTCTAGAGTCTTCTTTTCTAGTTTTTGAGCTATCTTTTGTTGTTAGTTATTATTTCCTTGTTTTCTTAAACGTGCTCAAGTTTTTGATTCGTGATTTAAATTCTGAAGTGCAATTTTGAAGTTGCAAGCTTGAGAGGAAAAAGGCAAGAGAGTGAGAGGACATTAAGAGGATAAAAGCCAAATTTTGAGTGAAACACGAGTGAATGTGAGGATGTCTAATCACAAGTCCAAACGACATTTACATCAAGATGAAAGGAATGCGTTTAAGGAAGATATAAATTTGTTAAGGCAAGACCTTAATAATTTTGAATGGTTGGTTAGACAATATTTCGAACCACGAATTAGAATGAAGGAGAGCAAAGCAAAGAGAAAGAAGGAGAAAGTTATCATGGAAGAAATAATTTGTGAACCTGAAAAGGGTCATATAGATATAGGCTTTGATAGTGAGATTACTCAAGACCATGAAGAGGATGTTGTTGATGAGCTTAATGAGAAAAAAAAGGTTTTGGGTGAAGTTGAAGATGTGGAGAACGTGGTTAAAAATTTAAATAAGGTTGTTTTAGAGGTGGAAGAGGATAATGATGTTGTGCATAATGGAAAAATAATTGAAAGTGAAGAAATTGTTGATTGTTTGAGTGCAGGTGAAGAAGTTTGCTTAGTTGAGATGGAAGATTCGCAAGTTACAGTTGATTCTCTATTGATTAAGAAGAATGAGTTGCACTGTTCATCGCACTGTTCGCGTTACTGTTCATCAAAAAAAAAAGAAAGAAGAGAGAAAACACGTGAAAGAGAAGAAAAATAGACGAAGAAAAGATATTAAAGAGCAATTGAGCATGGGTAGTTTATATAGAAATTCTTAATCCTTTCATAAGTGGGAAAAACTAATCCTTTTTGCTTTAGGATTGGGAGGGGCACTTTTACACCTTTTCCAAACACATTTGGGAATCCTTTAAAAGGTAGGAAAATTAATCCTTATTGCTGTGGGTTTAGGCTTTCAAAAAAATCTTAGTCCATATCTAAATTGGAATTACAATCCTAATCCTAGTTAGACAAGAATTTCTACTTGGCAAATATTTGTGCTATCCATTTGTGCCAATCATTTTTATCATTTGCTATTCATTTGTGCAACCATTTTTGGCAACTTTTCCATCATTTGTGTAACCATTTTTTGGAAACTTTTTCCACCATTTGTGCTATCGTTTTTGGAAACTTTTTCCATCATTTTGCCATCACTTTGCCATCTTTTTGCCATCGTTTTGCACACAACTTGACACACTAATCAAGCTTGTTACATCGCTCGGCATAGTGAATAAATTGGCTCTAAATTGATTTGTTTTGCATGTTTTATACTTTATTTAGTTTAATTTGGTATTCTTGTTGATCTCTTTCCTTTGTTGGGTAGAACAACTAGGTTCTAAATTTGGTTTACTTTGTAGTGAATCAAATTCATCCATTTTATTCATATTGTCATTTTCCTTGATTCTTGTTGCTTATTTCTTTGTTTTAAGCTGGTTTTTGTTACATTTACATTGTTAGAGTATCGTTGCTTGTCCAATACTCTAATTTACTTATCATCAAGTGGTACACCACTCTTGTCCGTGTATCACCTCCATTGTGTCTAGAGTCTTCTTTTCTAGTTTTTGAGCTATCTTTTGTTGTTAGTTATTATTTCCTTGTTTTCTTAAACGTGCTCAAGTTTTTGATTCGTGATTTAAATTCTGAAGTGCAATTTTGAAGTTGCAAGCTTGAGAGGAAAAAGGCAAGAGAGTGAGAGGACATTAAGAGGATAAAAGCCAAATTTTGAGTGAAACACGAGTGAATGTGAGGATGTCTAATCACAAGTCCAAACGACATTTACATCAAGATGAAAGGAATGCGTTTAAGGAAGATATAAATTTGTTAAGGCAAGACCTTAATAATTTTGAATGGTTGGTTAGACAATATTTCGAACCACGAATTAGAATGGAGGAGAGCAAAGCAAAGAGAAAAAAGGAGAAAGTTATCATGGAAGAAATAATTTGTGAACCTGAAAAGGGTCATATAGATATAGGCTTTGATAGTGAGATTACTCAAGACCATGAAGAGGATGTTGTTGATGAGCTTAATGAGAAAAAAAAAAGGTTTTGGGTGAAGTTGAAGATGTGGAGAACGTGGTTAAAAATTTAAATAAGGTTGTTTTAGAGGTGGAAGAGGATAATGATGTTGTGCATAATGGAAAAATAATTGAAAGTGAAGAAATTGTTGATTGTTTGAGTGCAGGTGAATACTTCCATGTAGTATTGATTTCTACATGAACACTTGAAATAGTGTGGTTTTGTAATGTATTATTTATATGTATTTTGCGTGAAAAATAATAATTAAAAAATTATAATAATTTTTAGTGACGGAATGGCAATGAATATTCCGTCGTAAATTTTTTTTATAATACAAGCTAAGCTAAATTTAGCAACGAAATTATTAATCCGTTGCTAAAAATAGCAACGAAACTGTCAATTCCGTTGCTAAAAATAGCAACGAAAATTAATTTTCGTTGCTAATTTTGACCAGTTAACCGTATTCTACCTTAGTTGGATTTTTGCAACGGATTTGAAATTTCGTTGCTAAATTTAGCAACGGAAAAAAGATTCGGTTGCTAAAAATATCAACTGTCAAAATTGCAACCGAATTTTTCGTTGCTATTTTCGGTTGCTAATTTTGATTAGCAACGGAAATTCAATAAATTCGGTTGCTAATTTTCGTTGCTATTTGCTAATTTTCTTGTATTGCTAGCTGCCACTTTCCCATTGCTAGCATCAAGGGATTTCGGCCAGCCTTGTATTTCTCTTTTGTTGGTTCATTCAATCCTTCTCTAGTGTAGATTACTCATTGGAGGTGTTCAATTTTGGACACTGTGATTTGCGACAACCCGATGAGAAGGAAAATCAACTGTTCAACAAAAATCAAAGGTGATTTTTGTTATTCTCATTAATATATTATAAATTCATGGCAAGATCAGATCTATTGGTTAAAAATTTTAAATTTCGCTTATATATAAGATACATGTAACCGATAATTCCCAACATGGTATCAGAGCTAGGTTTTGCCATAAATCTATAATTCTATATTTTGCGGAATAGTTTTTATTTTTGAGTTATTTATTTCATGAACTTTAAAATATCATATTTGATTGTTCATGAATGAGAAATATTGATTTCTGGATGTATGTGATCAAAATATATAAAATAAAAAATAAAAAATGATTCTTTTGAGAAAAGAACCATTGAGAATGGCGTGTAGGGTTTTATTTTTCAATAAAGTTTAGGGGCTGTTCTAAATTAATTTTGATGATAATTTATGTGTTTAATATGTGATATTAAGCCATAGGATCAAACAAAATTAAAATCGAACAAGTTTTGCATGTAAACTAGTTTAGTCAAAAAGTTCTATAAATTGGTGTTCTTCGTGTATTCTTGGTATGTTCTTGGTGTGTTAATGTTTAGAACGATTTTTTATCTTCTAAATCTGATATATCTTATATATTAATGTGTTTTTAATTAATTGGATTAATTAAAATGAGCCTTAAATTGATTGGATTAATTTTAGTTCATTAAAACCACTTAATGGGCTTAATTATGTTTACGGAGTTGGTTTAAATTAGTGAATGACTTGGTGGGCCCCAGGAGCTGATTTAAATTAATTATTATAAACTATAATTAAGTTTATTAATGGGTTTTAAGGGCTGGAATGGGCTTGGCTCATTCCAAAAGGCCCAAATGGTCCAATAGACACAAAACTAGTTTGTGTGTGAATACATCTTAGGGTTTATTGTGTGGATTTCGGTCTACCCTTGTTTTTAGCCCAAAATTGATTTTTTAATTATTTAATATGATTAATTAATTAAATAATCAATTGATAATTAATTAACAATCAATTGGATTGTTAATTAAGGCAAGAACACATGCATGCAAAAAAGGATTCCTAAAATGAAAGTTTCCAAAATGGAAAAAGTTTCCTAATTTGATCATATTATTAAAATAACTCAAAAGTATGTTTCAAGAGTTGAAACAAAGTTAGTAATCCATTATATGTTTTACTTTATGCATTAGAAATGCATATAAGGGTGTGTGATTGGCATGATGGATAGTTATGGACAAGGCCCAATGTGATTGAGCATCATGCATGTTTCGGCCTAATGAGGACTTTCATGTCCCGGCCACTTGTTTTTGGTTTGTATTTCTTTTCAAATTATAATATGTAATTAGATTACTTCGATTAGAATTAGAGATAGAGATGGAGACCACTATCAAGGAGCAAGATAGGCCGGATGGAGATCCAACAATTTTGAAGATAATATAATTATTTTTACTTGTTTGAATCATGCATATTACCTATCAATGTAGTAAAGTCCATAAATATACCATATTTGTATGCTTATATTTATGAGATAGATATAGGATGCATACCAATGTATGCCAACCATGTATGATGAGACTTAATTAACTAAAATTCCTCAAACTAAAATTCCTTGATATGAAATATGATGAGACTTTATGCCTTCAATTAATTTGAGGAGAACCAGAGTGATATGAGCACGACCAAGCACGTCGACAACAAGAAAAATGAACTAGCATTTCCTCAAGGACCAATAACAAGAGTAAGGTCAAAGAAGCTTAAAGAAGTCCTACAAGCATTCATGAAACCTTATGTGGAGAAGATGCAAGTTCAAGAAGAGAAAGAAGCTAAATTGGACTATAAAGACAAGTGTAGGTTGAATGGTGCAATGGGCCTTCAAGCTACTTTATTTAGTTTCTATTCTTTATGTAACATTTAATTAAGTATATTTGGGCAGCCTAGAACCTAGGAAAACGAATTGGGCTTTGTTAGAATAGGTTTGCTTTATTTTGGGCTTATTTTACTGTTTTGGGTAGTTTAAGTGGGTAGGCTAAAGTTGGGCTTATCTCTTCTAAAGAGTTGGGCCAAAATAACTATTTGAGGCTTAGAATACCTAAGGGGGCCGAATTTTACATGGGAGAATTGAATTTTAATGGGTTTGGGTCAGATTTAGGTTTAGGCCTACATTGGTGAACTTAGGGTCCTAAATGTTAGGAATGGATTTTCCTTGATAAATACTTATTATTTTGGGATATTATTAAGTAGAGTTTGAGGGAGAAATAATAGCTTGACCATATCTTTAAAGGGCTGGCCGAAATTCACTTTTAGCCAACATTAAGTCTACATTCATTCATTCATTTTCTTAGGATAATAAGCATATTTATCACTAGCGGTTAGGATTATTCTCAAATTGTATTTATCTTTATTTCTTCATGTACTTAGTCCATATTATGGCCAAATACATGTAGATAAAGGTTAGGAATTATCTTTGTTATTTATTTTATTATTTATCTCTTAGAGTTAGTGTTTGATTTTAATTCATCTAGGGAGGGGTGGCTGCCTAGCCTATATAAAGGGCTGAATTCTTCATTTGTAAGACACTTGAATTTTGATTAATGAGAATTTTCTTCGGCTTGGCCGAATTTGTGAGAGTTAATTTATTATTGATTCTTGCTATTGCATGAAGAATTAGACTTAGGCTATTTGCATGATTAATGTATGCTTGATTCTTCTTCTTGTTTTCTAAATCAATCTATCATAAGCGTTTCCAATCAATCTTGTTTGGGGGTTCTTTAGATTGGGGGTTTATCATCTTATTTATGTTCAATATTCATGGTATGTTGGCGTTCTAGTTTGGCATATAGGCTGGGGTTCCGCATCACAGAGTTCTTTATAGTGTGGATTGTTGACCACAGTCAAGCTTACATTATATCGAATATGTTCGAATCTAATTAAATGGATCATCTTAGCTAGCCCATTAGCTTGTGTACCACAATCAAGGCTAATGATTCTAGAGACAAGATTAGGGAATGTATATATGATATGCATGTATCAAGAGTTGATAACCTAATGATCCAATAATTGTGTAGAGACACAATTGGTATAGAGATACCTACCTTTCAAGGGTATGAAGTTTGATTTGTTCACCACAGTCAAGTTCAAATTTCATATCAAGGATTGGATATTGGTCCACTAAGAAAACCATCGGGCTTTCTCAGATTAAATAGTGAGGGCTATTGATTTTCAATAAAATAGTGGGAGTAAATGGATTTAATTAAAGACCTAATTAATGCATACATATATATGAACATACTCTCATATGTTTTCTTTTTCACATCTAGGTCATCATCATGAGCACATCAAACATTAATATACGATCAATCTTGGATAACAAGCTAGTTGGCAGCAACTATTCTGACTAGATCAGGCAAGTGAGAATTGTTCTCAGAGCTGAAAAGATCCATTATATCTTGGATAAAGATCCACCACCACTTCCATCAAATTATGCCATTGATGAGATCAAGGGCACTTCCATCAAAAATACATGGAGGATAGTGAAGCAGCAGCATGTCTGATGCTGGGTACTATGTCCTCAAAGCTTCAAAAGCAAAATGAGATGATGGATGCTAGAACCATCATTTTGTACCTAGAGGAGCTTTATTCTTCTTAGGCTAGACCTGAGCAATATGGGATTGCTCGAGCTTTATTTAGCTGCAAAATGGTGGAAGGCACTTTGGCTGCTACTCATGCATTGAAGATGTATGGGTATATTGAGCATTTAAGTAGACTTGGATATGTAATGGCTAATGATCTATACATAGATTTAATCTTATATTCGTTGGCTCCAAGTTATGCACCTTTTGTGCTTAACTTCAACATGAACAAGATCCAAGTAACCATTCCTGAGTTAATCAACATGCTCAAAATAGCTGATGGATCCTTCAAGAAGGATCCAAAAAGTGTCATGGTTGTCACTTATGCTAAAGGCAAAAGCAGAAGAAGAAGAAGATGATGATGATGATGACCAAGGCGCAGCCAAAGAATGGTGGAATTTCCAAGAAGAAGGTTGCCAAGAAAGATAATCCCAAAGGAACTTGCTTCCATTGTGGAAAAGATGGTCATTGGAAGCGTAACTGCAAGGCCTATCTAGATTCTCTCAATGAGAAGAAGCAAACTGATGCTTCTACTTTATGTATTCATATGATTGAAATTAATACTTATTCTATTGCTTCAAAACAATCTTGGGTATTAGATATCAGATGTGGATCTCATTTGTGCAATGATCTATAGGGGCTTAGAAGCAGTAGAGGAGTTGGAAAGGTAGAAATATGTCTACAGTTAGCTACTGGACAAAACATCTCTACAACAGTTTTGGGGACTTACCATTTGCCTCTTCCAAGTGGATTAATACTGGAATTAAATAATTGTTATTATGTTCCAGCTTTATCCAAAAGTATTATTTCTTTCAGTTGTTTATTGAACGATTATGACATTTCTTTAAAGGACAAATGTTGTTACATTTTTAAGAACAATATGTTTTATGCAAAAGCTATCATTGAGAATGGTATATTTGTTCTTGATTTCATTAAAGAAGTGCATAATGTGGATACCAAGAGAATGAAACAAGATAATCTAAATACCTCATATTTATGGCATTGTCATTTAAGCCATATAAATGAGAAACGCATGACCAAATTACACAAGTCAGGTGATTTGGGATCATTTGATACATTCAAATCTTGTTTATTGGGAAAAATGACAAAGGCTCCCTTTATTGGTAAAGGAGAACGAGCTAAAAAGGTTTTGGACTTAATACATTCAGATGTATGTGGTCCAATGACTACACATGCTAGAAGAGGCTACTCCTACTTCATTACTTTCATAGATGATTATACCAGGTTTGGATATATCTATCTAATGAAATATAAATCAGAAGCATTTAAAAAGTTCAAAGAATTCAGGAATGAAGTAGAGAAGCAACTTGGCGAGAGTATTAAAACACTCAGATCAGATCGAGGTGGAGAATACTTAAGCCAAGAATTTCAAGATTATCTTAGAGATAATGGGATTTTATCTCAATGGACTCCACCATATACACCACAACACAATGGTGTATATGAGAGGAGAAATTGAACATTATTAGATATGGTTTCATCCATGATGAGTCGAGTAGACTTGCCTAAGTCCTTTTGGGGATATGTACTAGAAACTGCTGTTTATGTGTTAAACAAAGTTTATAGTAAATCTGTTACTCCATATGAGATGTGCAATAACAAGAAACCCACACTCTCTCATATGAAAGTATGGGGTTGTCCTGCTTATGTGAAGAGGACAATGTCAGACAAACTAGATGTTAAGTCTGACAAATATTTATTTGTGGGATATCCAAAAGAAACGTTTGGATATTATTTCTACCATCCCTTAGAACAAAAGGTGTTTGTTTCAAGGCATGTTGTCTTCTTGGAAAGAGAATTTCTGCTACAAGAGGACAGTGGGAGTAAAATTGAACTTGGTGAAGTTCAAGACCCACAAATGGAAGTAAATTAACCGATTGAACCCGAGATTGAATTTGAAAATGATGAGATTACAGTTGAACCTAATTATAGACAAAATCCTAGAAGTTCTACTAGGATGCGTTCTATCCCTGTGAGATATTGATTTCATATTGATTCAGATAGAGGCATAACTGTAGTAGATGACAATGAGCCTACAAGCTATCAAGAAGTTTTGAATAGTTCAGAACATGATTTATTGCTTAAGGCTATGCAGTCTAAAATGGACTCCATGTATGAGAATAAAGTATGGACTTTAACTCAACCTCCTGAAGGGATAAAACCCACAAGGTTCGAATGGGTCTTCAAAAAGAAGACCGATATAGAAGGTAATATAGTTACCTATAAAGCTCGCTTAGTAGCAAAAGGCTATCGTCATAAAGAAGGTATTGACTATGATGAAACCTTTTCTCGTGTAGCGATGCTTAAGTCTAAAAGAATACTTTTAGCCATTGCAGCTCATTATGATTATGAGATTTGGCAAATGGATGTGAAGAATGCTTTCCTAAATGGAAATCTAACTGAGGATGTGTATATGACACAACCATAAGTGTTCACATCAGGAAATGGCAAAAAGGTATGTAAGCTTCAAAAATCCATTTATGGATTGAAGCAAGCCTCTAGGAGCTGGAACATACGAATCAATGAGACAATTAAAGAGTTTGGTTTCTCACAGAATGAAGATGAAACTTGTGTGTATAAAAGGGTCAGTGGGAGTGCAATTGTCTTCCTAGTTCTATATGTGGATGACATATTGATCATGGGAAATGACATTTCTCTCCTCCAATCTGTTAAAATATGGTTATCCAAGCATTTCTCCATGAAAGAAATTGATATTGGACCTTGGTCCATGAGAGACATAAATTCGGCCCACAAGGATTAATTTCAATTAATTAATTATCTTGGATTAATTAAGTTAATTGAGTATTAAAGCCTAATAGAATTTGAATCAAAATGAAACACTTAAATAGGAGAGAGATTGGCTGAAATTCAATGTGAATTTGGGCACATGCATATATCCTAATTAAGTAATGGTTTTGATTAAATGTCTTATGTTTATTTCAAATTAATTTGAATTTAAAATTTAAAAGAGTTTGAATTAATATATGTCACTTGATTTTAGGAAGTGATGGAGGCTAAATTTACTATCTTTAGGTAGTAAATTTCGGAATTAACACTTACCTAAATAAATGATATATATTTGTGAACAAAAGAAATAAAACCCTAACAACCTCATTTACCTTTTTAACCACGTTCTCCACATCTTTAATTTCACCCAAAACCTCTTTTTCCTCATCAAGCTCATCAACAACATCCCCTTCATAGTCTTGAGTAACCTCACTATCAAAGCCTATATATCTATATCACCCTTTTTAGGTTCACAAATTATTTCTTCTATGATAACTTTCTCCTTCTTTCTCTTTGCTTTGCTCTCCTCCATTCTAATATGTGGTTTGAAATATTGTCTAACCAACCATTCTATATTATTAAGGTCTTACCTTAACAACTTTATATCTTCCTTAAATGCATTCCTTTCATCTTGATGTAAATGTCGCTTGGACTTGTCATAAGACATCCTCACGGTCATTCGTGTTTCAACAATTAAGGCTTTTACCCTCTTAATGTCCTCACACTCTCTTGCCTTTTTTTCTCTCAAGTTTTCAACTTCAAAATTGCACTTTAGAATATAAATCACAAATCAAACTTGAACACGTTTAAGAGAAACAAGGAAATAATACTAACAACAAAAGATAGCTCAAAACTAGAAAAGAAAACTCTAGACACAATGGAGGTGTTACACAGACAAGAGTGGTGTAATGATAATCAAATTAGAGTATTGGACAAGCAATGATACCTTAAATGGAACAAAAGCTAGCTTAAAACAAAGAAATAAGCAACAAGAATCAAGAAAAATGACACTATGGATAAAATGAATGAATTTGATTCACTACAAAGTAAACAAAATATAGAACCTAAATATGCTACCCAACAAAGAAAGAAAATCAACAAGATACCAATTAAAACTAGATCCCAACCAATTTTTCTCTATTGTTGGGACGACCATTGTTCCATAAGCTGGAAGGGGTCCTTTTTACTTTGCATCAGATGATCCGAATTCCACTCGAATAAGGAGTTGTTACCATTAGAGCAGCTAAGGAAAATTCAGTAACTATACTAGGTATAGCCAACCAGCCTTTCATTGGGATCCATATAGCCATAATGAGTAACGAGGAAGAAGGGGAAAAGCTTGGGAACACTCAAGTCGTCAACATGATAAAGAAGAAGAGCTATCTGCCAAGCACTAGACTGGGGAAAAATTCTCAAGGGATCCATGAGTATATTGCCCCCATTGGTCAAATAGATAGAAAGGGGTTAGGATATTGTGCAAGTCATGACAAAAGAAAGGTTAGCTCGAAGGCTGGAAGTATCCCCCATGTTTTAGAAAGTTTTGTACCCATATTCAAGCAATGTAAGTATTGTGGGTAAGTTGAGCCCATAATAGTATATGGAAGAATTATTGCAGGGTTTGAGGTCTTTAAAGAAGTTTTTGACTGGTCTAAAGGGGCCATCAAGCCTGTGCAGGGGTTTTGGGATGAAGAGATCATGGTTAATCTTGTTGGTTTGGACTTGGATCATCCATAAAAAGTGCTGACACTTGAGTTTCTGGTCATCGAAGCCAAAATGAAAGGAAAAGTCAAGCCTGGAGAGGCGATCCATGAAGATAAACTACACTAGCGATGGATAAAGGCAAAGCATCCACTACTAAATCAGCCAACCCTAACCTAGATGATGAATCGTTTGCTGATGTAATTTATATTCCTAAATGTTTTTACGATGATGTACCTTTTTTTGCTCAAGTTGATAAGATGAATAACTTTGCTTATTTGTGCGATACCTCATATGATTGCATCATATATTGTAATGCCCTAAAACTCCATTTGACATGAATAGTATATTCTAAAGCATAAGCAATAACTCTAGGATAGATTTTGATGTGATTACAATAGTATAGTACAATAAAATTCATAAATGCTCAAGTGTTAAACATGCACAACCTAAGTAGTACTAGGATAGGTAACCTAGCGAGAAGTTATACTTAACCATTCGATGAGAAAATATATCTTAAATGAAGTCCAATGGTACAATTTGAGAAAAATTTGCGCCAAAATAGATCCCCAAAATAGACAGTGAAAAATTTCTCCGGTATCGTAATACTATTGACCGTAAGTTTGATCGGATTCTAAAATATTCCATAGATCTTTAAAAATTATTTTGTTTGCCCATAACTATTATAAATAACCAAAATAAGCCATTAGAAGTAAAAAAAAAATATTTTTTCTGACAATTTCATATTTTTGGATTTCAAATCGGTTGATTTTTCCTCCAAAGTTGGAATTATATTGAAACAATGTTATAATAACTTGAAATTTTATACACACCTTCCTAAATATGTTATTGCATGAGGGAAAAATTTTAGAGAATTCTGATAAGGGGAACATCAGTTTCTGAAAAAAGGTAAAAAATGGAGGTTAATTTAATTAGCGAAGTTAAAGGGTATTTTTAATTTGTTCAAAGATATAAATATCATAAGAAATTAGGTTAAAATAATTTGGAATCAAATATTGAGCAAGGGAAATATTAGAGAATTAATTGGGCCAAAAAATGGATTATTTAAGTGAAATTAGGCCAATTGGTTGGACCAAAGTGGTTGGACCTGATTTGGCCCAATTAGGATGGGTATAAAAGGGAGAAAAATCATATTTTTCTAGAGAACTCATCTCTCTTCTTCCTCATTCCAACCGTCCCACACCATTTATGAATTCTTCATTTTCTTCCAAACATTATCAACCTAACTCTACCAAATTTCATATCCCCTACAATTCTAAAGCACTAAATTCATTTCTAACCATCTCTAGAGTTTATTTTGAGTGGAGAAATGAAAGAAATTGTGAAGAAAAAGGTTGGAACAAAAATTCAAGTAAGTGTATGTGGTGATAATTTAATGTTTTAAATAGATTTTTAGGTAGATTTTGATATGGAAATTCATATTTTGGGTTGAATTTGAATTATGGATAAAGAAAATTGGAGAAAAGGGACATGAAAAAATTTGACCAAAGTGAATTTCTAAGGGAGAACAAGTGGAATCAAAGGCAAAATAGGAGGAAATGATAGAAAAGGAAGAGAAATCATGGATGAAAAGCTTGAAAAAGAGGTATGTGGATATCCAAACTAGTTTATTTTATGTAGTTAAGGTTATGCAAAATTAGAAATTATTGCAATGAGTTGAATAAAATTTAATTAATGGTACATAGATGAAATTAGATGTTAATTATTCAAATTAGTATGAGAAATTATATAAAATCATGGTTAGATATGAGAAAATGGTGTAGGGAGACATTATGCCACTTAAGGAAAAATTACACAATATGAGTATTTAATTACATAAATGGTAAATACATGAAATTAGATGATGGATAGTAGAATATTTGATGTTAATTGTGGAAAACATAATTAAAAATAACATATTAGTTATGTAAACCATTATATTTTAAAGAATAAATTAATCAAAGTAAATTTAAATTTAAATTAATGATCAATTAATGTAATTGAGAGAACAAGAATAAGATATGTGATATTAAATGTAAGGAAATATGTTTAGAAAGGATATGTTAGTTATGAAACCCATTATGTAAAAAAATGTTATTAAAGTTTAATAAAGAATTAAATTAAATCAAGGTTGGAATTATGCTTAACATGCATGGAAAATATATTGGGAATGTGTTAGATGAATTAATTAAATTTATACACACATGTTTAATAGTGATCGAATGGTAACCTATGTTGTATTGTTTAATAATTTTATGATTATTTGCATATTAAAGATGAAATGCATAATATAGTGATAAATAAACACAACATGATTGATTAGAACTAAAAACAACATGTGAAAATTATATTATGTACGTGGACATAATGGGGTACATATATGTAACTAAGGGTTACTAATGCAAAGTAGATGTATATCAACTAATGATGAGAAATCATATTATATGTAAAGGTGCATGATGAAGTTGAATGGTGAACCTTAGGAAAATGGCATGTTTCATCAAGTTTGAATGATATTCACCATGTTTGTTATGAATTCATATGTGATAATGATTAATGAATGACAAAAGATAATGCATGATATGTTGTATAATGGGAATGACACAAAAAAAATTATATAAAAATACAACATAAGGTGAAATAAATAATTACCTCTAGTGTATAGTGGGTAATCCAAGATCATAGGATATAATAGCTAGCCATAAGGATCCAAATACCATGGTAGCATCATGAGATCAGATTTCTATTGAGAGATGGCTACGCTCAAGTAGTCACCTCGCACATATAATCATTAGCATATACATACAGTTACAATCCTCGTCCTTTATATCTGATTCAAAAATTTCCACTGGTCGCCACTAAGGGTAAAATTATAAATATGTAAGAAAATAGGGACTAAATATTAAATTATACATAAAAGATATCACATGTGGGATTAAATAATAAATAAAATGAAAAATATGGTTAATAGATTAAGAAAGGGTGAAAATATAATTGTGCGATAAACCAAGGGTATAATCATAATTTAGCATTAAAATGTGGTTAAAAAGGGTAAATAGTCAAATAAGTAAAGAAGGGTAAATCGTAATTAATAAAAAGTTTTAGGGATCAATTTATAATTTATGTCATGTGAGTAATTATAAGGATTAAAATGTAAATTTAGAGTTAAGGCAAAATAAAAGTCAAAGAAGGCAAAAAGGACCAAAATTGGAGTCAAATAAAGTAATACGTGAAGAAAATAAAGTTAAAGGACTTAATGGTCATTTTCTTCCTAAACAAGAATTATGTGAGAATAAATAAGAAAAATACATAAGGGAAGGATTAAATTGTAATTTATCACCATATAGGGACTAAATTGTAATTTGCCACCACGTGGATAGAAAATGATGACTAACAAATACTTTGGAACTAAAGTGGAATATAGACCAAAAAGGAAATAAAAAGAGTTAAGTCAATGACAAATAATCAATTGTGCATTAAAAAGAACGTTTAGGGATCAAATAGGAATTTTATCCTAGAAAGGAGAATCAATGATGAAAAAGACATAAACGTGTAGAAATAAGGATTTGATGGTAATTGGAAGAGTTAAAGAGGAAATTGTAGAATAAAATATAATATTAGGTAACGAAGAATAAAAAAGAAATAAAATATAAGAAAATGAAAAAAAATCATAAAGAAATCTAGACAACAAGTACGATAATTATAAATCCAATGAAATTGATGAAAAATATCACTATGTTATGAATAGCATCTTGAAGACATGCCTGAATTATGGAAAATGCAAATGGACCATTGATAAGAATAAAACAGAATAAAGAACACCAGATTGTACACTGGGTGATAAAAGTATAAGTAAACTAAAAACTAAAATATGAAGAAAAGACATGGGTTTAATTATAGATTAAACAAGAGTATGCAACTAAATGACAAAAATGTAGTAGATATCGAAACAATTAGAAAACGAAATAGGAATTTTCACAAGAGCACGTATGTGTAAAACAAACGGACAACTCATAACAGAAAATAGAAATAAGAAAGATAAGAACAAGAAGTAAAAGAAGTCAACTCAAGTAAACTAGAATATTTGATGATATTTAAATAAAAGAATTAAAGAATTTTTTTCCTGCATACTTGTATCGTGAAATTTATTAGTTAAGTATCCACCACTGAGTATTATTATTGTGCTCAGCGCATAGCTTATTGATGAACGTAGGTTTTAAGGAATTTAGGTCAGTACTCGAAAGGGAAAAACACTAGATATGGGCGGAGTTACACACAAAAAAGTGATAAATTCTGGTGTTTGTATGTGGCATGTCGAAATAGGACTGTGCTCTATATATAAATTGTGTTGAATTTATAGTTATGTTGCATTATGATATTTACAGTATGTGGGTGTTACATGCATAATCATAATCATAATCATAATTCATTCAAATTTGACATTAATTCAACAAGCACAACCCCATTTAATCTCGAAACTCAAGAAAATCATATAGAGATCTTGATTATATCCAACGTAACTCCCGAGGAGATGACAAAATTCAAGAGATTATTAAGAAAATATGAAAAAGTTTTTGTCTGAACCTATGAAGACATACCAGGAATTGATAGGGAGGTCGTGGAACATGCCATTCCAATGTACCTAGACATTAAGCTGGTTAAGCAAAAGCTTCAAAGACTCGGGCCAGAGTGCACAGAAAAGGTAAAAAAGGAAGTGAAAAAGTAAATTTGAGCCAAGTTTTTAGTTGAGGTTCAGTATCCTACCTAGTTAGTCAATGTTGTCTCCATTGCCAAGAAAGATGAAAAGGTACAAATGTGTGCAGATTATTGAAACTTGAACAAGGCATATCCGAAAGGTGACTTCCCTCTACCCCATATAGACCTATTGGTTGACAACACGACAATGTGTATGATGTATAGTTTTGTTGATTGGTATGCAAGATACAATCAAATTCTGAACAATTTAATTGATTGGATAAAAACAACCTTTATTAAAGAGCGGGAAACTTACACATACAAAGTCATGCCCTTCAGCCTGAAGACTGCGAGGCCCACCTACTAGATAATGGCCACCAAAATCCTTAGTGACTTGATTCATAAAGAAGTTGTGATTTATGTGGACAACATGATGATCAAGTTTGATACCAGAGAAGGACATTTTAAGGCATTGGAAAAGTTTTTCCAACGGATCGAAAAGTATAATATTTGCCTCAATCCTAAGAAGTGTGTATTTCTGGTCACATTAGGTAAATTATTAGGGCACATAGTCAGTCAACGAGGAATAGAGGTGGATTCGAATAAGGTGAAGCCTATTAGGGAAATGCTAGTGCTGGAGTAAGAAAAGGAGATCAAAGGATTCTTGGGATGGATTTAATACATTAGCCAATTCATTGCTAAGCTCATCGCTATTTGTGAGTCGGTCTTTAAAATTTTGAGAAAAGAACAGCCAGTTAAGTGAAATGATGATTGTCAGAAAGCCTTTGACACCATTAAAGAGTATATGTTGCACCTGCCAGTTCCATCCATAGCCACCAAAACCATCCAAGCTTTTGATTTTATACTTGGAAGTTGAACAAAGCTCTGTAAAAGCAATGTTAGCCCAAAAAGACGACGCTGAATGGAGTTCATTGTGTATTATCTGAGTAAAAAGTTTCTTTTGTACGAGGTAAAGTATGTCGATGTGGAAAAGATATGTTTGGCAATAATATGGACCTCCAAAAAGCCGAGAAATTACTTCCATTTGTACAAGATTTATGTTATATATAAGCATAATTTGCTCGGGTACCTTTAGTCAGCACCATTCTTATTGGAGAAAATAGAAAGACGGCTTCTATTGTTACAAGAATTTGAAATAGAGTACATCACTAAAAAGACAATCAAAGGAAGGGCAGTCGCAGAGTTTCTGGCTGACCATCCATTAGAGGGTAATCAAATTGAATACGAGTTCTCGAATGAAAGTGTCACCGCCACAACAATTCAAGGTTGGCAAATGTACTTTGATGGAGCGATGAACAACAAAGGCCTTAGAGTAGGGGGGATTCTTATCACGCCCTATGGTGAAAAGCTTCCTCTAGCTAAGAAATTAAGGCTCAACTTGACTAACAATGAAGCTGAATATAAAACCTACAAATATAGGATAAAAGTGTTAATTACCTTGGATGCTCGGAACATTGAAATATTCATGGACTTATCCTTAGTAATTAACCAAGCAAAAGGAGAATGGCTTATCAAATAAGAACGGCCAGTCTCATACGTTGATTACCTAAAGAGTTTGAGTAATCAGTTCAACACATACCTCAAGATGAGAACCAATTAGCAGATACATTGGTGACCTTAGCGTCTATGTGGGATAATTCGAAAGGAGTAGCTATGAGACTAGTGGTGATCACAAGTTTAGTAAGGCTTTGGTTTAAAAATAAATGAGTTACGAACATGGAAGAGACCAATGAGAAACCCTAGTACTACGATATTCGAAATTATATACAAAGATCAGAATTTCCTCAACAAGCAATAGGAAAAGACCAGAAAATGATCCGAAAGCTATCAACCTAGTTCATAAGTATAGATGGAACTTGTACAAAAAGCAGGTGGATGATAATTAATTGATATGTTTGGATGAGAAAAAGGCTAAAAAGGTGATGGAGTAAACTCATGCAGGGATATGTGGAGCCCACATGGTGGATTAATGTTGGGAAGGAAGATCATACTTTTTAAAGGTTTTTCGGCTAACAATGAATGCAGATTGTTCACTCTATGTAAAATTATTCCATCAATGCTTGCAATATGCAGATTTAAGCCACTTGCCCATTTCTGAGTTGTACAACCTTTCATCTCTTTGGCCCTTCTCAGCTTGGGGAATAGACACCATTGAAGAAATTCATCCAACAACCTCAAATGGGTACAAATACATTGTGGTTGCCATTAATTATTTCATGAAATAGGTAGAAGGGTATAGGGTACCCCACCATCTAGTATCTGACAACGGGGTCAAGTTCTAGGTAGAAACAAAGTAGACACTTTAGAAGTATAAGATTCAACACCATAAGTCCTTTCTTTACCGCCCACAAGCAAATGACGTAGTGAAGCTGCGAATCAAAACTTGAATAAGATCCTAGCTCCATTCGAGCTCTGGGGTTATCGGACTACTGTCAGGATTTCCACTAGAGCCACTCTTTTCTCCTTGGTGTACTGGGCAAGTGTAGTGTTGCTAGTAAAAATTGACTTACAATAGCTTAGAGTCACCTAGGAAGCAAAGTTAACAAAGACTAAATAGGTCGAGCACAGATTGGCACAATTGAATATGTTGAGTGAGAATCGATTGAGGGCTCATTATCACAATCAGTTGTACTAAAAAAGGTTGGCTCATGCATTTGGCAAGAAAGTCAAGATTCACCATTTGAAGGAAGGCAAGTTAGTGTTTAAACAAATGAGATTGGGAGCACCATAGTACAAAGGAAAATTTTGACCAAGCTAGGAAGGGCCATTTTGCTAAAGAAACTATTGTCAAAAGGGGCGACCATCCTCACTGATAGCAATAGAAATGAGTTTAAAGAGCTCTTCAATGTTGATAAGTTGAAAATGGTCCACGGATGAAAAAAAAAAAGAGAAAGAGAGAGCTTCGTAGGTAGAAAACTAGAAAAAAATGGCTTTGCTAAAATTTGGCAACCAACTAGGGTGAAAACCAAAAAAAATGCACCCTAGACAAAAGTTAAGGAATTGAGAGAAAATATTCAATTAAGAAAACCCATGAGGGCTGATTTATAATGGGAGTGGGATGCATTAAAGATGTTACCTTCTTGAGATCAATTGGGAATTCGTATTTTTGAATTTAATGTTGCATCGTTATTATTATTATGCTATGTAATCACATGAGAATGCATGAATGAACTAAGTTTATCACGTAATTAACCAAAGGCAAGCTTGTTTATAAATCAAAAGCATTGAAACACTAGACAAAACAACACGAAGCGCAAACACCACACATCAGATAAAACATAGAAAACACGATTTTATATCTGCTCAAGCTAACACTTATTAAACAAGCCAAAATATGTATAAAGTATAATAGAAACGTCATTCACACTCTAACTCATCTGCTGCCACCTGCTCTGTTGCAGTGCCTCAATCAGAATACCCTATTATCGGCCACTTTGTTAACCCACTGGCAGTATCTAAGTGAGGCTAATAGCATATTCGGCCACGCATACATATCTGTGTTCATTTTTCACTCACATGCATACAATATATGTAGGGGTGTACACTATACGGTACAATTCGGAGATTTACAAATCTCCGTATTATTTTGAAATTTTAAATATTTGAAAAATAAGTATTGTTATTATCTTGAAAATTTGGGACAATTCAGAACAGTTCTTATAAAAAATTAGTACAGTTTGATTCGATATTTTGATTCTAAATAATATAGTACAATACAATCCGATATTTTGGATAATTCAATATTTTTAAAAATTTACAAAATAAATACAAATACAATTAAAATATCTAAATAAGTACAGTTAAAATTTAATTCAAAATACAAAATTTAAAAATTAAAGTTTGACAGTCTTTCTCTGTATTATATTGGCACTGATATAAGATTTTAAGCAATATCTAAAAAAATAATATAGATTTTAAATAATTAGACCATAACAAATCTAAATATTAAATATACAATTAAAATTTTACTCGAATATAGTAGTTATCTAATTCAAACTTTTAAAATTTTTCAGTTGATGCCTCTGAAGCCAAAAGTGTAGCTGATTTCAATCAATTTTGGCAACAAATAAGAATTCCGGCTGTAATTGAATGGCAATGGCAAGAGGCAGACCAAAGAGAGCAGAAGAGGGTCGTGGCGAGAGACTGATAGCAGCGGCCAAAGGTGGAGCATGGTGGTGAGAGGTGGAAAAAGGTAGTGAATGGTAGAGAGGCAGGTGAGAGGCAGAATAAAAAAAAGGGAAACGGAAAAGGGCTCGCCTAAATCTAATATTCTCTTTTATTTTTTTACCTCAAATAATTTAATTTTTGATATTTTAAAAATTATCAATTACTGAAATTCAATTTTTAATTCCCTCCAAAAACTCAAAATAAAAATTATTCCCTTTTAAAAAATTTTAAATTTAATTTTTAATTCCTTCTAAAAATTTTTAATTTTTTTCTCTTTTATCATTTTCAAATATACAATTAAAATTTTATTATGTATAATAACTATATAAATAAATTATTAATTTTCATATTTATATACGTATTGAATCAAAAATAAATAAATACTATTTAAATGACACTAAAAGTAAATAAAATTAATTGATAAAATAATTATATACTTATATAATTACGTTAATTGATAAAATTTTATTATATATAATAACTATATATAATTATATTATTAATTTACATATCCATATAAGTATTTTACTAAAAATATATGAGTACTAGTTAAGTAATACTGAGAGTAAATGAAATTAATTAATAAAATAATTTTATACTCATATAATCATATAAATTGGTAAATTTCATTATATGTAATAATTGTATATAATTATTATTTATTTACATACTCAATTACTCATATAAATATTGTGTCAAAAATAAATGAATAAAGTTGAGTAACACTAAAAGTAAATGAAATTAATTGATATGCTTATTATAAACTATATATAATTACATTATCATATATAATAATTATATATAATTACATTATTAATTTACATACTCATACAGGTATTGTATTAAAAATAAATGAATATTGATTAAGTGATATTAAGAATAAATGAAATTAATTGGTAAAATGATTATATATTGATATAACTATATGGTAAATTTCATTATATATAATAATTATATATCAATTATTAATTTACATACTTGATTACTCATATAGCTATTAGGCTAAAAATAGATGAGTAATAATTGGATAATACTAAAAGTAAATGAAATTATTAGTAAAATAATTATATACTCATATATTTACATTAATCAGTAAAATTTCATTATAAATAATAACTATAAACAATTACAATTTTAATTTGCATACTCATATAGTTATTGTATCCAAAATAGATTAGTACTAGTTGAGTGATATTAGAAATAAATGAAATTAATTTATAATGTACTTATGTGATAAATTGCTTAATTTAAATTTCTATATAGATATTTGTACAAAAAAAATAGCAGTTGAGTGACATTAAAGATAAATTAAATACATAAATTGTCAAAATTATATATTCATATTTATATAGATATAATAATTATTATAATAATTAAATTTATCTTGTTAATAATTAAAATATTTATTTTAATTTATTAACTAATTATTATCTTAATTTTGTGCATTAAAATATATAATTCAAATAATTCTAAAGTTAAATTTATATAGTAGATATAAAATAGAAATTAAAAATAATATTTATATATAAATTATAAGTATTATATATAATAATTAATAAATATCGATTTTTTCGATACAATTTGGTTCCAAAACAGTTTGATACAGTTTAATATAATTCTCAGTCCAATTATAGATACAATATCCAGATTCATTTTAAATAAAGTCAGTGGTACAATTCGGTTTGATTCTAATAAAAAACTCAATGGTACAATTCAGTTCTTAATATATATATATATATATATATATATATATATATATATATATATATATATATATATATATATATCAAACAAACAAAAATAACGTCATCTATGCAACTAATTATAGTCGGCTCAAATGAGATCACAACTAGATGTGGCAAAATTAACCCAACCCCAAAATTATGCGCAAAGCTGTCAAAAAAAATTATCAAAATCCAACTCAATCCAAATAAATACCCACCGAGTCAATTTAAAACTTATTTATTTTATTCTCCAACCCAAACCAAACCAATACTCACTGGGCAAATCCAAAACTATCAATTTCATTCTTCAACCCATGGGTTTGTATCCAATGAATTTCTTCCAAAATCTCTGTTAGTCTAAATACCTAATAGATTTTGCCTCTTTCTTTCTTTCATTTTTTTGGGGTTTTCAATCCGTCTCTGTGTAGCTCTTTCTATTGCTCAAATTGTCATTGCTCTCCCTTTTTAGCTTCCAATCTTTGCTGGCTAAGTAGATAAGAAAAAGAAGATTCCAACGATTCAATTTCCTAAGCATCACCATTTTAAAACTGAACAATCTATATTATCAATTTGAAAGCTTAAATTGTTCTCTCCAACTCCAAGAGCAGAGCCAGAGCTAAGTCTCCAACCATTTCCTAAGGTTTGCCTTTTTCAACTTTTCATTTCAATTTGCTCTTACCAAATTGATTATTCATGTTGTATTTTTTAATTGCTCACTTCAGCCTTCTTATGGGTTTCCCCATTATTGAATTCTTTTTCTTCATTTTTAAAATGTCTGTTGTTTAGTTGAGTGTTTGAATTTCCTTGATATTTGTCTTTAGCTTCTCTAGTTGCAATATGTCCCTTGTTTTTAATATATTCAATTTTTTTTGGTTTTTACCGTTGCATTGAAAAAATATCACCTCTCTTAATCGGTGTATGAATTTCTTTGTAATTGGATTTTTGTTCTCCCAGTTGTTGTTAAGAAGCAGAGGTTCGATTAATCCGAATTAGATATATATATTTGATTGCCTTGGATTGATTGCCTTGTTAACACTTTTCTAGATAAATCCAAATTATATATATATAGAATTTTATAATTTGATGTGTTATCTTAGTGAAAATACAATGAACCGAAATATCACATTTTTTCACTAATGGATAGAGATATTCTAACAATTTTCATTACTATAATTGCTTCAGAATTAGCATTTAGTATGGGAGGAAGAATTATCAACAAATGATAGACATTTATGTTACCTAAAAATACGGAGGCTTTAATTATCACTCATAGTTGATTATTTGGGTTTGAAGGTAAAATTAATACACTTATTTATTTATTTATTTATTTATTTATGTGTGTATATATTTACTAAATATTAATATTATTACAGCTGAAAGAGAAATCTCAAGATAGCATGGATAAAAATATTAAATTTTCAAAACAAATCAAAATATGAATTTATAATCAGTTGAAAACAAAAAATAAATTAGAATATTATTTTTATTTTTTAGACTAATTTTTACTATTTTTATATTCAATATTTATATAAATTTTTATTTTTGGAGTAAAAATAAATTATTAATGAAATTTTTATTTTTCTTTTTACATCAATTTATTATTTATATTATATTTTCAATGGAATATTATTATTATCAGATCCATTAAATAATTAATAAAAAAAATTTTATAATAATTTACATTAAATCCATGGATCGGCTCAAATCAATCCAATTTATTTGGACATTGATCCATTTATGATCAATATTTTTTTAATCAATTTATAATCCGTTAAAATATAATCTATCTATTAATGATCCAACTCAAATCCGCTCAATATACCCATTTGCCACCTCTAACCACATCCATCAACCACGATTTTATCAATTTAATTACATCAAAACCATCCTAATTATACAATAAATCAAAGCCATAAACTAGTTCATGCAAAATCAATCATCCATGAAAAGCCCGTTCCATACCTAATCATGATAATTTAAGAGAAAATAACTTTGGTGTGTCACTAACCTCTAGAAGACAACCAACCTTTTCTATTTCCATAAATTTAATTTCCTCCTCTAGTTCCATTTCCTTTTATCTTTTCCCTCCTTATTTTTTCTTCCTTCTTCTTCCAATTTTCGGATCGCTATTCACGTGAATAGTGATTTCACTTCTTTTCTTGAAATTTTCTTCAAATTCCTTCGGGATTTGAGGTATTATGAATAGAAATCAAGTTATTTGGTGATTTAAGCTTGATTTGGGAGTTGGAAAGAGAGAAACAAAGCTTAAAAATGGAAGAGAATGAAATAAAATGGAAAGGAAAGTGGTTAAGGGCTGTTCCCGCCGCATGAGGGAAAAGGAGGAGAAAATAAGGTAAAAATGCCCTTTAGTCCTTTAAAAATAATCTTCAAAATCAAACAGATAGAAATAAAAGAGAACTTGACCCTAGGGCTACAAAACTCCTATTCTTATTGGTCCAGGATTAATTTTCAATTTTAATTCATTAATTGAATTTAATTCCACTAAAAATATTTTCTTTTAATAACTTTAAAATTCAAGATCAAAATTTGTTCGGATATTGTTTAGTTTACAGGTTTAAAAGAACCCTATTAATACTTATAATTTTTTTCTTCTTATTTTAAAATATCAATTCCACTTAGATATCATAATTAATATCATTTATTTTCATTAATATGTTCGGGCTTGACTTACATTCTTGTTAGGTCAAATTTTAACTTTTTAATCAACTCTGACATTATTTACTATAACTGTAATCCAATTTTTTTTTTACATTTCTAGTTCCAATTAAATATCATATTTGATATCATTTGACACTCGTTACTGTGAGCGAATCCTGGATCAAAGTTTGACTACTAGTCAAACTTGCTACTATTCATATCTAACTCGTTATCCGAATTTTATTTTCAACTTTTAAACCCCTAAACAACCACAAATTGATCTCAACTTCGGCCCTTAAGTTCTCCATGAATAGTACTACTTAAGATCCGATAAAGCACAATCTCTATTTTCGACGGTGCTATTCATCTCGAGATGCAGTATTTACAGTCCAGAATATAATATTTATTTAATCTAGATTTTTGAAACATTACACAGAATAACCCTAGTAAGGAATAAGTGTTGCACATTGGAGTGATTCCTTTTCCTATCAATTATGCTTTACAGTTTTTGTTTGTCTGGGAATATCTCAGAATATGTATTTCCTATGAATTTAGATGAAATAACATCGACTAAGTTCATCTTGTCCAAAAAAAAAATTGCATATCCATTAGTTAAGATGAAATTCATGAACTTTGCTAAAAGATTTTATTCCGGTGGATTTAGCATATAATCACATTACTACTATCTACATTGTGTTACTAATATATGCATATATATGTTTAGATGTTTGAAATCAATCTTGCATTTTGTATGCATGTGCACGCTAAATTAGTATATATGTTCATACAATATTATATACGTGTGTGTTTACTTGTTAATTTTGTACCCTGACCAACATGATTACAATCCACCTAAAAAATTAATTTGAACTCAAGTTCAGCCCAAGAAAAAGGCACATGACCCAATCCAAACTTGATTCAAAAATTAAGAGTCAAATTCGATCAGTAATATAAAAGAATCCATCCGAATGATTTTTTTTTTGTAAATTTATTTCTGATTATTTTCAATTTTGGTTATCAATAACTTTTTTTTGTTTTAAAAAAACTCTAATTTTATTTATAATATCATTTTGTTTGATAAATAAAGAATTTATATTGACATAAATTATACAATCTTCTCACTTTCTCCAAATTTGAACTCATCAAGTTTTGTAAATCGATGTCATTTTGGGTACACACACATACGTATGCACAAACATAAAGACATGTAATATGCACATATACATATAAATATACATGCATAGAAATGAGCATCATACATAGAAGTATGTAAACATATACATATTTGCACGTGCATGTATATATAATAAATTATTATTATTATTTTATTTGAATTTAATATAAAATAATATTTTAATTGAAATTTTTTTATAATATATGCCCATAATATTCTTTTAGAAATTTTTTGAATTTGCAAATATTATTATTAAAATTTAAAAGTAGTTGAAACATATTGATTTTTTTCTCAAAAAAAAAGTGATTAAAATTTAATTTGATAATGTAAAAATTAAACAATTAGTTTAACGTTGAAAAAGTAAATTTGACCAGGAATCTAATTCAACTCAAATTAAAAATGACCCGATCCAAAAATGACAAATTCACCCAAACCAACTCTTTTGACATCTCTATACATAGATAAGGAATTGTAATAATGTGAAACTAAAATTTTCTTATTTAGTGTCGAAACGCCATCACATTAACAAAACATTTGCTTGTACATGAAAAAGACCAACACAATTTTCGTCATGATCAAATATAGTTTGCTTCCTGTGCTGCTACTGTTGAGATTTCAGTTCCTTTACTCTCTCTTCAGTAGCCTTCAATGCCTTCCCGTATATGCTAATTAACTGTGGCCAAAATGGTCAAAAGCTTTAGTTTTTCACCTACTTCAAGTACTAATAATAAGGTATTTTCTTCCTCGCAATTATTCAAAAGCTAATTATCTCTATAGAGTTTTATGACAAATATTTCTGTGAAAGAGCAACTACAAGTGCTTCGTACATTTTTAAACACTTGCACAGTGATGGGTGTAAATGCCATGGTGAAAGTTTCTCTTTGTTATTATGACAACGCAAGGATATATAAAATAGGCAATAAACAAAATTACCTCATCAACCTCTTCAGGGGTGATAATGAGTGGTGGAGACAGCATTATGTTATCCCCAGCAACGCGTACTAACATCCCGTGCTTCTCGCATTGTGCTCCAAAATATGCACCTATGCCTGGATTCCAACTTACGGGAAGTGTCAGATCAAAGGACAATCAAAGAGTAAATTCTGTACTTAAGGGTAATGGAAAACATCAAAAGATGATACTTGCCCCATTCAGGAGGAAATGGATCATTAGGTGACTTATTGTCAGCAAATTCTGTACCAAGAATCAAGCCAGTTCCTCGAATCTGTAAGCATCACAAAAAATATGACAAGTTTCTGTTATTTGAATACTCCTAGCTAATAAATTAATTTAAGCATTCCAAAAGAGAGTTTACCTCGCCTATGACAGGGCTGTCTGAAAAGGCTTTCAGACCATCTTGAAACCTAGGCGCAATTTCATTTACATGCTGAGCAATGTTTCTCTCCCTGAAAAAAGTATAAAATTTCAGTTTCAATCAGCACTACATTTTGCAAAAATATATGACTAAAAAAAATACTTTGGAAAATGCACTATCATGATGATGCACTCGTGATTGTTTTCTCTTTTGATTTCAAGGGACCGAGCAAGTTGATTTGTTCTATTTTCAATATGTAACATAATGTCTCTGTGCACATGCCCATAGGTGTATGTCTTTGTGTAGGTATGCATGAGAAAGAGAGAGAGAGAAGCATCAAATTGATATAATTGATTCACAATTAAATTAACTAGAGAAAATGCAATAGGCAACATACTTGTATATCTTGAGGGCTTCAATAGCGACTGCGCATGATACTGGGTGGCCAGAGTATGTGAATCCATGAGAAAAAGAACCTGATATAAAATAGTCGGTCAAGCTTTAAGCTTTTATATTAGCACACTTACTAAATCCTATATTAGTTTCATCAATATACCAAGTTTGTTGCTTTGCGAGTATATAACATCAGAAACTTCTGGGCTCACCAAAACAGCTCCAATTGGCATATATGCAGAAGAAAGTGCCTGCAAACCCAATTCCAGAATCACAAATATAAAAGTAACCATCATAGAATTTGAACCTAAAGTTTCTCAAACTTTACCTTAGCAACAGATACAAGGTCTGGTTTGATGTTGTATCTGTCACACCCAAACATTGTTCCAAGTCTTCCAAATGCACAAATTACCTACATAACAGAAATGAAATGCTTTACAGACAAATATTTAAGGGCTCAAACATAACATGTAAAATATTCATAAAACAGTACCTCATCCGCAATAAAAAGAATGTCATATTTTTTCACAACAGCTTGCACCTAAAATAAGTAAAAAATGCTTTAAACTCATTACACAGCTGAGAATGAAAAAAATAATAATAAATAGTAACAGGTAAATAAATACAATGAAACTATTTTCTCTCTTTTTAAGTGGCTCAAATAAACATTCCAACATCACATGTAAAGACCACCAGCAACATAACTAAAGTAGCATTGTTCATGTCCTTAGAATTGGCTTATGATTTTGTGCATTCATTAGTTGGAGAGGACAACACCCAATGTGACACAATATGGGCAGCATGTATTTCTTGTTAGGCTTTTGTGTGTTGAGTAGAATTTTTTCCATTGTGACAAGCAACTTTCTCCAATATAAAGTAGTCATTGTGAATATGTTTAGTGTGAGAATTTAATGTAATTTGAGCAGTATTTTCTGAGTAGATTAAGGGAGAGTTGGAGAACTTTGTGCGTAGATTTCTACAGATATTTATGTGAGAGGAAGAATAGAAAGAAGCAAAAGTTTATGTATACCTCTGCTTTTCAATGAAAGTAGAGTTTTACAAGTTTATTATTATGTTTTAATGATTTGTCTTTTACTTCTCTAACTCAACTCTTCAATCCCCAACATTTGATCTTTAAATTGATGTTCATTCACCTCTTGATGCTGTCCAAAATTATCAACTTTTGGAAAGCTTTCTTGATTTTTCAGAAATATGCCATCCCAAGCCCAAGTACACCAGCAGATAAAAATTTTCATGATATAAGCATCATGCAAGGAAGATTCCATATAATACACATTGCAGTTCAGCTACATCTTATTAAATCTTACCTTATCAAAATAAGTTGCAGGAGGAGGTATCACACCTCCTGCCCCCATAACAGGTTCAGCAATAAATGCAGCAATCTGAAATGAACATATATGAAAAGTGAGCAACAAATTTAACTGAGTTTCCATACAGTTGGCATAATATTAAGTTAAAATACCGTCTCTGGTCCCTCTTTTAGGATAAGATCTTCCAAATTCTTAGCCAATCTGATTGAAAATTCCTCCTCTGTCTCACCTGATACAGGAATCAAAACGATTATTAATAAGAATTTATTTCAAAAAACATCTCAGGAGTAAGACAAGTAATTTAGGAACCTGGAAGATGATAACGCCAGTAATGAGGACAATTGGTATGCAATACAAATGGAGCGGGAAGATCAAATTTTTGGTGCAACGCTGGAAGCCTGTTATTTAGATTTACAATTTAATGGTGTCAAGAGTTTAATAAGCTCTGAGATCTTCATTGAGAAAGTGCTCACAAATGATCTCACCCAGAAAGACTAGCTGCTATCAGAGTTGAACCATGGTACCTGCCAATTAGCAAAAACCATATGGCAAGTAATGAAAGTAATGCCAACAAGGAAAAAATTAAACTTCATTCCTTTCATAATAGCATACGATTTTGCTCGGGCTATAAATTTCTTCTTATGTGGTCTTCCAAGAGCATTGTTATAGTACCAAACCAGCTTCACCTGCAATTTAAGTCGGTAAGATAACTATCAGAAAATAATTAACATGCATTATTTGCTTTTATAAGGTAAAAGCAACACTAAAGTGGAGCACTGTTGTCACATCGCCATTAATGCTTTCAGTGAACATCAAAATCTAGTACTATAAAAGCATGATCCTTGTTCAATATTCACGTTTACTTTGCTAATTGAAATTCTTACCCTCCATGATTTTATGGTTGGATTTCCTACTCTGCAATCATAAAAAATGGGTTGCTAGATGTTAGGATTAAATCCTAACGTCAGAAATTGATTGGAATATTCTGGTTTGATTTCCAGAATAAGGAATTAAAGAGTACAAATTAGAGTTTAAGGGAAAAAGGAGAAGAAGAATGAAAATGGAACAGAGTAAGAGCAGAAAAGAGAGAGAGAAAAATCAGGAGAGAACAATTGTATGATTTTGTAATAATTGTGGTCCCCAAAAAGGACTAGTACATAGAGGGTGAGCATAACTAATTTTGATAATGTGTGCAAACAGCCAAAATGGCATGTGCAACACTACAAAAAGAAATCTAACCAATTCTAAAAAATTCTTTTTCTAGCAACCAACAACTAAACTAATTTCTTTTCAATTTTACTCTCCAGATATACCTAACAATACCCTACCTTTTTGCACATTCTTGTCCCCAAGAATGATAAAAATCTGAAAATTATTGCTAGATGAAGGCACTGTCTTCCCATGTAGCATCAATAGTTGGAAGGTGCTGCCATTTGATTAGGAGTTGTTGAATGTGAGTCATTCTGAAGTTAAGGATTTTTTTTGGTAGAATGATGAACTCGAACTCAGAGTGGGGAGGTAAGAGCAACCTGTACTGGGATATTGCTGTCCACCTTCTTTTTCAGCAAAGAGACATGAAAGACGAGATGAATCCTACAATTGGAGAGGAGTTCTAACTTGTAATCTACCTTCCCATCTCTCTCTAGCACTAGGAATGGCCTATAATACCTAGTAGCCAACTTAAGATACCTCCTCAAGGCTAAAGTATTCTGCCTATAAGGCTGAATTTTAAGGTAAATCCAATCACCTACAGAGAACTCCCTCTCGGTTATTCCCATATCTGCATACTACTTCATCTTATTTTGGGAGTGAGCTAGTTGATCCCTTAGACAGATAGTCAAGGAGTCTCTTGCTTGCAGGAATCCCTCCGCTACTGCTACTGAACTTGTTTCTGTTGCAAGATTGGGCAAATTAGGTGCTTAGCCATAAACAGCCTGAAAGGGACTCATGTTGATGGTTGAGTGATAACTAGTATTGCACCAGTATTCTTCTAGGCTAAGCCACCTGAACCAATGGGTGGGATGGTGGAAAGTCATGCACCTTAAGTAAGTTTCAAGGCACCTATTGATATAAGCATAGGGGGGCAAGTCATGATGATTTCATTAATCAATATTACAAGTTTAAAATGCTTAGCTTTTGGAAGCAAGTGAAGGAATTAGGCCAACTTAAGACATCAAAGGCTTTTGCAACTTTGGGCTTTAAATTATACAAATCATGTGCTTCATTTAAAAGTCATATGACTTTCTTAAATTGCTTATTTAAATGGGCTTGGCGTGTGGGTCTTATTGGGCTTGTATATTTCGGCCACTTTTTCTTTAATTATTAGGTTTATTTTAACTTATGTTATTTCTTTTACTTTGGGCTTAATTTGTTTTGCAAAGCCCATGGGATTTTTGGCCACACCATGTTTAAAGCCTTATTAGTGTTTTAATTAGGGTTTTAAGAGTGAATTAGGGTTAGCCACTTTATAAATAGGCTAACTTAGATTGTAAATTTCAGATTTGAATCAATTATAACTTTGAGAGTTTTCTCTTCGCTTAACCGAATTCTTTAGCAAGGATTTTGAGATTGCTTGCTTTCTTTTCTATTGCATCGAGAATTAGAATTATTTATCAATCATTTGATTGTGGTGTTTTTCTTATTCTTCATCCCAATAATTTGCGTTTTCATTCACGTGTTGTTTGAGGGTTCAATAGGAATGGTGTTTGTTTTCTGTCTTTTAAAATCAAAGTGTATGTTCAAGTGGTTTCGGGTTCTTTAATCTTGGGGTTCCGCATCATTTGGTATCAGAGCCAAAAGTTAAGGTAAATTCCTATTTATCTTAGGGTGTGTTTGGTAACATTTTTTGTTTTTTATTTTTTGTTTTTTAAAATCCATAATCTGTTATTTGCTTTTCAAAAACGGTTTAAAAACTATTTTTCTATTTATTTTTTAAAAAATATTCTAATATCCATTAATACATATTATACATATATATAATATAATTATTAATATTAAATAATAAATATTTAATAAAATTTAAAATTTAAAATATATTACATTAAAAAAATCATAATATGGTGATAGTGGTGGTAGCGACGGTAGAGGCGGCAGTGGCGATTACAGTAGCAGTATGGTGGTGACAGCTACTGTGGTAGCAACAGTTATAGTTTGGTGTGATGGCGATGACAATAGTAGAGATGGCAGTGCAGTAATGGTAGTAGCGATGATGGTGACAGCAGTAGCAGCAGTGACGGTAGCAATGGTGGTGTCGACGGTGTGGTAGTGGTGGTGGTACTAGTAGCAGTGTGGTGGCGGTGGCGGTGGTGATGACAGTAGTAGTGTGGTGGCGGTGGTGGCGGTGGTGGCGGTGGTAGTGGTGGCGGTGTGGCAGTAGCGGTGTGATAGCAGCGACGGCGTGGCAGTCTGGTGGTGGCAGTAGCAGCGGCGGTGTGGTGGTGGCGGCGGCGACAGTAGTAGTGGCATTAGTGTGGTGGTGGTAGCGATGGTGATAATAAGGATGAAGTAATTAAATTATTGATAAAAATAAAAAACCATAAAAACCACATTTTAAAGATTTTAAATTTTTGTTTTTATTGCCAAAATCACTTCTTAAATTTTTGTAGAAATGAAAACGGAAACAAATTTGCTGAACATGTTTTTGTTTTATTTTTAAGAACAAAAATCAAAAACCAAAAACAAAATCGTCCCCGAACGCACCCTTAGTGTTAGGTTTGTGTTTCTTTCTTTGATTTTTTTTATATGAATGCCGAAATTAGTATTTGTAACATTCTGATTTTTGTGTTTTTTATGTGTTTAAATTAGCATTGTTCTTTACATACCTTTCTTCTTGATTCGTTGAAAAGCTTTTTTGAAACCGAACTTGAATCGTATTTTTCCTTGGCTCGAAAACCGAATCTTGATAGTCTTTTATTTAGTTATTTCCTTTAAAAAAAAGTTGTCACCGTTCATCGTCACTATTCATAAAAAAAGAAAAAAAAAAGAGAAAGAAGAAAAAAAATAGAAGAAGAAAGAGTTAAAAAGTAATTCGGCAAGAGGGAGAGTTTAAGTAGCCAAAATTAATCCTAATCCTTTTATAAGTGTGAAAAGTAATCCTTTTTTATTTAGGATTGGGAAGGGCAGCAATTAATTCTTTTCTTTACACCTTTGGGAATCCTTTAAAGAATAGGAGAATTAATCCTTATTACTTTGGTTTTAGATTTTCAAAAATCCTTATCGATATCTAAATTGGAATTACAATCATAATCCTAATTATACAAGGATTTCTACTTAGCAAACATTTGTGCTATCCATTTATTATCCATTTATGCCAATCATTTTTTTTTTCATCATTTGTGTAACCATTTTTAGTAACTTTTTCCATCATTTGTGCAATCATTTTTGAAAAGTTTTTCCACCATTTGTGCTATCATTTTTTGAAACTTTTGCCATCATTTTGCCATCACTTTTCCACCATTTTGCACACAATTGACACACTAATCAAGCATGTTATATCATTCGGCATAGTGAATAAATTGGCTCTAAATTGATTTGTTTTACATGTTTTCTACTTTATTTAGTGTAATTTGGTATTCTTGTTTATTTCTTTTCTTTGTTGAGTAAAATAACTAGATTTTAAATTTGGTTTACTTTGTAGTGAATCAAATTCATCCAATTTATCCATACTATCATTTTTTTTTGTTGCTTATTTCCTTGATTTAAGCTTGTTTTTTGTTCTATTTATATTGTTAGAATATTTTTCCTTGTCCAATACTCTAATTTGATTATCATCAAATGGTACACCACTCTTATCCGTGTGTCACCTCCACAGTGTTTTAGTGTCTTCTTTTCTAGTTTTGAGCTATCTTTTATAGTTAGTTTTATTTCCTTGTTTTCTTAAACGTGTTCAAGTTTTTTTATTTGTGATTTATATTCTGAAGTGCAATTTTGAAGTTGTAAGCTTGAAAGGAAAAAGGCAAGAGTGTGTGAGGGCATTAAGAAGGTAAAAACCAAATTTTGAGTGAAAATACGAGTGAATATAAGAATGTCCTATTACAAGTTAAAGCGACATTTAAATCAAGATGAAAGAAATGCGTTTAAGAAAGATATGAAGTTGTTAAGGCAAGAACTTAATAAGATAGAATTGTTGGGTAGACAATTTTTTGAACAACTCATTAGAATGGAAGAAAGCAAAGAAAAGAGAAAGAAAGAGGAAGTTATCCTAAAAGAAATAATTTGTAAACCTCAAAGGGATGATATAGATATAGTTTTTGATACTAGGGTTAAAAAAATAGAGGATGTTGTGATTACTGAAGATCATGAAGAGGAAAAAGAGATTTGAGTGAAGTTGAAGTTGGGGAGAACATTATAAACGAGGTTATTTTAGAGGTTGAAGAGGATAATGATGTGCATAATGAAAAAATATTTGATAGTGAAGATGTTGATGTTTGAGTGAGAATGAAGAAGCTGGTTTAGTAAAGATGAAAAATCTGCATGTTACAATTTCTCCTCTACTGTATAAGGAGGATAAGGTGCACGTGGGAAGTGAAGGAAGTCAAAATCATATCACTATATTAAATACTAATCATGTTTTGCATAGTCCTTTTATTTATAACTTGCAGGATCATGATGAGTTCCTCAATGAAGAAGCATTCATATTATTTCCACCAATGCCGAAAATCATTTACGAACATGAATGTATTTCTCAAGTGTCAATTCCGAACTATTGCAAGATAAAGATTCGATGACGAATCTTTTCTAAAAAGGGAGGGAATGATACGAGCATAGGGGGGCAAGTCATGATGATTTCATCAATCAACATCACAAGTTTAAAATGCTTAGCTTTTGGAAGCAATTGAAGGAATTGCGCCAACTTAAGACATTAAAGGCTTTTGCAACTTTAGGCTTTAAATTGTATAAGTCATGTGCTTCATTTAAAAGTCATATGACTTACTTAAGTTGCTTATTTAAATGGACTTCGCTTGTGGGTCTTATTGGGCTTGTATATTTCGACCACTTTTTCTTTAATTATTAGGTTTATTTTAACTTATGTTATTTCTTTTACTTTGAGCTTAATTTGTTTTGCAAAGCCTATGGGATTTTCGGCCACACCATGTTTAAAGCCTTATTAGTGTTTTAATTAGGGTTTTAAGAGTGAATTAAGGTTAGCCACCTTATAAATAGGCTAACTTAGGTTGTAAACTTCAGATTCGAATCAATTATAACTTTGAGAGTTTTCTCTTGGCTTAGCCGAATTCTTTAGGGAGGATTGTGAGATTGTTTGCTTTCTTTTCTATTGCATCAAGAATTAGAATTACTTATCAATCATTTGATTGTGGTATTTTTCTTATTCTTCATCCCAATTATTTGCATTTTTCCATTCATATGTTGTTTAGGGGTTCAATAGGAAAAGTGTTTGTCTTCTTTATCTTTTGAAATCAAAATGTATGTTAAAGGGGTTTGGGGTTTTTTAACCTTGGGGTTCCGCATCACCTATTCAACCTTTCTGTCTGACCATCAATTTGGGGATTGTAGGTAGAATTGAAATGCAATTTGGTTCCCAAAAGCTTCATCAATTCCTTGCAGAATCCTCCTGTAAAAAGCTTATCCCTATCTGTCACAATTGAGTTAGGCATTCCATGTAGCTTAAAAATTTAATCCAGAAATACTTGAGCAACCTCAGCAACGGTAAAGGGATGTTTGAGGGCAAGAAAATGGCCCATTTTAGAAAAAATGCAAATTAATATGAGAATAGTATCTCTGCTGGCAAATTTAGGAAGCCTTTCAATGAAATCCATGGAGATATCTCTCTATATGTGGGAAGGGGTCAGCAATGGTTGAAAAAGTCTTGGGTATGCCACTGATTCAGCCTTGCATCTCTTACAAACATCACACCGAGCTACCCATTTCACCACCTCCTTTTGCATTCCAGGTCACAAAAAGTCTGTTGTAGCCTTTGAAGTGTCCCATGAACCCCTAAGTGGCCTCCAATGGCAGAATCATAGCAAGTTGCAACAAGCCGTTGTCTAAGTGAGGTAGAAGAGCCAATGTACAATTTGCCCTTCTACTTAACCAGCCCCTTTAAGAGTGAATAATTGGGAAGATTCTGGGGTGTGATGGACAAGGTTGTAATTAGCTCCTATAGAACATAATCCCCTTCATAAGAATTGACAACTTCTGCTATCCAACTAAGAGTGTAGGTAGATAGAGTTAAGTGATGGATTGAACCCCTTTCATGTTGTCTAGACAGAGCATCAGCCACTCTATTTTCAGTCCCCTTGTAGAGAATGGTGTAGTCTAGGCCAAGCAATTTAAAGATCCCCTTCTACTGGATGTAGTTATGAAACCTCTGCTCTAATAGGTGTTTGATGCTTTCATGGTCAGTTTTCATGATGAAACTGGACCTTTCCAAGTAATACCTCCATTTTGTTATAGCAAGTATGATGGCCATTAATTCCCTTTCATAGGCAAACAGTTGCTGGTTTCTAGGGCTTAAAGGTTTAAAGATGTAGGCCAAAGGTCTCCCCCTCCCCTCCTTGCATTAGAATAGCCTCCAATCCAGTTTTACTAGTATCACACTCCAAAATAAATTGCTCCTTGAAATCTAGTAATGCCAGCAATGGGGCTTGGGTCATTAACTTCTTTAGTTTCTCAAATGCTGCTTGAGCAGCACACGTCCAAAGAAATTGGTCCTTTTTAAGTAGATCAGTAAGGAGTTTGCAAATTACCCCATATCCTGCAATAAATCTTCTGTAATAACCTATAAGTCCCAAGAATCCCCTTAAAGACTTGAGGTTTTTAGGAGTTAGCCAGTTAAGTATGGTTGTAACTTTGCTTGGGTCAGTAGAGATCCCTTCAGAAATTATCACATGCCCTAAATAATTCACTTTGTCTCTATCAAATTCACATTTGGACTCCTTAGCAAACAGTTAATGTTCTAGAAGCTTATCAAAGACCAGTTGTAGGTTTTTGATATGGAGTTCTAGAGAGGGACTATAAACTAAGATATCATCAAAGAAAATCAGCACAAACTTCCTAAGATAAGGTTGGAAGATGTTGTTCATTAGTGACTGAAAAGTGGCAGGGGCATTGGTTAGGGCAAAAGGTATCACCAGAAACTCATAATGACCTGAATGAGTCTTAAGAGCAATCTTGTGTGTATCCTCCAGCCACATTCTTATTTAGTTGTATCCAAACCTTAAGTCTATCTTGGAAAAATAGGTTGCCCTATGTAGCTCATCTAGGAGATCTATGATTAGAATGGGAAATTTATCCTTGATGGTATGTCGGTTGAGCTCTCTGTAGTGAACACAAAATCTCCAAGTGCCATCCTTCTTCTTGACTAGCAATACAGGAGAAGCATATGGACTAGTGCTAGGCCGGATGGTTTGGTTTTCCAACATTTTTGCCACAAATTTTTCAATCTCAGTTTTCTACTAGTGTGAATACCTGTAGGGCCTAACATTCACTGGTTCAGTGTTAGGTTTGAATGGAATTTTGGAGTCATGTGCTCTAGAAGGGGGTAAGGCTATAGAAACTTGGAAAACAGCATGGTATTGCTTCAACAACCTTGAAATTTCAGGTGGAATGGTAGTCTTCTCAGATTGCGCCTCCTCAATAATTGAAGGCTTCAAACTAATGAGGAATAGCTTGGTAGTGAGAACCTTCCAGCCTTGTTGAACTACTTCGGTGAGAGCTTTAGCTATCATTACTTTGAGAGATAATTGCTCTTCTACCCCCTTATTCCTGAAGGATTTGCCTTCCTTCTTAGTGGTCAACTCATTGGCATCAAAGTCAAGAGTTATTGGAGAGTGACACCTCATCCAATCTGATCTCGACATTATGTCATAATCTCCTAGCTCCAAACGTCTCATATCAAACTCGAACTTGCTACCTTGCATCAACCAGCTCACACCCTTGCATTTGACTGCTACTGTGACCTTCCTTCCATCTGCCACTGCTACAGTAGCTGGAGGTACTGTTGTGAAGGATAATTTGAGACTTTTTGCTACCTTGGAGCTCACAAAACAGTGGGTACTCCCACTATCAATTAGGATCATCACAGGCCTTCCATTGATCTATCCTCCAACCTTAATTGTTTGATCACTAAGTCCCCCTTTAAGAGTATTCAAGGACAGTGCTATATGCTCATTAGACTAACACAGGTGGTTCTTCCTCCTCCACTTCCTACCAATCTTTACCTCCAAAGTCATCACTTTCAGTTACATGTCCTACCCTCAATCCTCTTGGACTGCATTGATGGCCAGGTGTATACCTGCCCCCACATTTGTAACAAGATCCTAGGGTTCTGTTTTGGTTGGAGGGGTTAGGTTTAGGTTGAGTGTAAGTGGCAATGGCAGTGGTTGGCTTCTGCTCCTAGGTGGCCCTTAGGTTAGTGTATGATTGGGACTGGTTTTGTGGTCTAGATGTAGTCATATTAGGAGTAAAAGTTCTATTATAAAAAGTTTGGTTGTTGGATTTCCAAGTTTGGGTAAAGAATTTGGTGGAGTTTCTAGGTTTAAAGGCCTCCAAATGAAACTCTTGTGGCTTGGCTTGCTCAATGGAAATATAGAGGTCAGGTGGTTTGAAAATCTTAACAAAGGTCCTGATCTTGTCGTTAAGCCCTCTAATAAAGCCGCAAATATAATAGGTTTCAGGCTAGTTAGGGTACAGTCTCTCCATTTTAAGCTTAAGGAGCTCAAACCTGTCCAAATACTCATTCACAGAGGTGGTTTATCTTAGCCTTTGCATCTCTTCCACTACATTATCTTTTCCAATTTCTTTGAATCTTCTAGCAATGGCTTCAACAAAATCCTCCCAGTCTGCTCCCTTATTTCTACTCCAATTTTGATACCATGACTCTACCTTGCCTTGGAAATACAAGCTAGCCAACTCAACTTGTCTCTCAGGCATAACCTCATACACCAAGAAGTACTTCTTGCACTTGGAAATCCAGGTCTGGACATCATACCCCTCAAAACTACTCAGATCTAATTTAAGTAACAACTTATTATGATAAGTTTTACCATGGCCCATTCCCTCCACTCCTTCCCTTCCATTAGGATTAGGCAATAAGCCCCTCCCAGTCCTAAAGTATGAAGTAAGGGGAATAGTGTCTTATGGATGCAGCAGCAGGAAGAGAAGTGCTGCTACTGGATGCTAGGGCAAAAGACAGGGTTTGATGATTGGCTTTGAATCAGTTGAGCCAAATAGGTCACTAATCTTTGGTGCTCCACTTTAAGTTCTTCATACTGGTTTTTGGCTTTTGGTTCTCATACTAGTTTGGTCCAGTATCAGCTCCTACAGCTTAGATTCCGAGGTTCCCAATCCGGTTTCCAGCTATTCCTCAAATCTAGAATGCAAGGAGCGTAGCTACTCTTCCGGCTCTCCCATGAGAACCACAAATTTCTCAGTCTCCTTGTTATTATTAGTTGCTGTATTCTTGGCTATCTTACCTAGAGAAGGTTGATGCTCTGATACCAGTTTGTTAGGATTAAATCTTAACGTAAGAAATTGATTGGAATATTCTGGTTTGATTTTCAAAATAAGGAATTAAAGAATACATAATAGATTTTTAGGGAAGAACGAGAAGAAAAATGGAACAGAGTAAGAGCTAAAAAGAGAGATGTTATGATATGTACAGCTGTTAGCTTAATTATAGGGATTCATTGTTAGCTTAATTATAGGAAATTGTTAGGAATTTGTTTCCTAATTCAACTCTTGTAAACATTATAAATACCTATATATTTTTCAATGGAAGAAATAAGAATTCTCCCTCACTTTCACATGGTATCAGAGCCTCCTTTGTCTGAGGATTGCGATTCCCTGGAGCTCTTCTTCTTTTTGTTTCTGGGTTCTTGATTTTCTTTAGATCCCATTTTTTGCTTTTTTGGGTCACCTATCTGTGATCATTTCTCTTTCTCACTGCCACCACAGGGAGGTTTGTCTCCGTAATTCCGGCCATTTCACCTTTTTCCGATGACCATCTGAGCCGCGAGTGAGCCTCACGCGCCGCTCAAAGATCACCACCATTCTCATGCGCCGACGAGTGACAGCGCGTGGCCTGTTTGCCGGACCTCCGATTTCAGCTCCGGCATCGCCTGAGTGTCTCCGACCAGATTATAGCGTCAATTTTCTCACCTGGCGAGTCCACCCGTCTCCCTTACTCAGATCGGTTCCTGCCTCTCTCCGGTGTGGTTTTTTGTTCTCACATACACTTGCTGTTGCTTCTTCTTCGTGAGGTAGTTTCCTCTGTTGATGGTATTTTTCTCCTGGAAATCTGGTTCAACAGGTTTTGTTCTTGTCCACATTTTATTATCGGGTGATTGATTTGTTGAGTAGTTTGGGTGTTGGTTTGTGTTGGGTATATTGATCTCTTTGCTGCATTGTTGATTTTATTGCGTAAAGTTATTTACGACTAATTTAAATGGCAGAGAATAGTGATAAAAAGACAATTACTGAAATTATATTTGGCTCTTCTAAAATTACGGATAGAAAACTGATTGGAAGTAACAATTATGCACAATGAAAAAGAACAATTCGTAGATTTGTGACGAGTGTAGACTTGGAGGATCATTTAACTAGTAATCCACCGTCTAAAGATGATGCTGTTAATCGAAAGAAATGGTTAATGGAGGATTATAAGTTGTTTAATCAAATTCAGAATACTTTAGATTCTGCAGTGGATGATGTTGTGAATCATTGTGATAGTGTAAAAAAATTATGAAAATATCTAGAATTTTTGTATGCCTGCAAACAAGATATGTTCCGTGTTCATGATTTATTGCTAAAGATTTATCGAGCGGAACAAAAAGGTCACTCCCTGTTCCAGTATTATACCGAAGTGAAACAAGCCTTTGAAGAAAAGCGGGCTATGTTTCCTATTGTTGCTGATATTAAACAAATGCAAGAATAAGATGAGCAGATTGTGGTACAATGTTTCTTAGTAGGATTGGGTTCTGAATATGATGTGGCACGCACACAATTGTTAACCGGTGAGTTACTTCATTCTTTTACTGAAGTTTATGCTCGTTTACTTCGAGTTTGTAAAGACGGTGATTTGCTTTCTGGTATGGTGCCTAATAATATAGTGGCATTGGTTAGTAATGCTTCAAATAGTAATCGCGGAGGTAAATGTGAAAATAGTAGTTCTGTTATTGGGAATAGTAGTAATTCTCGTACATGTCATTATTGTGGAGTTAAGGGGCACATTAAAAAGAATTGTTGGAAATTACATGGGAAACCCTCCAAAAACTCAAGTTAGATGAATAATAAGAGGTTTGCAAATGTAGCTACTTAGGATGGCATCCTACCGCTTCCACAATCATCCTTACCATCTGTCACCATTTCAACGGATGAGTATGCTCGTTTCACTGCCACTTATGATTCACAGCAATTATCTTCTAGGACTTCAGCTTTGGCTAATACAGGTAACCCTACTACATGTCTTTCCACCTCATCTCGTAGTTGGGTTATTGACTCAGGTGCTACTGATCATATGACTGGCAACACAGATATTCTCTTTTCTTTCAAATCTACTGCTAATTTACCTTGTGTTACTTTAGCCAATGGATCTATTGCTTCTGTAATTGGGCGTGGGACAGCAAACCCAACAAATTCTCTTCCATTGTTATCTGTTTTATGTTTATCATCTTTTCCTTTTAACTTGTTATCTATTAGCCAAATTACCCAAAATCTTAACTGTTGTGTTATTTTCTATTCCAATTATTGTTTTTTTCAGGATCTTGGGACGAAGCAGATTCTTGGTAGAGGGTGACTGGCGAATGGCTTGTATGCTCTTGAATCAACTTCTCAACCAATGCCTCGATCCATTGCTTGCACAAGTTCATCTTTTCTTTTGCAACTTCATTGTCGTTTTGGTCATCCTCCTCTTTCAACTTTACAAAAGTTATGTCCTAGTCTTAAAAGAGAATCTACTTTAGAGTGTGAAGCTTGTCAATTTACTAAACACCATAGAGTATTTTATTCTCCTAAACTAAATAAACGTGTTGAGTCTTCTTTTTACTTAGTTCATACTGATGTATGGGGTCCATGTCCTGTTACATCCAAACTTGATTTTCGTTATTTTGTGACATTTATTGATGATTATTCTCGGGTTACTTGGCTGTATCCTATGAAATCTCGATCAGAGTTGTTTACTATATTTTGTGCTTTTCATGCTGAAATTAAGACTCAATTTAACAAATCCATCTGTATTTTGAGAAGTGATGATGCTAAAGAATATGTTTCTCATTCTTTTAAATCTTATCTCTCTGAGCATGATATTATTCATCAGTCTTCTTGTATTGTTACCCCGCAGCAAAATGGTGTAGCTGAGCGAAAGAACCGTCACTTATTAGAAGTTGCTGGAGCACTAATGTTTCATATGCAGGTTCTTAAAATATTTTGGGTAGATGCTGTTTCTACTGCTTGTTTTCTAATCAACAGAATGCCCTCTTCTGTTCTTGACAGTCAGATTCCGTATTCTCTTCTTTTTCCATCACCTACCCTTTTTCATCTTTCGCCTCGGATTTTTGGATGTACTTACTTTGTTCAAAACATACAACCTCAGGTTTCAAAACTTGATCCTAAATCTCTTAAGTGTGTCTTCCTGGGATACTCGCGTGAACAAAAAGAGTATCGTTGTTACTCACCTTCTTTGGGTCGTTATTTAGTATCTGCTGATGTTACATTTTTTGAACACACCTTTCTTTGGTTTCTCTGTGTCCTCTCCTTCGCCCACTAGTGATTCAGGGAATGATTTTCTTATTTATACTGCTGGTGAACAGGTAGTATCTCCTCCCTCTCGACCTGTTATTAGTCAAGTTTATTCTCGACGTGTGCACCATCCTATCGAGACACCTCCTGCCCCTGCTTTGTCTTCAGATCCTCCACCACAACCAGATGCTAGCCTTGACCTTCCTATTGCTCTTCGCAAAGGTAAACGCACATGTACTTATCCTATTTCTTCTTTTGTGTCTTATCATGCTTTATCACCTTCCCCCAAGTCTTTTGTAACTTCCTTAGACTCTATTGCTGTTCCAACGTCCCTTACTGAAACATTAGCTCATGATGGTTGGCGAGCTACAATGAAAGAAGAGATGATGGCCTTAGAGCAGAATCATACTTGGGATCTTCTGTTCTTGACAGTCAGATTCCATATTCTCTTCTTTTTCCATCACCTACCCTTTTTCATCTTTCGCCTCGGATTTTTGGATGTACTTACTTTGTTCAAAACATGCAACCTCAGGTTTCAAAACTTGATCCTAAATCTCTTAAGTGTGTCTTCCTGGGATACTCGCGTGAACAAAAAGAGTATCGTTGTTACTCACCTTCTTTGGGTCGTTATTTAGTATCTGCTGATGTTACATTTTTTGAACACACCTTTCTTTGGTTTCTCTGTGTCCTCTCCTTCGCCCACTAGTGATTCAGGGGATGATTTTCTTATTTATACTGCTGGTGAACAGGTAGTATCTCCTCCCTCTCGACCTGTTATTAGTCAAGTTTATTCTCGACGTGTGCACCATCCTATCGAGACACCTCCTGCCCCTGCTTTGTCTTCAGATCCTCCACCACAACCAAATGCTAGCCTTGACCTTCCTATTGCTCTTCGCAAAGGTAAACGCACATATACTTATCCTATTTCTTCTTTTGTGTCTTATCATGCTTTATCACCTTCCCCCAAGTCTTTTGTAACTTCCTTAGACTCTATTGCTGTTCCAACGTCCCTTACTGAAACATTAGCTCATGATGGTTGGCGAGCTACAATGAAAGAAGAGATGATGGCCTTAGAGCAGAATCATACTTGGGATCTTCTACCTTTGCCCTCCCAGAAAAAGGCTATTGGTTGTAAGTGGGTGTTTACTGTAAAAATGAATCCTGATGGCTCTGTTGCTCGATTGAAAGCTCGTTTGGTTACTAAAGGATATGCACAAACTTATTGAGTGGATTATTCGAAGATCTTTTCTCTTGTTGCAAAACTTTCTTCTGTTCGATTGTTTATCTCCTTAGCTACTAATTACAATCGGCCACTTCATCAACTTGATGTGAAGAATGCATTCTTGCATGGGGATTTCAGTGAAGAAGTTTACATGGAGCAACCACCTGATTTTGTTGCTCAGGAGGAGTCAGGGAAGGTGTGTAAATTAAGAAAGTCTTTGTACGGATTAAAACAGTCCCCTCGTGCCTGGTTTGGTAGATTCAGTACAGTTGTGATTGAGTTTGGCCTACAAAGAAGTGCATATGATCACTCAGTGTTCTTTACATCATCTATTTCTGGGTGCATTTTGTTGGTTGTATATGTGAATGATATAGTGATAACTGGAAGTGATGAAGCTGGAATTACGAGGTTGAAAGCATTCCTTGGGACTCACTTTCAAACCAATGATTTACGATCATTGAAATATTTTTTAGGGATTGAAGTTTCTCGCAGTTAGAAAGGCATCTATCTATCTCAAATAAAATATTGCCTGGATTTATTAGATGATGCTGGTTTTATTGAGGCAAAAGCATGTGATGCGTCTATAATACCAAATGTAAAACCGAAACCTGAAGATGGAGACTTGTTTGAGAATTTAGAAAAATATAGGAAGGTTGTGGGAAAATTAAACTACCTTACTATCACTCATCCTAACATTGCTTTTCCAGTAAGTGTTGTTAGTCAGTTCATGTTATCTCCTAGAACCTCACACTGGGATGCTGTTGTACATATTCTGAGATATTTAAAAGGTGCACCAGGACGTGGCATCTTATATCGAAATCATGGTCACCACACTATAGAAGGTTTCACGGATGCAGACTATGCAGGAGATCTTTCAGATAGGCGCTCTAAAACCGGTTATTGTGTCTTTGTTGGGGGTAATCTTGTTTCTTGGAAGAGTAAGAAACAGAATGTGGTATCCCGATCAAGTGCAGAATCCGAATATAGAGCTATGGCACAGACTACCTGTGAACTTTTATGGCTACGTCATTTGCTTGGAGAGATTGGATTTGTTCAGTCTAAACCAATGAACTTATGGTGTAACAATCAAGCAGCTATTTATATTGCAAATAATCCTGTTTTTCATGAGAGAACCAAACATATAGAAGTTGATTGTCATTTTACTCGGGAAAAACTAGAAGGTGAATCAATCTCAACTTCACATGTCAGAACAGGAAACCAATTAGCTGATGTATTCACTAAAGCGTTAACTGGGAATCGAATCGATTACATTTGTAACAAGCTGGGCATGATCAATATCTATGCTCCAGCTTGAGGGGGTGTTATGATATATACAGCTATTAGCTTAATTATAGGGATTTATTGTTAGCTTAATTATAGAAAATTGTTAGGGATTTGTTTCCTAATTCAACTCTTATAAACATTATAAATACCTGTATATTTTTCAATGGAAGAAATAAAAATTATCTCTCACTTTCACAAGAGAGAAGAGAGAAAGAGAAAAGGAACAGAAAGAAAAATCAGGAGAAAATAATTGTATGATTATGTAATAATTGTGGTCCCCAAAAAGGACTAGTACATATAGGATGAGCATATCTAATTCTGCTGATGTGTGCAAACAACCAAAATGGCATATGCAACGCTACAAAAAGAAATCTAACCAATTCTAAAAAAATCTTTCTCTAGCAGCCATCAACTAACTTAACTAACTTCTTTTCAATTTTACAACTTTACTCTCCCGGTATACCTAATACTAGAACAATGAACAGAATCCTAATGTTTCTGATTTGACTAGTTGAAATCACATTAACTGGAAATGGACCAAACAATATGAAAATTTAAAAACAAAAAAAAAGGCTTACCAGTGACGACCCCATCTCATTTAAATCTTATTGCTATTAATGAAATCCATAAGTATCTCTAAAACATAGTTCAGACAAGATATTCTCAAGATTGCTTAAGAGAATTTATAATACAGCTAACTGCTAGTCAATATGAACAACAATGATTGATATACAAATAACGCTGATAAAAGTGAATAGAATCTAGCAATAACAGGTATACCTGAGTGTCATTGGCTTCTGATCCACTGTTTGTAAAGAAGGCTTTTTCCATTTTGGTTGCAGTGAAGGTGTCTAAAAGCTCTTTTGCAAGATCCTGTCAGATTACTCTATTAATTAAAGAGCTTTTAAGAGGAAATCCATAAAATTTTTTTATGATAATTGATGCTGCAAAACTGTAACAGAACTCAAAAATGAAGCAAGAAGTTCATATATGATACAAAATTAAATCATGTGCGAATCAGAAAATTATAAGAAACAAATAGCATGAGACAACAGAATTAAAATTCCAGGATCTGTTTCACTATACAAAGGGGGAAAATATGAGTACCAAAGAAGGTTTTGTAGTACGATTCCAAAATGAATGGTAAAACGGCAACTTATTCAGTTGTGCCATTGCAGCACCCACAAGCCTTGGTTCATTTCCACCTGCAAAAATAAAACCATATAAGCAACTGTCTACAGCTCTTAGTGACTTATAAATACATAATGGGACACAAAAAAAAATACATGTGGGGTACTGCTCTTCCAGTTCCACTAACTGGGCCTCTCATGATGGAAATTTCTCCCCCTTCTTTGTATTCAACATATTATATTTCCTAACCGGTAAGAACTAAGCAACTCAGAAATCATTCAATTGATTATCTTTTATTAACAACTAATTTGTAATAGTATATGTTTATTTTCTTATACACCTTGAGATGTAGTATTCCGATAGCTTTATGTCTTTTAGGCTATCTCCGATATATGTTCAGTGAATAAAAGTTACTGTTTGTGATATACTTTTATCCCTCATACCATCTAGAACAGCAAAAGAGAGCGTGAGGGAGAATATATATAGACAAATGTTAATTGTTTTCAGATGCCTTGTGGCTAATACACACATATTTGAATAATTGATTACATTCTTGGTCATGTTAAGCAGATATTTTTTTAATTGCATATTAAATGAAGTTGTTCTTAGACATATTTAATAAATATAGCAAAGATGAAGTAGAGACCATATTTTACAATAAAAAGAAAACAATTCCAAAAAATGGCAAATGAAGGATAGCTAGCATTAAACCTTTTTACATTCAGTAACAACAAAGAGCAAAACAATGCTGGCTCCATTTCCCCTTTCCCTTCAGACCTCTCTTTTTGTCAAACAATTTCCTTCTTTTGTTCTTGTATAAATGCAGGTCTTTCCTTTCATGTTAGAGCTGAAACTTGCATATTCATGTTGGAAAATTTAAAATTGCATGCATCAATTAGTTATGTTCTTGCCTAATCAAGTTTGGAGTGGGCGCAGCAAGCCAAATCAATGAAACCACATCATCTATCTAAAGATAACATTGTCCTTTTTTCACAAGTAGAAAATATAACATACAAGAAATTCTTATGGCAAAAAAATTAATTTGAGCAATGTTTACGTTAATAAAAAAAAAAAAAAAAAGATAAGGATTTCTGATGCTCCTATTATATGGCATTAGGAAAGAAACAAAATACCAATTTTCAAGTTCAACCAATAAAACAAATATTAAAGAAACAATGAAATGAGCATAAAAGCTGAGAAAATGCCATACTTACCCAAGGCTGTGCACCATAGACCAGCAAGAGAATCAAGATACTTCTTCCCATTAATGTCATAAACATAGCTACCCTATATAATCAGTTGATTTCTAGTTAGATACACAGCTAAGGAAAATCCACAGCTTGAGGAAAGGCATCCTGGAAAAAAAAAATGGCGGTGGGCGGGTTGGGGCACAGAACTGTACCACAGATTTTTCGATAACCAGAGGATGCAGATCCGTACTTTGCCACCCAGCAGTGAAAGGGGCCAGCATATCATGTCCCTTATAACTGCAATGATCAAGGCTTATTAGCTATGATGTAGATCTTTGGAATCCTTGCAAAAGCATTTAAGGTCAATGCAATTATATGTTAATTTTGATACATCTAGCACGTTCACATGTCACACAGATGAATTGAATAGAAAAAAAAATCATTGATGAGGAGAAGAGAAGAAAGCAAAATGAATAAATGGAGCAAAACTCACCTTCCAGCATCCCCGGAATCAGTGCTTGGAACTTCCTTTTGCAAGGAATCTGCTGTACAATACAATCTTTCCCAGCCTGAAGCTTGAAAGAGATGCTTCCGTGAATTTCCAGAAGCAGTAGCACTGACATTTTTGGTGTGTAAACCAAGCTGAAAACGAAACAGGCAACTCATTGAGCCCTGAATGTTCCTAAGAAAGCAGTTAATTCCGTGCAAGATTGATCAAACTCTAAAACTGCGGATTTTAGGTCAGTATATCATTCTCTCAGGAATCCCATACATCACATATAGGTTCAACTGGTGAAGGATGTAATACTTGTCATTGCTACTAGCAGTAATAAACTGTTGTTAAAACGTCCTATGTAACCCCAAAAACAAACCTTGCAGCCAATTGAAAATGTAATCAATTCTACAAAGTTTAGCGGGTCTAGGAGGATTTATGCATTTTCACTTCCAAATTTTATTATTGTCTACAGCATACTTTCAATTGTTGCTTCTTTTCTTGATTGTTATTTTCTGAGGAAGGGGCCTATTTTGCAATGGATAAATCACTGAATAGTACTTTCAATGCATATAATATTTTCTATGTGAATTATATTACCACTGAAATAGAACATATATTAAAACCTCCTAAACATGATTCATGGAGAAAAATAAATATATATTTCTCATTATATGTGTTCAAATAAAATATGTTGAAAATATATGGTCAACTAGGGTTGATAATCCATTTCTGTAGGTTTTCATATCCAGAGAATTGAGCAAAACAAAAAAGAAAGAAAAGAACTACAGAACTGTAGAAAGAAAAAGAAGCTACAAAATCCAGAAAAGTAACACCATCTCATAATTTATTCGGCCTCCTTTGGTTGATGAAGAGAAGATGCAAAAATAATGGAAAATAGCTGATTGAGAATTCAGTATTTACTTACCTAATATAGATATTAGAAACCAAATATAGAAGAAAGTTTCTCCCAAGGAGACTAAAATTTCTATTATAGAAATACGTTACTGATTCATGGTTCATAAACTGTTGCATAATTTGATTGATACTTATCGTTCATAATTTTCCCACCAGCCAAACAGAAGCTTAAAACTAACACCATCAGAGATTGAAAGAATCAAACATTTATTATTCTAGAAACTGAGAACGATAAATGAAAAGAGGAACCACAAAAAGGAACTATACTTTTAATTCCAAACAAAATAAGTAATCAAATTTGACATCTTTAACAAAGTATATGAAACCCAGAATAACAATTATAAAAAAATATATAAAAAAAAGATGAGGATGATGGTAACAACGAATAACAATTGCAACAGTTACGATGATAATCAATATATGATCCAGAAGAAAAAGCGAGATTTCAACAAAATTTGGAAAATGGGGAATGAAGAACTTGAAGGAACCTTAGCTTTGAGAGTGGATCGGAAGAGATTGTTGAAGACCATGTTTGCAGATATTTAGATTGAATCAGAGAATCCTAGAAAGTTGCAAATAAGAGAAGAATCAAATACTAAGTGATAGGGATAGCAGAGAGTGAACGATCCATACGACTATTAGTTTGGAATTTATTGCTGTAAATTGTGATGCTGCTGTTTGTGCGCTCAAACGACAATGCCTTCGATATGTTTTTGCCAACGTCGCTGATCAGAGATTGCTTTGTAGCCTATTAAGTATTAACCTTCCATTTTTACCCCACTACAAAACAAATTCAATTCGCTACCCATTACCCAAAACATGGCCGCGGCTACCCGTCCGTATGTTGAGAACAGTTCACGCATGGATCCGAACCTTTAAATTGCGCACATTTTACAATTTCAATTCAATTCAACAACTCTGTTGCTGTTTAAACGTCACTTTTTATTATTGATACACGTATTAAGAAAATAATTACTCTCTTTATTTTTTTTTTATCTGTCACTTTTAAATAAAATTTAAATTCTATTTATCTGTCACTTTTAACTTTTTAATTTAATTTAATTTACTTTTTCAATTTATTTTTCTTTTTCAATAAAATTAGAACCAATTAAATTTGATAATTTAGTTTTAATCGTATAATTTAATATTAAATTTAAGTCTATTTATTATTTCTTAATCCTAGTAAAAATAACAAAAGTAACTGATAAAAAAGAACGGAGGGAGTAATATATTTTGATATTATAAAAATATAGTAATTGACTATGTTATCGTTTGTTAATTAACTTAGAAAAAAATATAAAAAATATATAAATTTATTTAAAATATTAAAATTAGAATAAAATGAGAAGTGCATTAAATACTTTTTTGAATTTTGAAAAGTGTAATAAATTTCTTTTTAAATTCTGAAAAGCGATATTTGAAGTTAAACGGAAAAATCACCAAAAGAGACGGTTGAAAAAATGAAAGCAGCATTGTTTACTATGTAACTCTCACCAAGTCCATCATTTTGCCACATTCTTCCTATTCAACTAGCTTTCCCATGCATGATATGGAGAGTACTCATTTGGTAGTACAGCATATGTAATATATTTAGTACACACCATTAAATATTTAAATAAGGATAAATTGTTTAATCATATATATATATATATACACACACACATAAGCTATAACTCTGTCTAAACTTTAACCCTAGAGTAGAGGTTGATCCGATCCTGCGTTTTTGGTATCAAAGCCTGAGCCTCATCTCTTTAAGCCTAGTGGGGGTAGTAAGAGCGTAATTTGGTTAAATTCGAACCTCGATTTCTTTGGAAATTCATTCAGAGTGAAGTTATATTAGCATTATTATATCTATATTGGGAACAATAAATTGTTTTAGATATATTAGATGATATATTATCTAGCGAAATTGAATTAGATAATTTGAGTCTTTCTACAAGGATCCAATTTTGGTCCTAGAAAAATTCAAGGGTATTTTAAGGTAAGGCTTAATGAACCATAATTAGATTATGTTTTGTCTTAAAAACCTTGACGATTAATTGTTTAATGTGTTTAAGGGTGAAATAGTCATTTTACAGTGTGTGCTATTGGTATAAAATTTAAATTGTGGGTCAATTCCGATAGAAGAAAAATCTGATGGGGTGCATTTGCAAATAAGTTTAATGATAGGGATTTAGGAATAATTGTTGTGGGCCATTGGTATGTCACTTTCCACTTAACTCATGTCACCTTCCACTTAACTCATATTCAAGCCTTGTATTTTAACAGGGAGTTAAAGTCACCAGCCATTGTCTTTTACAAGAAAGAACACTTCCCTCTCCTTACTCTCTCTCTCGCATAAAAATCTGTAACTCTCTCTTCTTTCTCCACTTTTTTTGTCAAAAGCTGTAAATCTTCATCTTCTTCCTCTTGTATGTTCGGCCCTTTCTACCCAAGGACATTATCTCCACTTCCTTTAGCATGTATGGATAGAAGATTGGATTGAAGTTAGTTTTGAGGAGGTAGGCTAGTAAGAAGATTGGAAGCTGAAAAAGTGATGAAACAGAAGATTTAAAGGATGATCTTTGGTTGCATGTTCAGGTTTGGGAACCCTAACTATTTTGTATGTGTTTATTGGTAATGATCTAAGGATAGTGAGAGATAAAGACTTGATTAAAATGAAAATTTGGATTATATAGTAAGTATGTTAAGATAAATGATGTGCATTTCCATTTAGTTCAAGAACTTGTGAATTGCAGTGGGTTCTTCAATTTTTTTATGTATTCCTTTTGAAATTCGTCTTAAAGTTATAAATGAGGATGTTTTAAGTGGTGGAATACATAAGTTATAAAATCACCTTGCTGGAAAATTGGTTAATTGTAAGTGTGGATTGTTTGTATAACTGATTTTGGGGTTATTGGGGAATAGCAGAAAGTGCAGGTTTCGTCCTTTTTTGGGTAGCCTGAAAGCACTCGATTGAGTGCCATAACCACTTAGCCAAGTGCCTAGACACTCAGCTGAGTGGCTTGGTCACTCAGCCAAGTGAAGAGCCATGATTTTGCCTTGTTGAGCTTCTTTTAGTGTGCTATAAACCAAACCTTAGTAAAGTCATAATACATTATTTTTGCAATGGATTTAATGTATCATATTTAGTATAGATTTCCTAATTACTTAAGCTTGAAAAAATGATGGCATAGGAATATAAGGACTCGTGGTGAATTAATAGTGAATTAACAGGGAAATTATATTATAAAATTATATGAAAAAGTGTTTAAAACCATAATGTTAACCATAAAGGATTTTTTATTTAACCTTTTAATATTCTTTGATGATTAAAGAATACCAAATGCATAATCTCCGATCTGTCATGGCTATAGAAGATTAGCAAAAGGAAAATTAAAGTATTTGCTTAATGGGACAAGTAAGATACTAATAAGTAAATTCTAAGGTAGAATTTCAATAAGGAGAGGAGTACACAATTTTTGCTGAAACTTATATGAACAAGGTATTGGAATCTTATTGTTAAACCATATTTGAACTTAAATAGCAAGTGTTTGAACAAATAGAGCATGTATTAATTATTGTAATGACTTAATGTATAAGTTGTGAATATGGATAGATCTCACCTTGATTGTTTACTTGCTTTATGACATGTACATATGTATTTTTGTGTCCTATGGCTATAAGTGTTGGTAAATAGTCACAAATTTATAGTTTTACATGAGATTTATGCATACTGAAGTGTGCAAAAATAAGATGAGAAATGTTGATAGTCATTTATGCTACTGTTAATTGATATAAAACTGATTAAAGTATTAAACAAATATGATAATGATATATATAAGCATGATGACAGATATTACTCTTACAATCGTATGATAAGTTATTTTATCATATATTGATGAAAACTAAGAATGCTTTTGGTTAAACATGTTAATACTATTATGGTCATTAAAAAGGCACAGAAGTTAGTTATGATGAATCGGAGAAAGGTTTGCTATCAAAAATAGTGAAGAACTGTCTAACCAAGATAGTGAAAGTAACATGCTTGTTGATGAGTGTTATACTTATAATGCATGATAAGTTACATGTTCTTGAAGTGATGACTGGTGGCATCCTTATGTGTTTATGTGTTTTTAAATTGATTACAGTTACTCAAATAGATAGAAATATGCATATGCCTTTTTAAGGACTTCGAATGTTGGTGCTTATACTCTACTAAGTATAAGCCATCAGGTTTACAGAATATTAATATATGAACAGGTATTACATGACACACTACTTATTGCTATACGGTAGCATATATGTAATTAAAATAGTAAAATACAGTATATAAAGATAATGGAAGAGGTTTCTTGCCTGCATTTAAGTTTAGGTTATGGATAAATAGATATGCCTATATGGATAATTTTGGAGCTACGATTGTAGTAAGTCGGTCCCATATGGGTCCGTTTAAATGCTATGGTAATGTTGACTATTGGGTCTATGGTAATGATGTTATTCAATCCCATTTGTCATACGACCATAGAGAGGGCAAGTCATGATGATTTCATCAATCAACATCACAAGCTTAAAGTACTTAGCTTTTGGAAGCAAGTAAAGGAATTGGGTCTAAGTCATTTTGGGCTTATACAACTTTGGGCTTTAATTGTACAAGTCATGTGCCTCATTCAAAAGTCATATGACTCATTTAAGTTGTAAATGTGGGCTTAGGTGTGTGGGATTCCTTTTAAAGGGATTATTTAGTTATTTGGGTTATTAGTTAGTCTTTTATTTGGAGCTTGAAATTCGTCACTTTACCTTAGTATGGTTTTAAGTAGTTGTTTTAGCTTATTTTAGGTAGAATTTAGTGTTTTAAACCTATTAGACTTATGTATACCCATTCCCTTAGGATTTGGAGGCTATAAATAGGTTATTATAACTTGTAAAGAGGGATATATTTGAATCAAATTATAAACTTTGAGAGTTTTTCTCTTGGCTTAATCGAAATTCTTTAGAGAGATTGTGATATTGCTTGCTTTCTTTTCTATTGCATCAAGAATTAGGAGTACTTATCAATCATTTGATTGTGACATTTTCTTATTCTTCTTATCCCGATTATTTGCGTTTCCATTCACGTGTTGTTTGGGCATAGGGAGGGTGTTTGTCTTATTTGTGTTTTGAGATCAAAGTGTATGTTCAAGGGGTTTTGAGTTCTTTAACCTTGGGGTTCCATATCATTTGGTATCAGAGCCAAAAGTAAGGTAAATTCCTATTTATCTTAGTGTTAGGTTTGTGTTTCTTTCTTTAATTTTCTTTATATGCATGCCGAAATTAGTATTAGTAACATTCTGATTTTTGTGCTCTTTGTGTGTTAAATTTAGCCTTGTTCTTTCATTACCTTTTGTTTTGATTCTTAAAAAAAATCGTGTACTGTTTATAGTACTGTTCATAGTTACTGTTCATGTACTATTCATTATTACTGTTCACGTACTGTTCATAAAAAAAGAAAAAGAAATAAGAGAGAAAAACGTGAAAGAGAAGAAAAATAAAATAAGAAAAAAATTAAGGAGCAATTGAGTAAGGGTAGTTTATATAGCCTAAAGAAAATCCTAATCCTTTCATAAGTGGAAAAAACTAATCCTTTTTGCTTTAGGATTGGGAGGGGCAGCATTTACACCTTTTCCAAACACATTTGGGAATCCTTTAAAAGATAGGAAAATTAATCCTTATTACTTTGTGTTTAGGCTTTCAAAAATTATAGTCCATATCTAAATTGGAATTACAATCCTAATCCTAGTTGGACAAGGAGTTCTACTTGGCAAATATTTGTGCTATCCATTTATTATCCATTTGTGCCAATCATTTTTATCATTTACTATCCATTTGTGCAACCATTTTTGGCAACTTTTCCATCATTTATATAACCAATTTTGGAAACTTTCCACCATTTGTGCAACCATTTTTGGCAACTTTTCCATCATTTGTGTAACCATTTTTGGAAACTTTTTCCACCATTTGTGCTATCATTTTTGGAAACTTTTGCCATCTTTTTGCACACAACTTGACACATTAAATCAAGCTATTACATCGTTCGGTATAGGGAATAAATTGGCTCTAAAATTTATTTATTTTGCATGTTTTATACTTTATTTAGTTTAAATTGGTATCTTGTTGATTTCCTTTCTTTGTTGGGTAGCATATTTAGGTTCTATATTTGATTTACTTTGTAGTGAATCAAATTCATTCATTTTATCCATATTGTCATTTTTCTTGATTCTTGTTGCTTATTTCTTTGTTTAAGCTAGTTTCTGTTCCATTTACATTGTTAGGGTATCATTGCTTGTCCAATACTCTAATTTGATTACCATCAAGTGGTACACCACTCTTGTTTGTGTATCACCTCCATTTTCTCTTTGGAATTTGACTGATACTTGAAAGTGGATTCTTTCTTTGAGTCACCCCTGTTCCACTTTGAATTCCATTTGTTGTTATTCAAATAATACTTGGATATCCCACATTTACTTCTTTGGCTCTCCACTTTAGCTGCAATATTCACCAAATCAACCATATCCAAATAATGGTGCAATTCAACAATATTAGCGAGTTCTTTATTCATACCTCCCAAAAAGTGAGACATCATTTGATATTCATCCTCTACAATGCTTGTTTTAATCATAAGAATCTCCATCTCCTTGTAATGATCCTCCACAAATCTAGATCCTTGTGTAAGCCTTTGTAACTGATTGTGGAGTTCCCTATGATAGTAACTAGGTAGATACTTCTTTCTCATAATTGTTTTCATCTCCTCATAAAAAGTGATAAGGAATTCTCCATTTCTCCTCCTATTTTTTAACAATTCATCCCACCAAATCAGTGCATAATCAGAAAATTCAATGGCTGTAAGTTTTACATTTTCTCATCTGAATAGTGGTGGCATGAAAAGATCATCTCCACCTTTCTTTCCCAATCGAGATAGGCATCAACATCATTTTTGCCTTTGAAGGATGGAATCTTTATCTTGATAGCACTCAAATTATTGTCTTTACTCTCCATTCAGTTGTCATACCTTGTTGCTTTCATTAGGAAGGAATGATCCTTATCTTTCCATCATCATCGTATAATTGGTCTACTTCTTCCTCCCTTATATACTTGCCTTTGGAAGCTTTAAGGTCACTTTCTATGTTGTCCATCCTGAGATTTAGCTTTTGCAAACTATCCATAAAAGCTTTAAACATAAATTTAATAATAGGGACAATCTTGGTTTCATGTTTACTATTATTTCCAATCATCTTTAAGCTTAATTAAATAAGTAAAGAAAAGAATTCACTCAACCTCACATGTTTGTCTCTTAATTCACAAATTGATAACTCACAATTGTACTTCAAAATCGAACTCAAACAAACATGCATAATAAAATAAGTTTGATTATAAAAATAATGAAAACCTCACAAGAACATCAAAGGTACAAATTCTAGAGGCAAATTAACCAATTTGAACAAACTTAGAAATTAGCACATGAGAGGGAAATTTCATGCACTAGAGTATATAAAGATATTCAACAATGTGCAATATGTTTAACTACTGCAATTGGAACCAAAAATAGATTAGACACACAAATTGATAACTTAGAATGAAGAAAATAGATAAGATGGATGCAATTAAATGTGATATTTAGTTTAAATAGATTTTATGTAGACTCAACAAAAAGAAATCAAAGAAAGCATGCAATAAATACAACTCAAAATTTGAAATTAGGAGTACTAACTTGATCTTGAAGTAATCGAACCAATTATGAAAGTTATAACTCCAATTCTTGCTTGATTGATCAAAACTTACCCAAACTAGTGAAGGATAATTTATAAATCAAAATTATATCCAAACCAAGATCAAACCACTCAAAATTGCAAATTATATGCTCAATAAAGCTAAAGGCATATTTAGATTTAAGAAGAACAAAAAGGTTCACTAATGGATCAAATTTGAACTTAACAAGATAGTAATACTTGAATTTGTCATAAGGCTATTTCTAATTGAATTTTTTTCTTTTTCTTAACTTTAATAAAGCAAACTAATGAACAAAAACTAAAGATAGGCAAGTTAACACTAATAAGGCCTAATTCACTCTTTAAAACCCTAATTTAAATACTAATAAGGCCTTACATAAATTCCCTTGGGCTTTTACAAGCTAGTCTTAAACACACTTAAAACAAAACTAATTAATAAACCTTATAGGCCTAAAATGAAAGCCCAAAAGAAAGACTAAAATAAATAAACTAACTAAACAAAGCCCAAAAGAAGCCCACACATCTAGCCCTTTAATAATACAACTTAAGTGAGTCATGTAACTTTTAAATGAAGCATATGACTTGTACAATTAAGCCCAAAGTTGTTACAAGCCCTTGATAGCTTAAGTTTGCCCAATTCCTTCTCTTACTTCCAAGAGGCTAAGTACTTTATGCTTGCCTTCAAGTCCTCCATAACACTTCTCAAAGGCATCTTCATTAAGTTCTTGAGTAACAAAACCTTGAACATAAGATGACATGGCCATCTTTAGCTTCTTTGCACGTCCTCTTGCAATTGGACCACTAGACATCTTTAAAGGATCATTAGTTGATGGTGGTGGATCCGTATCATTTGGCCCAGCCAAAAGAAAATCTCATTAATTAAGAAGTAATCTAGTCTTACAAATGAAGAATTTAGCCCTTTAAATAGTCTAAGGCAGTCGCCCCTCCCTTGAGGAGTTACAATCAAATACTAACTCTAAGATAAATAATGAAATAAATAACAAAGATAATTTCTAACCTTTATGTTCTTGTATTTGGCCATAATATGGACTAAGTACATGAAAAAATAAAGATAAATATAGTCTAAAAATAATCCTAAAATCTAGTGATAAATATGCATGATTATCTTAAGAAAATGAAGGAACGAATGTAGACTCAATCTTTGCTATAAGTGGAATTCGGCTAGCCTCTGAAGGATAAGGTCAAGCTATTATTTCTCCCTCAAACTCTACTTGATAATATCCTAAAATAATAAGTATTTATTAAGGAAAATCAATTCGTAAAATTTAGGACCTTAAGTTCACCAATGTAGGTCCAAACATAAATTTGACCCAAGCCTATTAAAATTCAGCTCTCCCACGTAAAATTTGGCCCCTTAGGTATTCTAAGCCTCAAATAGTTATTTTAGCCCAAATCTTTCGAAGAGATAAGCCTAACTTTAGCCTACCCATTTAAACTACCAAAAATAATTTAAATAAGCCCAAAATAAAACAAACATAAACTAAACTAACTCAATTCATTTTCTTAGGTTCTAGGCTTCCCAAATTCATTTAATTACATAAAGAATAAAAACTAAATAAAGTAACTTGATGGCCTATTGCACCATACAGCCAAAGCTTGTCTTCAAAGTCTAATTTAGCTTCTTTCTCGACTTAAACTTGCATCTTCTCCACATAAGGTCTTATGAATGCTTATAGGACTTCTTTAAGCTTCTTTGACCTTGCTCTTATGAATCATCCTTAAAGAAGTGCTAGCTCATATTCCTTATTGCCATTGTGTTTAGTTAAGCTCATATCAACTATGGCTCGATTTATGGGAGGTTTGAATAGGTAAATTGCTGATCTAGTGGAATTGCAACATCATGGAGAGATGTGGGATCTAGTGAATATTGCCATAAAGGTGGAGAAACAATAGAAATAATACCGCAAGGGCATTCCTAAATTCTAGCAATAAATAAAATTGGAAATGGAGTAAAAATGAAGAAAAGAAGGAGTACCATTCAGCTTCCACAAAGAAAGGCTTTGAAACAAACAAAGGTAAGGAAAAGAGTACTTCAATATAAAAAGGTATGACTGATCCTTCATCTAAACTTTCTAAACATAGGGATATTAAATGGTTTATGTGTCAAGGGCATTGATGCGGAACCCCAAAGTGAAAGAACCCAAAACCCCTTGATCATATACTTTGATTTCAAAACACAAAGAAGACAACCACCCTCCCTATTGAACCCCAAACAACAAGTGAATAGAAACACAAATAATTGGGATAAAGAAGAAGATGCAAATGCCACAATCAAGATAATTGATAAGCAATCAAATTCTTCATGCAATAGAAAACAAAAACAAGCATCCTCACTATTCTCTCTAGTGAATTTGGCCAAGCCTTGAAGAGAAATCTCTCAACAGTTTAATTAATCCAAATCTTAAGTTTACAACTTATCATAACCTATTTATAGCCTCCAAACCCCAAGGGAATGGGTATACATAAGTCCAATAGGTTTGAAAGACCAAATCCTACCTAAAATAGGCTAAAACAACTACTTAAAATCCAACTAAAGTAAAGTGACAAATTTGGGCTTGTTTTAGATAGTCCCAAGTATCTTAAGAAAACAAGCCTTAATTAAGCTACTTAAGTCACATGACTTTTAATGAAGTCACATGACTCACTTAAATAAAAGCCCAATTAACTAAAATAAGGCCAACCAAAATAACTAAAATAAACCCAACTTAAATAACTAAAATAAATCCATCTTAAATAAACCTACACACCTAGCTTATTAACTTACAACTTAAATGAGTCATTTGACTTTTAAAATAAGGTCATGAGTTGTACAAATAAAGTCCAAAGTTGTATAATCCATTGATGACTTAAGTCGGCTCAATTCCTTCACTTGCTTTCTAAGTACTTTAAACTTGTGATGTTGGTTGATAAAATCATCATGACTTGCCCCCTATGGTTGTATCATTCCCTCTCTCTTTAGAAAAGATTCATCCTTGAATCTTCGTCTTGCAAGAGTTGGGAATTGGCACTTGAGAAATACATTCATTTTCATAAATGATCTTCGACATTGGTGGAAATAGTATGAATGCTTCTTCATTAAGGAACTCATCATGATCCTGCAAGTCATAAACAAAAGGACTATGCTAAACATGGTTAGTATTTAATACAATGATATGATTTTGACTTTCTCCACTTCCCATGTGTAACTCATTCTCCTTAATCAATAGAGAATCAACTGTAACTTGTGAATCATCCATCTCAACTAAGCAAACTCCTTCATGTGCACTCAAACAATCAACAATTTCTTCACTTCCAATTATTTGTTCAATGCTCACAAATTCATCATCAAATAAGTCTATAGCATCCCTATCAGCTTCACAAATAATTTCTTCTAAGATAACTTCCTATTTCTTTCTCTTCTCTTTGCTTTTATCACTCTAATGAGTTGTTCAAAAAATTGTCTACCTAACATGATGCGGAACCCCAGCCTATATGCCAAACTAGAACACCAACATACTATGAATATTGAACATAAATAAGATAATAAACCCCCAATCTAACGAACCCCCAAATAAGATTGATTGGAAACTCTTATGATAGATTGATTGCATACATTAATCATGCAAATAGCCTAAGTCTAATTCTTCATGCAATAGCAAGAATCAATAATAAATTAACTCTCACAAATTCGGCCAAGCCAAAGAAAATTCTCATTAATCAAAATTTAAGTGTCTTACAAATGAAGAATTCAGCCCTTTATATAGGCTAGGCAGCCACCCCTCCCTAGATGAATTAAAATCAAACACTAACTTTAAGAGATAAATAATAAAATAAATAACAAAGATAATTCCTAACCTTTATCTACATGTATTTGGCCATAATATGGACTAAGTACATGAAGAAATAAAGATAAATACAATTTGAGAGTAATCCTAACAGTTAGTGATAAATATGCTTATTATCCTCAGAAAATGAATGAATGAATGTAGACTTAATGTTAGCTAAAAGTGAATTTCGGCCAGCCTTTTAAAGATATGGTCAAGCTATTATTTCTCCCTCAAACTCTACTTAATAATATCCCAAAATAATAAGTATTTATCAAGGAAAATCCATTCCTAAAATTTAGGACGCTAAGTTCATCAATGTAGGCCTAAACCTAAATCTGACCCAAACCCATTAAAATTCAATTCTCCCATGTAAAATTCGGCCCCTTAAGTCTATAGAACTTATTAAATGCATAATCTACACATGCCTTGTAAACTTCACCAAAATCAGAATCATGATCATACATTTCTTTCAAATGCTCTAAACCTAACAGTTTAGAACTAAGCATAGAAATCAATGCATATCTCCTAGAAAGTGCATCGGCAACAACATTCTCTTTACCTTTGCTTGTACTTAATTACATATGGAAAAGTATCAAGGTACTCTACCCACTTACCATGCCTTCTATTCAACTTACCCTGTCCTTTCAGATATTTGAGAGACTGGTGATCTGTGTGTATCACGAATTCTTCCGGCAAAGGTAGTATTCCCAAACCTCAAGAGCTCTCACCAATGCATAGAACTCTTTATCATAGAGTAATTCAACTGTGGTCCACTCAACTTCTCACTAAAGTATTCTATTGGGCGATTTTCCTGCATCAAAACAGTACCTATACCAATCCCAGAAGCATCACATTCAACCTCAAAAGTCTTAGAAAAATCAGGTAATTTCAAAAAAGGAGTAGTACACAATTTATCTTTCAAAACATTAAAAGCATCTTCCTGCTCTTTACCCCATTTAAAACCAACAGGCTTTTTAATGATTTCATTTAGAGGTGCAGCAATAGTAGAAAAATCCTTAACAAATCTCCTATAGAAACTTGCTAAACCATGAAAGCTCCTTACCTCACTTGCATTCTCAAGTGTTGGCCATTCTTGGATAGCCTTAACCTTTTCATTATCTACCTCAACACCACGTGCACTAACAAAAAAATCCTAAGAAAACAACACTATCAACACAAAATGTGCATTTCTTCAAATTAGCATACAATTGTTGTTCTCTCAAAACAGCTAACACAAGTTCAAGATGCCTTAAATGCTCTTTTAGGTTTTTGCTGTAAATCAAGATATCATCAAAATACACAACAATAATTTTACCTAAGAATTCACACAAAACATGGTTCATGAGTCTCATAAATGTGCTAGGCGCATTAGTTAATCCAAAAGGCATAACCAACCATTCATACAAACCATATTTTATTTTAAAGGCAGTTTTCCATTCATCACCTAATTTCATCCTAATTTGATGATAACCAATTTTCAAGTCAATTTTAGTGAATATTATAGCACCATTTAACTCTTCAAGCATATCATCTAACCTAGGAATGGGATGGTGATACTTTACAGTGATTTTGTTAACTGCTCGACAATCAACACACATGCGCATGGTTCCTTCCTTTTTAGGTACCAAAAGAACAGGTATAGCACAAGGACTTAGACTTTCTCTCACGTGTCCTTTTGCTAAAAGTTCCTCCACCTGCTGATATGAGCACGACCAAGCACAATAGCAACAAGAAAGATGAACTAGCATTTCCTCAAGGACCAATAACAAGAGCAAGGTCAAAGAAGCTTAAAGAAGTCCTACAAGCAATCATGAAACCTTATGTGGAGAAGATGCAAGTTCAAGAAAAGAAAGAAGCTAAATTGGACTATGAAGACAAGTGTAGGCTGAATGGTGCAATGGGCCTTCAAGCTACTTTATTTAGTTTCTATTCTTTATGTAACATTTAATTAAGTATATTTGGGCAGCCTAGAACCTAGGAAAACGAATTGGGCTTTGTTAGAATAGGTTTGCTTTATTTTGGGTAGTTTAAGTGGGTAGGCTAAAGTTGGGCCAAAATAACTATTTGAGGCTTAGAATACCTAAGGCGGCCGAATTTTACATGGGAGAATTGAATTTTAATGGGTTTGGGTCAGATTTAGGTTTAGGCCTACATTGGTGAACTTAGGGTCCTAAATTTTAGGAATGGATTTTCCTTGATAAATACTTATTATTTTGGGATATTATTAAGTAGAGTTTGAGGGAGAAATAATAGCTTGACCATATCTTTAAAGGGCTGGCCGAAATTCACTTGTAGCCAACATTAAGTCTACATTCATTCATTCATTTTCTTAGGATAATAAGCATATTTATCACTTTCTGTTAGGATTAATCTTAAATTGTATTTATCTTTATTTCTTCATGTACTTAGTCCATATTATGGCCAAATACATGTAGATAAAGGTTAGGAATTATTTTTGTTATTTATTTTATTATTTATCTCTTAGAGTTAGTGTTTGATTTTAATTCATCTAGGGAGGGGTGGCTGCCTAGCCTATATAAAGGGCTGAGTTCTTCATTTGTAAGACACTTGAATTTTGATTAATGAGAATTTTCTTTGGCTTGGCCGAATTTGTGAGAGTTAATTTATTATTGATTCTTGCTATTGCATGAAGAATTAGACTTAGGCTATTTGCATGATTAATGTATGCTTGATTCTTCTTCTTCTTGTTTTCTAAATCAATCTATCATAAGCGTTTCCAATCAATCTTGTTTGGGGGTTCTTTAGATTGGGGGTTTATTATCTTATTTATGTTCAATATTCATGGTATGTTGGCGTTCTAGTTTGGCATATAGGCTGGGGTTCCGCATCAATTGGTATCAGAGCATAGGCTAAGGGGTAAATTCTTAACTATCCTTTAATTTTGCTTTTAAACTTCAATTTTCTATTTTAGCCAAATAGGATCATTAGTTTGGTTAAAGTTATAAAAAAAAGAAAAAAAAATTCAATTAGAAACAGCCTTGTTATCAATTCGGATTTACTATCTTGTTAAGTTTCATATTTGATCAATTGATGAATCTTGTTTTCTTGTTGAATCCGAATTTGCCATTGAATATATCAAGCATATAATTTGCAATCTTTGAGTGGTTGAACTTGGTTTGGATATAATTTTGATCTACAAAGTGCCTTGCACCACTTGGAGTAAGTTTTGATCAATCAAGCAAGAATTGGAGTTAGAACTTTCACAATTGGTTTGATTTCTTCAAGACCAGGTTAGTACTCCTAATTTTGGATTTGGGTTGTGTTTATTGCATGCTTTCTTTGATTTTTTTTTTTGTTGAGTCTTACATCAAATCTGTTTAAACTAATCATTAGGTTTAGTTAAACATCGCATTTAAGTGCATCCGTCGTGTCCATTTTCTTCATTCTAAGTTTTCAATTTGTGTGTCTAAGCTATTTTTGGTTCCAATTACACTAGTTTGACATATTGCACGTTGTTGAACATCTATATATATTATAGTGCACGAAATCTTCTTCTTGTGTACTAATTTCTGATTTTTGTTCAAATAGGTCAATTTGCCTCTAGAATTAGTATCTTTGCTGCTCTTGTTAGGTTTTTCATTGTTCCCTTTATCAAATTACTTAATTGTGCATATTTGTTTGAGTTTGTTTCTGAAGTGCAATTGTGAGATATCAATTTGTGAGTTGAGAGACAAACACGTGAGGTTGAGTGAATTCTTTCCTTTATTTGTTTATTTAAAGTTTAAAGATGTCCGGAATCAATAGTAAAGAGGAAACTGAGATTGTGCCTGATAATAAGTTTATGTACAAAGCTTTTATGGATAGTTTGCAAAAGCTAAATCTCAGGATAGACAGTCTGGAAGATAGCCTTAAAGGTTCCAAGGTTAAGTCTACAAGGGAGGAAGAGGTAGACCAGTTGTACAACGATGATGAGGAAGAGGAGGCTCATTCTTTTCCAAGAAGAGCAAGGAGGTATGACAACCGAATGGAGAGCCAAGACAACAATTTGAGTGCTATCAAGATGAAGATTCCACCATTCAAAGGTAAAAATGATGTGGATGCCTACCTTGATTGGGAAAGGAAGGTGGAGATGATCTTTTCATGCCACCACTATTCGGATGAGAAAAAGGTAAAACTTGCAGCCATTGAATTTTCTGATTATGCACTAATTTGGTGGGATGAGTTATTGAAAAATAGGAGGAGAAATGGGGAACTCCCTATCACTTCTTGGGAGGAAATGAAAAGAATCATGAGAAAGAAGTATGTGCCTAGTTACTATCATAGGGAACTCCACAATCAGTTACAAAGACTTACACAAGGATCTAGTTCTGTGGAGGATTACTACAAAGAAATGGAGATGCTCATGATTAAAGCAAGCATTGTGGAGGATGAATATCAAACGATGTCACGCTTTTTGGGAGGTATGAATAGAGAACTTGCTGATATTGTTGAATTACAGCATTATGTGGATATGGATGATTTGGTGAACATCGCAATTAAAGTGGAGAGACAACGAAGTAGACGTGGGACATCCAAGTCCTATTCAAATTCCAATAACAACAAATGGAATTCAAAGTGGAACAAGGGAGACTCAAAGAAGGAATCCACTACCAAGTACCAGTCCAATTCCAAAGAGAAAATGGTCACTGTACAAAAAGGTACTTCTGAAACAACCCTTAAAACTAATAGGCATAGGGACATTCAATGTTTCAAATGCAAGGGTCGTGGTCATTATGCTAATGAATGTGGGAATAAAAAGACCATGATAATAAGGGGGGATGAAATTATTTCTGATTCTGAATCTGATGAGAATTGTGATGATATGCCACCTTTGGAGGATTGTTCTGATCTAGATGAAAATGTAGAATATCCTGTTCAAGGGGAGTCCTTAGTTGTATTGCGTGCATTGAATGTAAATGTGAAAGAAGAAGGACTAGACAGAGGGAAAACATCTTTCATACTAGGTGTTTAATAGGAGGAAAAGTCTGTAGTATGATAATTGATGGGGGTAGTTGTGTTAATGTTGCTAGTACAGTCTTAGTTGATAAATTAGGACTTAAAACTGAGAAACACCCTAACCCATACAGACTTCAGTGGTTGAATGATAGTGGGGAAGTAAAGGTGACCAAACGTGTAACTGTATTATTTTCCATCGGTAAATATGAAGATAAAGTCATTTGTGATGTTGTACCTATGCATGCTAGTCATATTTTGCTAGGAAGGCCTTGGCAATTTGATAGGCGTGTATTACATGATGGATTTAGAAATAGGTACACTTTTGCATTTAAAGGATGTAAACACACACTTGCCCCATTGGAACCTAAAGAGGTATATGCAGATCAAGTAAAGATACATCAATCTGCAAAAGAGGTAAAGGGAAGTGAGAAAGAAAAGAAAAATGAGAGAAAAGAGGCCAGTAGTGAAAATAATAAAAGTAAAGGCCCAACTGTGAGAGACTGCACTAGTGAGAAAAAGAAAGAGAGAAGTGCAGGAGAGAAGAAGTTAATGTGTGCTGAGGTAAAAGGAGAGAAGAGTGAGCCGAGTGAAAAATTTAGCAAATACTCCTTTTATGCAAAAGAAAGAGAGTTGAGGAATGCATACTTAGGCATGAGAGCTTTAGTACTTTTGAGGTTTAAAGACAATTATTTCTCTGAAACTAACCTTGACCCAAATTTGCCTAGTTCTTTTTCTAAGTTATTGCAGGATTATAAAGATGTCTTCCCCGAGGAGATACCACCTGGGTTGCCACCAATTAGAGGGATTGAACATCAAATCGACTTTGTTCCTGGTGCACAAATTCCAAATCATCCAGCTTATCGAAGCAATCCAGAGGAAACAAAGGAGTTGCAAAGACAAGTGGAGGAACTTTTAGCAAAAGGACACGTGAGAGAAAGCCTAAGTCCTTGTGCTGTACCTGTTCTTTTGGTACCTAAAAAGGATGGAACCATGCGCATGTGTGTTGATTGTCGAGCAGTTAACAAAATCACTGTAAAGTATCGCCATCCCATTCCTAGGTTAGATGATATGCTTGAAGAGTTAAATGGTGCTATAATATTCACTAAAATTGACTTGAAAAGTGGTTATCATCAAATTAGGATGAAATTAGGTGATGAATGGAAAACTGCCTTTAAAACAAAATATGGTTTGTATGAATGGTTGGTTATGCCTTTTGGCTTAACTAATGCGCCTAGCACATTTATGAGACTCATGAACCATGTTTTGCGTGAATTCTTAGGTAAATTTGTTGTTGTGTATTTTGATGATATCTTGATTTACAGCAAAAACCTAAAAGAGCATTTAAGGCATGTTGAACTTGTGTTAACTGTTTTGAGAGAACAACAATTGTATGCTAATTTGAAGAAATGCACATTTTGTGTTGATAGTGTTGTTTTCTTAGGATTTGTTGTTAGTGCACGTGGTGTTGAGGTAGATAATGAAAAGGTTAAGGCTATCCAAGAATGGCCAACACCTGAGAATGCAAGTGAGGTGAGGAGCTTTCATGGTTTAGCAAGTTTCTATAGGAGATTTGTTAAGGATTTTTCTACTATTGCTGCACCTCTAAATGAAATCATTAAAAAGTCTGTTGGTTTTAAATGGGGTAAAGAGCAGGAAGATGCTTTTAATGTTTTGAAAGATAAATTGTGTACTGCTCCTGTTTTGAAATTACCTGATTTTTCTAAGACTTTTGAGGTTGAATGTGATGCTTCTGGGATTGGTATAGGTGCTGTTTTGATGCAGGAAAATCGCCCAATAGCATACTTTAGTGAGAAGTTGAGTGGACCACAGCTGAATTACTCTACCTATGATAAAGAGTTCCATGCATTGGTGAGAGCTCTTGAGGTTTGGGAACACTACCTTTTGCCTAAAGAATTCGTGATACACACAGATCACCAGTCTCTCAAATATCTGAAGGGACAAGGTAAGTTGAATAGAAGGCATGGTAAGTGGGTAGAGTACCTTGATACTTTTCCATATGTAATTAAGTACAAGCAAGGTAAAGATAATGTTGTTGCCGATGCACTTTCTAGGAGATATGCATTGATTTCTATGCTTAGTTCTAAATTGTTAGGTTTTGAGCATTTGAAAGAAATGTATGATCATGATTCTGATTTTGGTGAAGTGTACAAGGCATGTGTACATTATGCATTTAATAAGTTCTATAGACATGATGGGTTTCTTTTTAGAGGAAAACAACTATGTATACCTGCATGTTCTCTTCGAGAGTTGCTTGTGAAGGAATCGCATAGTGGGGGATTAATGGGACACTTTGGCGTGAAAAAGACTTTAGACATGCTTAATGAACATTTTTATTGGCCTAATATGCGAAAAAGTGTTGAAAAAGTGTGTGCTCAATGTTTTGCATGTAAACAGGCTAAGTCTAAGTCCTTAAATCAAGGTTTGTATACTCCTTTGCCTGTTCCTACTGAACCTTGGACTGACATTTCTATGGACTTCATTGTAGGTTTACCTAGGACAAAAAGGGGAAGGGATAGTGTGTTTGTTGTAGTGGACCGATTTAGTAAAATGGCACATTTTATTGCCTGTCATAAAACTGATGATGCAACAAACATAGCTGATTTATTTTTTAGGGAAGTAGTTCGATTGCATGGTATACCTAGGACTATTGTCTCAGATCGGGATTCTAAGTTCCTAAGTCACTTTTGGCGTGTTCTGTGGGGTAAACTTGGTACTAAACTTGTGTTTTCCACTACTTGTCATCCACAAACAGATGGCCAAACCGAAGTTGTTAATAGAACTTTAGGAACTATGTTGCGTGCTATAATTGGTAAGAATATTAAAACTTGGGAAGAATGTTTACCATTTGTTGAGTTCGCTTATAATCGTGCAATTCATACTTCTACAGGTTTTTCACCTTTTGAAATTGTGTATGGTTTTAATCCATTGACTGTTTTGGATTTGATGCCTTTACCTTTGAATGAACTTTCTAACTTAGATGGTAAGGCTAAGGCTGATTTGGTTAAGACAATACACACGAAAGCACGTGAGCATATTGAGAAGAAGAACAGAATGTATGCAAAGCAGGCTAACAAAGGCCGTAAGCAAGTGATATTCGAACCAGGAGATTGGGTTTGGATCCATATGCGTAAAGAGAGGTTTCCTAATCAAAGGAAGTCTAAACTTGATGCAAGAGGAGATGGACCATTTCAAGTGCTGAAACGGATCAATGACAATGCATACAAGATTGATTTGCCAGGTGAGTATGGTGTAAGTGCAACTTTTAATATTTCTGACTTATCTCCATTTGACTGTGATTCAGATTCGAGGACGAATCCTTTCGAAGGGGGAGGGGATGATATGAGCACGACCAAGCACAATGGCAACAAGAAAGATGAACTAGCATTTCCTCAAGGACCAATAACAAGAGCAAGGTCAAAGAAGCTTAAAGAAGTCCTACAAGCATTCATGAAACCTTATGTGGAGAAGATGCAAGTTCAAGAAAAGAAAGAAGCTAAATTGGACTATGAAGACAAGTGTAGGCTGAATGGTGCAATGGGCCTTCAAGCTACTTTATTTAGTTTCTATTCTTTATGTAACATTTAATTAAGTATATTTGGGCAGCCTAGAACCTAGGAAAACGAATTGGGCTTTGTTAGAATAGGTTTGCTTTATTTTGGGTAGTTTAAGTGGGTAGGCTAAAGTTGGGCTTATCTCTTCTAAAGAGTTGGGCCAAAATAACTATTTGAGGCTTAGAATACCTAAGGCGGCCGAATTTTACATGGGAGAATTGAATTTTAATGGGTTTGGGTCAGATTTAGGTTTAGGCCTACATTGGTGAACTTAGGGTCCTAAATTTTAGGAATGGATTTTCCTTGATAAATACTTATTATTTTGGGATATTATTAAGTAGAGTTTGAGGGAGAAATAATAGCTTGACCATATCTTTAAAGGGCTGGCCGAAATTCACTTGTAGCCAACATTAAGTCTACATTCATTCATTCATTTTCTTAGGATAATAAGCATATTTATCACTTTCTGTTAGGATTAATCTTAAATTGTATTTATCTTTATTTCTTCATGTACTTAGTCCATATTATGGCCAAATACATGTAGATAAAGGTTAGGAATTATTTTTGTTATTTATTTTATTATTTATCTCTTAGAGTTAGTGTTTGATTTTAATTCATCTAGGGAGGGGTGGCTGCCTAGCCTATATAAAGGGCTGAGTTCTTCATTTGTAAGACACTTGAATTTTGATTAATGAGAATTTTCTTTGGCTTGGCCGAATTTGTGAGAGTTAATTTATTATTGATTCTTGCTATTGCATGAAGAATTAGACTTAGGCTATTTGCATGATTAATGTATGCTTGATTCTTCTTCTTCTTGTTTTCTAAATCAATCTATCATAAGCGTTTCCAATCAATCTTGTTTGGGGGTTCTTTAGATTGGGGGTTTATTATCTTATTTATGTTCAATATTCATGGTATGTTGGCGTTCTAGTTTGGCATATAGGCTGGGGTTCCGCATCACCTGCCTTTGCAACTCCTTTGTTTCCTCCGGATTGCTTCGATAAGCTGGACGATTTGGAATTTGTGCACCAGGAACAAAGTCGATTTGATGTTCAATCCCTCTAATTGGTGGCAACCCAGGTGGTATCTCCTCAGGGAAGACATCTTTATAATCCTGCAATAACTTAGAAAAAGAACTAGGCAAATTTGGGTCAAGGTTAGTTTCAGAGAAATAATTGTCCTTAAACCTCAAAAGTACTAAAGCTCTCATGCCTAAGTATGCATTCCTCAACTCTCTTTCTTTTACATAAAAGGAGTACTTGCTAAATTTTGCACTCGGTTCACTCTGCTCTCCTTTTACCTCAGCACACATTAACTTCTTCTCTCCTGCACTTCTCTCTTTCTTTTTCTCACTAGTGCAGTCTCTCACCGTAGGGCCTTTACTTTTATTATTTTCACTATTGGCCTCTTTTCTCTCATTTTTCTTTTTCTTTCTCACATCCCTTTACCTCTTTTGCAGATTGATGTATCTTTACTTGATCTACATATACCTCTTTAGGTGCCAATGGGGCAAGTGTGTGTTTACATCTTTTAAATGCAAAAGTTTACCTATTTCTAAATCCATCATGTAATACATGCCTATCAAATTGCCAAGGCCTTCCTAGCAAAATATGACTAGCATGCATAGGTACAACATCACAAATGACTTTATCTTCATATTTACCAATGGCAAATAATACAGTTACACATTTGGTCACCTTTACTTCCCCACTATCATTCAACCACTGAAGTCTGTATGGGTTAGGGTGTTTCTTAGTTTTAAGTCCTAATTTATCAACTAAGACTGTACTAGCAATATTAACATAACTACCCCCATCAATTATCATACTACAGACTTTTCCACCTATTAAACACCTAGTATGAAAGATGTTTTCCCTGTGTTCTAGTCTTCTTCTTTCACATTTACATTCAATGCACGCAATACAACTAAGGACTCCCCTTGAACAGGATATTCTACATTTTCATCTAGATCAGAACAATCCTCCAAAGGTGGCATATCATCACAATTCTCATCAGATTCAGAATCAGAAATAATTTCATCCCCCCTTATTATCATGATCTTTTTATTCCCACATTCATTAGCATAATGACCACGACCCTTGCATTTGAAACATTGAATGTCCCTATGTCTATTAGTTTTAAGGGTTGTTTAAGAAGTACCTTTTTGTGCAGTGACCATTTTCTCTTTGGAATTGGACTGGTACTTGGCAGTGGATTCCTTCTTTGAGTCTCCCTTATTCCAGTTTGAATTCCATTTGTTGTTATTGGAATTTGAATAGGACTTGGATGTCTTACGTCTACTTCGTTGTCTCTCCACTTTAATTGTGATGTTCACCAAATCATCCATATCCACATAATGCTGTAATTCAACAATATCAGCAAGTTCTCTATTCATACCTCCCAAAAAACGTGACATCATTTGATATTCATCCTCCACAATGCTTGCTTTAATCATGAGCATTTCCATTTCTTTGTAGTAATCCTCCACAGAACTAGATCCTTGTGTAAGTCTTTGTAACGGATTGTGGAGTTCCCTATGATAGTAACTAGGCACATACTTCTTTCTCATGATTCTTTTCATTTCCTCCCAAGAAGTGATAGGGAGTTCCCTATTTCTCCTCCTATTTTTCAATAACTCATCCCACCAAATTAGTGCATAATCAAAAAATTCAATGGCTGCAAGTTTTACCTTTTTATCATCTGAATAGTGGTGGCATGAAAAGATCATCTCCACCTTTCTTTCCCAATCAAGATAGGCATCCACATCATTTTTACCTTTGAATGGTGGAATCTTCATCTTGATAGCACTCAAATTGTTGTCTTGGCTCTCCATTCGGTTGTCATACCTCCTTGCTCTTCTTGGAAAAGAATGAGCCTCCTCTTCCTCATCATTGTTGTACAACTGGACTACCTCTTCCTCCCTTGTAGACTTAACCTTGGAACCTTTAAGGCTATCTTCCAGATTGTCTATTCTGAGATTCAGCTTTTGCAAACTATCCACAAAAGCTTTGTACATAAACTTATTATCATGCACAATCTCGGTTTCCTCTTTACTATTGATTCCGGACATCTTTAAACTTTAAATAAACAAATAAAGGAAAGAACTCACTCAACCTCACGTGTTTGTCTCTCAACTCACAAATTGATATCTCACAAATGTACTTCAGAAACAAACTCAAACAAATATGCACAATTAAGTAATTTGATTAAGGGAACAATGAAAAACCTAACAAGAACGGCAAGGATACTAATTCTAGAGGCAAATTGACCTATTTGAACAAAAATCAGAAATTAGTACACAAGAAGAAGATTTTGTGCACTAATATATATATATATAGATGTTCCACAATGTCCAATATGTCAAACTAGTGTAATTGGAACCAAAAATATCTTAGAAACACAAATTGAAAACTTAAAATGAAGAAAATGGACACGACGGATGCACTTAAATGCGATGTTTAACTAAACCTAATGATTAGTTTAAACAGATTTGATGTAAGACTCAACAAAAAAAATCAAAGAAAGCATGCAATAAACACAACCCAAATCCAAAATTAGGAGTACTAACCTGGTCTTGAAGAAATCAAACCAATTGTGAAAGTTCTAACTCCAATTCTTGCTTGATTGATCAAAATTATATCCAAACCAAGTTCAACCACTCAAAGATTGCAAATTATATGCTTGATATATATTCAATGGCAAATTCGGATTCAACAAGAACACAAGATTCATCAAATATGAAACTTAACAAGATAGTAAATCTGAATTGATAACAAGGTTGTTTCTAATTGATTTTTTTTTTATAACTTTAACCAAACTAATGATCAAATACTTAAGGATAGGTAATTAACACAATAGAGCAAGAACCAAATAAGGAACTAGATGCAAGATCCTATTCGGCTAAAATAGAAAATTGAAGTTTAAAAGCAAAATTAAAGGATAGTTAAGAATTTACCCCATAGCCTATGCTCTGATACCAATTGATGCGGAACCCCAGCCTATATTCCAAACTAGAACGCCAACATACCATGAATATTGAACATAAATAAGATAATAAACCCCCAATCTAAAGAACCCCCAAACAAGATTGATTGGAAACGCTTATGATAGATTGATTTAGAAAACAAGAAGAAGAAGAATCAAGCATACATTAATCATGCAAATAGCCTAAGTCTAATTCTTCATGCAATAGCAAGAATCAATAATAAATTAACTCTCACAAATTCAGCCAAGCCAAAGAAAATTCTCATTAATCAAAATTCAAGTGTCTTACAAATGAAGAATTCAGCCCTTTATATAGGCTAGGCAGCCACCTCTCCCTAGATGAATTAAAATCAAACACTAACTCTAAGAGATAAATAATAAAATAAATAACAAAGATAATTCCTAACCTTTATCTACATGTATTTGGCCATAATATGGACTAAGTACATGAAGAAATAAAGATAAATACAATTTGAGATTAATCCTAACAGAAAGTGATAAATATGCTTATTATCCTAAGAAAATGAATGAATGAATGTAGACTTAATGTTGGCTACAAGTGAATTTCGGCCAGCCCTTTAAAGATATGGTCAAGCTATTATTTCTCCCTCAAACTCTACTTAATAATATCCCAAAATAATAAGTATTTATCAAGGAAAATCCATTCCTAAAATTTAGGACCCTAAGTTCACCAATGTAGGCCTAAACCTAAATCTGACCCAAACCCATTAAAATTCAATTCTCCCATGTAAAATTCGGCCCCCAAGTATTCTAAGCCTCAAATAGTTATTTTGGCCCAACTCTTTAGAAGAGATAAGCCCAACTTTAGCCTACCCACTTAAACTACCCAAAACAGTAAAATAAGCCCAAAATAAAGCAAACCTATTCTAATAAAGCCCAATTCGTTTTCCTAGGTTCTAGGCTGCCCAAATATACTTAATTAAATGTTACATAAAGAATAGAAACTAAATAAAGTAGCTTGAAGGCCCATTGCACCATTCGGCCTACACTTGTCTTCATAGTCCAATTTAGCTTCTTTCTCTTCTTGAACTTGCATCTTCTCCACATAAGGTTTCATGAATGCTTGTAGGACTTCTTTAAGCTTCTTTGACCTTGCTCTTGTTCTTGGTCCTTGAGGAAATGCTAGTTTATCTTTCTTGTTGCCATTGTGCTTGGTCGTGCTCATATCACATCCTTTAAACTCAAAAGTGTACCTATTTCTAAATCCATCATGTAATACACGCCTATCAAATTGCCAAGGCCTTCCTAGCAAGATATGACTAGCATGCATAGGTACAACATCAGAAATGACTTTATCTTCATATTTACCAATGGAAAATAATACAGTTACACGTTTGGTCACCTTTACTTCCCCACTATCATTCAACCACTGAAGTCTATATGGGTTAGGGTGTTTCTTAGTTTTAAGTCCTAATTTATCAACTAAGATTGTACTAGCAACATTAACACAACTACCCCCATCAATTATCATACTACAGACTTTCCCACCTATTAAACACCTAGTATGAAAGATGTTTTCCCTTTGTTCTAGTCCTTCTTCTTTCACATTTACATTCAATGCACGCAATACAACTAAGGACTCCCCTTGAACAGGATATTCTACATTTTCATCTATATCAGAACAACCCTCCAAAGGTGGCATGTCATCACAATTCTCATCAGATTCAGAATCAGAAATAATTTCATCCCCCCTTATTATCATGGTCTTTTTATTCCCACATTCATTAGCATAATGACCACGACCCTTGCATTTGAAAAATTGAATGTCCCTATGTCTATTAGTTTTAAGGGTTGTTTCAGAAGTACCTTTTTGTGCAGTGACCATTTTCTCTTTAGAATTGGACCGGTACTTGGCAGTGGATTCCTTCTTTGAGTCTCCCTTGTTCCACTTTGAATTCCATTTGTTGTTATTGGAATTTGAATAGGACTTGGATGTCCCACGTCTACTTCGTTGTCTTTCCACTTTAATTGCGATGTTCACCAAATCATCCATATCCACATAATGCTATAATTCAACAATATCAGCAAGTTCTCTATTCATACCTCCCAAAAAGCGTGACATCGTTTGATATTCATCCTCCACAATGCTTGCTTTAATCATGAGCATCTCCATTTCTTTGTAGTAATCCTCCACAGAACTAGATCCTTGTTTAAGTCTTTGTAACTGATTGTGGAGTTCCCTATGATAGTAACTAGGCACATACTTCTTTCTCATGTTTCTTTTCATTTCCTCCTAAGAAGTGATACGGAGTTCCCCATTTCTCCTCCTATTTTTCAATAACTCATCCCACCAAATTAGTGCATAATCAAAAAATTCAATGGCTGCAAGTTTTACCTTTTTCTCATCCGAATAGTGGTGGCATGAAAAGATCATCTCCACCTTTCTTTCCCAATCAAGATAGGCATCCACATCGTTTTTACCTTTGAATGGTGGAATTTTTTTCTGGATAGCACTCAAATTGTTGTCTTGGCTCTCCATTTGGTTGTCGTATCCTTGCTCTTCTTGGAAAAGAATGAGCCTCCTCTTCCTCGTCATCGTTGTACAACTGGTCTACCTCTTCCTCCCTTGTAGACTTAACCTTGAAACCTTTAAGGCTATCTTCCAGACTGTCTATCCTGAGATTTAGCTTTTGCAAACTATCCATAAAAGCTTTGTACATAAACTTATTATCAGGCACAATCTCGGTTTCCTCTTTACTATTGATTTCGAACATCTTTAAACTTTAAATAAACAAATAAAGAAAAGAATTCACTCAACCTCACGTGTTTGTCTCTCAACTCACAAATTGATATCTCACAATTGCACTTCAGAAACAAACTCAAACAAATATGCACAATTAAGTAATTTGATTAAGGGAACAATGAAAAAAACCTAACAAGAACAGCAAAGATACTAATTCTAGAGGCAAATTGACCTATTTGAACAAAAATCAGAAATTAGTACCCAAGAAGAAGATTTCGTGCACTATAATATATGTTCAACAACGTACAATATGTCAAACTAGTGTAATTGGAACCAAAAATAGCTTAGACACACAAATTGAAAACTTAGAATGAAGAAAATGGACAAGACAGATGCACTTAAATGCGATGTTTAACTAAACCTAATGATTAGTTTAAACAGATTTGATGTAAGACTCCACAAAAAAAAAATCAAAGAAAGCATGCAATAAACACAACCCAAATCCAAAATTAGGTGTACTAACCTGGTCTTGAAGAAATCAAACCAATTGTGAAAGTTCTAACTCCAATTCTTGCTTGATTGATCAAAATTATATCCAAACCAAGTTCAACCACTCAAAGACTGCAAATTATATGCTTGATATATATTCAATGGCAAATTCGGATTCAACAAGAACACAAGATTCATCAAATATGAAACTTAACAAGATAGTAAATCTGAATTGATAACAAGGTTGTTTCTAATTGATTTTTTTTTCTTTTTTTTTATAACTTTAACCAAACTAATGATCAAATACTTAAGGATAGGTAATTAACACAATAGAGCAAGAACCAAATAAGGAACTAGATGCAAGATCCTATTCGGCTAAAATAGAAAATTGAAGTTTAAAAGCAAAATTAAAGGATAGTTAAGAATTTACCCCATAGCCTATGCTCTGATACCAATTGATGCGGAACCCCAGCCTATATTCCAAACTAGAACGCCAACATACCATGAATATTGAACATAAATAAGATAATAAACCCCCAATCTAAAGAACCTCCAAAAAAGATTGATTGGAAACGCTTATGATAGATTGATTTTGAAAACAAGAAGAAGAAGAATCAAGCATACATTAATCATGCAAATAGCCTAAGTCTAATTCTTCATGCAATAGCAAGAATCAATAATAAATTAACTCTCACAAATTCGGCCAAGCCAAAGAAAATTCTCATTAATCAAAATTCAAGTGTCTTACAAATGAAGAATTCAGCCCTTTATATAGGCTAGGCAGCCACCCCTCCCTAGATGAATTAAAATCAAAACTAACTCTAAGAGATAAATAATAAAATAAATAAAAAAGATAATTCCTAACCTTTATCTACATGTATTTGGCCATAATATGGACTAAGTACATGAAGAAATAAAGATATAATTTGAGAATAATTCTAATAGCTAGTGATAAATATGCTTATTATCCTCAAAAAATGAATGAATGAATGTAGACTTAATGTTGGCTAAAAGTGAATTTCGGCCAGCCCTTTAAAGATATGGTCAAGCTATTATTTCTCCCTCAAACTCTACTTAATAATATCCCAAAATAATAAGTATTTATCAAGGAAAATCCATTCCTAAAATTTAGGACCCTAAGTTCACCAATGTAGGCCTAAACCCAAATCTGACCCAAACCCATTAAAATTCAACTCTTCTATGTAAAATTTGGCCCCCTTAGGTATTCTAAGCCTCAAATAGTTATTTCTGCCCAACTCTTTAGAAGAGATAAGCCCAACTTTAGCCTACCCACTTAAACTACCCAAAATAGTAAAATAAGCCCAAAATAAAGCAAACCTATTCTAATAAAGCCCAATTCATTTTCCTAGGTTCTAGGCTGCCCAAATATACTTAATTAAATGTTACATAAAGAATAGAAACGAAATAAAGTAGCTTGAAGGCCCATTGCACCATTCGGCCTACACTTGTCTTTATAGTCCAATTTAGCTTCTTTCTCTTCTTGAACTTGCATCTTCTCCACATCCAAGGTTTCATGAATGCTTGTAGGACTTCTTTAAGCTTCTTTGACAAGCTCTTGTTATTAGTCCTTGAGGAAATGCTAGTTCATCTTTCTTGTTGCCATTGTGCTTGGTCGTGCTCATATCACCAATATTCAGTTTTCAAGCCAAGGGAAGATGATGCGGAACCCTAAGGTTAAATAACCCGAAACCCCTTGAACATACACTTTGATCTCAAAATGCAAAGAAGGAAAACACCCTCCCTATTGAACCCCCAAACAACACGTGAATGGAAACGCAAATAATTGGGATAAGAAGAATAAGAAAACGTCACAATCAAATGATTGATAAGTAATCCTAATTCTTGATGCAATAGAAAACACCATTCTTGTCTGTGTATCACCTCCATTGTGTCTAGAGTCTTCTTTTCTAGTTTTTGAGCTATCTTTTTGTTGTTAGTTATTATTTCCTTGCTTTCTTAAACGTGCTCAAGTTTTTGATTTGTGATTTAAATTCTGAAGTGCAATTTTGAAGTTGCAAGCTTGAGAGGAAAAATGCAAGAGAGTGAGAGGACATTAAGAGGGTAAAAGCCTTAATTGTGTGAAACACGAGAGGAGTGACATTCTTGAGTGCAAAACACGTGAGGGAGTGCTTGAGAGGGTTTTATCTAACATTTTCTTGCAGAAAATCCACCATGACTGAAGAATTTAGTGGGAAAGGAATATCCCAAGAGGATGATATAAATGTGCCCGATAACAAGATGTTATATCAAGCATTATTAGGGAGATTCAGAAGCTGAACCTTAGGATAGATGGAATAGAAGATAGGCATGAAGGAAGTACATCCAATGCACCTAGAAAGACAGCAAGGAGAAACCAAATTATTGAACAACATGTAGTGCATGATTATGATGATGAAGATGGAGAGGAGGCTAGTGCAACGATAGATGGGAACTTGGGCAACATCAAACTCAAGATTCCTCCTTTCAAAGGCCGAAATAGTGCAGAAGAGTATTTGGAGTGGGAGCGAAAGGTGGAGATGATCTTTGAATGCAGCAGATATTCAAAAGAAAAGAAGGTGAAGCTTGCAGTTGTGGAGTTCACTGATTATGCAGTGTTTTGGTGGGAGCAACTCAATTTGAGTAGAAGGAAGGTGGGAAGGCATCCCATTAATAATTGGGAAGACATGAAGGAAAACATGAGAAAAAGGTTTGTTCCTTCACACTATTTTAGAGAATTACATCAAAAATTGCATAGGCTTGTGCAGGGAACAAAATCAATGGAGGAGTACTATAAGGAAATGGAAATGTGCATGGTGAGAGTAAACATTGAGGAGGATGAGGAGGTCACCATGGCTCGGTTCCTAAGTGGGCTAAAAATGATATTGCTGATGTCCTTGAATTATACAAATATGACTCCATAGAAGAAATGTTGCACATGGCAATGAAGATTGAAAAGCAGAAGAAGAGTAGAGGCTTTCATAAGACCAACAACAACTCAAATCACTCTTTTTCATCCAAATGGACCAAAAAGGAGGAGAAGTACTTTAGGGTATCTAAACCCTATAGGGCAGATTCATACCCAAAGAAGAAAAGGTACCCCAACTTCCAAACAAGGTTGTTAAAGGTAACTCTAGTACTCTTACCCCTAGTAGAGAAATTAAATGTTTTAAATGTTTGGGTAAAGGGCATGTAGAATGTGAATATCCTAATATGAGGCTAATAATAGCTAGGGATGATAGGGAAATTACTTCTAAATCAGAAAATAGTGATAATGAAATGCCTCCTTTAGAAGATTGTAGTGATTATGATAGTGAAGGGGAGTTGCTAGTCGCTGAAACCGGGACATCTTTTGTTGCTAGGAGAGCTTTAAACTTGAATGTTAAAGAAGATACCTTAGAACAAAGAGAGAACATATTTCACACTAAGTGTTTAGTTAATAGGAGAGTGTGCACAATCATTATTGATTGGGGGAGTTGCATGAATGTAGCTAGTGCAAGTATGGTTGAAAATTTGAACTTGGCATGTGAGAAGCATCCTAGACCTTATAGGTTGCAATGGTTAAATGATAGTGGAGAAGTTAAGGTGACACGCCAAGTTAGAGTGCCATTTTCAATTGGATGGTACAAGGATGAGGTTTTATGTGATGTTGTACCTATACAGGCAGGCCATTTGCTTTTGGGGAGGCCATGGCAGTTTGATAGACAAGCTATTCATAATGGGTACACTAACCGATTTTCTTTTTCTTATGAAGGTAGAAAAGTAGTTTTAGCTCCATTACCTCCTCAAGAGATTTATGAAGAACAAAAGAAAATGTTTGAGAAAGAGAAAGAGGCTTCGGCCAAAGGAGTAAAGGGGAGAGAGGTTTCGGCCCAAGGGGTGAGAGAAAGAGAAAAAGAAAAAAAAGGGGAAAAGAGGCCAGAAAAGAAACAAAACAAATAAATGGCCCATTGGTGAGTGAAAACAAGCAAGGGGGAAGGCAAAAACAAAATTTTTATGTAAGAACAAGAGAGGTTAAGAGTGTGCTTTAGGACAACCATTGATCCTGGTCATCTACAAGGAAACTTTGTTTTCTAACATTGACCTTAATCTTGATTCTTTGCCTCCTAGTTTTGTTTCTACGTTGCAGGAGTATTCTGATGTCTTTCCTGAAGAGATGGCAGATGGATTGCCACCTTTGAGAGGGATCGAACATCAGATTGACTTTGTGCCGGGTTCTATCATCCCCAATAGACCAACCTATAGAAGCAATCATATAGAAACTAAGGAAATGCAAAGGCAAGTGGAAGAACTCATGGAGAAGGGATTGGTGAGAGAAAGCATAAGTCCATGCGTAGTGCCAGTTCTTTTGGTGCCTAAAAAGGATGGAACATGGAGGATGTGTGTTGATTGCCGTGCAGTCAATAAAATCACTGTAAAAGTATAAACATCCCATTCCTAGGCTAGATGATATGTTGGATGAATTATGTGGTACTGTGTATTTTACTAAAATTGATTTAATGAGTGTATATCATCAAATTAGAATGAAACCTGGTGATGAGTGAAAAATAACTTTCAAAACTAAATATGGTTTGTATGAGTGGTTGGTTATGCCATTTGGGCTATCTATGCCCCTAGCACTTTTATGGTGCTTATGAACCATGTATTACGTACATATTTAGGAAAGTTTGTTGTTGTGTACTTTGATGATATACTCATTTACAGCAAGTCTTATGATGATATACTTAAGAAATGCACATTTTGCATAGATAGACTTGTGTTTCTTGGTTTTGTGGTGAGTGCACAGGGAATTGAAGTGGATGACAAAAAAATGAAGGCAATTCCAGAATGGCCCATGCCTAAAACTACTTCTGATGTAGCTTCCATGGATTAGCAAGTTTTTATAGGCGTTTTGTGCAAGATTTTTCGTCCATTGTTGCACCACTTACAAAAATCATCAAGAAGGATGTTGGATTCAAGTGGGGAGAAGCACAAAAAAAGGCATTTGATACTTTGAAAGGGAAGTTGTGTTCTGCTTCTATTTTATCTTTGCCTAATTTTGATAAGACATTTGAAATAGAATACGATGCTTCTGGTGTAGGTATTGGGACGGTGTTGATGCAAGAGAAGAAACCAATCCTACTTTACTGAGAAGCTTAATAGAGCCCAACTCAACTATTCAACCTACGACAAAGAGCTATATGCCTTAGTAAGAGCTTTGGATGTGTGGCAACATTACCTTCTTCCTAAGGAGTTTGTCATTCATACCGATCATGAGTCCCTCAAACATTTGAAGGGACAAGGTAAATTGAATAAAAGGCATGCTAAATGGGTTGAATTTATTGAACAGTTTCCCTATATCATTCAATACAAGCATGGAAAAGATAATATTGTTGCTGATGCATTGTCAAGGAGATATTCTTTAATTTCTACACTTAGTTCTAAGTTTCTTGGTTTTGAGCATGTTGGAATTTAACGGTTACATGCATCACATACATGAGCAAAATTTTAAATTTTTTTAACCATTAGATCTGATCTTGCCATGAATACACAATATAACTATATGAGAATAAGAAAAATCACCTTTGATTTTTGTTGAACAGTTGATTTTACTTCGCACCGGATTGTCGCAAACCACAGTGTCCAAAATCGAACACCTCCAATGAGTAATCCACACTAGAGAGGGGTAAATTGAACCAACAAATTGGTGTTCAACTAGGGCTGGCCGAAATTCCAAGAAGCTAGCTTGGAGTTGGCGCAAAAAGGGAGAGAGAATAAAGAAAAAGACTTTCCTTTTGTTTTAATCACTTAACCCTAATTCTCATTAGTTGGCCTTTTATAGTTAGGTTAAAATTCCAACTCCTTAATGAGATTGGGCTCTTTAAAATTGCTGGAGAATTATTAATTGGGCCTCTGGAATTAATTATAATCATTTGGGCTTAATTAAATCCAATTTAAACCTTTTCATAAAAGTCTATGCACAAAATCCACAAACTAGGCCCTTTGTGCATCTAACTGAATTTAAATACCCAAATGGATTTCAAATCCAACCAAATTAAATATGTAAGTTCCATAACACTTATGTAACATATATAAATTAATTTGGTCCAAGAAAAAGCCCTCTAAGCCCTTCTGTATGGAGTTGGCGTGTGGCCCTCTTTTGGAGGACTTCCTCCAACTTCTTCATTCCTTTGGCCCTTTATAATTTTTCCAATGGACCTATTAATTATTATATCAGTCCTATAACACTTATAGTAGTCTTATAACACTTATAAGATAATAATAATTAATCATAAAATACATTATTTCAATTAGGTCCAATTTTGCAGATCATTTCTCAAAAGTTCCGCGGACAATTTTATTTGATCATAATTAATTAAACTCTTTAATTAATTATTATCTTATTCACTTCTCTACCATCATAATAATATCAAATATTATTATCCTTGTTATTTTACCATTTTACCCTTTTCTCTATATGTGTGTGACCTATTGGGTTCCCGTCCATGTTGGCAGTATAATATGTAATTGTGAGTTCTATTCAAAACTCACATGATTTAAACTCCTTTAAATCATCTTATCAATCCCTATTGATACTTTTGATACATCATTATACAAGTCATGATTGGCCTCTAGCTAGGCATCATGACTATCCAAATGTCAGGAAAGTCATGTGGTTTGACTGTACCCTTTCATAGAAACAGTTACCGTGCAATTACTCCTTTCACCACTCTTATCTCAATTAGATTCTGAGTATGGATTTCTGTCAACTCATATAAATCTAATTATGTATGTTCTATTAATTTAACCATTGTTCCTGAAATGCCCTTCATGGATCTCCATCCATCTTGGCATATTACTCTGGCCAGAGATTCACTGAATAAGGCAATTATAGAATCATGTGAGAACTTCCCTTGTTAAATCTGGGATGGTGAATCCTTTGTCAATCACTCAACTATCTTCAAGTAGGTCATGATATACCCAATCTCCTAACTATGTTCACTCCCAGTTGGAAGTAATCAGTTATGGAGTCAAAGTATACCACTTGCTACTTAAGATAACTTTGGTAATCTCAAGTCTAAGGATACTTGCACAACCGCTATGAAGAGATTCCTCACTGACATAGATTTAATATCCATGTGAGGATTCTCTATGCAGGTCTCCAATGAACTTGTTCTTCTAACAAGCATCCACATGTTAGCTTTGATTATCTTTCATAATCACAGTTATGAGAACCACTGCTTGAACCATTCAAGAAGCATAACATGTGCTAGTCTGTCCGAATTAACAATGTCCTATCTTGTTAATTCTATGACTAGGGATATTTAGATATTAAGACATTTGCATGCAATAGACATCTCACATCATGAACACCTTTCATGATTGCCTTTGCACTGTGTTTATAATATCTAGGACTTCATTTATTAATTTAAGATTGTTTATAATATCTAGGACTTCATTTATTAATTTAAGATTGTTTATAATATCTAGGACTTCATTTATTAATTTAAGATTTACAAACTCATGTATTCAAACATAGCATTAATAAATGAATGATGCCTTTTATTAAGAATATAAATTTCATACATATGAAAAACATCCCTATTACATGGGCTCTAGGGCATACTCTCTAACAGAGCATGTTTGCCTAAATGGAAAAGATAAGGTCATGTGTATGCAGCATATGAGCATTAAGCTTTTGATAAATTTTACAGGCATGATGGGTTTTTGTTTAAGGGCAACAAGCTTTGTTTGCCTGAATGTTCTATGAATGATTTGCTTGTATTAGAGTCTCATTATGGGGGATTGTGATGCGGAACCCCAAGGTTAAAGAACCCGAAACCCCTTAAACATACGCTTTGATTTCAAAAGACAAAGAAGACAAACACCCTCCCTATTGAACCCCCAAACAACACGTGAATGGAAACGCAAATAATCGGGATAATAAGAATAAGAAAACGCCACAATCAAAATGATTGATAAGTAATCCTAATTCTTGATGCAATAGAAAAGAAAGCAAGCAATCTCACAATCTCTCTAAAGAATTTCGGCTAAGCCAAGAGAAAAACTCTCAAAAGTTTATAATTTGATTCAATGATGAAGTTTACAACCTAGGTTAGCCTATTTATAAGGTGGCTAACCCTAAATCACTCTTTAAAACCCTAATTTAGATACTCATATGGCCTTACACGAATTTCCTTGGGCTTTTACAAGCCAATTAAGCCCAAATAAGTCTTAAACACACTTAAAACAAAACTAATTAATAAACCATATAGGCCTAAAATGAAAGCCCAAAAGAAAGACTAAAATAAATAACCAAACTAACTAAAACTAAACCCAAAAGAAGCCCATACGCCTAGCCCATTAATAACACAAATTAAGTGAGTCATGTGACTTTTAAATGAAGCACATGACTTGTACAATTAAGCCCAAAGTTGTTAAAAGCCCTTGATAGCTTAAGCTTGCCCAATTCCTTCTCTTGCTTCCAAGAGGCTAAGTACTTTATACTTGCCTTCAAGTTCTCCATAACACTTCTCAAAGGCATCTTCATTAAGTTCTTGAGTAACAAAGCCTTGAACATAAGATGACATGGCCATCTTTAGCTTCTTTGCACGTCCCCTTGTAATTTGACCACTAGGCATCTTTAAAGGATCATTGGTTGATGGTGGTGGATCCGTATCAGATTGATGGGACATTTTGGGGTGCATAAGATGTATGACATGTTGAATGAGCATTTTTATTGGCCTCATATGCGTAGGGATGTGGAAAAAGTATGTAATTCATGTGTTGCATGTAGGCAAGCTAAGTCTAAAACTAAGCCCATGGTTTGTATATGCCTCTACTTGTGCCTAGTTCTCCTTGGACTGATGTTTCTATGGATTTTATGCTTGGATTGCCTAGAACTAAACGTCGTAGAGATAGCATTTTTGTTATGGTAGATAGGTTTAGCAAGATGGCTCACTTTATTGCTTGTCATAAATGTGATGATGCTGTTAATATTGCTGATCTATTCTTTAGAGAAGTTGTGCGTTTGCATGGTGTTCCACGTACCATTATTTCAGATAGGGATACAAAGTTCCTTTCACATTTTTGGCATGTTCTATGAGGTAATTTGGGTACGAAATTATTGTTTCTACTACCTGTCGGGTACAGATGGTTAAACAGAGGTGGCGAATAGAACTTTGGGAATTTTACTTCGTGCCATAGTAGGTAAGAATCTCAAAACATAGGGGGATTGTTTACCTTTCATTGAATTTGCTTATAATAGAAGTATTCATTCTTCTACTAGTTTTTCACCTTTTGAGCTTGTTTATGGTTTTAACCCATTGACTGTGCTTGATCTTTGTCCATTGCCTTTACATAAGATTTCCAGTTTGGATGGTAATAAGAAGACAGAAGTGGTGAAATCTTTGCATGAGCAAGCAAGAGCTAATATTGAGAAGAAGAATCAGAAGTATGTTGAAAGAGCCAATAAAGGTAGAAGTCAAATGGTATTTGCTCCTGGAGATTGGGTTTGGGTGCATTTTCGCAAGAAACGGTTTCCAAACCAAAGGAAGAGCAAGTTAGATGCACGTGGTGATGGTCCATTTCAAGTCTTGGAGCGCATCAATGATAATTCTTACAAGATAGATCTACCAAATTTAAGGAAAAATCTTTTTGAGGAGGGAGGGAATGATAAGGATCTACCATCATCAACCAATGATCCTTTAAAGATGCCTAGTGGTCCAATTACAAGAGGATGTGCAAAGAAGCTAAAGATGGCCATGTCATCTTATGTTCAAGGCTTTGTTACTCAAGAACTTAATGAAGATGCCTTTGAGAAGTGTTATGGAGAACTTGAAGGCGAGCATAAAGTACTTAGCCTCTTGGAAGCAAGAGAAGGAATTGGGCAAACTTAAGCTATCAAGGGCTTTTAACAACTTTGGGCTTAATTGTACAAGTATGTGCTTCATTTAAAAGTCACATGACTCACTTAAGTTGTATTATTAAAGGGCTAGGCGTGTGGGCTTCTTTTGGGCTTTGTTTAGTTAGTTTGGTTATTTATTTTAGTATTTCTTTTGGGCTTTCATTTTAGGACTATAAGGTTTATTAATTAGTTTTGTTTTAAGTGTGTTTAAGACTTATTTAGGCTTAATTGGCTTGTAAAAGCCCAAAGAAATTCGTGTAAGGCCTTATTAGTATTTAAATTAGGGTTTTAAAGAGTGAACTAGGGTTAGCCACCTTATAAATAGGCTAACCTAGGTTGTAAACTTCATAAGGGAATCAAATTATAAACTTTGAGAGTTTTTCTCTTGGCTTAGCTGAAATTCTTTAGAGAGATTGATGCGGAACCCTAGCCTATATGCCAAACTAGAACGCCAACATACCATGAATATTGAACATAAATAAGATAATAAACCCCCAATCTAAAGAACCCCCAAACAAGATTGATTGGAAACGCTTATGATAGATTGATTTAGAAAACAAGAAGAAGAAGAATCAAGCATACATTAATCATGCAAATAGCCTAAGTCTAATTCTTCATGCAATAGCAAGAATCAATAATAAATTAACTCTCACAAATTCGGCCAAGCCAAAGAAAACTCTCATTAATCAAAATTCAAGTGTCTTACAAATGAAGAATTCAGCCCTTTATATAGGCTAGGCAGCCACCCCTCCCTAGAAGAATTAAAATCAAACACTAACTCTAAGAGATAAATAATAAAATAAATAAAAAAGATAATTCCTAACCTTTATCTACATGTATTTGGCCATAATATGGACTAAGTACATGAAGAAATAAAGATAAATACAATTTGAGAATAATCCTAACAGCTAGTGATGATAAATATGCTTATTATCCTAAGAAAATGAATGAATGAATGTAGACTTAATGTTGGCTAAAAGTGAATTTCGGCTAGCCCTTTAAAGATATGGTCAAGCTATTATTTCTCCCTCAAACTCTACTTAATAATATCCCAAAATAATAAGTATTTATCAAGGAAAATCCATTCCTAAAATTTAGGACCCTAAGTTCACCAATGTAGGCCTAAACCTAAATCTGACCCAAACCCATTAAAATTCAATTCTCCCATGTAAAATTCGGCCCCCTTAGGTATTCTAAGCCTCAAATAGTTATTTTGGCCCAACTCTTTGGAAGAGATAAGCCCAACTTTAGCCTACCCACTTAAACTACCCAAAACAGTAAAATAAGCCCAAAATAAAGCAAACCTATTCTAATAAAGCCCAATTCATTTTCCTAGGTTCTAGGCTGCCCAAATATACTTAATTAAATGTTACATAAAGAATAGAAACTAAATAAAGTAGCTTGAAGGCCCATTGCACCATTCGGCCTACACTTGTCTTCATAGTCCAATTTAGCTTCTTTCTCTTCTTGAACTTGCATCTTCTGCACATAGTTTCATGAATGCTTGTAGGACTTCTTTAAGCTTCTTTGACCTTGCTCTTGTTATTAGTCCTTGAGGAAATGCTAGTTCATCTTTCTTGTTGTCAGCATGCTTGGTCGTGCTCATATCAGAGATTGTGAGATTCAATTTAACACATACTTTTATAATCTATTCTTAGGTTAAACTGCCCATCAGATCACCCATCCTTGGATTTCCCTGGCCCGGGCACTTTTATCCTTAAAATTTTTCTCGATTTCTTTGCCTTAATTACCCTAAAATTTATCCTAAGGTAACTATTTATGTTCTACATCATACCATGCATGATAAATAAAAATTTGGTGCATTATAATTCTCCCTCACTAAATAAAATTTCATCCCCAAAATTTACCTGAATTAAACAAGTGCGGATATTGCTATCTCATTGTTTCTTCAGGTCCCAGGTGGCCTCTTCCACATTATGTCTTATCCATAGCACTTTGATCAACGAGATCTGCTTGTTCCATAGTTGTTTAATTTCTTGGACTAAAATTCTCATCGATTTTTCATCACTTAAATAAGGTCTTAGTTGAATCTCCTTTGAAGTAATAATGTGATAAGAGTCCGAATGATATCTCTATAACATAGAAACATGGAATACATCGTGGATCCTTTCCAATTCAGAAGGTAGCTTTAATATGTAAGCCACTGGCCAACACATTGTATCACTTTATAAGGCCCAATAAATCTGGGATTGAACTTACCTTTTTTTCCAAATCGAAGAACTTTTTCGCCATGGCGAAACTTTCAAAAATACCTTATCCCCCACATTAAATTCTTTCTCTTTAAATTTGTATACGATTTTTGTCCATCTATTACTACTTTCAAGTTGTCTCTGATTAGCTTCACATTCTCTTCTGTTTCCTTGATCACGTATGGTCCAACTAGCTTGCTCTCACTTAATTCAGTCTAACATAAGGGTGTTATGCATTTCCTCCCATTTAGGGCTTCATATGGTGCCATTTTAATGGTAGATTGATAACTATTATTGTAGGTAAATTTTACTAGTGGAAGGTATCTCTCCTAGCTGCTAGCAAATTACAATACACAACATCATAACATATCTTCTAGGAGTTGTATCACTTGCTCGGATTGGCCATCTGTTTGTGGGTGAAAAGTTGCACTATAATCTAGTCAGGTTCCTAATGCCTCTTGAAGTTTCTACCAAAATCTAAAAGCAAATCGTGGATCCCTATCAGAAATAATAGAAATAGGTATGCCATGCAATCTCACAATTTCATTCACATATATTTCTACTAACTTGGATAAGGAAAAGTCCGATCTCACAGAAAGAAAATGACATGACTTAGTCATTCTATCTACTATCACCCAAATGGAGTTATGCTGCTTCCTGGTAAGTGGCAGCCCGAACACAAAATCCATAGTAATTTGCTCCCATTTCCATTGGGGAATAGGGATGGGATGTAATAAGCATGATGGGACTTGATGTTCAGCTTTTACTTGCTAACATATTAAGCATTTAGCCACAAAATTGGCTATTTCTCTCTTCATTCCTGGCCCCCAATATGATTTCTTTAGTTCCTGATACATTTTGTTACTGCCTGGATGCATGGTATAGCGGCTACTATGAGCTTCAATCAAGATACTTTTCTTCAATTCCATGTTATCGGGTACACATACTCTGCCTTTATAATATAGATAATCATAATGGCTAAGAGAGAATTCAACACCTTTACCCACTTGTATTTATGGATGAGAGATAATAGAGGCTAACCTATCATCCTACCTCTGAGTAGTCTTTACTTGCTGGAGTCAATTCGGTCCCAATTGCATTTTAGCTATGAGTGCTCCATTTTGTGCTACATTTAACTTTAGCTTCATAGCTCGCAATGCTATTAGGTATTCTCTACTAAGTGCATCAGCCACAATATTCTCTTTGCTAGGATGGTAGTCTATCAATTAGTCATAGTCTTTGGTGAGTTCCAACCATCGCCTCTGTCTTAAATTAAGTTTTTTTTGTGTCAGCAAAAATTTTAGACTTTTATGGTCAGTGTAAATATAGCATCTTTCCCCATATAAGTAATGTATCCATAACTTCAAGGCAAATACAATGGTTGCTAACTCCAAATCATTGGTAGGATAATTTTTTTCTTGTGGTTTTAATTGTCTAGAAGCATAGGCCATTACTTTTCCTTCCTGCATAAGCACACACCTTAACGCACTTCTGGAGGCATCACTGTAAATAACATATGGTTTACCTGAAAGCGGGTTGCAAAAGAAATAGGAGCTTCAGTCAACATATTCTTCAATTTCTCCAAGCTTTCCTAACATTTCTCAGTCCACTCAAATTTGGCATTCTTCTGTAAAAGCTTAGTAAGTGGAAAAGCTATCATGGAGAATCCCTTCATAAACCTCTTGTAATATCTAGCTAACCCAAGAAAACTTCAAATTTTGGGAACATTTTTTGGTTGCTTCCAATCAAGAATGGCTTCAATCTTCTTAGGATCTACTTTAATGCCTTCTGCTGAAACCACATGGCCAAGAAAAGTAACTTTATTCAGCTAAAATTCACATTTGTTGAATTTAGCATATAGTTGTTTATCTCTCAATTTCTGTAGAATAATTCTTAAGTGCTAATCATATTCTTCTAGTGTTTTAGAATAGATCAAGATGTCATCAATGAACACCACCACAAATTGATCCAAGTATGGATGGAAAATGCGATTCATTAAATTCATAAAAGTAGCTGATGCATTAGTGAGACCAAAGGGCATAACCACAAATTCATAATGCCCATATCTGGTATGAAAAACAGTCTTTGAGACATCATTTTCTTTTACTCCAAGCTGATAATAAGTCATCAATTCTAGGTAATGGATATTTGTTTTTAATGGTGACTTTGTTCAGTTGCCTATAGTCAATGCATAGTCGAAGAGATCCATCTTTCATCTTCACAAATAATACTGGAGCTCCCTAGGGAGAAACACTCGAACAGATGAAGCCTTTTTCTAACAATTCCTGCAACTGAATCTTCGATTCCTTTAATTCTGCTAGTGCCATGTGATAAAGAGCCATCGTAATAGGTGTTGTACCTAGCAAGACATCAATGGTAAATTTAACTTTCCTTTCTTAAGGCAATCTTGGTAAGTCATTAAGAAAGTCTCTAACTGTAGGTATATCACTAACTTTTGGTTTCTCCACTTCAGTTTCAATAACAGAGGCCAAATAAGCTGTACACCTTTTTCTAATACACCTGTGTGCTGTGGTAATCGAGATAACATCGGATAAGAAGTTAGATCATTCCCCTACAATAGTGATTTCTTTGTTTTTGGGAGTCTTTAAAGTAATCCTGATATGAGCACGACCAAGCACAATGGCAACAAGAAAGATGAACTAGCATTTCCTCAAGGACCAAGAACAAGAGCAAGGTCAAAGAAGCTTAAAGAAGTCCTACAAGCATTCATGAAACCTTATGTGGAGAAGATGCAAGTTCAAGAAAAGAAAGAAGCTAAATTGGACTATGAAGACAAGTGTAGGCTGAATGGTGCAATGGGCCTTCAAGCTACTTTATTTAGTTTCTATTCTTTATGTAACATTTAATTAAGTATATTTGGGCAGCCTAGAACCTAGGAAAATGAATTGGGCTTTATTAGAATAGGTTTGCTTTATTTTGGGCTTATTTTACTATTTTGGGTAGTTTAAGTGGGTAGGCTAAAGTTGGGCTTATCTCTTCTAAAGAGTTGGGCAGAAATAACTATTTGAGGCTTAGAATACCTAAGGGGGCCAAATTTTACATAGAAGAGTTGAATTTTAATGGGTTTGGGTCAGATTTGGGTTTAGGCCTACATTGGTGAACTTAGGGTCCTAAATTTTAGGAATGGATTTTCCTTGATAAATACTTATTATTTTGGGATATTATTAAGTAGAGTTTGAGGGAGAAATAATAGCTTGACCATATCTTTAAAGGGCAACAAAGACAGGGTTTTTTTTATTATTTTTTTAAATTCTGAATTTTTCTTGCTTTTCTCCTCTCTTTTTCTTCTTCATTTCTCTCACCTATGGAGAGGAGAGAAGTTTATTAAAAAAATTTAATAAATTTGTCTAAATTACCCAACCACCATTATCACATAAGTAGACAAAAAGCAATTAAAGATTTTGTTACAGACAACATAAAATACGTAATCATAATACACTTGCTCTAATTTTCTTTGGCTCTATTTAAACACTCTCCCTTACACCAAAACAACACATACAAAATCTTAGGCTACCTCGCTAGATAGGTAGTGAAGGAGAATGATAAGCAACAGCACTACCAATAGCAGCGGAGCAGCCACAATGGAGGGAGGAGGCGTGGTGGTGTGTCCGAAATCTCCGAACATTCAATGGCTGAAAAAGGGTCCTTGGACGGCTGCAGAAGATGCAATCTTGATAGAGTACGTGAAGAAACATGGTGAAGGGAATTGGAATTCTGTGCAGGAGAACTCAGGGTTATTAAGGTGTGGTAAAAGCTGTAGGCTTCGATGGGCAAATCATTTGAGACCTAATCTCAAAAAAGGCTCTTTTACCCCTGAAGAAGAGAGGATCATCATCGAACTTCACGCCAAGCTTGGTAACAAATGGGCTCGCATGGCTTCTCAGGTAATTTATATAATTGTTTTGGTGCTTACCATATAAATTATATGCATATTTATACTTTTTCCATTTTTGATTGTGATATTTGATCTCAGGCGTATTTCTTTATATTTATGCATTGTTATTTCTTTTTCCTTTTGACCTTTGCCTAGCCTATATAAAGGGCTGAATTCTTCATTTGTAAGACACTTGAATTTTGATTAATGAGAATTTTCTTTGGCTTGGCCGAATTTGTGAGAGTTAATTTATTATTGATTCTTGCTATTTCATGAAGAATTAGACTTAGGCTATTTGCATGATTAATGTATGCTTGATTCTTCTTCTTCTTGTTTTCTAAATCAATCTATCATAAGTGTTTCCAATCAATCTTGTTTGGGGGTTCTTTAGATTGGGGGTTTATTATCTTATTTATGTTCAATATTCATGGTATGTTGGCGTTCTAGTTTGGCATATAGGCTGGGGTTCCGCATTAATTGGTATCAGAGCATAGGCTAAGGGGTAAATTCTTAACTATCCTTTAATTTTGCTTTTAAACTTCAATTTTCTATTTTAGCCGAATAGGATCTTGCATCTAGTTCCTTATTTGGTTCTTGCGCTATTGTGTTAATTACCTATCCTTAAGTATTTGATCATTAGTTTGGTTAAAGTTATAAAAAAAAATAAAAAAAAATCAATTAGAAACAGCCTTGTTATCAATTTGGATTTACTATCTTGTTAAGTTTCATATTTGATCAATTAATGAATCTTGTGTTCTTGTTGAATCCGAATTTGCCATTGAATATATATCAAGCAAGAATTGGAGTTAGAACTTTCACAATTGGTTTGATTTCTTCGAGACCAGGTTAGCACTCCTAATTTTGGATTTGGGTTGTGTTTATTGCATGCTTTCTTTGATTTTTTTTTTGTTGAGTCTTACATCAAATTTGTTTAAACGAATCATTAGGTTTAGTTAAACATCGCGTTTAAGTGCATCCGTCGTGTCCATTTTCTTCATTCTAAGTTTTCAATTTGTGTGTCTAAGCTATTTTTGGTTCCAATTACACTAGTTTGACATATTGCACATTGTTGAACATATATTATAGTGCATGAAATCTTCTTCTTGTGTACTAATTTTTGATTTTTGTTCAAATAGGTCAATTTGCCTCTAGAATTAGTATCTTTGCTGTTCTTGTTAGGTTTTTCATTGTTCCCTTTATCAAATTACTTAATTGTGCATATTTGTTTGAGTTTGTTTCTGAAGTGCAATTGTGAGATATCAATTTGTGAGTTGAGAGACAAACACGTGAGGTTGAGTGAATTATTTCCTTTATTTGTTTATTTAAAGTTTAAAGATGTCCGAAATCAATAGTAAAGAGGAAACCGAGATTGTGCCTAATAATAAGTTTATGTACAAAGCTTTTATGGATAGTTTGCAAAAGCTAAATCTCAGGATAGACAGTCTGGAAGATAGCCTTAAAGGTTCCAAGGTTAAGTCTACAAGGGAGGAAGAGGTAGACCAGTTGTACAACGATGATGAGGAAGAGGAGGCTCATTCTTTTCCAAGAAGAGCAAGGAGGTATGACAACCGAATGGAGAGCCAAGACAACAATTTGAGTGCTACCAAGATGAAGATTCCACCATTCAAAGGTAAAAATGATGTGGATGCCTACCTTGATTGGGAAAGGAAGGTGGAGATGATCTTTTCATGCCACCACTATTCGGATGAGAAAAAGGTAAAACTTGCAGCCATTGAATTTTCTGATTATGCACTAATATGGTGGGATGAGTTATTGAAAAATAGGAAGAGAAATGGGGAACTCCCTATCACTTCTTGGGAGGAAATGAAAAGAATCATGAGAAAGAAGTATGTGCCTAGTTACTATCATAGGGAACTCCACAATCAGTTACAAAGACTTACACAAGGATCTAGTTCTGTGGAGGATTACTACAAAGAAATGGAGATGCTCATGATTAAAGCAAGCATTGTGGAGGATGAATATCAAATGATGTCACGCTTTTTGGGAGGTATGAATAGAGAACTTGCTGATATTGTTGAATTACAGCATTATGTGGATATGGATGATTTGGTGAACATCGCAATAAAAGTGGAGAGACAACGAAGTAGACGTGGGACATCCAAGTCCTATTCAAATTCCAATAACAACAAATGGAATTCAAAGTGGAACAAGGGAAACTCAAAAAAGGAATCCACTACCAAGTACCAGTTCAATTCCAAAGAGAAAATGGTCACTGCACAAAAAGGTACTTCTGAAACAACCCTTAAAACTAATAGACATAGGGACATTCAATGTTTCAAATGCAAGGGACGTGGTCATTATGCTAATGAATGTGGGAATAAAAAGACCATGATAATAAGGGGGGATGAAATTATTTCTGATTCTGAATCTGATGAGAATTGTGATGATATGCCACCTTTGGAGGATTGTTTTGATCTAGATGAAAATGTAGAATATCCTGTTCAAGGGGAGTCCTTAGTTGTATTGCGTGCATTGAATGTAAATGTGAAAGAAGAAGGACTAGAACAGAGGGAAAACATCTTTCATACTAGGTGTTTAATAGGTGAAAAAGTCTGTAGTATGATAATTGATGGGGGCAGTTGTGTTAATGTTGCTAGTACAGTCTTAGTTGATAAATTAGGACTTAAAACTGAGAAACACCCTAACCCATACAGACTTCAGTGGTTGAATGATAGTGGGAAGTAAAGGTGACCAAACGTGTAACTGTATTATTTTCCATCGGTAAATATGAAGATAAAGTCATTTGTGATGTTGTACCTATGCATGCTAGTCATATTTTGCTAGGAAGGCCTTGGCAATATGATAGGCGTATATTACATGATGGATTTAGAAATAGGTACACTTTTGCATTTAAAGGATGTAAACACACACTTGCCCCATTGGCACCTAAAGAGTTATATGCAGATCAAGTAAAGATACATCAATCTGCAAAAGAGGTAAAGGGAAGTGAGAAAGAAAAGAAAAATGAGAGAAAAGAGGCCAGTAGTGAAAATAATAAAAGTAAAGGCTCAACTGTGAGAGACTGCACTAGTGAGAAAAAGAAAGAGAGAAGTGCAAGAGAGAAGAAGTTAATGTGTGCTGAGGTAAAAGGAGAGCAGAGTGAGCCGATTGAAAAATTTAGCAAATACTCCTTTTATGCAAAAGAAAGAGAGTTGAGGAATGCATACTTAGGCATGAGAGCTTTAGTACTTTTGAGGTTTAAGGACAATTATTTCTCTGAAACTAACCTTGACCCAAATTTACCTAGTTCTTTTTCTAAGTTATTGCAGGATTATAAAGATGTCTTCCCCGAGGAGATACCACCTGGGTTGCCACCAATTAGAGGGATTGAACATCAAATCGACTTTGTTCCTGGTGCACAAATTCCAAATCGTCCAGCTTATCGAAGCAATCCGGAGGAAATAAAGGAGTTGCAAAGACAAGTGGAGGAACTTTTAGCAAAAGGACACGTGAGAGAAAGCCTAAGTCCTTGTGCTGTACCTGTTCTTTTGGTACCTAAAAAGGATGGAACCATGCGCATGTGTGTTGATTGTCGAGCAGTTAACAAAATCTCTGTAAAGTATCGCCATCCCATTCTTAGGTTAGATGATATGCTTGAAGAGTTAAATGGCGCTATAATATTCACTAAAATTGACTTGAAAAGTGGTTATCATCAAATTAGGATGAAATTAGGTGATGAATGGAAAACTGCCTTTAAAACAAAATATGGTTTGTATGAATGGTTGGTTATGCCTTTTGGCTTAACTAATGCGCCTAGCACATTTATGAGACTCATGAACCATGTTTTGCGTGAATTCTTAGGTAAATTTGTTGTTGTGTATTTTGATGATATCTTGATTTACAGCAAAAACCTAAAAGAGCATTTAAGGCATGTTGAACTTGTGTTAGCTGTTTTGAGAGAACAACAATTGTATGCTAATTTGAAGAAATGCACATTTTGTGTTGATAGTGTTGTTTTCTTAGGATTTGTTGTTAGTGCACGTGGTCTTGAGGTAGATAATGAAAAGGTTAAGGCTATCCAAGAATGGCCAACACCTGAGAATGCAAGTGAGGTGAGGAGCTTTCATGGTTTAGCAAGTTTCTATAGGAGATTTGTTAAGGATTTTTCTACTATTGTTGCACCTCTAAATGAAATCATTAAAAAGTCTGTTGGTTTTAAATGGGGTAAAGAGTAGGAAGATGCTTTTAATGTTTTGAAAGATAACTTGTGTACTGCTCCTGTTTTGAAATTACCTGATTTTTCTAAGACTTTTGAGGTTGAATGTGATGCTTCTGGGATTGGTATAGGTGCTATTTTGATGCAGGAAAATCGCCCAATAGCATACTTTAGTGAGAAGTTGAGTGGACCACAGCTGAATTACTGTACCTATGATAAAAAGTTCTATGCATTGGTGAGAGCTCTTGAGGTTTGGGAACACTACCTTTTGCCTAAAGAATTCGTGATACACACAGATCACCAGTCTCTCAAATATCTGAAGGGACAAGGTAAGTTGAATAGAAGGCATGGTAAGTGGGTAGAGTACCTTGACACTTTTCCATATGTAATTAAGTACAAGCAAGGTAAAGATAATGTTGTTGCCGATGCACTTTGTAGGAGATATGCATTGATTTCTATGCTTAGTTCTAAATTGTTAGGTTTTGAGCATTTGAAAGAAATGTATGATCATGATTATGATTTTGGTGAAGTGTACAAGGCATGTGTACATTATGCATTTAATAAGTTCTATAGACATGATGGGTTTCTTTTTAGAGGAAAACAACTATGTATACCTGCATGTTCTCTTAGAGAGTTGCTTGTGAAGGAATCGCATAGTGGGGGATTAATGGGACACTTTGGCGTGAAAAAGACTTTAGACATGCTTAATGAACATTTTTATTGGCCTAATATGCGAAAAAGTGTTGAAAAAGTGTGTGCTCAATGTTTTGCATGTAAACAGGCTAAGTCTAAGTCCTTAAATCAAGGTTTGTATACTCCTTTGCCTGTTCCTACTGAACCTTGGACTGACATTTCTATGGACTTCATTGTAGGTTTACCTAGGACAAAAAGGGGAAGGGATAGTGTGTCTGTTGTAGTGGACCGATTTAGTAAAATGGCACATTTTATTGCCTGTCATAAAACTGATGATGCAACAAACATAGCTGATTTATTTTTTAGGGAAGTAGTTCGATTGCATGGTATACCTAGGACTATTATCTCAGATCGGGATTCTAAGTTCCTAAGTCACTTTTGGCGTGTTCTGTGGGGTAAACTTGGTACTAAACTTGTGTTTTCCACTACTTGTCATCCACAAACAGATGGCCAAACCGAAGTTGTTAATAGAACTTTAGGAACTATGTTGCGTGCTATAATTGGTAAGAATATTAAAACTTGGGAAGAATGTTTACCATTTGTTGAGTTCGCTTATAATCGTGCAATTCATACTTCTACAGGTTTTTCACCTTTTGAAATTGTGTATGGTTTTAATCCATTGACTGTTTTGGATTTGATGCCTTTACCTTTGAATGAACTTTCTAACTTAGATGGTAAGGCTAAGGCTGATTTGGTTAAGACAATACACACGAAAGCACGTGAGCATATTGAGAAGAAGAACAAAATGTATGCAAAGCAGGCTAACAAGGGCCGTAAGCAAGTGATATTCGAACCAGGAGATTGGGTTTGGATCCATATGCGTAAAGAGAGGTTTCCTAATCAAAGGAAGTCTAAACTTGATGTAAGAGGAGATGGACCATTTCAAGTGCTGAAACGGATCAATGACAATGCATACAAGATTGATTTGCCAGGTGAATATGGTGTAAGTGCAACTTTTAATATTTCTGACTTATCTCCATTTGACTATGATTCAGATTCGAGGACGAATCCTTTCGAAGGGGGAGGGGATGATATGAGCACGACCAAGCACAATGGCAACAAGAAAGATGAACTAGCATTTCCTCAAGGACCAATAACAAGAGCAAGGTCAAAGAAGCTTAAAGAAGTCCTACAAGCATTCATGAAACCTTATGTGGAGAAGATGCAAGTTCAAGAAGAGAAAGAAGCTAAATTGGACTATGAAGACAAGTGTAGGCCGAATGGTGCAATGGGCCTTCAAGCTACTTTATTTAGTTTCTATTCTTTATGTAACATTTAATTAAGTATATTTGGGCAGCCTAGAACCTAGGAAAACGAATTGGGCTTTATTAGAATAGGTTTGCTTTATTTTGGGCTTATTTTACTGTTTTGGGTAGTTTAAGTGGGTAGGCTAAAGTTGGGCTTATCTCTTCTAAAGAGTTGGGCCAAAATAACTATTTGAGGCTTAGAATACCTAAGGGGGCCGAATTTTACATGGGCGAATTGAATTTTAATGGGTTTGGGTCAGATTTAGGTTTAGGCCTACATTGGTGAACTTAGGGTCCTAAATTTTAGGAATGGATTTTCCTTGATAAATATTTATTATTTTGGGATATTATTAAGTAGAGTTTGAGGGAGAAATAATAGCTTGACCATATCTTTAAAGGGCTGGCCGAAATTGACTTGTAGCCAACATTAAGTCTACATTCATTCATTCATTTTCTTAGGATTAATCTCAAATTGTATTTATCTTTATTTCTTCATGTACTTAGTCCATATTATGGCCAAATACATGTAGATAAAGGTTAGAAATTATCTTTGTTATTTATTTTATTATTTATCTCTTAGAGTTAGTGTTTGATTTTAATTCATCTAGGGAGGGGTGGCTGCCTAGCCTATATAAAGGGCTGAATTCTTCATTTGTAAGACACTTGAATTTTGATTAATGAGAATTTTCTTTGGCTTGGCCGAATTTGTGAGAGTTAATTTATTATTGATTCTTGCTATTGCATGAAGAATTAGACTTAGGCTATTTGCATGATTAATGTATGCTTGATTCTTCTTCTTCTTGTTTTCTAAATCAATCTATCATAAGCGTTTCCAATCAATCTTGTTTGGGGGTTCTTTAGATTGGGGGTTTATTATCTTATTTATGTTCAATATTCATGGTATGTTGGCGTTCTAGTTTGGCATATAGGCTGGGGTTCCGCATCAAATCCTTTTCAAGTGACAGTCAACTATCACCTGGTGCTTGTAAAGCCAATTCATTCCCAAGATAAACATCAAACTCATGGAATGGAAGTTCAATCAGATTTGCAGGGAAGGTAGCCTGCTGTATCTGGATGGGGCAATCCCTATATATCTTGTTCAAAACCACACTATGACCCAATGAGTTGCTCACCAAGATATCCTGATCTAACTATACTTTTTATAACCTTTTTCCCTATGTGATTCTGGTGCTCAAATAAGAATGTGTGGACCCAGGATCTATCACTGCACATACAACATCATCAAATAGATAAAATTTACCTAAAATCACATCTGGCATGTCCCGATCCTCTTGAGCTCTGACTACATATGCCCTGCCAAGAGAAGGCCTATCTATAGTTAGTGGAGCTGGAGTACTACCTCGGGTGGATGCAGCCTTAGTAGTTCCACCTTTACCTCGACCTTGAGCTGAAGTGATAGCTTGTATGCCAGCAGGAGTCTGAGCAACTAATGTGGTAACCTGTGTCTGTCCTCTCGGATAATTCCTCCATAATTGCTCTCATGACCCACAATTCAAGCATGACCCTATCAATCTCTATCACTTCCCTCAATGTCATCGTCCATAATGCTCACAAACTGGTACCTCATATCTGCCAGCTTTAAAACCTTGAGGAGCATTACCCACTAATGCCATAAAAGGGGCTACTTGAGCTGTAGTATGCTGGCTCCTTGCTGATATAGCCATGGAATTCTATGGAGGAGCTACAGTAGAACCCCTAGTTCTTTTATTGGACCCACTATCTGATGCTCCTGAAGTCGGTCTCCTTCTTTGCTTAAATCAGGCTCGTTTGTTCACTTTTTCCTACTGAATAGTCTCTATTCTGATTGCTGCATCAACTAATTCCATCTTGTTTGTGTACTCCCTCACTGCTAGAACTCTTCTTAAATCACTATGAAGTCCCCTCTCGAACAGTTGACACATCTTTTTTGGTGGAAATCGATAATCCCTTATATAGAAACTGAGTCTTTCAAACTCTCTGTCATACTCCATCATAGTCCGAGTACCCTGGCGCAATTGCCAAAAGGCCTCCTCTATAGCTTTCAAGTATTATTTGCCCACATACTTATCCTTGAATTGCTAATAGAAATAGTGCCAGGTAATCTGCTTAGTTAGGGTGTGGCGCCCGATTGTATCCCACCATACATAGGTTTGACCCTGGAATAAAGCCACAGCTCCTTTTAATTTTTCCTCTAGTGGGCTGTGAGTAATTTCAAATAATCTTTCAATTTTATTAAGCCACTCTTCTGCTTCCATGGCTGTAATCTATCCTCGACCATAAAAATCCTCTACTCCTAACCTTCTTAATTGTTCTAGAATAGCTCTTCTAGGTGGCTGAGATGATGATGGCTGTTGAGCCAGAGCTAAATCCTAAAATCTCTAGAAATACTCCACCATCATCTGCATAACATCAACTGGTGTAGGAGGCGAAGGAGCCTGAGGCACTAGCACAGGAGTGCGCTTGGTAGGCTATTGTGATCTAGTACTTGGTATAGACTCTTGTACCTCCAGACTTGCTGAGGCCTCGCCTGAGCATCACTCAAATACTTAGCAATTTGTCGAGATTTGGAAGCCATGGCCAATACTGAAATACACAAGGAACAAGTAAGTTTTAAATTCTAAGATTTATGTCACCTTAATGTGGCATGTACAAACCAGATCTCATTCATTCTCCCCATCAATACCACTTATATTAACTCCGATCTTAGAACCGTCTAAACTACATTCTGATATCATTAAATGTGACATCCTACATTTACTCTTTTCCAATATTTAAATTCTGAGATTAATATGGCTCATTGTTTATTCATTTGTCATTATTATCGATGATTGATGGAATTTCAGCAGCATGAAGGTTTAAATTTCGCTCCCAATATACTTTTTCTCCTCTTCCAATACTTCATTCAACAACATTGCACTTCTATATCCTATCTCACACACAAGTATTTCTCAAGTACCCTATCTCATACATTCACATACATCAATACCATCAATTCATAGCATAATTTAATTTATAGGCCATAATTATGTATACATATTTACAAGTCTATTATATTTATACAAGCCAGTTCACAACAAAAATGTAAAGGAACTTCCATGTGTACATGCCACATCCTACCCTTCAAATTCCATCACTGTACCTGTTTCTGTGTGTAGTCAAACAAAACCAAGCACTAAGCAAACTTATCGCTTAGTGGTTGATGCATTTACATACAATTTCACTTATCTTGTTGCTTAATTTAGGCCTAATTACCAAATTATCACTTAAAAGTTTTATTTAGTAATTTAATTCAATTTTATTCTTTTGATACTATAATCTACTATTAAATATCATAATAGTTATTTTTATCATTTAATTTCTTTTATTTACCCAATTAAGTGAAAATTTCCAATTAAGTCCCTAAGTTTGACTTTTTTTAATTTTGACCAACTTGACCTAGTTGACTTTCTTTAACTTTTAGATAAATTTTAACGCATAAATTACAATTTAGTCCCTTAAAATTTTCCTAAGAGTGAGAAAATTATAGTTTAGTCCCTGAACTATATTTTAATTACAATTTTTCCCTTTTTAGTTCGGTTAACTATTTTAACCTCATTGTTCATCTGCTTAACCTTAAATTACCATTTTACCCCGGTTCATCACATAATTACCATTTAACCCTTATTTGACTTATTAATCTCATTTTTCATCTTATTAAATTCTTATTGATATTTTTAATATACGTAATGCCATAATTAGTTTTCATTTTCGATTTATATGAAAAATTACAATTTTGCCCCTAGTTGTCACCAGTGGAAATCCTCGAATTGGATAAACGGGATGAAGGCTTCAGCAAAGCCAATGTGCTGGAGGGATCATATAATATAGGGTACGATACCACATTCCCTTGTGTATCATATAATCTCAATGCACTCAAGGGATTGTACAACATGGGGTACGATACTGGATTCTCTAGTATGCTGTATAATGAGCCGACTAAGCAATGTAATTACATTTTGCTGTACAATCTAATTAGATTCACAATATTACCGCGGTATATATGCCCCTATGGTTAGCCATTCTATCCTAGGGTCCTGGATTACCCACTGTACACTAAGGGTAGTAATAATAATCATATTATATTACATTTTTACACTATTACCATTGTAATTATATTATATTGACCATCATTAGGACCAATTTTACATCCGTATAGGCTAATCAATCATGCATTCCATACATAAAGATCTCATACCATAAGAAAATCATGAAATCATGCCATTAACCTTACCTTTACCATTCGACCACTTAAGGAAGTCAAACATTCATAATGTTTTATCTTATTCAAAGGCCATACATCGGTTTTTGACCAGTTTAATTATTAATATGGTGATATCTGCAAAATTTACCTTAACAATCCTAAGTTACTTACACTTCCATCATTATGTACACTTATACATAATTATGTATGTTAGTTATTTTTACTTTTTATCACTCTTAGCACATTTATTATGCCTTATATTGCCTAATTCCTATTAATTACATCATGATTATTCATCATATTATTAACTTACCCTACTTTATTTTCCAATTTTACTCAATTATGTTTAGTTACATAATATGAATTCTAGGTTAAATCCAACAAAATAGATGAATTGATGTGTAATTTGCATCCACTAACCTCTAATTTGCTTGAGAGGATCTTATTCCTTCTTCTTTTTGCCCTTGCCTTCTTTGGCTTTCTCTTCTTCCTGTTTTTCTTCTTTGGTAGAAAATTTAAGAAAGGAAATTATGAGTTTAAGCTAAAATTTTAGGCAATTTAAAACTACTACACTCTTTTCCTAACCATTCCCTACCTGCACATACAAATTTCCCCCATTAGTTCCACATAGAACTCACAAAGTCACAAAATTACACCTAATTTTTCTTACCTTATTTCTCAATTTCTTGACTTCTTCTTGCTATTAGAGGAAATGTTTTTATATCTAGGGATGAAATTTATGCTTTAGATTTGGAGGGAAAGAGCTTGAGTGAAAGAAAAATGGACGAGAAGAGACAAAGATGAGGGTTCTAATTTGGTAAGAAAGAGGGGAAGACCTGCTATATTTTTGCAGAGTTTTCCATATTTTTCTACCCCTTTACAACTGGTCTTTAAATTGGCAAAAGGAATGGTTAGGATTCATCTATTTACTATTGAATCCAATGGCTTTAAATTAAGCCACATGTCACTCAATCACCCATTTACACACATCCTACTACTCTAGGATCACTCGTGTCTAATTATAACCTCCCCCAAATGACTAATATCTCCTCATATATTCAAAATTCCTGAATTTGACTCCCTGATCAACCCGATTTTAGTTTTGCATCCTGAATATACAATTTTTTTTCCTCATGTCAAAATGCCCTAAAATTTTCATTGCGTGTCATGTTATGTTCAAGAACACGTGGTTAAAATTTCAACCCATTCTGACATCATTTCAAAATACTTTTGGCTCTACCGGCCTGTGCAGCCAGTCTGAAACCCAAAATCCTAAAACTGCTTGAACATTAAATTTTCACTTTCAATAGGTCATTTAGGTTATTAATAACATGTTTGTGCAATCGAAATAATTTTTTGGAGGTCCGTATACTAATTCAAAGTCTAGTCAACCTTTCAATCAACCTTTTTTATAGTACCGAGTAAAAACTTCATTATCCCGTTTAAGGGTAAACCTAAGCTCAATTTCCACTCAAATTATATCACCAGATTTCGTCTCTACTTAGACTCTCTAAAATTCTCACGTGAGAGAAAGAGAGAACAAAAGTGGAGGTTTAAAAGGGACTCTTGGTCGGTCACCTAAAGAGGAAAAGAGAGCAAACCCTTTATCTCTCTATTTTATTTTTCAATGTAGATTTTGCTATAGTTGCTATGAAGAAGGGTTTTAAAGTTAGGTGTTCTAAGGTAGCAGGTTCTTCTTTTTTCCTACTTTATCTTCTTCTTTGCTTAAATAATAAAATTAATAGAGAGTTATATAGTTGGGTATTTATGAATATAATGATTCTCTGTAGAAGGTAAAGCTAATAAGAGCAATGGGAAGGAAATTTTAAAGGATTGAAGAATGAGTCTTAGAATTCATTAAGAGGTATGGGAACTATGAATAATCCTTGGTTTGTATGTGTGTGATTCTACTAAATTGAGATGAAACTATATCTATGTTAAGAATATTAAACTACAAATTTTGTATGAACAATTATAGATTTAATTGAGTAATGTAATAGATTGCTCAAAAATAGAGCTTTAGAACTGAAATGGTATGATTCCATATGAAAGGAAAGTTATATCCACTTGTATACATTTCTCAAAAGGAAGTTTAAGTTTACATTAAAAAAAACTGCCAATTAGCGACGGCACTATTTTCATCGCTAATTTTACGTCGAATTCACGAATGTTTTATAATTCCGTCGTGAGAAGGATATTTTCTTTTTTTTTTGTGACGAAATAGCGACAATCAATAAACAGTCGCTAATTATTGGCGGGAAGTATATGCGCTATGTTTTGCGATGGAATTAGCGACAAATATTTTCGTCGCTAAATTTATAATTTTTTATTCATGAAATTAGTTCGAGAAAATTTAGCAACAAAAAATTTTAGTCGCTAATTTTGGAGGGAAAATTTAGCCCCTTTTTTTTGCGACGGTTTAGCGACGAAAATTGTTCTGTCACTAATAAGTATTTTGTTACGGTAATACAATTAGCGACAGAAGTATTTAGTCGCTAATCCATCGCAAATAAATTAAAAAATAATTTTTTAATTTCACTCCCATAGTTTATGTATAATTTTAAGTAATTTTAATATAGACCATATAAAATGAATATTTTCTTTTGTAACAGAAAATTATAAATTATTTTATAAGTTGATAATAATTTTTTATCAATTATACCAAAATCGAATGTTATTTATTTAGAAAATTTACATTTTTAATCATAATAATAAACTAATTGTTACGATTATTATATATTTGCGTGTTCAAGATTAATAAAAATAAATATTTATAAAATTTATTATTTCATTTAAAATAATAATAAAAAAATTTGTAATTTATTTTTATTTTATAAAATTTAAATTAAATATTAAATTATTAGGAATTATATTGATTTCTTTATCAATTATCCCCAAATATAAACTTATTTATTTTTAAAAATTACATTTTTAATAATAATAATAATAGTAATAATATAATCGTTATAATTATTGAAGATTGATGATGTATTATAATAAATAATAAATACAAATATTTATATAATAATAATATAAAATTTATTATTTCATTTAAAATGAATATGAAAAATTTATGTTTTATTTTTATTTTGTTAAAATTTTGAGCAAATTTTAAATTATTAAAAATTTTAGTTTTACCTATTTACAAAATTATCCTTGAATATAAGGATAAAATGATGAAATTTGGTATGGGCATTTTAGTAATTTCAAAAATTTATCCTATATAATATTATTTTCTTATTTTCAATTAAATTTTTTAAAAATTTATAATTTTGATTATTCCAAGTATTATAATATAAATGAAAATACAAATACATATTTATTGTTACTAATTAAGATTAAAAATTATTTTTAAAAATTTGAGAATTAAAATTACAAAAAATTAATTAAATAAGATAAAAAAAAATCACATGGACTTAGAGCATGTGATCACTTTTAAAATATTTAATAATATTGACTAGATATTAACTATAATATTTTTTCTCTTCTCATATTGCTTTTTTTTTATTTTGTAATATATATGAACTTTGGGTGGGCCCTAAAATTAAAATACCATTTCCCAATTTTGAAAGTGTCCAAAGAATATTGAATATGAAATTTGAGATATTTGAAGTGTGCAAGTATATAGTCCAGAAAAAAAAAGTACATTTCCGGAAGAAAAAAAATATATTTTTTAAAAGTATTGAGTTTGCACACGTCATTTTTCTTCAATAAATGGCATGGCCTATTAATTAATTATTATTGATAACAAAAATATGTATTGGGGAGTGCATAATAATTTAGTTTTCAACATTCAGGCTTAGTCAGCATGAAATATTTTGAAAGACCACGGGACATAGTTTTAATTAGAATTTTGTATTGTTCGCACAAAATTGTTAGTTAGAACTATTCATCGCTATTTGTATCAAATTTAAAAAGGTGACATAAAAATTTTGAACTCTTATCCAAATAGCTGAGGCCTAATTGAATATTGGATTTAGTAATGAATAAAGGATCATGATTAAAGAGAGACCAAAATAAAGATCTTCGAACCTAATTTTCTCATTCTGTTAGAAATATTTCAAAATTATTGTACATAAATATTGGTAATGTGCCTTAAATATAAGCATTTTATAAATTTCATACTTTTATCAAGTTAAAAACGGGTTGCATAACATTAGATCAGATGTTATCTTTTAATATGACCGCAAAAACCACACGTATCTCCATAGTTAAAATATCTTTAAAGTATAAATACTTTTCCTATTAATTTTCTTTTCTATGATTTTAATACTAGGAATCAGAAAGATTAATTTGAGAAGATCTTTATTAGTTTTATCAGAAACTGTTAATATAGTTATTTTATATGTCATTTGATAATTTATAAGAATATCTAAGCTAAAAAATTATATTGTCAGTGGTTTAATATAGTTACTTTATATTAGATAAGAAATTATTTTATTAGTGGGTGATTCATGCCTATGGTACAAAATAAAATATCAGGATAAAATAGGCTTAAAAAAGTTGGCTGAATTGGAAAATGGAAATCACTATTGAGAATATCATTTAATTTTAATAATATTCTATAGACAATAATTATAAAATAATTTTTATAATAAATATGTATTCAATATATATATATATATATATATATATATATAGATTATATCTATGAATTAAATTAATAGTAATATATAGAAATGGGTCAAATTAATAGTAAGTTGCAAATTTCGTTTGGGCCATTAGTTAATTGAATAGGGATGTGGTTTGGCCCATTTAGTTCGCTGCATGTGGGACTATTAATAACAACTTGTATATTTTTTATTTATGTTTAAAATCTTAAGAAGGCCAAACCCTACTGCCACTTCATTCCTCCCAGCGTCGTCCACAACAAGCAGCCATCATTCCTTCTCTTCTTCCTTCTGTGCCTTTAAATTTATATTGCTTGCATTATGAGGCTCTAGATCTGTTAGAAGAATCTGAAGGTTATTTTGTTAAGAGGATCTTCAACAATTTTGCTGAGATCTTCAACAAGTAAGTAACATTTCTCTCTTTTTCTAAAGTTTATTTTCTTTAATCTTTACCTGTTTTGTTCATCTTTATTTCTTAGTTTCATTTTATGTGGGTTTTGTCTTTTAAATTTTTTGCATTTTATTTTTCTTCTTTATTGATTGCTCAAGTTTTTTAGAGCTCTATCGGCATTTGTGATTTATGTTTTTTTTTGTTCCATTTTTGTTTTGGGATATGGTGCGTGAGGTTTGAGGGTTGTCCAATAAGGCTATTCTTGTTGCAGTTGGGCTATAACTAATCTTACAACTCTTGATTTCATATTTGAGCTGGCTTATATATATATATATATATATTAAATTGTATTGTAGATGGCATTGTTGAGGTATAATTAGATAATAAAACCCATGTGGTAGAGCTAATGTTAATTTGTTGAAGATCTAATGCCACCAAATCCCTAATTTTGCTTCCAAAATGAGAAATAAAAATCGATATTTGTAATTAATATCTAAAACTTGAATTGTCCAAGTCTATAATTAATCTTTGATGGCCTACATGAACAAGTAAATATCATATAAAATATTTTACTTAAATGACATTATATAATTAACTTAGATAACATGACTAGCTAGGTGCTTAGGTAATTTAATGCAATTATAATTCATTGGCGCTATTTTATAAGTAGAGGATTCCCTCTTTTATTTGTTTTTCCAACTAGAAAAGCTTGGCACGTTTTCTTCTAGAATTAAGCCACGGTTTAATCAATACCATTGTCTTAGACTTGAAATAATTAATTAACTTTTTATTTTTTTTATTAAAAATTATTATTATTTTGGTTAGGATTATTTAATGCAGTAATTCCTAGAACAATATGTTTTTATAATCAACAATCATGCAACCGCCATGCTATTAGAAATAAATGCTGATTATATAAAATAGTTAGTCTTGTTTTTCTTCAAGTTTAATTGTCTTTACTGTTTCTGCATGTTAAACAAGAAGCAACCAAACCCAATCCATTATTTGTACATATCCCTTAGTTGGCTTTAATTTTGAAAATTGTAGTTGATGATTTCTTTTTTCAAAAGTAGATATTCTGTAAAATAGCTATGTTGAGTTTGGTTTTAACTAGATGACTTAGTAACTTAACAATAATTTTGAGATTAAAGGAATTTAATTCACTTCCCCAGTATATTTTTAACTCATCTCATGATTTTTTTTTACATAGAACGCAATGGCATAATTGAATCCACGAACACAAGTTTATAACTCTTTTGCAATGTTTAATAAAAAAAAGATAATATCAAATGGATTTTTTAAGTTTTTAATTTATGGGTTTTGCTCAATTTTGTTTTGTTTCTCTTCACTAATTGATATAAGGATTTAGTTATTAAATTTCTTGGGAGATGAAAAATGGGCTGAGGTAGCAGCAGAATTGTGAAAATAATTTCAGAAGTACCCTTCTTTTTTATGTTTTGTTTCACCTGGATTTTGCATTTCTTTCTTAATAAACTCATTATCTTCAATCTCTAGTATAAAGTTATAGTTATTATTGATTGAGTGAGATTCATAGTCTCGATTTCTTGTTGTACTATATTGTCTGCATCTTATAAGTTTTCTAATTAATTTGGTATGCTTAATCTTTCTTAAATTTTTGATGTGTGGCTGTAGTCTCCTCTATTCTGTAGAAACTAAAATTGTTGTTCTTTTTATGCGACGTTTCTGTTATCCCTCCCTCATGTGCAGTCAGTAGCTTTAATTATCTTTTTTTCTTTGAAGTAATAGGCTTAGTTTATAAAACAAATCAATGATAAACAATCGTATGTGTGAATTAAAAATAGTAATTCATTGTTATCTTAATGTTTTCTACCATAATAGTTAGATTTTTATCAAACTATTGGAAATTTGTCCTCACTTTGTTAAAATTTAAAAATGTAGATTAAATGAAATCCTCAGATCGTAATTGGATGTATAATCGGTGTGATAATATGGGAAGGACTAAATCCTCATTCATATATGGAATGAAGACCTTTGTTAAATTCGCCATTTCTCATCCTGAAGAAATGAGTGGTGATCATATTAGATGTCCGTGCAAAAACTGTAAGAATCGAAGGTTCCTTGACGTTGACACTGTTAGATATCACCTATTACGTGTGGGATTTGTTGAAGATTATTTGGTTTGGAATTGCCATGGAGAGATAAATGTGATGGCTTATGAAGAAAATCCTTTTGAATTAATCAATGAAACAAATTCAAATGTGGAGGCAATTAATCCGTACCAGCAAATGATATTTGATGTATGTAGGCCTAATTTGCAATTTGACACTCAAAATCAACATTTTAATCTAGAAGATCAAACTATTGGGAATCCTGACCTGCCTGGTCCATCGAATCCTAACCAACCCGGTCCATCGAATCCTTTGATAAATTCAGTGGATGAGCAGCCTAATCCACAATGTCAACAATTTTATGATCTTTTGGAATCTGGTAATGCATGGTTGTATACTGGTTGTGATAACCATTCTCAGCTTTCTATAGTTGCTAGGATGTTGCAAGCTAAATCCGAGTTTAATCTACTAGAGAGATTTTATGATGTAAATGTCCAACTATTTAAGGAAGCTTTGCCCGAAGGCAATATATTGCCTGAAAGTTTTTACCAAACTAAAAAACTCGTTCGAAGTCTGGGATTACCTGAAATGTATTGTGTAACACAAGAAATATATGTTGTTTCAAAAAATTGGTACATTAGGTGAGTTTAAACTCTCCTCCCATCCTGGCAATTGTAGTTAAATTAATTACTTGGGTTCTTTGGTTGATGGTTGCCTATTTTGTTCCATTCTCTACCTATTTACATTTGATGTTGCATGCTTGTGGGTTAATTATAAGCCTCTTCATACCTTGTTGTTAATCTTAATTTCTCACTGGTCTATGTAAGTTGCATTTTTGTTATATAGGTATGGCATGAGGTAGAGGACGATATAATGCCGGGAGAGGACATCGTGGGGGTCGATCTTAAATGGATTCAACTAATCCACCTTATGGAGGTATGCCAGATATCTTTAGAGATCCTGCAACATCTATTGCTCCACATCTTTTTGTGACAGATCCTCCTATTGGATCATGTAACCCACCAAGTTCCAACCCAAATCCTCCTGCAATTGATGCTTCATCTTTTGGACACCATGTAGCATCAACTCCCTCTTCGCACACTGCCAACAACACTACATTAACGACATGTGAGGAAAGTAATGGAACTAATAGTAAGTTATACATAACTGTTAACGAAAATGGAATGTAAGTACATCCATCCTATCAAACTGTGAAAGTGTTAAGAGGTTTAAAGTAATTGTATAACTTCAAAGCTTTATTATAATTCATTTTTTAGGTTGGACCCTTCTTCTCAGTGCTCAAGGTTTATATATACCGGCTTTTACCAGCGAATAGATTTGAATGGAGTTAGTTGGAAAGAGGTTTCCAAAAAGACCAAAGAATTTTATTTAGGAGAATTTAAGGTAATATATATATATATATATATATATATATATATATATAATCAAACTTAATGGTTATTTTCATTCATAACATAGGCATTCAAGTTACATTGAATTTACTCTATACTTGTATCTAATTGCACACTACTTGTAATATAATTGTAGAAGAAATGCTATTGGGATCTTGAAATCAATGATCTAATTAAGATAGGTTGGGAGACAAAGGCTGCCATTCGTTACAAGGATTTCTTTTACCATCAAAAGGAGTCCAAAGAAAAGCCGATAGGCTTTCCAGAACCTGTTTGGACTAGATGGAAATAGATTTTCAATCTCCCTACACGCACTGAAGTGTCCAAGCAAAAAAAGCTTAACCGTTGTGGAGGATCTAATCAAGATAAAGCTTCAGGATCATATACTAGTGGTTTAATTTATATTACTGAGCACATGTAACGAATGGTAAGTATATTATTATCTCTCTATTTATGTGACATCAAATATTCTGTTTATTAGATGCTAGTTATTGTTGATGATATGCCTATATGGGAGCTTGCTATTACTAATATACTTAATAGCTGGTTACTGTTGATGATATGTCTATATGGGAGCTTGCTATTACTAATATACTGAATAACTAGTTTTTGTTGATGATATGTCAGTTATTGATGATGATATGCCTATATGGGTGCATGCTATTACTAATATACTTAATAGCTAGTTATTATTGATGATATGCTGGTTATTGTTGATGATATATTGGTTATTATCGATGATATGACTATATGGGAGCTTGCTATTATTAATATAATTATTAGCTAATTATTGTTGATTGTATGCTGGTTATTGTTGGTTATTGTTGATTATATGTTGGTTATTGTTGATGATATGCTGCTTATTATTGTTGACGATATGCATATTGTTGCTTATATGCCTATATGGGAGCTTGCTATTTTTTAGGCTGGTGATATTAATTGGTCATATGGTTATGGGACTTTGCTGTCCTTTTTTTGATATTTGTTTGTTTTAAATTGATTATGCGCCTATGGATCAAAGTTTGTCAAATATAAGCTAAATCGTTATTGTTCAAGGTGAATCATCTGTAGATGAGACCGAGTTATTTTATGAGGTTGCACAACGCAATAAAAGAAGAAGATTATATGGATTGGGCTCATATGTCCCTCATGTTGGATCCAGTTCAGCTGCATCATGCCGTAGCTAGTACAACACTTTAACCAAGGAAGATGTCAAGGAAATTGTCATAGAAACCATTCGAGCATTGTTTCCTCACTTGGGGATTCAACAACCAGCTGTTGATCAGCCTAATACTGCTACTAATGGACCTGGACATGATGATGTTGTGCCTTCAGCTGCACAAGATGATCATCCACATAATGATTCTCCATCAGCTCATGGTGGTGGTTCTGCTTCCCAGTGATTTTAGTCACACTATATGTTTGATCGTTATTTTATTTATATGATACTATTGCCCCTATTAGTACAATAATATTTACTATTTTATTGTTTCATGATAGATTGAGGATAATATTATGTAATGTTTTAAATTATTATCTATATATGTGTATTTTGGAACATATTTTGATTTGGAATCAATATATATTTGTATGTGTGAGATCATTGCTGTTTACAGGTTGAAAATAAATAAATAACGATCATTGTATACAGGATTAAAATTTTAAAATACAGTAAAAGAAAAATTCAATTAATAATTTAGCGACGGATTTGCAACAGCAAATGTGTCGCTAATATGTAATAGATATAATTTGGGAAATAATTAGTGATCAAATTAGCAACAAATATGTCGTCGCTAAATTTTTTACTAAATTTTTAATTAGCGATGGAAAATGTAGTCGCTAAATATTATTATTATAATTCGGCGACTAATTAGGAATATAAATTAGTGACGAAAAAAATTATTTCGTCGCTAAATTATCGACTGAATTTGAATTCCATCGCTAATATATTTGCGACTGTTCATAGTGGCATCGCTAATTTACATTAGCGATGGAAAATAGGTAATTAGTGATGGAATTGTTCGTCGCTAATCAATAGTTTTTTTGTAGTGTTAGTTTTGTTCTCTAAACAATAAGGTACCAAGTTAAATTTATAGCAAAATCTACCATCTTTCTTTTAGAGCATGTTGCTCTATTTTATTGGTATCTTGATATTTAGAGTTTGAATAAGATGATTTCAAGTATATTTGATTAGTAAATGTATGAAGAAACAAAGTGTTAGAAGTGTATTGCAAAGAAAACAACTTTTGTTGACATTTTTTTACCAAGTAAACTAGGTTTTGAATTCTATAATTGATGATTGTCTAGGACAGACTGATGTACATGGCTGAGGCAATTTGGTCTCAGCCGTGTACAACCTTCTATTTCAAGGAAATGAAGGCTATATAGCAGAGACCATTTGGTCTTAGCAATGTACTCTCTTCTGGATTGAAACTACTTGGTTGTACATGGTAGAGACCATTTAATCTTATTCATGTACACCCTTCTATAATAAAGATGAGTTTTGGCACATTGTATAAACCATTATGTCTCAACTCTATGGCTCTTTTGTTTTTCTCCATACTTAGTATTTTGATACTAAAATGTTACCAATGAGTGTTATATTATTTTAAAGCAATTTAACCAAGAAAATGAGGGCATAACAAGCTCTACAATCATATCAAAGAATTATAGCACTATGATATATATACCAATCAATGAACCTAAATTAATATATAATCATATGACTTATACATATGTAGATATGACTTTAATATTATAATTAGAATAGTATAAGTACGTATGAATGCTCACACCATCATGATATCATAGGATCAAATATATTTATAGTATTGTAGTATCTACAAGCAATTGTGCAAATGCATGTGATTGTGTATATATTTAATTATTCAATAGAGGTTTAGACATGATAAATGAAATGTGTTTATAAATGATTTAATGCCTACGGTTAGAGTTCAGTTGTGGATAGATAGGCATGCCTATAGTGTAAAGTAACAGCTACTATAGTCTGACCCCACTTAAGTCCACAGTTATCCCCATTTGGGACCATAGTATTAACCCCATTGGATCCACAGGTTTTTATACCTTCAGGTATCCATAAAATTTAAGAACTATGGGTATTTATATGATTGATATCTAAGTATAGAACTTAGGTAGGCAAATTATAAGAGATGTATCAAAAGCACAATTATATAATTGTTATTAATGAACTATATGAGTTTATATTGTGTTTTTAATATTGATATAGTTTATTTTGTTCTTCCTTCTTACTTACAAGTTTACTATTATAATTAATATGAATGCAATATTATATCTCATGCATATTATGTGATTGTCCATGACCGTTGTTAGTGGTTGTTCAAAATAATTTATTCCCTACTAAGCTTTATAGCTTAGCATAGGTATTTTATCCATGTAGGTTCTTTAGCTAGGATTCTTTCTTAAGGATATAGTCTTCATCAAGAAGGCCAACCCAGGTCTTAAGAGAAGTTGGAAGTATGAAGCCCTTTTTTTGTCTTTGCATAACTTTTTGTATTAAGAATTTTATAATCGTGAGGATGTATATGTGAATGATAATTTTGTATTGTATAAGGCTTACTTTTACTAAATATAACAGCTTGAACATGTACTTATGATATGCCTTAACTTTTGATGAGTTTTTTTTTTGCATAGTAATGTATATTATAAGAAAGGCATGTAAACTTCTTAATGAGGAATGTAGTGATAACATGTATATGCCAGATTGATATAAAGGGTAAGAAAATAAGTCATAATTATACTAAATGATATATGTATGATGATAGAAATAGGTTATTAAATAAAGGATGTTACACTACATATAGCAAAATAAAGTCATTCGAAGCTAAAGAAGGGTCTGGTGACCTGTAGGACACTTATAAAGATGAGAAGGAAGTGGGGAATGAAGAACTAGTTCAAGCCATCACTATAAGTGGCAAAGTTATCCTTGAGATAGAGAAGCAACCAGTGCTTGCAGTGCCAGTTAATGAAAGATGCTTGCAAAGATTTTGAAGTGGGATTTATTAATGTAATCACCTTCTCATAGGTAGAAATTGGTTGAAGCCTTGTGTGAGTTAACTAATTACCACAACTATATATCCCTTTCTAAACTTCTAAAGGTAGTAAAGGGAGAGTCATATGAAAAGATCATCTTCACCGACATAAATTTACCTGTAGAAGGGCATGAGCATAATTGGCCCCTATGTATCAAAGCCAAAGTAAATGGCAAACCTACTGAATGTATTATGGTATATGATGTTTCTTTTATCAATGTATGTGCTTTCAAAGTCTAGGCTCACCATAATGTCTTATGAAAACTCTAAGAGCTGGATTGTTGGCACATTTAAAGCAATTGTGGAAAAATTCCCTATTGAGACCGAGCTTGAGTTTGTAGTGCTTTAGATCCCAGCTAATTTTTCTTTGTTATTAGGACAACCATAGTTCCACAAGCTAGGAGGGGTCCCTTCCATTTTGCATCAGATGGTCCAAATTCCATATGAGGTTGAAGTAGTTACTATTAATATAGCAAAGGAGAATTCAATCTTTGTGTTAGACATAGCTAATTAGCTATTCAATGGGTTCCATATAGCTATGATTGGCAATGAGGAAAAAGGAATGGAGTTTGGGAGTACTCAAGTTGTCAATGTGATGAAGAAAATGAGTTATTTGCTAGGTGTTAGACTAGGGAAAATTTCACAAGGGACCTATGAGCTTATTGCCCCTATTGGTCAAAAGGACAAAAAAGGTTTAGGCTACCTCACAAGACATAATGAGAAGAAGGCTAATTCAAAAAGAAAAAGTATTCCCTATATTTTGGAAAGTTTTGTGAAGGGATTTTGTGATGAAGACACTATAAAAAAGTTGATTTTACTAATGGAATTTACTGACGGATTAAATTTCATCATTAAAAAGAATATATCCATTGATAGATTAGTTATGGAACCATAAATTCATCGGTGAAAATGGAGAAGTTATAGAATGGTGATATTTTTAGTGATGGAGCATGAAAATGTCGGTATAATTGGTGGGAAGTAATGGGACCATTTTTTAGCAACAAAAATCTGCATTAGTAAAGATATTAAACATTTTAGTTATATAGAGAAAGAATTTTAGTCCACAATATAAATGATATTTTATTTTAGTGAAAGAATAACAACGATACTTTTTGTCCTTCAATAAATAATGGCGGCATATTTTAGCATAGCCTTTAACAAAGGAAATAAGGACGATATATGTAGCTATAAAACTATAAATTATTGCGACAGTCTATGCTATCTGTAATCCATCACTACTATTTTTATTAATACAAAATAAATATTTAAAATTTAATTTTTTTATTTTTTTAATAAAATATCATTTTTGTCTAAATAAACCCTTGACTATATATTTTTCCATTTTAATTACATAAAATTTTTCATGTAAAATAATTAATATATTTTAGTCATACACCTTCATTTTGATTATATATACAAAATTTTTTGTTTTATGAACATTTAAATAAAAATTGTCATATTTTGATATGATATCACTACAAGAAAATCTGGAAATAACAACGGAAAAATAGCAATGAAATTGATTTCGTTGCTAATTTAGCAATGGAATTTGATTTTCGTTGCTAAATTTGGTTTAATTATTTATGTTTAGCAACAGAATAAAAAATGGTGGTATTCCGTTGGTAAAAAAAGAGGAAAATTTTAGCGCCAAAATATAGCCACGAAAAATAGCAAGGAAATCTATGATCGTTGATAAATATGGTGGCATTAGATGGCGGAAAATTTTTGGAACAAAATTTAGCAACAGAAACTTAATTCCGTTGCTATTTTAGCAACGGAAATAATTACCGTTGCTACTTTAGCAATGGAATATATATTCCATTGCTATTTTGCAACCGAAATTAAATTTTGTTGCAATTTAGCAACGAAAATTTAAGTCCGTTGGTATTGTGGTCCCAAAGAGGTGAAAAAAATTTTGGTCCAAAAATAGTGACGGAAATTAAATTCCACTGCTAAAATAGCAACGAAAAATATATTTCGTTGCTATTTAGCAATAGAAATTAAATTTCGTTGCTATTTAGCAACCGATTTAATATTCCATTGGTATTTTGGTCCCAAAGAGGTGAAAAAAATTTGGGTCCAAAAATAGCAACAAAAATTAAATTTCATTTCTAAAATAGCAACATAAAATATATTCCATTGCTATTTAGCAATCAAAATTAAATTCCGTTGCTATTTAGCAACCCAAATTAAATTTTGTTGCTAAATTAATTTTCATTTTCAATGAAAAATAGCAACGGACTAAATTTCAGTTGCTAATTTTCATTTTCAATGAAAAATAGCAACGAAATTGATTTCGGTCGCTAAATTAGCAACCGAATTGAATTTCCGTTGCTAAATTAGGAACCGAATTGAATTCCGTTGCTAAAATTAAGGGTATTTATGTAATTTTCTTATTTGTTGCCCTAGGTATAAATTAGCCCCCTATCTCTTCTCTTCTCTTCATCTTTGCCATCAGCTTTAAATGCCGCCTTTCAACAATGGTAATTCCCTCTCTCTCTCTCTCTCAGATTTTTGCTCTTTTGATTCATAGAACTAGTTTGCTATAGGTCCATATTCCCTTATTTCTTCTATATTTCATCAGCATTCAATCCTTAAACATTCCAAATATATTACTGTAGGAGGTTTTAATCAGCCCATTATGTGTGGTGGTGAGCCAAGGGCAATGCTCAGAAAAAGTTGAGGCAAAGCTGATCCCCCAATATACACAATCCAGATTTGCATTCCTAAGCATGGTTGGCACCATTTGGCAAAACAAACCAATTGAATTCTTTAATGAGGTAATCGTGCATTTATGGTTTCATCTTGTGCATTGATATATTATGAAATAATATTATAATCCATTATCAATTGAACTTCTGAACTGAATAATTATTCAATGGAAGCTCTATTCAAACTCGAGTACATATGATAGGGCCCGACAGAAGAGTTGAGTAAAGAAGGTGCTTGTGATAGAGCCATCTTTCCAAATACAAACATTGTTATCATAAGATGTGCTATGATCGGTAACTTGACTATTGAAGGAGTAAGTAAATTTTAATGCATCTTCCATCCTCCCGGTAACATTTTGTTCATTAAATTTATTCAGTTCATATATTTGTCTAATTCATTTATGAATCACTTTTATTACTATTTTCCACCAAGATAACCATTTTTTATTGGTTATGCTCATTAGGTTTTAGAGATCCATCTAGTGATTGAATGGAATAAAGGGAAAGCAGTTGAATTTCTACTCGAGTCTCTTGGTATGTGATCTCGCTGGAATATCATTCTTGCGATAATTAAATAAGATCTCACATTATTATTTATTTTTAAATTTCAGGTCTAAGTGAGAATGACAATGTGCTTCCAATTTTTATCGGTGATGATCGGAGTGATGAAGATGCATTCAAGGTAATAAAATTATAATTTAATCTTTTCTATTATTTTAATGTCGTGTTATGGGAAGTAAAATGTGTACAATTTCAGATGCTAAGAAAGGGGAATCGAGGATACGGAATTCTGGTATCCTCTGTACCAAAAGAAAGCAATGCTTTTTATTTCAGCTGGTCTCGCTTTTAACATGTTAATAGCATGGAATTCATGCTTATCATATTTGGGAATTATGCTGTCATAACATTATTCAAAATTTCACGATTTTCCTTTTTTGAATTCATATTTTGGAACTTTCCTATTCATAGTAGTAGTAGGATATGTTTTTATTCCATGAAATATTCTATTTTATTAGTCATTCTCCAGATATTTTGACTATTAAAATTGAATCAAAGTTTCTGAACATTGTGCATTCTTGATTCCGTGTTCTACATGGCAACCATTCTATAGGTCTGCAGTTAACTTCAAGTTTTTGTACAATTAAGCATAGCTCAAGTTCTTTTTCCCGTTAAGCAATAGGAATTTGCAGTAGTAATGCATGATTTTTCATGTCGCTTAATTTTCTGTAGTAATTAAACCATTTTTCATTAATTTTATACTTCCCATTTAAGATTTTAGTAAGTTATTTTTATATTAAACATTAGGATAGGGAATGATTATTCGTGAAAAAAACATGATTTTTTAATCTCATTTTTTTTAAACTGGAGAACTCTTGAAGTGGATTTTTTTTTTGTTATAACTTATGCTTTTTTTTGTGCACCAAGTAATGAATGATTTTTCAAAGTTACCCAATGCTGTAATTTAAAACTGGTTTGAAAGATTGCTTCTTAGTCAATTAATTGATTGCATTTCATTGTTAACTTATTCATCAACTCTTGAATATATATGCAGGTAATTAGTGGGAGTTGTTCCATGTTTATTGTGGAATTGTATTTGGATTAACATTCCAGCAATATCCTATCTTTGGCTTTCAACCTCAAAGCATGGCCTTTTGACCTCTCTGCTTAGCAGCCAAAAGAGCACCTTGCAGGTTTATTTTTATGATGCTCTTAGTACTTGTGCCAATTTGTGTGATTGGAATATTCTCAAATGCCCAGAAAATCTCGTTACGCATTGTCGGGTAGGGTTTGCTTGAGTGCACTTCCTTGGACATGGAGATTTTATTTTTACTAGTAGCTTTTTTATGATTGCATTATATAAGCTTACTGAACTTGGTTATTGTAATGAAGATACACTGTTGTTGGCGTCTTTGTTCTTGGAATTTAATTTTCAGAATTTAATTTTCATCCACTTTAGTTAAATGCTGGCTTTGACATAATTATCTCTTCTTAATGTTGACCTAGTTAATGCTATCTAGCTTTCAATTGGATTGAGTACCATGTAAGAATCTATAGAACTGTAATATTCAAAGTTGTTTACTTAAATACATTTACTCTACAGTAGTAAAGGGCCAAAATTGTTTACAATGGATTTCCTTGATTTGGAGACTCCTCTACTAGGTTGTTACTTGTGCAGGAACTTAATCTGGTCCATTGAAAGCTATCCCCATGGACTCCTTGATTCCTTGATTTAGAGACAATTAGGTTTGCTTGAGGGCATATAATTCCTATTTGGTCAGGGCGTATAATTCCTATTTCTTCTTATTCTTGTATATATATAAATATATATTTTTTGACATTTGAGTCAGTCCATTGATGAATAATGTGAGATTTTTACTTTTTTCTAATAAGCTATTCCTTAGTCTAATAATGTCTCCCTTATTCAGTATATGTTGTGTCATTTATGAACTGGATGGCATTATATCCTGCTTTTGAATCACTAGCTAATTATGATGGCAGGTTCTATCTAAATGGATATTTGTATCATCAATCTTTATGATGGTACTCATTTTCTTTATCGCTGCTAAAAGGTAGAACTTGTAAGTCACATATATTTCCTCATCGGTACTACTTATTATTATTATTATTATTATTATTATTATTATTATTAACTTGAAGTTGTACTTTGAGCACCACATTTACTGTGAATTTAGGACACTGACCAAGTATTATTTACACTTTAATGCAGGGCTGTAATCTCAACTTCTTATTCTGAAGTGTTTGTTTCTCTCAGGATAGTACTGTCCTCATGCAGGACTCTTTTGGTACTAGGTCTTATTTTTCCTGCATCCTTCATGCATGATTAAATATTTTGGGTGATTGGCACTTTTGCAGTTCCTTTCACGGCTTATGAGATTCTTTTTATTGCAGATGGTTCTGACTTGATGGTATTAATAATTTTTAAATTCCTTCATTTCATGATGTCAAGCTGATCCAATTCTATATTATTTGGTCGTGACCCTCATTTTCTAAATGGACCTACTTATGGTGAGTGGAAAAGTAACTTAGTATCTTGATGTAAAAAAAATGAAAAAAAAATCCTATCTCCTCTAATAGTAGCTCTCAATTAAAGAAACCTACAACAGTATACCCCCAATGATGTAAAAGAATTTCAGGAAAATTTACTACGTGTGTATTAGTTATTATTATTATTTTTTTCCTCAGGAGTTTTCTTTCTTTAGGCAAGAAATTTTGGTTCTTTTAAAGAGTCCTATGCACATCTTGAATTAAGAAGTAGAGCTATTTCAGTAGATTGTTCAATAAATAATTTCAGTTCTTCCTTTATCTATTAATTATAGGCAAATATAGGTTTTTTCATAAATTGTGTAAAAAATCAACAATAATTTAGTGACAGAATAGCGAAGATAATTTCGTTGTAATTTGTTTTTATAAAACTAGCTAAATTTAGCAACAGATATTGATTTCAGTTGCTATAAATAGCAACAGAATTGATTGCGGTTGCTAAAAAATAAAAATGAAATTTTTATTCAGTTGCTAAATATAGCAATGGAAATTGAAATCTGTTGCTAAAAATACCAACCGTCAAATTTGCAATCGAATGTTCCGTGGCTGTTTTCCGTTGGCAATGAAAATTCAACAAATTCAGTTGCTAATTTTCGTTGCTATTTGTTAATTTTCTTGTAGTGTATACAAATCCAATCCGTATGACTTGCATTTTTTATTATTTTAATTTGACTCAATTAATATATAAACCAACTCATGTTACCCTAAAAAATTTTTATCCGATTAACAATTAATGCATAATAATTTATAGTATAAAATTTTATTTTTTATTTTTAACTTAAAATTTTTATTATTATCATGGATAACAATATTTTCAATTTTAAATAGTAATATATTTATTACTACTTTTATACAACTAAAACTTAATAGATACATACATTTTTATATAGATATGCAATTAGGCAATAGTTTGTATCATCAACATTTATTCGATTCGTAAGTTGGTTATACTTAGAAAATATATTACACTTTAAGGCTCTTTATTATTTAATCTCATTGTTAAATATATTTTATTTTAAAATTTTTACCTTTTAATAAATATTTTAGTATTATTATTATTATTATTATTATTATTATTATTATTATTATTATTATTATTATTATTATTATTATTATTATTATTATTATTATTATTATTATTATTATTGTTGTTGTTGTTGTTGTTGTTGTTGTTGTTGTTGTTGTTGTATTATTATTATGATTATATTATTTTTTATTTATTGAAACTTTTGCAAAATATTAAATAATTAAAAGCTCATTAATTTGTAATTACTAAAATACTTCTGCTTTCAAAGAAAAAAATCGAAAGAATCATAGGCATTTAAGTATTTTCATGATTTTTACCCTAGCTATAAAAATATATTTTCCTATTTCTCGCTCATCTTCTCTCTTTGTAGCCTTCATCTTCTTCCACTAGAGCTATCGGTCGTCCATTGCCACTACTCTTGCCACTTATCCCACTACCACCCACACTGCCACCTCTATCTCTTTCGCTTGCCATCTTTTGTTCTTACACTATTTCTTTCTTTCCTACCCTCTCTCTCATGTTATTCCTCTTTTGTCACCTAATTCTTCTAAAATTAAGCTCTAGTCCTGTATGCATCACTCGATGTTTCATCTAAACCAACAAATTTTGAAATCTTTATCCTCATTTCATCTTTAACTTCATTTCCCCTCTCTTAATTTGACATAAACTTGAGGATTATTTAGTTGGGTATTACCAAATTAGAGGGGAAGCATAGGATGGGGTAAAACAAGCATTCGTCAAGAGAACAATGAAGTGCAAACTAATGCTTCTCATCAAACTCTATCACTTGGCATATTCTCTTCTTCATCTAATGTTATTTGGATTTCATGATTATTTCTTCTTAGCTAATTTAGTTTTTTGGGTATTAACTTCCACCAAATGAAGAGGAAAGTCTAACATTTAGTAATACTTTGGTGGCTCTATGCATAATGTGAGCTCAATTTGCTCATATTAATAAGGTTTGTCTTTCATAGTTCTTCAAAATTGTTATATGCCATTCCTTTTTTTCCTTACTTTTCAACTATTACGGAGATCAAATTATAAATTTAGTTTAATTAGATTTGGTTAATTTGCTTAATTAAGTTATTTATTAATACAGATACATATATATTACCATATATAAAGCAATTTCTACTTCATGCTATTTGTTATCTTATTTGTATTTTTCAATTTTGATTTTAGGTATTAATTAAACTATTCATTTTATGCTCACAACTATATTGCAATGTGAAGGACATAACATAAGTTGATAGAGAATTAGAGGTATGACTCTTTGTATGTGATTTTATGATTGTTTGATTTGATTTAAAAAATTTGATTTAATGTGATATATATGCACAAATATATGATGGTTGTTTACAATTGAATTGATAACATATAAATGCATATGTGATATGAGCACGACCAAGGACAATTGGCAACAAGAAAGATGAACTAGCATTTCCTCAAGGACCAATAACAAGAGCAAGATCAAAGAAGCTTAAAGAAGTCCTACAAGCATTCATGAAACCTTAGGTGGAGAAGATGCAAGTTTAAGAAGAAAAAAAAGCTAAATTGGACTATGAAGACAAGTGTAGGCCGAATGGTGCAATGGACCTTCAAGCTACTTTATTTAGTTTCTATTACATATCTAACATTTAATTAAGTATATTTGGGCAGTCTAGAACCTAGGAAAATGAATTGGGCTTTATTAGAATAGGTTTGTTTTATTTTGGGCTTATTTTACTATTTTGGGTAGTTTAAGTGGGTAGGCTAAAGTTGGGCTTATCTCTTCTAAAGAGTTGGGCCAAAATAACTATTTGAGGCTTATAATACCTAAGGGTTCGAATTTTACATGGGAGAGTTGAATTTTAATGGGTTTGGGTCAGATTTGGGTTTAGGCCTACATTGGTGAACTTAGGGTCCTAAATTTTAGGAATTGATTTTCCTTAATAAATACTTATTATTTTGGGATATTATTAAGTAGAGTTCGAGGGAGAAATAATAGCTTGACAATATCTTTAAAGGGCTGGCCGAAATTCACTTTTAGCCAACATTAAGTCTACATTCATTCCTTCTTTTTCTTAGGATAATAAGCACATTTATCACTAGCTGATGCGGAACCCCAGCCTATATGCCAAACTAGAACGCCAACATACCATGAATATTGAACATAAATAAGATAATAAACCCTCAATCTAAAGAACCCCCAAACAAGATTGATTGGAAACGCTTATGATAGATTGATTTAGAAAACAAGAAGAAGAAGAATCAAGCATACATTAATCATGCAAATAGCCTAAGTCTAATTCTTCATGCAATAGCAAGAATCAATAATAAATTAACTCTCACAAATTCGGCCAAGCCAAAGAAAACTCTCATTAATCAAAATTCAAGTGTCTTACAAATGAAGAATTCAGCCCTTTATATAGGCTAGGCAGCCACCCCTCCCTAGATGAATTAAAATCAAACACTAACTCTAAGAGATAAATAATAAAATAAATAACAAAGATAATTCCTAACCTTTATCTACATGTATTTGGCCATAATATGGACTAAGTACATGAAGAAATAAAGATAAATACAATTTGAGAATAATCCTAACAGCTAGTGATAAATATGCTTATTATCCTAAGAAAATGAATGAATGAATGTAGACTTAATGTTGGCTAAAAGTGAATTTCGGCCAGCCCTTTAAAGATATGGTCAAGCTATTATTTCTCCCTCAAACTCTACTTAATCCCAAAATAATAAGTATTTATCAAGGAAAATTCATTCCTAAAATTTAGGACCCTAAGTTCACCAATGTAGGCCTAAACCTAAATCTGACCCAAACCCATTAAAATTCAATTCTCCCATGTAAAATTCGGCCCCCTTAGGTATTCTAAGCCTCAAATAGTTATTTTGGCCCAACTCTTTAGAAGAGATAAGCCCAACTTTAGCCTACCCACTTAAACTACCCAAAACAGTAAAATAAGCCCAAAATAAAGCAAACCTATTCTAATAAAGCCCAATTCATTTTTCTAAGTTCTAGGCTGCCCAAATATACTTAATTAAATGTTACATAAAGAATAGAAACTAAATAAAGTAGCTTGAAGGCCCATTGCACCATTCGGCCTACACTTGTCTTCATAGTCCAATTTAGCTTCTTTCTCTTCTTGAACTTGCATCTTCTGCACATAAGGTTTCATGAATGCTTGTAGGACTTCTTTAAGCTTCTTTGACTTTGCTCTTGTTATTGGTCCTTGAGGAAATGCTAGTTCATCTTTCTTGTTGTCGGCATGCTTGGTCGTGCTCATATCACTAGCTGTTAGGATTATTTTCAAATTGTATTTATCTTAATTTCTTCATTTACTTAGTCCGTATTATGGCCAAATACATGTAGATAAAGGTTAGGAATTATCTTTGTTATTTATTTTATTATTTATCTCTTAGAGTTAATGTTTGATTTTAATTCATCTAGGGAGAGGTGGCTGCCTAGCCTATATAGAGGGCTGAATTCTTCATTTGTAAGACACTTGAATTTCGATTAATGATATTTTTCTTTGGCTTGGCCGAATTTGTGAGAGTTAATTTATTATTGATTCTTGCTATTGCATGAAGAATTAGACTTAAGCTATTTGTATGATTAATGTATGCTTGATTCTTCTTCTTATTTTCTAAATCAATCTATCATAAGCGTTTCCAATCAATCTTGTTTGAGGGTTCTTTAGATTGGGGGTTTATTATCTTATTTATGTTCAATATTCATGGTATGTTGGCGTTCTAGTTTGACATATAGGTTGGGGTTTTACATCAATTGTATTAGAGCATAGGCTAAGGGGTAAATTCTTAACTATCCTTTAATTTTGCTTTTAAACTTTAATTTTATATTTTAGCCGAATAGGATCTTGCATCTAGTTCCTTATTTGGTTCTTGCTCTATTGTGTTAATTACCTATCTTTAAGTATTTGATCATTAGTTTGATTAAAGTTACAAAAATAGAAGAAAAAAAATCAATTAGAAACAGCCTTGTTATCAATTCAAATTTACTATCTTGTTAAGTTCATATTTGATCAATTGATGAATCTTGTGTTATTGTTGAATTTGAATTTTCCATTGAATATATCAAGCATATAATTTGCAATCTTTGAGTGGTTGAACTTGGTTTGGATATAATTTTGATCTACAAAGTGCCCTACACCACTTGGAGTAAGTTTTGATCAATCAAGCAAGAATTGGAGTTAGAACTTTCACAATTGGTTTGATTTCTTCAAGACCAGGTTAGTACTCCTAATTTTGGATTTGGGTTGTGTTTATTGCATGCTTTCTTTGATTTCTTTTTTTTTTTGTGGAGTCTTACATCAAATCTATTTAAACTAATCATTAGGTTTAGTTAAACATCGCATTTAAGTGTGATACGGATCCAAGAGGGCTATCTTATGCCATTGAAGAGGGCCAATCTTATGACTTTCAAATGGGTCTAAATGGAGTTCAAAGACATAAATATATGCTCCAATTTATAGGAGGCAGAATTGGTGCTTTACTATTAATTTTGGGCTTATACAACTTTAGGCTTTAATTGTACAAGTCATGTGCCTCATTTAAAAGTCACATGACTCATTTAAGTTGTAAATGTGGGCTTAGACGTGTGGGCTTCTTTTGGGTTTAGTTTAGTTAGTTTGGTTATTTATTTTAGTCTTTCTTTTGGGCTTTCATTTAGGCCTATAAGGTTTATTAATTAGTTTTGTTTTAAGTGTGTTTAAGACTTATTTGGCTTTGTAAAAGCCCAAGAAAATTCGTGTAAGGCCATATGAGCATTTAAATTAGGGTTTTAAAGAGTGATTTAGGGTTAGCCACCTTATAAATAGGCTAACCTAGGTTGTAAACATAATCATTGAATCAAATTATAAACTTTTGAGAGTTTTTCTCTTGGCTTAGCCGAATTTCTTTAGAGAGATTGTGAGATTGCTTGCTTTCTTTTCTATTGCATCAAGAATTAGGATTACTTATCAATCATTTGATTGTGGCGTGTTCCTATTCTTATTATCCCGATTATTTGCGTTTCCATTCACGTGTTGTTTGGGGGTTCAATAGGGAGGGTGTTTGTCTTCTTTGTCTTTTGAAATCAAAGCGTATGTTTAAAGGGTTTCGGGTTCTTTAACCTTGGGGTTCCGCATCATTTGGTATCAGAGCCAAAAGTAAGGTAAATTCCTATTTATCTTAGTGTTAGGTTTGTGTTTTCTTTTCTTTGATTTCTTTATGTTTATGCCGAATTAGGTAGTGATAAGTTTTGATTTGTGTGCTTTTGTGTGGTAAATTTAGCATTTTCTTTTCCTTACCTTGTGTTTTGTTTCATTAAAAAAAAAACAAATTCTAGTAGTAGTAAGCCTTTAGATTAGTGAGTGAATTAAAAAAAAGAGAGAAAAAAAACGTGGTACTGTTCACGGTACTGTTCATCGCACTGTTCACGGTACTGTTCATCAAAAAAAAAGAGAGAAAAATGGGTCTAAATGGAGTTCAAAGACATAAATATATGCTCCAATTTATAGGAGGCAGAATTGGTGCTTTACTATTAATTTTGGGCTTATACAACTTTAGGCTTTAATTGTACAAGTCATGTGCCTCATTTAAAAGTCACATGACTCATTTAAGTTGTAAATGTGGGCTTAGACGTGTGGGCTTCTTTTGGGTTTAGTTTAGTTAGTTTGGTTATTTATTTTAGTCTTTCTTTTGGGCTTTCATTTAGGCCTATAAGGTTTATTAATTAGTTTTGTTTTAAGTGTGTTTAAGACTTATTTGGCTTTGTAAAAGCCCAAGAAAATTCGTGTAAGGCCATATGAGCATTTAAATTAGGGTTTTAAAGAGTGATTTAGGGTTAGCCACCTTATAAATAGGCTAACCTAGGTTGTAAACATAATCATTGAATCAAATTGTAAACTTTTGAGAGTTTTTCTCTTGGCTTAGCCGAATTTCTTTAGAGAGATTGTGAGATTGCTTGCTTTCTTTTCTATTGCATCAAGAATTAGGATTACTTATCAATCATTTGATTGTGGCGTGTTCCTATTCTTATTATCCCGATTATTTGCGTTTCCATTCACGTGTTGTTTGGGGGTTCAATAGGGAGGGTGTTTGTCTTCTTTGTCTTTTGAAATCAAAGCGTATGTTTAAGGGGTTTCGGGTTCTTTAACCTTGGGGTTCCGCATCATTTGGTATCAGAGCCAAAAGTAAGGTAAATTCCTATTTATCTTAGTGTTAGGTTTGTGTTTTCTTTTCTTTGATTTCTTTATGTTTATGCCGAATTAGGTAGTGATAAGTTTTGATTTGTGTGCTTTTGTGTGGTAAATTTAGCATTTTCTTTTCCTTACCTTGTGTTTTGTTTCATTAAAAAAAAAACAAATTCTAGTAGTAGTAAGCCTTTAGATTAGTGAGTGAATTAAAAAAAAAGAGAGAAAAAAAAAACGGAAAAAAAAACGTGGTACTGTTCACGACACTGTTCACGGTACTGTTCATCAAAAAAAAAGAGAGAAAAACGTGAAAGAGAAGAAAAATAGAAGAAGAAAAAAATTAAAAAGCAATTGAGCAAGGGTAGTTTATATAGAAAATCCTAATCCTTTCAAAAGTGGGAAAACTAATCCTTTTTGCTTTAGGATTGGGAGGAGCAGCATATACACTTTTTCCAAACTCCTTTGGGAATCCTTTAAAGGGTAGGAAATACAATCCTTATTACTTTGGGTTTAGGCTTTCAAAAAAATCCTAGTCCATATCTGATTTGGAATTACAATCTTAGTCCTACTTAACCAAGGATTTATTTTGCAATTATTGAACCACCATTTGTGCTATCCAATTGCCATTTGTGCCACCATTTTTATATCATTCGTTATCCATTTGTGCTGCCATTTGTTATCCATTTGTTCCATCATTTTTTGGAATCATTTGATCATTTGTGCTACCATTTTGATATCATTTTGCCATCATTTTTTCCAATCATTATCCACCATTTTGTTACCATTTCTAGCATCATTTGCTATCATTTTTGCCATCATTTTTCTATCTTTTTGCCATCAATTTGCCATCACTTTGCCACCATTTTTACACAACTTGATACACTAATCAAGCTTGTTACACCATTCGGCCTAGTGATAATTTTGGCTCTAAATTGAATTGTTTTTGCATGCAACCTACTTCAATTAGGTCTCTTTGTTGATTTCTTGCTTTGTTGGGTAGAATATTTAGGTTCTATATTTGGTTTACTTTGTAGTGAATCAAATTCATTCATTTTATCCATATTGTCATTTTCCTTGATTTTTGTTGCTTATTTCTTTGTTTTAAGCTAGTTGTTTGTTCCATTTACATTGTTAGAGTATCGTTGCTTGTCCAATACTCTAATTTACTTATCATCAAGTGGTACACCACTCTTGTCTGTGTATCACCTCCATTGTGTCTAGAGTCTTCTTTTCTAGTTTTTGAGCTATCTTTTGTTGTTAGTTATTATTTCCTTGTTTTCTTAAACGTGCTCAAGTTTTTGATTTGTGATTTAAATTCTGAAGTGCAATTTTGAAGTTGAAAGCTTGAGAGGAAAAAGGCAAGAGAGTGAGAGGACATTAAGAGGATAAAAGCCAAATTTTGAGTGAAACACGAGTGAATGTGAGGATGTCTAATCACAAGTCCAAACGACATTTACATCAAGATGAAAGGAATGCGTTTAAGGAAGATATAAAGTTGTTAAGGCAAGACCTTAATCTAGAATGGTTGGTCAGGCAATATTTCGAACCACGCATTAGAATGGAGGAAAGCAAAAAGAAGAAAAAGAAAGAGGAAGTTATCCTAGAGGAAATAATTTGTGAACCTGAAAAGGGTGATATAGATATAGGCTTTGATAGTGAGGTTACTCAAGACCATGAAGAGGATGTTGTTGATGAGCTTGATGAGGAAAAAGAGGTTTTGGGTGAAGTTGAAGATGTGGAGAACTTGGTAAATGAGGTTGTTTTAGAGGTGGAAGAGGATAATGATGTTGTGCATAATGGAAAAATATTTGAAAGTGAAGATGCTGATTGTTTGAGTACGAATGAAGAAGTTTGCTTAGTTGAGATGGAAGATTCGCAAGTTACAGTTGATTCTCCATTGATTAAGGAGAATGAGTTGCACATGGGAAGTGGAGAAAGTCAAAATCATACCGCTATATTAAATACTAACCATGTTTTGCGTAGTCCTTTTGTTTATAACTTGCAGGATCATGATGAGTTCCTCAATGAAGAAGCATTCATATTATTTCCACCAATGCTGAAGATCATTTATGAAGATGAATGTATTCCTCAAGTGCCAATTCCCAACTATTACAAGACGAAGATTCGAGGACGAATCTTTTCTAAAGAGGGAGGGAATGATACGGATCCAAGAGGGCTATCTTATGCCATTGAAGAGGGCCAATCTTATGACTTTCAAATGGGTCTAAATGGAGTTCAAAGACATAAATATATGCCCCAATTTATAGGAGGCAGATTTGGTGCTTTACTATTAATTTTGGGCTTATACAACTTTAGGCTTTAATTGTACAAGTCATGTGCCTCATTTAAAAGTCACATGACTCATTTAAGTTGTAAATGTGGGCTTAGACGTGTGGGCTTCTTTTAGGTTTAGTTTAGTTAGTTTGGTTATTTATTTTAGTCTTTCTTTTGGGCTTTCATTTAGGCCTATAAGGTTTATTAATTAGTTTTGTTTTAAGTGTGTTTAAGACTTATTTGGCTTTGTAAAAGCCCAAGAAAATTCGTGTAAGGCCATATGAGCATTTAAATTAGGGTTTTAAAGAGTGATTTAGGGTTAGCCACCTTATAAATAGGCTAACCTAGGTTGTAAACATAATCATTTAATCAAATTATAAACTTTTGAGAGTTTTTCTCTTGGCTTAGCCAAATTTCTTTAGAGAGATTGTGAGATTGCTTGCTTTCTTTTCTATTGCATCAAGAATTAGGATTACTTATCAATCATTTGATTGTGGCGTGTTCCTATTCTTATTATCCAGATTATTTGCGTTTCCATTCACGTATTGTTTGGGGGTTCAATAGGGAGGGTGTTTGTCTTCTTTGTCTTTTGAAATCAAAGCATATGTTTAAGGGGTTTCGGGTTCTTTAACCTTGGGGTTCCGCATCAAAGTGCATCCGTCTTGTCCATTTTCTTCATTCTAAGTTTTTAATTTGTGTGTCTAAGCTATTTTTGGTTCTAATTATACTAGTTTGACATATTTCACGTTGTTGAACATATATATATATTATAGTGCACAAAATCTTCTTTGTCTGTACTAATTTCTGATTTTTGTTCAAATAGGTCAATTTTCCTCTAGAATTAGTATCTTTGCTATTCTTGTTAGGTTTTTCATTGTTCCCTTAATCAAATTACTTAATTGTGCATATTTTTTTGAGTTTGTTTCTGAAGTGCAATTGTGAGATATCAATTTGTGAGTTGAGAGACAAACACGTGAGGTTGAGTGGATTCTTTCCTTTATTTGTTTATTTAAAGTTGAAATATGTTCGAAATCAATAGTAAAGAGGAAATCAAGATTGTGCCTGATAATAAGTTTATGTACAAAGCTTTTTATGGATAGTTTGCAAAAGATAAATCTCAGGATAGACAGTCTGGAAGATATCCTTAAAGGTTCCAGGTTAAGTCTACAAGGGAGGAAGAGGTAGACCAGTTGTACAACGATGATGAGGAAGAGGAGGCTCATTCTTTTCCAAGAAGAGCAAGGAGGTATGACAACCGAATGGAGAGCCAAGACAACAATTTGAGTGCTATCAAGATGAAGATTTAACCATTCAAAGGTAAAAATGATGTGGATGCCTATCTTGATTGGGAAAGAAAGGTGGAGATGATCTTTTCATGCCACCACTATTCGGATGAGAAAAAGGTAAAACTTGCAGCCATTGAATTTTCTGATTATGCACTAATTTGGTGGGATAAGTTATTGAAAAATAGGAGGAGAATGGGGAACTCCCTATCACTTCTTGGGAGGAAATGAAAAGAATCATTAGAAAGAAGTATGTGCCTAGTTACTATCATAGGGAACTCCACAATCAGTTACAAAGACTTACACAAGGATCTAGTTCTGTGGAGGATTACTACAAAGAAATGGAGATGCTCATGATTAAAGCAAGCATTGTGGAGGATGAATATCAAATGATGTCACGATTTTTGGGAGCTATGAATAGAGAGCTTGCTGATATTTTTGAATTACAGCATTATTTGGATATGGATGATTTGATGAATATCGCAATTAAAGTGGAGAGACAATGAAGTAGACATGGGACATCCAAGTCCTATTCAAATTCCAATAACAACAAATGGAATTCAAAGTGGAATAAGGGAGACTCAAAGAAGGAATCCACTGCTAAGTACCAGTCCAATTCCAAAGAGAAAATGGTCACTGCACAAAAAGGTACTTCTGAAACAACCCTTAAAACTAATAGACATAGGGACATTCAATGTTTCAAATGCAAGGGTCGTAGTCATTATGCTAATGAATATGGGAATAAAAAGACCATGATAATAATAAGGGGGGATAAAATTATTTTTGATTCTGAATTCGATGAGAATTGTGATGATATGCCACCTTTGGAGGATTATTCTGATATAGATGAAAATGTAAAATATCCTGTTTAATGGGAGTCCTTAGTTGTATTGCATGCATTGAATGTAAATGTGAAAGAAGAAGGACTAGAACAGAAGGAAAACATCTTTCATACTAGGTGTTTAATAGGTGGGAAAGTCTGTAGTATGATAATTGATAGGGGTAGTTGTGTTAATGTTGCAAGTACAGTCTTAGTTGATAAATTAGGACTTAAAATTGAGAAACACCCTAACCCATACAAAATTCAGTGGTTGAATGATAGTGGGGAAGTAAAGGTGACCAAACATGTAACTGTATTATTTTCCATTGGTAAATATGAAGATAAAGTCATTTGTGATATTGTACCTATGCATGCTAGTCATATTTTGCTCGGAAGGCCTTAGCAATTTGATAGGCGTGTATTACATGATGGATTTAGAAATAGGTACACTTTTGAGTTTAAAGGATGTAAACACACACTTGCCCCTTTGGCACCTAAAGAGGTATATGTAGATCAAGTAAAGATACATCAATCTGCAAAAGAGGTAAAGGGAAGTGAGAAAGAAAATAAAAATGAGAGAAAAGAGGCCAGTAGTGAAAATAATAAAAGTAAAGGCCCAACGGTGAGAGACTGCACTAGTGAGAAAAAGAAAGAGAGAAGTACGGGAGAGAAGAAGTTAATGTGTGCTGCGGTAAAAGGAAAGTAGAGTGAACCGAGTGAAAAATTTAGCAAATACTCCTTTTATGCAAAAGAAAGAGAGTTGAGGAAGGTAGTTTTAGCTCCATTACCTCCTCAAGAGATTTATGAAGAACAAAAGAAAATGTTTGAGAAAGAGAAAGAGGCTTCGGCCAAGGAGTAAAGGGGAGAGAGGTTTCGGCCCAAGGGGTGAGAGAAAGAGAAAAGGAAAAAAAGGGGAAAAGAGGCCAGAAAAGAAACAAAACAAATAAATGGCCCATTGGTGAGTGAAAACAAGCAAGGGGGAAGGTAAAAACAAAATTCTTATGTAAGAACAAGAGAGGTTAAGAGTGTGCTTTAGGACAACCATTGATCCTGGTCATCTACAAGGAAACTTTGTTTTCTAACATTGACCTTAATCTTGATTCTTTGCCTCCTAGTTTTCTTTCTACATTGCAGGAGTATTCTAATGTCTTTCCTGAAGAGATGGCAGATGGATTGCCACCTTTGAGAGGGATAGAACATCAGATTGACTTTGTGCCGGGATCTATCATCCCCAATAGACCAACCTATAGAAGTAATCATATAGAAACTAAAGAAATGCAAAGGCAAGTGGAAGAACTCATGGAGAAGGGATTGGTGAGAGAAAGCATAAGTCCATGCATAGTGCCAGTTCTTTTGGTGCCTAAAAAGGATAGAACATGGAGGATGTGTGTTGATTGCCGTGCAGTCAATAAAATCACTATAAAGTATAAACATCCCATTCCTAGGCTAGATGATATGTTGGATGAATTATGTGGTGCTGTGTATTTTACTAAAATTGATTTAATGAGTGTATATCATCAAATTAGAATGAAACCTGGTGATGAGTGAAAAACAGCTTTCAAATCTAAATATGGTTTGTATGAGTGGTTGGTTATGCCATTTGGACTATCTAATGCCCCTAGCACTTTTATGGTGCTTATGAACCATGTATTACGTACATATTTAGGAAAGCTTGTTGTTGTGTACTTTGATTATATACTCATTTACAGCAAGTCTTATGATGAACATATTAAGCATGTTAGGTTAGATTTACAAGCTTTGAGATCTGAAAAGTTGTATGCTAAGCTTAAGAAATGTACATTTTGTATAGATAGACTTGTGTTTCTTGGTTTTGTGGTGAGTGCACAGGGAATTGAAGTGGATGACGAAAAAATGAAGGCAATTCCAGAATGGCCCATGCCTAAAACTACTTCTGATGTAGCTTCCATGGATTAGCAAGTTTTTATAGGCGTTTTGTGCAAGATTTTTCATCCATTGTTGCACCACTTACAAAAATCATCAAGAAGGATGTTGGATTCAAGTGGAGAGAAGCACAAAAAAAGGCATTTGATACTTTGAAAGGGAAGTTGTGTTCTGCTTCTATTTTATCTTTGCCTAATTTTGCTAAGACATTTGAAATAGAATACGATGCTTCTGGTGTAGGTATTGGGACGGTGTTGATGCAAGAGAAGAAACCAATCCTACTTTAGTGAGAAGCTTAATGGAGCCCAACTCAACTATTCAACCTACGACAAAGAGCTATATGCCTTAGTAAGAGCTTTGGATGTGGCAACATTACCTTCTTCCTAAGGAGTTTGTCATTCATACCGATCATGAGTCCCTCAAACATTTGAAGGGACAAGGTAAATTGAATAAAAGGCATGCTAAATGGGTTGAATTTATTGAACAGTTTCCCTATGTCATTCAATACAAGCATGGAAAAGATAATATTGTTGCTGATGCATTGTTAAGGAGATATTCTTTAATTTCTACAGTTAGTTCTAAGTTTCTTCGTTTTGAGCATGTTTGCCTAAATGGAAAAGATAAGGTAATGTGTATGCAGCATATGAGCATTAAGGTTTTGATAAATTTTATAGGCATGATGGGTTTTTATTTAAGGGCAACAAGCTTTGTTTGCCTGAATGTTCTATGCATGTTTTGCTTGTATTAGAGTCTCATTATGGGAGATTGATGGGACATTTTGGGGTGCATAAGATGTATGACATATTGAATGAGCATTTTTATTGGCCTCATATGCGCAGGGATGTGGAAAAAGTATGTAATTCATGTGTTGCATGTAGGCAAGCTAAGTCTAAAACTAAGCCCATGGTTTGTATATGCCTCTACTTGTGCCTAGTTCTCCTTGGACTGATGTTTCTATGGATTTTGTGCTTGGATTGCCTAGAACTAAACGTCGTAGAGATAGCATTTTTGTTGTGGTAGATAGGTTTAGCAAGATGGCTCACTTTATTGTTTGTCATAAATGTGATGATGCTGTTAATATTGCTGATCTATTCTTTAGAGAAGTTGTGCGTTTGCATGGTGTTCCACGTACCATTGTTTCAGACAGGGATACAAAGTTCCTTTCACATTTTTGGCATGTTCTATAAGGTAAGTTGGGTACGAAATTATTGTTTTCTACTACCTATCGGGTACAGATGGTTAAACAGAGGTGGTGAATAGAACTTTGGGAATTTTACTTCATGCCATAGAAGGTAAGAATCTCAAAACATGGGGGGATTGTTTACCTTTCATTGAATTTGCTTATAATAGAAGTATTCATCCTTCTACTGGTTTTTCACCTTTTGAGCTTGTTTATGGTTTTAACCCACTGACTGTGCTTGATCTTTGTCCATTGCCTTTACATAAGATTTCCAGTTTGGATGGTAATAAGAAGACATAATTGGTGAAATATTTGCATGAGCAAGCAAGAGCTAATATTGAGAAGAAGAATCAGAAGTATGCTGAAAGAGCCAATAAAGGTAGAAGTCAAATGGTATTTGCTCCTGGAGATTGGGTTTGGGTGCATTTTCGCAAGGAACGGTTTCCAAACCAAAGGAAGAGCAAGTTAGATGCACGTGGTGATGGTCCATTTCAAGTCTTGGAGCGCATCAATGATAACGCTTACAAGATAGATCTACCAAATTTAAGGACAAATCTTTTTGAGGAGGGAGGGAAAATGATAAGGATCTACCACCATCAACCAATGATCCTTTAAAGATGCCTAGTGGTCCAATGACAAGAAGACATGCAAAGAAGCTAAAGATGGCCATGTCATTTTATGTTCAAGGCTTTGTTACTCAAGAACTTAATGAAGATGCCTTTGAGAAGTGTTATGGAGAACTTGAAGGCGAGCATAAAGTACTTAGCCTCTTGGAAGCAAGAGAAGGAATTGGGCAAACTTAAGCTATCAAGGGCTTTAACAACTTTGGGCTTAATTGTACAAGTATATGCTTTATTTAAAAGTCACATGACTCACTTAAGTTGTATTATTAAAGGGCTAGGCGTGTGGGCTTCTTTTGGGCTTTGTTTAGTGAGTTTGGTTATTTATTTTAGTATTTCTTTTGGGCTTTCATTTTAGGACTATAAGGTTTATTAATTAGTTTTGTTTTAAGTGTGTTTAAGACTTATTTGGTCTTAATTGGCTTGTAAAAGCCCAAAGAAATTCGTGTAAGGCCTTATTAGTATTTAAATTAGGGTTTTAAAGAGTGAATTAGGGTTAGCCACCTTATAAATAGGCTAACCTAGGTTGTAAACTTCATAATGGAATCAAATTATAAACTTTGAGAGTTTTTCTCTTGGCTTAGCCGAAATTCTTTAGAGAGATTGTGAGATTGCTTGCTTTCTTTTCTATTGCATCAAGAATTAGAATTACTTATCAATCATTTGATTGTGGCATTTTCTTATTCTTCTTATCCCGATTATTTGCGTTTACATTCACGTGTTGTTTGGGGGTTCAATAGGGAGGGTATTTGTCTTCTTTGCATTTTGAGATCAAAGTGTATGTTCAAGGGGTTTCGGGTTCTTTAACCTTGGGGTTCGTATCAGATACTAACTTATCGACGTGTCAAATCTTCTCGAAACTATCTGATTAGTGCTAGCTTATTAGCATACAGAATCAAGATGAGTTATTTATATTTGATTAGCGCCAGCTTGTTGGCATGCAGAATCAGGATGAGCCATATTGATTGTCGCCTTTCAAGAGGACTTTTAGTGCCCGTGAAAAGATTGGATATTAGTGTGTTTGTCGTAATGGAAGAAAAATTTTATCCTTTTCATGGATTTGCATGATTGCTTTAATGAAGATTAGTCTTGGAGTGAGGGGCTATCTTTTGATAAATGTCCTAAAGCATGCCGTGCAAAAATGGTCTTACTTCATAAAATATTATTTTTTCTTAAATTAGATTGATCTATCCCATGGAAGCTTTCCTTGTAGTTTGACTGCCTGTTGCTTGGAATTGTCTTATGACCAACCTCGAGATGTGGGATCCTTACTCATTTCCTTATTAGAAATTACTTACATGAGTAGATGAAGGAAATTATATAAGTACAAGACGTGTGCAAAATTTATGTGTATAGGAGTTGTGTGTGATAAGTGTTATATATGTGATGTGTGCAAAAAGTGACTTGCAAAGAAGCATCAAAAAATTGAAGTAATTGCAACTTATCAAATACCTTGAATTTGAATCTTACTCCTCCTTGAATAAATTGAATAAACCACATTCTCAACTAGTTTAATCTCAACAAGAGAAATTAAGGGGTAATTCTCAATGAGGGAATAGGGGAATAGACATGTTAATATCATGGCCTATTGAACTAACACATAAGTATAATGCATACCGAGCAATTTCTGTGTATGTGTGTGTTGAAGGCCCAAACATAATTTTATTTTTGAAAAGCAAATTCTGGATGCAAAGTTGGGAATGATGAGACCAAACCCAAAATTAGGAGGTCTTACATGGTGAATGGATAACAAAAAAATGTTTGGTAGAGTCGTGCCCAATATTCTTATTTATCAACTTTCCTCTTATCCTTTTCTTCCTTATTTCTCTTGATGGAGCCTCCCGATGATTTTTATTTTTCCCTTTGTTCTTGCCATTTTAGGAAGATGAATGAATTTTCAAGTGGTTCTCCACTATTCTATCACCAATTTTGGCTGGTGATATAGACTATGCTCTTTACTGCCTTCTTCATCCTCATCTTCTCAAGCCATGGTTGATCTTCTTTCATTTGCCAGGTTTCGAGGTGTCATAAGTGTGAGATGATTGCAATGCCTTTGAGAGCTGGCAGGGGATGAGAGCGCGAGTGGTAGATATAAGAATGTATTTTCAGCTTTTGTAAAGATTTTGGATGTAATTTCAAAAAGAACGTTAATAAGTTTTCAATTTCTAATTTATTGAATTATCTTCATCTTTATATTTGAAATAGAAATTTGTTGTTAACAATTGTGATGTATATTGGTGTGTAAATTGAAGGCTTGATTGGGAAAATATCAATCAATATTATCTAAAGTAGTCAAGATACAAATTTTATTCGTTTATGTTTCAATCAAAATTATAATAAATTTTCATTGATCTTTCGATTGGGATAATAGATTTTCATTGATTTTTTGATCGGGATAATAGATTTTCATCAATCTTTTGATCGGGATAACAAATTCTCATCTTCAATTAAAATTGTCATTGTGACTTGCTAACTTTCTTTGTTTGAAGTTAGAGGAGGGAAATACCTTTAGAGCCTTCTTCAACTTTGTTGAATCGGGCTTATCTTCTTTGCACTTGATATTCTCTTTCTCTAATTCGACTTCTTTCTCTTATGCCTCTAATTCGATCAGGCATAGGGAAAGGCCCTTGCTCGCCTGACTTTTTTTCCCCTATTTTTACGTCTGATCGGGTTTTGACTTTTTAGTTTTTCCTTTCTACTTTGCTTTCACTAAAGGGAGGAGCTGGTAAGGTAGAAACATCAGTGCCTAGATTTTGGGTTGGTCGAATGTATTGAGGTAGTTCTCCACTCTTCCTATATCTTTTTTTAGAGAGAATTGTGTAGGTTTGCACCTTGATTTATGATATTGAAGGAGGGGAATGTTTCATCCTCTTTCAATATTGGCGGGAGCAATTTCATCTATCTTTAATATTGGTTGTTTTCTCATCCCTTTCTTTGCATAGCTACTTTGCCAGAGGTATGATTCCTATCTCATTTTTTGCTTATACCAATTGGCTCTGCTTTCATGAAGAGGGGGTTTCAATCATCCGATCGGTAGTAAGGACTTATTTCATCTTGATACGAGCACTTTTCTTTCATTTTGATGTGAAGTAGGGGTCTTTTCTCTTTTGCGTGCTGCTTCTTTCCTTGAAGCAGATGGAAAAGTGTGTTGCTTTGGGAGAAGACACTATTCTTTTTTGCTATGTCTGCCCTCTTTTCTAGTTTTGCCTAGAAATGAAGAGAGGGGCAGTCATTTCATCTCTCCTAGTATCTTTTTAGTAGGCTAGTTCTGGGAGTCCCTTGCATTTATTGCATAATATCTCGAAAGGAAGACATTTTACTTCCTTTTGGACCCGATGCATAAATTTTTGCTTTCTTTCAGTCCTAGATTTTGCTTTTACCATATGTGGTTTTCCCATATAGTTTTATAGACTTTCATGGAATCCCTATTTATTAACTTTCTCTAATTGTGAATCCATATTTCTCCAGAAGGTGTAAAGGTTAGATGTTTTTGCCCAATCATCGAATTCTAAATGAAAGCACCAAATGATAAATTAGAAATTTTCATAGTAAGAGAAGGATTTTGAATAGAAAAGAAGAAGAAGTTGATGTGCTTTTGGGAGATGATTCCAATCGGACTATAGTTCACGAGCCTTGCAAAAAGTGCTTACCCGATTGTACAGGACATTAGCACTCCGATGCTTAAATTAGCAATTAGAAAGCAACTTTTAGAAAGAGAAAGTATGGATAAAACTAGAGAGATAGTGTGTGAGTTTATATAATGAACTTGCTATTTATAGAGCTAGGAAAGTTAAACAATGTTCTTGAATTATAGGCCTACTCTGTATGGCCTATCTTAGAGGAGATGATGATTTGACAGAAGCATATGCCAAATAGCTTTATCATGGTAGGGATGAGTTATGTTCGATCGGATGGCCTTGTTTCTTGTGTCTTAGCCAATTGGCTGGATGGCTTAGTTATTCATAAGCCTTCTAAAGATGGGCCTCTAATGTCCCTTAATACCTTAGGCCTTGTTATGATTTTTAGGGTATTATCAAGTATAAATAAAAAATACTAATCATTAAAATTTAATATCAATATAATAAAAAAATTATATAAATGCTCTATAAAATAATAAAAAAAATAATTAAATATTGATTTGCCATTAATTAATATTGACAAGTGGATTATTTTTTGGTGATTAAAGTATAAAATATACTCATATGTATATAGAGTAAAACGGTAATAATTAAAAGGCTTAATATACCCTATTTCCCCCCTAAACTTGTATTTAATTGCAATATTCATACCTAAACTTTAATTCTTTTTAAATCACCACCTTAACATCAGTTAATTGTTATAAAAAAACCACCTTTTCGATAAAGTTGACAAATTTATCACTGCGTGAGAAACACACGTTGCTGATGTGGAAGTGAACCAATGTATGATTGACACATGGCATTAGTAAAATTAAAAAAAAATGAAATTAAAAGCATATTTTGCTCCATTTTTCTTCATTACCTCTATATAAAAACTACCTCTTCTCCTTCTCCATTTAAGTCACCGTCTCCACCACTTTCATTTGAGCCAGGCCCTTATCCAGTGGCTTATCTTCCCTTTTCTTATCCTTTCTGTTGTCCTTTTTCCTCTTTGAATGCACCTATTTTCTCCTTTTCCCTTCCAATCTCATCATCACCTTAACTTTTAATCTTTTATTTTTGCAATGCTTTATCTCTTCTTCTACTGCTTTTGTTCAAATCTCTGATCTCCAAGCCAAATGCCACACTATCTTTGCTCAAATCTTGGTGCTTTAGGTTTTGGGCTTTCTCTTTATATGGAGGCAAATTGTTGTGCTTTTCCTCTTTGAAGATGATGTGATGATTGATGAGTGGATATGGAAAGAGGTGGAGCAATTTCATAAAAAAAGGATTGCCATTTTTTGAATTTTATGCTTACTGGGGATCTGATTTCTTACTCAATTTTATATTTTGATTCGTTTGCCTCTATTGAATTCGAGACTCAATTGCCTAATCTTAGGTTAGTAGTGTTAGATCAAGGGTTAGCTTCTAGATCTGTTTCATTTCATCATGTTTACACACTTTTGCTTATCAAATCCAAGAGATTGGGTTAAATTCTTTGCACTTACTCTTGTGGATTGCTTTTTTCGTGTAAAATATGCTCGAATTAGTTGATCAAATATGGATTGTTTAGGGGCTTTTGATTTTTAGTTTTTAATTGATATGCTGTCTTAGTTATTTTCCAAATGGTTCATTTGTGGAGTAGTAGAATATTGTCATTGGTGTCTCCGACCTTCAATTCTTTATTAGTTGCATTGTAAAGCCTATTTAAGAGGTTGATTTCAATTGAGTAAAAGCAATGGATCATCCAAAATTTGTAGCATTTTCTGTTCACACCATATGTTTGTTAAAATTCATCTAACAAATATTTTGATTCATCTCTTTACTTCAGACTATGTATTGCCGCAACAAAGCCTTGTTTGGTTCATGGTATGGTACTCCATGTTCTAACAAATATCTTGAGTACAGTGTTTGGGAGCATAATTCTTCTCATGGTATTGTACTCCATGATTTTGATTCATGATTCTTAAATCATGATTTTATCTAATTTTGAGAATCACCAATTTGGTGATTCTCCATGATTCTCATTATTTACTTGTATTATTCTAACCTGAATAATTTTACTTTTTACTATAATTAATTTTTATAATTATTCATCTACCTATAATAAATCACCATAAATCCATTGCCCCATTACTCCTACTAATATTTAAATATTATGGACCTAATATTTATTATAATATTTAGACTTATTTATATTATAATGTATTTAAATTATTTATTAAATTTTTAAGTTAATATTTATTAAATAAATATTAAATTCATTATTTTAGAAATAGTAATATTATTTTTGTTAATATTAAAATTATTATTTTAAAATATTAATAATTATGAAAATATTTATATTTTTAAAAAATGAAGAGTAATTATGTCAACATTTGAATCAAACAGAAAATATTATAAAATCATATACTATCATATAGTTTTTCCAAACATTATATCGTTAAAATCATACAGTACTATACTATACAGTACATTAATGAATCACAGACTACCACCAACCAAACAGGACCTAAGGCATGATATGAGCACGACCAAGCACGCCGACAACAAGAAAGATGAACTAGCATTTCCTCAAGGACCAACAATAAGACCAAGGTCAAAGAAGCTTAAAGAATTCCTACAAGCATTCATTAAACCTTATATGGAGAAGATGTAAGTTCAAGAAGAGAAAGAAGCTAAATTGGACTATGAAGACAAGTGTAGGACGAATGGTGTAATGGGCCTTCAAGCTATTTTATTTAGTTTCTATTCTTTCTGTAAAATTTAATTAAGTATATTTGGGCAGTCTAGAACCTAGGAAAACGAATTAGGCTTTATTAGAATAGGTTTCCTTTATTTTGGGCTTATTTTACTGTTTTGAGTAGTTTAAGTGGGTAGGCTAAAGTTGGGCTTATCTCTTCTAAAGAGTTGGGCCAAAATAACTATTTGAGGCTCAGAATACCTAAGGGGGCCAAATTTTACATGGGAGAATTGAATTTTAATGGGTTTGGATCAGATTTGGGTTTAGGCCTACATTGGTGAACTTATGGTCCTAAATTTTAGGAATGGATTTTCCCTAATAAATACTTATTATTTTGGGATATTATTAAGTAGAGTTTGAGGGAGAAATAATAGCTTGACCATATCTTTAAAGGGCTGGCCGAAATTCACTTTTAGCCAACATTAAGCCTACATTCATTCATTCATTTTCTTAGGATAATAAGCATATTTATCACTTTCTGTTAGGATTAATCTCAAATTGTATTTATCTTTATTTCTTCATGTACTTGGTCCATATTATGGCCAAATACATGTAGATAAAGGTTAGGAATTATCTTTGTTATTTATTTTATTATTTATCTCTTAGAGTTAGTGTTTGATTTTAATTCATCTAGGGAGGGGTGGCTTCCTAGCCTATATAAAGGGCTGAATTCTTCATTTGTAAGACGCTTGAATTTTGATTAATGAGAATTTTCTTTGGCTTGGCCGAATTTTTGAGAGTTAATTTATTATTGATTCTTGCTATTGCATGAAGAATTAGACTTAGGCTATTTGTATGATTAATGTATGCTTGATTCTTCTTCTTGTTGTTTTCTAAATCAATCTATCATAAGCGTTTCCAATCAATCTTGTTTGGGGGTTCTTTAGATTGGGGGTTTATTATCTTATTTATTTTCAATATTCATGGTATGTTGGCGTTCTAGTTTGGCATATAGGCTGGGGTTCCGCATCAATTGGTATCAAAGCATAGGCTAAGGGGTAAATTCTTAACTATCCTTTAATTTTGCTTTTTAAAATTTAATTTTCTATTTTAGCCGAATAGGATCTTGCATCTAGTTCCTTATTTGGTTCTTACTCTATTGTGTTAATTATCTATCCTTAAGTATTTGATCATTAGTTTGATTAAAGTTATAGAAAAAAAAAGAAAAAAAATCAATTAGAAACAACCTTGTTATCAATTCAGATTTACTATCTTGTTAAGTTCATATTTGATCAATTGATGAATCTTGTGTTCTTGTTGAATCCGAATTTACCATTGAATATATCAAGCATATAATTTGCAATCTTTGAGTGGTTGAACTTGGTTTGGATATAATTTTGATCTACAAAGTGCCCTACACCACTTGAAGTTTTGATCAATCAAGCAAGAATTGGAGTTAGAACTTTCACAATTGGTTTGATTTCTTCAAGACCAGGTTAGTACTCCTAATTTTGGATTTGGGTTGTGTTTATTGCATGCTCTCTTTGAATTTTTTTTTTTGAGTCTTACATCAAATCTGTTTAAACTAATCATTAGGTTTAGTTAAACATCGCATTTAAGTGCATCCGTCTTGTCCATTTTCTTCATTCTAAGTTTTTAATTTGTGTGTCTAAGCTATTTTTGGTTCCAATTACACTAGTTTGACATATTGCACGTTGTTAAACATCTATATATATTATAGTGCACGAAATCTTCTTCTTGTGTACTAATTTCTGATTTTTGTTCAAATAGGTCAATTTGCCTCTAGAATTAGTATCTTTGGTGTTCTTGTTAGGTTTTTTCATTGTTCCCTCAATCAAATTACTTAATTTGTGCATATTTGTTTGAGTTGTTTATGAAGTGCAATTGTGAGATATCAATTTATAAGTTGAGAGATAAACAAGAATGAATGGGATAAAGGAAAGTGTGAAGTTGTTAAGGCAAGACCTTAATGATATAGAATCACAATTTAAATAATGGTTCAAACAACTAAGTAGATTAGAAAATATCGAAGAAAAGAGAAAGGAAGAGGAAGTTATCCTAGAAGAAAAAAATTTTGAAGCTGAAGGGGACACTATAGATATAGTTTTCTTTGATAGTGATGTCGTGAGTGATGAAGAAGAAGAATAGAAACTAACCTAATTTTAAACCCAACTTTAGCCTACCCACTTAAACTACCTAAAACAGTAAAATAAGCCCAAAATAAAGGAAACCTATTCTAATAAAATAAGCCCAAAAATAGAAACTAACCTAATTTTAAACTATATCTATCACTCACGACATCACTATCAAAGAAAACTATATCTATAGTGTCCCCTTCAGCTTCAAAATTTTTTTTCTTATAGGATAACTTCCTCTTCCTTTCTATTTTCTTCGCTATTTTCCAATCTACTTAGTTGTTTGAACCATTGTTTAAATTGTGATTCTATATCATTAAGGTCTTGCCTTAACAACTTCACACTTTCCTTTATCCCATTCATTCTTGTTTATCTCTCAACTTATAAATTGATATCTCACAATTGCACTTCAGAAACAACTCAAACAAATATGCACAATTAAGTAATTTGATTGAGGGAACAATGAAAAAACCTAACAAGAACAGCAAAGATACTAATTCTAGAGGCAAATTGACCTATTTGAATAAAAATCAGAAATTAGTACACAAGAAGAAGATTTCGTGCACTATAATATATATAGAGATGTTTAACAACATGCAATATGTCAAACTAGTGTAATAGGAATTAAGCATAGCTCAAGTTCTTTTTCCCGTTAAGCAATAGGAATTTGCAGTAGTAATGCATGATTTTTCATGTCGCTTAATTTTCTGTAGTAATTAAACCATTTTTCATTAATTTTATACTTCCCATTTAAGATTTTAGTAAGTTATTTTTATATTAAACATTAGGATAGGGAATGATTATTCGTGAAAAAAACATGATTTTTTAATCTCATTTTTTTTAAACTGGAGAACTCTTGAAGTGGATTTTTTTTTTGTTATAACTTATGCTTTTTTTTGTGCACCAAGTAATGAATGATTTTTCAAAGTTACCCAATGCTGTAATTTAAAACTGGTTTGAAAGATTGCTTCTTAGTCAATTAATTGATTGCATTTCATTGTTAACTTATTCATCAACTCTTGAATATATATGCAGGTAATTAGTGGGAGTTGTTCCATGTTTATTGTGGAATTGTATTTGGATTAACATTCCAGCAATATCCTATCTTTGGCTTTCAACCTCAAAGCATGGCCTTTTGACCTCTTTGCTTAGCAGCCAAAAGAGCACCTTGCAGGTTTATTTTTATGATGCTCTTAGTACTTGTGCCAATTTGTGTGATTGGAATATTCTCAAATGCCCAGAAAATCTCGTTACGCATTGTTGGGTAGGGTTTGCTTGAGTGCACTTCCTTGGACATGGAGATTTTATTTTTACTAGTAGCTTTTTTATGATTGCATTATATAAGCTTACTGAACTTGGTTATTGTAATGAAGATACACTGTTGTTGGCGTCTTTGTTCTTGGAATTTAATTTTCAGAATTTAATTTTCATCCACTTTAGTTAAATGCTGGCTTTGACATAATTATCTCTTCTTAATGTTGACCTAGTTAATGCTATCTAGCTTTCAATTGGATTGAGTACCATGTAAGAATCTATAGAACTGTAATATTCAAAGTTGTTTACTTAAATACATTTACTCTACAGTAGTAAAGGGCCAAAATTGTTTACAATGGATTTCCTTGATTTGGAGACTCCTCTACTAGGTTGTTACTTGTGCAGGAACTTAATCTGGTCCATTGAAAGCTATCCCCATGGACTCCTTGATTCCTTGATTTAGAGACAATTAGGTTTGCTTGAGGGCATATAATTCCTATTTGGTCAGGGCGTATAATTCCTATTTCTTCTTATTCTTGTATATATATAAATATATATTTTTTGACATTTGAGTCAGTCCATTGATGAATAATGTGAGATTTTTACTTTTTTCTAATAAGCTATTCCTTAGTCTAATAATGTCTCCCTTATTCAGTATATGTTGTGTCATTTATGAACTGGATGGCATTATATCCTGCTTTTGAATCACTAGCTAATTATGATGGCAGGTTCTATCTAAATGGATATTTGTATCATCAATCTTTATGATGGTACTCATTTTCTTTATCGCTGCTAAAAGGTAGAACTTGTAAGTCACATATATTTCCTCATCGGTACTACTTATTATTATTATTATTATTATTATTATTATTATTATTAACTTGAAGTTGTACTTTGAGCACCACATTTACTGTGAATTTAGGACACTGACCAAGTATTATTTACACTTTAATGCAGGGCTGTAATCTCAACTTCTTATTCTGAAGTGTTTGTTTCTCTCAGGATAGTACTGTCCTCATGCAGGACTCTTTTGGTACTAGGTCTTATTTTTCCTGCATCCTTCATGCATGATTAAATATTTTGGGTGATTGGCACTTTTGCAGTTCCTTTCACGGCTTATGAGATTCTTTTTATTGCAGATGGTTCTGACTTGATGGTATTAATAATTTTTAAATTCCTTCATTTCATGATGTCAAGCTGATCCAATTCTATATTATTTGGTCGTGACCCTCATTTTCTAAATGGACCTACTTATGGTGAGTGGAAAAGTAACTTAGTATCTTGATGTAAAAAAAATGAAAAAAAAATCCTATCTCCTCTAATAGTAGCTCTCAATTAAAGAAACCTACAACAGTATACCCCCAATGATGTAAAAGAATTTCAGGAAAATTTACTACGTGTGTATTAGTTATTATTATTATTTTTTTCCTCAGGAGTTTTCTTTCTTTAGGCAAGAAATTTTGGTTCTTTTAAAGAGTCCTATGCACATCTTGAATTAAGAAGTAGAGCTATTTCAGTAGATTGTTCAATAAATAATTTCAGTTCTTCCTTTATCTATTAATTATAGGCAAATATAGGTTTTTTCATAAATTGTGTAAAAAATCAACAATAATTTAGTGACAGAATAGCGAAGATAATTTCGTTGTAATTTGTTTTTATAAAACTAGCTAAATTTAGCAACAGATATTGATTTCAGTTGCTATAAATAGCAACAGAATTGATTGCGGTTGCTAAAAAATAAAAATGAAATTTTTATTCAGTTGCTAAATATAGCAATGGAAATTGAAATCTGTTGCTAAAAATACCAACCGTCAAATTTGCAATCGAATGTTCCGTGGCTGTTTTCCGTTGGCAATGAAAATTCAACAAATTCAGTTGCTAATTTTCGTTGCTATTTGTTAATTTTCTTGTAGTGTATACAAATCCAATCCGTATGACTTGCATTTTTTATTATTTTAATTTGACTCAATTAATATATAAACCAACTCATGTTACCCTAAAAAATTTTTATCCGATTAACAATTAATGCATAATAATTTATAGTATAAAATTTTATTTTTTATTTTTAACTTAAAATTTTTATTATTATCATGGATAACAATATTTTCAATTTTAAATAGTAATATATTTATTACTACTTTTATACAACTAAAACTTAATAGATACATACATTTTTATATAGATATGCAATTAGGCAATAGTTTGTATCATCAACATTTATTCGATTCGTAAGTTGGTTATACTTAGAAAATATATTACACTTTAAGGCTCTTTATTATTTAATCTCATTGTTAAATATATTTTATTTTAAAATTTTTACCTTTTAATAAATATTTTAGTATTATTATTATTATTATTATTATTATTATTATTATTATTATTATTATTATTGTTGTTGTTGTTGTATTATTATGATTATATTATTTTTTATTTATTGAAACTTTTGCAAAATATTAAATAATTAAAAGCTCATTAATTTGTAATTACTAAAATACTTCTGCTTTCAAAGAAAAAAATCGAAAGAATCATAGGCATTTAAGTATTTTCATGATTTTTACCCTAGCTATAAAAATATATTTTCCTATTTCTCGCTCATCTTCTCTCTTTGTAGCCTTCATCTTCTTCCACTAGAGCTATCGGTCGTCCATTGCCACTACTCTTGCCACTTATCCCACTACCACCCACACTGCCACCTCTATCTCTTTCGCTTGCCATCTTTTGTTCTTACACTATTTCTTTCTTTCCTACCCTCTCTCTCATGTTATTCCTCTTTTGTCACCTAATTCTTCTAAAATTAAGCTCTAGTCCTGTATGCATCACTCGATGTTTCATCTAAACCAACAAATTTTGAAATCTTTATCCTCATTTCATCTTTAACTTCATTTCCCCTCTCTTAATTTGACATAAACTTGAGGATTATTTAGTTGGGTATTACCAAATTAGAGGGGAAGCATAGGATGGGGTAAAACAAGCATTCGTCAAGAGAACAATGAAGTGCAAACTAATGCTTCTCATCAAACTCTATCACTTGGCATATTCTCTTCTTCATCTAATGTTATTTGGATTTCATGATTATTTCTTCTTAGCTAATTTAGTTTTTTGGGTATTAACTTCCACCAAATGAAGAGGAAAGTCTAACATTTAGTAATACTTTGGTGGCTCTATGCATAATGTGAGCTCAATTTGCTCATATTAATAAGGTTTGTCTTTCATAGTTCTTCAAAATTGTTATATGCCATTCCTTTTTTTCCTTACTTTTCAACTATTACGGAGATCAAATTATAAATTTAGTTTAATTAGATTTGGTTAATTTGCTTAATTAAGTTATTTATTAATACAGATACATATATATTACCATATATAAAGCAATTTCTACTTCATGCTATTTGTTATCTTATTTGTATTTTTCAATTTTGATTTTAGGTATTAATTAAACTATTCATTTTATGCTCACAACTATATTGCAATGTGAAGGACATAACATAAGTTGATAGAGAATTAGAGGTATGACTCTTTGTATGTGATTTTATGATTGTTTGATTTGATTTAAAAAATTTGATTTAATGTGATATATATGCACAAATATATGATGGTTGTTTACAATTGAATTGATAACATATAAATGCATATGTGATATGAGCACGACCAAGGACAATTGGCAACAAGAAAGATGAACTAGCATTTCCTCAAGGACCAATAACAAGAGCAAGATCAAAGAAGCTTAAAGAAGTCCTACAAGCATTCATGAAACCTTAGGTGGAGAAGATGCAAGTTTAAGAAGAAAAAAAAGCTAAATTGGACTATGAAGACAAGTGTAGGCCGAATGGTGCAATGGACCTTCAAGCTACTTTATTTAGTTTCTATTACATATCTAACATTTAATTAAGTATATTTGGGCAGTCTAGAACCTAGGAAAATGAATTGGGCTTTATTAGAATAGGTTTGTTTTATTTTGGGCTTATTTTACTATTTTGGGTAGTTTAAGTGGGTAGGCTAAAGTTGGGCTTATCTCTTCTAAAGAGTTGGGCCAAAATAACTATTTGAGGCTTATAATACCTAAGGGTTCGAATTTTACATGGGAGAGTTGAATTTTAATGGGTTTGGGTCAGATTTGGGTTTAGGCCTACATTGGTGAACTTAGGGTCCTAAATTTTAGGAATTGATTTTCCTTAATAAATACTTATTATTTTGGGATATTATTAAGTAGAGTTCGAGGGAGAAATAATAGCTTGACAATATCTTTAAAGGGCTGGCCGAAATTCACTTTTAGCCAACATTAAGTCTACATTCATTCCTTCTTTTTCTTAGGATAATAAGCACATTTATCACTAGCTGATGCGGAACCCCAGCCTATATGCCAAACTAGAACGCCAACATACCATGAATATTGAACATAAATAAGATAATAAACCCTCAATCTAAAGAACCCCCAAACAAGATTGATTGGAAACGCTTATGATAGATTGATTTAGAAAACAAGAAGAAGAAGAATCAAGCATACATTAATCATGCAAATAGCCTAAGTCTAATTCTTCATGCAATAGCAAGAATCAATAATAAATTAACTCTCACAAATTCGGCCAAGCCAAAGAAAACTCTCATTAATCAAAATTCAAGTGTCTTACAAATGAAGAATTCAGCCCTTTATATAGGCTAGGCAGCCACCCCTCCCTAGATGAATTAAAATCAAACACTAACTCTAAGAGATAAATAATAAAATAAATAACAAAGATAATTCCTAACCTTTATCTACATGTATTTGGCCATAATATGGACTAAGTACATGAAGAAATAAAGATAAATACAATTTGAGAATAATCCTAACAGCTAGTGATAAATATGCTTATTATCCTAAGAAAATGAATGAATGAATGTAGACTTAATGTTGGCTAAAAGTGAATTTCGGCCAGCCCTTTAAAGATATGGTCAAGCTATTATTTCTCCCTCAAACTCTACTTAATCCCAAAATAATAAGTATTTATCAAGGAAAATTCATTCCTAAAATTTAGGACCCTAAGTTCACCAATGTAGGCCTAAACCTAAATCTGACCCAAACCCATTAAAATTCAATTCTCCCATGTAAAATTCGGCCCCCTTAGGTATTCTAAGCCTCAAATAGTTATTTTGGCCCAACTCTTTAGAAGAGATAAGCCCAACTTTAGCCTACCCACTTAAACTACCCAAAACAGTAAAATAAGCCCAAAATAAAGCAAACCTATTCTAATAAAGCCCAATTCATTTTTCTAAGTTCTAGGCTGCCCAAATATACTTAATTAAATGTTACATAAAGAATAGAAACTAAATAAAGTAGCTTGAAGGCCCATTGCACCATTCGGCCTACACTTGTCTTCATAGTCCAATTTAGCTTCTTTCTCTTCTTGAACTTGCATCTTCTGCACATAAGGTTTCATGAATGCTTGTAGGACTTCTTTAAGCTTCTTTGACTTTGCTCTTGTTATTGGTCCTTGAGGAAATGCTAGTTCATCTTTCTTGTTGTCGGCATGCTTGGTCGTGCTCATATCACTAGCTGTTAGGATTATTTTCAAATTGTATTTATCTTAATTTCTTCATTTACTTAGTCCGTATTATGGCCAAATACATGTAGATAAAGGTTAGGAATTATCTTTGTTATTTATTTTATTATTTATCTCTTAGAGTTAATGTTTGATTTTAATTCATCTAGGGAGAGGTGGCTGCCTAGCCTATATAGAGGGCTGAATTCTTCATTTGTAAGACACTTGAATTTCGATTAATGATATTTTTCTTTGGCTTGGCCGAATTTGTGAGAGTTAATTTATTATTGATTCTTGCTATTGCATGAAGAATTAGACTTAAGCTATTTGTATGATTAATGTATGCTTGATTCTTCTTCTTATTTTCTAAATCAATCTATCATAAGCGTTTCCAATCAATCTTGTTTGAGGGTTCTTTAGATTGGGGGTTTATTATCTTATTTATGTTCAATATTCATGGTATGTTGGCGTTCTAGTTTGACATATAGGTTGGGGTTTTACATCAATTGTATTAGAGCATAGGCTAAGGGGTAAATTCTTAACTATCCTTTAATTTTGCTTTTAAACTTTAATTTTATATTTTAGCCGAATAGGATCTTGCATCTAGTTCCTTATTTGGTTCTTGCTCTATTGTGTTAATTACCTATCTTTAAGTATTTGATCATTAGTTTGATTAAAGTTACAAAAATAGAAGAAAAAAAATCAATTAGAAATAGCCTTGTTATCAATTCAAATTTACTATCTTGTTAAGTTCATATTTGATCAATTGATGAATCTTGTGTTATTGTTGAATTTGAATTTTCCATTGAATATATCAAGCATATAATTTGCAATCTTTGAGTGGTTGAACTTGGTTTGGATATAATTTTGATCTACAAAGTGCCCTACACCACTTGGAGTAAGTTTTGATCAATCAAGCAAGAATTGGAGTTAGAACTTTCACAATTGGTTTGATTTCTTCAAGACCAGGTTAGTACTCCTAATTTTGGATTTGGGTTGTGTTTATTGCATGCTTTCTTTGATTTCTTTTTTTTTTGTGGAGTCTTACATCAAATCTATTTAAACTAATCATTAGGTTTAGTTAAACATCGCATTTAAGTGTGATACGGATCCAAGAGGGCTATCTTATGCCATTGAAGAGGGCCAATCTTATGACTTTCAAATGGGTCTAAATGGAGTTCAAAGACATAAATATATGCTCCAATTTATAGGAGGCAGAATTGGTGCTTTACTATTAATTTTGGGCTTATACAACTTTAGGCTTTAATTGTACAAGTCATGTGCCTCATTTAAAAGTCACATGACTCATTTAAGTTGTAAATGTGGGCTTAGAAGTGTGGGCTTCTTTTGGGTTTAGTTTAGTTAGTTTGGTTATTTATTTTAGTCTTTCTTTTGGGCTTTCATTTAGGCCTATAAGGTTTATTAATTAGTTTTGTTTTAAGTGTGTTTAAGACTTATTTGGCTTTGTAAAAGCACAAGAAAATTCGTGTAAGGCCATATGAGCATTTAAATTAGGGTTTTAAAGAGTGATTTAGGGTTAGCCACCTTATAAATAGGCTAACCTAGGTTGTAAACATAATCATTGAATCAAATTATAAACTTTTGAGAGTTTTTCTCTTGGCTTAGCCGAATTTCTTTAGAGAGATTGTGAGATTGCTTGCTTTCTTTTCTATTGCATCAAGAATTAGGATTACTTATCAATCATTTGATTGTGGCGTGTTCCTATTCTTATTATCCCGATTATTTGCGTTTCCATTCACGTGTTGTTTGGGGGTTCAATAGGGAGGGTGTTTGTCTTCTTTGTCTTTTGAAATCAAAGCGTATGTTTAAAGGGTTTCGGGTTCTTTAACCTTGGGGTTCCGCATCATTTGGTATCAGAGCCAAAAGTAAGGTAAATTCCTATTTATCTTAGTGTTAGGTTTGTGTTTTCTTTTCTTTGATTTCTTTATGTTTATGCCGAATTAGGTAGTGATAAGTTTTGATTTGTGTGCTTTTGTGTGGTAAATTTAGCATTTTCTTTTCCTTACCTTGTGTTTTGTTTCATTAAAAAAAAAAACAAATTCTAGTAGTAGTAAGCCTTTAGATTAGTGAGTGAATTAAAAAAAAGAGAGAGAAAAAAAAACGTGGTACTGTTCACGACACTGTTCACGGTACTGTTCATCGCACTGTTCACGGTACTGTTCATAAAAAAAAGAGAGAAAAATGGGTCTAAATGGAGTTCAAAGACATAAATATATGCTCCAATTTATAGGAGGCAGAATTGGTGCTTTACTATTAATTTTGGGCTTATACAACTTTAGGCTTTAATTGTACAAGTCATGTGCCTCATTTAAAAGTCACATGACTCATTTAAGTTGTAAATGTGGGCTTAGACGTGTGGGCTTCTTTTGGGTTTAGTTTAGTTAGTTTGGTATATTTTAGTCTTTCTTTTGGGCTTTCATTTAGGCCTATAAGGTTTATTAATTAGTTTTGTTTTAAGTGTGTTTAAGACTTATTTGGCTTTGTAAAAGCCCAAGAAAATTCGTGTAAGGCCATATGAGCATTTAAATTAGGGTTTTAAAGAGTGATTTAGGGTTAGCCACCTTATAAATAGGCTAACCTAGGTTGTAAACATAATCATTGAATCAAATTGTAAACTTTTGAGAGTTTTTCTCTTGGCTTAGCCGAATTTCTTTAGAGAGATTGTGAGATTGCTTGCTTTCTTTTCTATTGCATCAAGAATTAGGATTACTTATCAATCATTTGATTGTGGCGTGTTCCTATTCTTATTATCCCGATTATTTGCGTTTCCATTCACGTGTTGTTTGGGGGTTCAATAGGGAGGGTGTTTGTCTTCTTTGTCTTTTGAAATCAAAGCGTATGTTTAAGGGGTTTCGGGTTCTTTAACCTTGGGGTTCCGCATCATTTGGTATCAGAGCCAAAAGTAAGGTAAATTCCTATTTATCTTAGTGTTAGGTTTGTGTTTTCTTTTCTTTGATTTCTTTATGTTTATGCCGAATTAGGTAGTGATAAGTTTTGATTTGTGTGCTTTTGTGTGGTAAATTTAGCATTTTCTTTTCCTTACCTTGTGTTTTGTTTCATTAAAAAAAAAACAAATTCTAGTAGTAGTAAGCCTTTAGATTAGTGAGTGAATTAAAAAAAAAGAGAGAAAAAAAAAACGGAAAAAAAAACGTGGTACTGTTCACGACACTGTTCACGGTACTGTTCATCAAAAAAAATAGAGAAAAACGTGAAAGAGAAGAAAAATAGAAGAAGAAAAAAATTAAAAAGCAATTGAGCAAGGGTAGTTTATATAGAAAATCCTAATCCTTTCAAAAGTGGGAAAACTAATCCTTTTTGCTTTAGGATTGGGAGGAGCAGCATATACACTTTTTCCAAACTCCTTTAGGAATCCTTTAAAGGGTAGGAAATACAATCCTTATTACTTTGGGTTTAGGCTTTCAAAAAAATCCTAGTCCATATCTGATTTGGAATTACAATCTTAGTCCTACTTAACCAAGGATTTATTTTGCAATTATTGAACCACCATTTGTGCTATCCAATTGCCATTTGTGCCACCATTTTTATATCATTCGTTATCCATTTGTGCTGCCATTTGTTATCCATTTGTTCCATCATTTTTTGGAATCATTTGATCATTTGTGCTACCATTTTGATATCATTTTGCCATCATTTTTTCCAATCATTATCCACCATTTTGTTACCATTTCTAGCATCATTTGCTATCATTTTTGCCATCATTTTTCTATCTTTTTGCCATCACTTTGCCACCATTTTTACACAACTTGATACACTAATCAAGCTTGTTACACCATTCGGCCTAGTGATAATTTTGGCTCTAAATTGAATTGTTTTTGCATGCAACCTACTTCAATTAGGTCTCTTTGTTGATTTCTTGCTTTGTTGGGTAGAATATTTAGTTTCTATATTTGGTTTACTTTGTAGTGAATCAAATTCATTCATTTTATCCATATTGTCATTTTCCTTGATTTTTGTTGCTTATTTCTTTGTTTTAAGCTAGTTGTTTGTTCCATTTACATTGTTAGAGTATCGTTGCTTGTCCAATACTCTAATTTACTTATCATCAAGTGGTACACCACTCTTGTCTGTGTATCACCTCCATTGTGTCTAGAGTCTTCTTTTCTAGTTTTTGAGCTATCTTTTGTTGTTAGTTATTATTTCCTTGTTTTCTTAAACGTGCTCAAGTTTTTGATTTGTGATTTAAATTCTGAAGTGCAATTTTGAAGTTGAAAGCTTGAGAGGAAAAAGGCAAGAGAGTGAGAGGACATTAAGAGGATAAAAGCCAAATTTTGAGTGAAACACGAGTGAATGTGAGGATGTCTAATCACAAGTCCAAACGACATTTACATCAAGATGAAAGGAATGCGTTTAAGGAAGATATAAAGTTGTTAAGGCAAGACCTTAATCTAGAATGGTTGGTCAGGCAATATTTCGAACCACGCATTAGAATGGAGGAAAGCAAAAAGAAGAAAAAGAAAGAGGAAGTTATCCTAGAGGAAATAATTTGTGAACCTGAAAAGGGTGATATAGATATAGGCTTTGATAGTGAGGTTACTCAAGACCATGAAGAGGATGTTGTTGATGAGCTTGATGAGGAAAAAGAGGTTTTGGGTGAAGTTGAAGATGTGGAGAACTTGGTAAATGAGGTTGTTTTAGAGGTGGAAGAGGATAATGATGTTGTGCATAATGGAAAAATATTTGAAAGTGAAGATGCTGATTGTTTGAGTACGAATGAAGAAGTTTGCTTAGTTGAGATGGAAGATTCGCAAGTTACAGTTGATTCTCCATTGATTAAGGAGAATGAGTTGCACATGGGAAGTGGAGAAAGTCAAAATCATACCGCTATATTAAATACTAACCATGTTTTGCGTAGTCCTTTTGTTTATAACTTGCAGGATCATGATGAGTTCCTCAATGAAGAAGCATTCATATTATTTCCACCAATGCTGAAGATCATTTATGAAGATGAATGTATTCCTCAAGTGCCAATTCCCAACTATTACAAGACGAAGATTCGAGGACGAATCTTTTCTAAAGAGGGAGGGAATGATACGGATCCAAGAGGGCTATCTTATGCCATTGAAGAGGGCCAATCTTATGACTTTCAAATGGGTCTAAATGGAGTTCAAAGACATAAATATATGCCCCAATTTATAGGAGGCAGATTTGGTGCTTTACTATTAATTTTGGGCTTATACAACTTTAGGCTTTAATTGTACAAGTCATGTGCCTCATTTAAAAGTCACATGACTCATTTAAGTTGTAAATGTGGGCTTAGACGTGTGGGCTTCTTTTAGGTTTAGTTTAGTTAGTTTGGTTATTTATTTTAGTCTTTCTTTTGGGCTTTCATTTAGGCCTATAAGGTTTATTAATTAGTTTTGTTTTAAGTGTGTTTAAGACTTATTTGGCTTTGTAAAAGCCCAAGAAAATTCGTGTAAGGCCATATGAGCATTTAAATTAGGGTTTTAAAGAGTGATTTAGGGTTAGCCACCTTATAAATAGGCTAACCTAGGTTGTAAACATAATCATTTAATCAAATTATAAACTTTTGAGAGTTTTTCTCTTGGCTTAGCCAAATTTCTTTAGAGAGATTGTGAGATTGCTTGCTTTCTTTTCTATTGCATCAAGAATTAGGATTACTTATCAATCATTTGATTGTGGCGTGTTCCTATTCTTATTATCCAGATTATTTGCGTTTCCATTCACGTATTGTTTGGGGGTTCAATAGGGAGGGTGTTTGTCTTCTTTGTCTTTTGAAATCAAAGCGTATGTTTAAGGGGTTTCGGGTTCTTTAACCTTGGGGTTCCGCATCAAAGTGCATCCGTCTTGTCCATTTTCTTCATTCTAAGTTTTTAATTTGTGTGTCTAAGCTATTTTTGGTTCTAATTATACTAGTTTGACATATTTCACGTTGTTGAACATATATATATATTATAGTGCACAAAATCTTCTTCGTCTGTACTAATTTCTGATTTTTGTTCAAATAGGTCAATTTTCCTCTAGAATTAGTATCTTTGCTATTCTTGTTAGGTTTTTCATTGTTCCCTTAATCAAATTACTTAATTGTGCATATTTTTTTGAGTTTGTTTCTGAAGTGCAATTGTGAGATATCAATTTGTGAGTTGAGAGACAAACACGTGAGGTTGAGTGGATTCTTTCCTTTATTTGTTTATTTAAAGTTGAAATATGTTCGAAATCAATAGTAAAGAGGAAATCAAGATTGTGCCTGATAATAAGTTTATGTACAAAGCTTTTTATGGATAGTTTGCAAAAGATAAATCTCAGGATAGACAGTCTGGAAGATATCCTTAAAGGTTCCAGGTTAAGTCTACAAGGGAGGAAGAGGTAGACCAGTTGTACAACGATGATGAGGAAGAGGAGGCTCATTCTTTTCCAAGAAGAGCAAGGAGGTATGACAACCGAATGGAGAGCCAAGACAACAATTTGAGTGCTATCAAGATGAAGATTCAACCATTCAAAGGTAAAAATGATGTGGATGCCTATCTTGATTGGGAAAGAAAGGTGGAGATGATCTTTTCATGCCACCACTATTCGGATGAGAAAAAGGTAAAACTTGCAGCCATTGAATTTTCTGATTATGCACTAATTTGGTGGGATAAGTTATTGAAAAATAGGAGGAGAATGGGGAACTCCCTATCACTTCTTGGGAGGAAATGAAAAGAATCATTAGAAAGAAGTATGTGCCTAGTTACTATCATAGGGAACTCCACAATCAGTTACAAAGACTTACACAAGGATCTAGTTCTGTGGAGGATTACTACAAAGAAATGGAGATGCTCATGATTAAAGCAAGCATTGTGGAGGATGAATATCAAATGATGTCACGATTTTTGGGAGCTATGAATAGAGAGCTTGCTGATATTTTTGAATTACAGCATTATTTGGATATGGATGATTTGATGAATATCGCAATTAAAGTGGAGAGACAATGAAGTAGACATGGGACATCCAAGTCCTATTCAAATTCCAATAACAACAAATGGAATTCAAAGTGGAATAAGGGAGACTCAAAGAAGGAATCCACTGCTAAGTACCAGTCCAATTCCAAAGAGAAAATGGTCACTGCACAAAAAGGTACTTCTGAAACAACCCTTAAAACTAATAGACATAGGGACATTCAATGTTTCAAATGCAAGGGTCGTAGTCATTATGCTAATGAATATGGGAATAAAAAGACCATGATAATAATAAGGGGGGATAAAATTATTTTTGATTCTGAATTCGATGAGAATTGTGATGATATGCCACCTTTGGAGGATTATTCTGATATAGATGAAAATGTAAAATATCCTGTTTAATGGGAGTCCTTAGTTGTATTGCATGCATTGAATGTAAATGTGAAAGAAGAAGGACTAGAACAGAAGGAAAACATCTTTCATACTAGGTGTTTAATAGGTGGGAAAGTCTGTAGTATGATAATTGATAGGGGTAGTTGTGTTAATGTTGCAAGTACAGTCTTAGTTGATAAATTAGGACTTAAAATTGAGAAACACCCTAACCCATACAAAATTCAGTGGTTGAATGATAGTGGGGAAGTAAAGGTGACCAAACATGTAACTGTATTATTTTCCATTGGTAAATATGAAGATAAAGTCATTTGTGATATTGTACCTATGCATGCTAGTCATATTTTGCTCGGAAGGCCTTAGCAATTTGATAGGCGTGTATTACATGATGGATTTAGAAATAGGTACACTTTTGAGTTTAAAGGATGTAAACACACACTTGCCCCTTTGGCACCTAAAGAGGTATATGTAGATCAAGTAAAGATACATCAATCTGCAAAAGAGGTAAAGGGAAGTGAGAAAGAAAATAAAAATGAGAGAAAAGAGGCCAGTAGTGAAAATAATAAAAGTAAAGGCCCAACGGTGAGAGACTGCACTAGTGAGAAAAAGAAAGAGAGAAGTACGGGAGAGAAGAAGTTAATGTGTGCTGCGGTAAAAGGAAAGTAGAGTGAACCGAGTGAAAAATTTAGCAAATACTCCTTTTATGCAAAAGAAAGAGAGTTGAGGAAGGTAGTTTTAGCTCCATTACCTCCTCAAGAGATTTATGAAGAACAAAAGAAAATGTTTGAGAAAGAGAAAGAGGCTTCGGCCAAGGAGTAAAGGGGAGAGAGGTTTCGGCCCAAGGGGTGAGAGAAAGAGAAAAGGAAAAAAAGGGGAAAAGAGGCCAGAAAAGAAACAAAACAAATAAATGGCCCATTGGTGAGTGAAAACAAGCAAGGGGGAAGGTAAAAACAAAATTCTTATGTAAGAACAAGAGAGGTTAAGAGTGTGCTTTAGGACAACCATTGATCCTGGTCATCTACAAGGAAACTTTGTTTTCTAACATTGACCTTAATCTTGATTCTTTGCCTCCTAGTTTTCTTTCTACATTGCAGGAGTATTCTAATGTCTTTCCTGAAGAGATGGCAGATGGATTGCCACCTTTGAGAGGGATAGAACATCAGATTGACTTTGTGCCGGGATCTATCATCCCCAATAGACCAACCTATAGAAGTAATCATATAGAAACTAAAGAAATGCAAAGGCAAGTGGAAGAACTCATGGAGAAGGGATTGGTGAGAGAAAGCATAAGTCCATGCGTAGTGCCAGTTCTTTTGGTGCCTAAAAAGGATAGAACATGGAGGATGTGTGTTGATTGCCGTGCAGTCAATAAAATCACTATAAAGTATAAACATCCCATTCCTAGGCTAGATGATATGTTGGATGAATTATGTGGTGCTGTGTATTTTACTAAAATTGATTTAATGAGTGTATATCATCAAATTAGAATGAAACCTGGTGATGAGTGAAAAACAGCTTTCAAATCTAAATATGGTTTGTATGAGTGGTTGGTTATGCCATTTGGACTATCTAATGCCCCTAGCACTTTTATGGTGCTTATGAACCATGTATTACGTACATATTTAGGAAAGCTTGTTGTTGTGTACTTTGATTATATACTCATTTACAGCAAGTCTTATGATGAACATATTAAGCATGTTAGGTTAGATTTACAAGCTTTGAGATCTGAAAAGTTGTATGCTAAGCTTAAGAAATGTACATTTTGTATAGATAGACTTGTGTTTCTTGGTTTTGTGGTGAGTGCACAGGGAATTGAAGTGGATGACGAAAAAATGAAGGCAATTCCAGAATGGCCCATGCCTAAAACTACTTCTGATGTAGCTTCCATGGATTAGCAAGTTTTTATAGGCGTTTTGTGCAAGATTTTTCATCCATTGTTGCACCACTTACAAAAATCATCAAGAAGGATGTTGGATTCAAGTGGAGAGAAGCACAAAAAAAGGCATTTGATACTTTGAAAGGGAAGTTGTGTTCTGCTTCTATTTTATCTTTGCCTAATTTTGCTAAGACATTTGAAATAGAATACGATGCTTCTGGTGTAGGTATTGGGACGGTGTTGATGCAAGAGAAGAAACCAATCCTACTTTAGTGAGAAGCTTAATGGAGCCCAACTCAACTATTCAACCTACGACAAAGAGCTATATGCCTTAGTAAGAGCTTTGGATGTGGCAACATTACCTTCTTCCTAAGGAGTTTGTCATTCATACCGATCATGAGTCCCTCAAACATTTGAAGGGACAAGGTAAATTGAATAAAAGGCATGCTAAATGGGTTGAATTTATTGAACAGTTTCCCTATGTCATTCAATACAAGCATGGAAAAGATAATATTGTTGCTGATGCATTGTTAAGGAGATATTCTTTAATTTCTACAGTTAGTTCTAAGTTTCTTCGTTTTGAGCATGTTTGCCTAAATGGAAAAGATAAGGTAATGTGTATGCAGCATATGAGCATTAAGGTTTTGATAAATTTTATAGGCATGATGGGTTTTTATTTAAGGGCAACAAGCTTTGTTTGCCTGAATGTTCTATGCATGTTTTGCTTGTATTAGAGTCTCATTATGGGAGATTGATGGGACATTTTGGGGTGCATAAGATGTATGACATATTGAATGAGCATTTTTATTGGCCTCATATGCGCAGGGATGTGGAAAAAGTATGTAATTCATGTGTTGCATGTAGGCAAGCTAAGTCTAAAACTAAGCCCATGGTTTGTATATGCCTCTACTTGTGCCTAGTTCTCCTTGGACTGATGTTTCTATGGATTTTGTGCTTGGATTGCCTAGAACTAAACGTCGTAGAGATAGCATTTTTGTTGTGGTAGATAGGTTTAGCAAGATGGCTCACTTTATTGTTTGTCATAAATGTGATGATGCTGTTAATATTGCTGATCTATTCTTTAGAGAAGTTGTGCGTTTGCATGGTGTTCCACGTACCATTGTTTCAGACAGGGATACAAAGTTCCTTTCACATTTTTGGCATGTTCTATAAGGTAAGTTGGGTACGAAATTATTGTTTTCTACTACCTATCGGGTACAGATGGTTAAACAGAGGTGGTGAATAGAACTTTGGGAATTTTACTTCATGCCATAGAAGGTAAGAATCTCAAAACATGGGGGGATTGTTTACCTTTCATTGAATTTGCTTATAATAGAAGTATTCATCCTTCTACTGGTTTTTCACCTTTTGAGCTTGTTTATGGTTTTAACCCACTGACTGTGCTTGATCTTTGTCCATTGCCTTTACATAAGATTTCCAGTTTGGATGGTAATAAGAAGACATAATTGGTGAAATATTTGCATGAGCAAGCAAGAGCTAATATTGAGAAGAAGAATCAGAAGTATGCTGAAAGAGCCAATAAAGGTAGAAGTCAAATGGTATTTGCTCCTGGAGATTGGGTTTGGGTGCATTTTCGCAAGGAACGGTTTCCAAACCAAAGGAAGAGCAAGTTAGATGCACGTGGTGATGGTCCATTTCAAGTCTTGGAGCGCATCAATGATAACGCTTACAAGATAGATCTACCAAATTTAAGGACAAATCTTTTTGAGGAGGGAGGGAAAATGATAAGGATCTACCACCATCAACCAATGATCCTTTAAAGATGCCTAGTGGTCCAATGACAAGAAGACATGCAAAGAAGCTAAAGATGGCCATGTCATTTTATGTTCAAGGCTTTGTTACTCAAGAACTTAATGAAGATGCCTTTGAGAAGTGTTATGGAGAACTTGAAGGCGAGCATAAAGTACTTAGCCTCTTGGAAGCAAGAGAAGGAATTGGGCAAACTTAAGCTATCAAGGGCTTTAACAACTTTGGGCTTAATTGTACAAGTATATGCTTTATTTAAAAGTCACATGACTCACTTAAGTTGTATTATTAAAGGGCTAGGCGTGTGGGCTTCTTTTGGGCTTTGTTTAGTGAGTTTGGTTATTTATTTTAGTATTTCTTTTGGGCTTTCATTTTAGGACTATAAGGTTTATTAATTAGTTTTGTTTTAAGTGTGTTTAAGACTTATTTGGTCTTAATTGGCTTGTAAAAGCCCAAAGAAATTCGTGTAAGGCCTTATTAGTATTTAAATTAGGGTTTTAAAGAGTGAATTAGGGTTAGCCACCTTATAAATAGGCTAACCTAGGTTGTAAACTTCATAATGGAATCAAATTATAAACTTTGAGAGTTTTTCTCTTGGCTTAGCCGAAATTCTTTAGAGAGATTGTGAGATTGCTTGCTTTCTTTTCTATTGCATCAAGAATTAGAATTACTTATCAATCATTTGATTGTGGCATTTTCTTATTCTTCTTATCCCGATTATTTGCGTTTACATTCACGTGTTGTTTGGGGGTTCAATAGGGAGGGTATTTGTCTTCTTTGCATTTTGAGATCAAAGTGTATGTTCAAGGGGTTTCGGGTTCTTTAACCTTGGGGTTCGTATCAGATACTAACTTATCGACGTGTCAAATCTTCTCGAAACTATCTGATTAGTGCTAGCTTATTAGCATACAGAATCAAGATGAGTTATTTATATTTGATTAGCGCCAGCTTGTTGGCATGCAGAATCAGGATGAGCCATATTGATTGTCGCCTTTCAAGAGGACTTTTAGTGCCCGTGAAAAGATTGGATATTAGTGTGTTTGTCGTAATGGAAGAAAAATTTTATCCTTTTCATGGATTTGCATGATTGCTTTAATGAAGATTAGTCTTGGAGTGAGGGGCTATCTTTTGATAAATGTCCTAAAGCATGCCGTGCAAAAATGGTCTTACTTCATAAAATATTATTTTTTCTTAAATTAGATTGATCTATCCCATGGAAGCTTTCCTTGTAGTTTGACTGCCTGTTGCTTGGAATTGTCTTATGACCAACCTCGAGATGTGGGATCCTTACTCATTTCCTTATTAGAAATTACTTACATGAGTAGATGAAGGAAATTATATAAGTACAAGACGTGTGCAAAATTTATGTGTATAGGAGTTGTGTGTGATAAGTGTTATATATGTGATGTGTGCAAAAAGTGACTTGCAAAGAAGCATCAAAAAATTGAAGTAATTGCAACTTATCAAATACCTTGAATTTGAATCTTACTCCTCCTTGAATAAATTGAATAAACCACATTCTCAACTAGTTTAATCTCAACAAGAGAAATTAAGGGGTAATTCTCAATGAGGGAATAGGGGAATAGACATGTTAATATCATGGCCTATTGAACTAACACATAAGTATAATGCATACCGAGCAATTTCTGTGTATGTGTGTGTTGAAGGCCCAAACATAATTTTATTTTTGAAAAGCAAATTCTGGATGCAAAGTTGGGAATGATGAGACCAAACCCAAAATTAGGAGGTCTTACATGGTGAATGGATAACAAAAAAATGTTTGGTAGAGTCGTGCCCAATATTCTTATTTATCAACTTTCCTCTTATCCTTTTCTTCCTTATTTCTCTTGATGGAGCCTCCCGATGATTTTTATTTTTCCCTTTGTTCTTGCCATTTTAGGAAGATGAATGAATTTTCAAGTGGTTCTCCACTATTCTATCACCAATTTTGGCTGGTGATATAGACTATGCTCTTTACTGCCTTCTTCATCCTCATCTTCTCAAGCCATGGTTGATCTTCTTTCATTTGCCAGGTTTCGAGGTGTCATAAGTGTGAGATGATTGCAATGCCTTTGAGAGCTGGCAGGGGATGAGAGCGCGAGTGGTAGATATAAGAATGTATTTTCAGCTTTTGTAAAGATTTTGGATGTAATTTCAAAAAGAACGTTAATAAGTTTTCAATTTCTAATTTATTGAATTATCTTCATCTTTATATTTGAAATAGAAATTTGTTGTTAACAATTGTGATGTATATTGGTGTGTAAATTGAAGGCTTGATTGGGAAAATATCAATCAATATTATCTAAAGTAGTCAAGATACAAATTTTATTCGTTTATGTTTCAATCAAAATTATAATAAATTTTCATTGATCTTTCGATTGGGATAATAGATTTTCATTGATTTTTTGATCGGGATAATAGATTTTCATCAATCTTTTGATCGGGATAACAAATTCTCATCTTCAATTAAAATTGTCATTGTGACTTGCTAACTTTCTTTGTTTGAAGTTAGAGGAGGGAAATACCTTTAGAGCCTTCTTCAACTTTGTTGAATCGGGCTTATCTTCTTTGCACTTGATATTCTCTTTCTCTAATTCGACTTCTTTCTCTTATGCCTCTAATTCGATCAGGCATAGGGAAAGGCCCTTGCTCGCCTGACTTTTTTTCCCCTATTTTTACGTCTGATCGGGTTTTGACTTTTTAGTTTTTCCTTTCTACTTTGCTTTCACTAAAGGGAGGAGCTGGTAAGGTAGAAACATCAGTGCCTAGATTTTGGGTTGGTCGAATGTATTGAGGTAGTTCTCCACTCTTCCTATATCTTTTTTTAGAGAGAATTGTGTAGGTTTGCACCTTGATTTATGATATTGAAGGAGGGGAATGTTTCATCCTCTTTCAATATTGGCGGGAGCAATTTCATCTATCTTTAATATTGGTTGTTTTCTCATCCCTTTCTTTGCATAGCTACTTTGCCAGAGGTATGATTCCTATCTCATTTTTTGCTTATACCAATTGGCTCTGCTTTCATGAAGAGGGGGTTTCAATCATCCGATCGGTAGTAAGGACTTATTTCATCTTGATACGAGCACTTTTCTTTCATTTTGATGTGAAGTAGGGGTCTTTTCTCTTTTGCGTGCTGCTTCTTTCCTTGAAGCAGATGGAAAAGTGTGTTGCTTTGGGAGAAGACACTATTCTTTTTTGCTATGTCTGCCCTCTTTTCTAGTTTTGCCTAGAAATGAAGAGAGGGGCAGTCATTTCATCTCTCCTAGTATCTTTTTAGTAGGCTAGTTCTGGGAGTCCCTTGCATTTATTGCATAATATCTCGAAAGGAAGACATTTTACTTCCTTTTGGACCCGATGCATAAATTTTTGCTTTCTTTCAGTCCTAGATTTTGCTTTTACCATATGTGGTTTTCCCATATAGTTTTATAGACTTTCATGGAATCCCTATTTATTAACTTTCTCTAATTGTGAATCCATATTTCTCCAGAAGGTGTAAAGGTTAGATGTTTTTGCCCAATCATCGAATTCTAAATGAAAGCACCAAATGATAAATTAGAAATTTTCATAGTAAGAGAAGGATTTTGAATAGAAAAGAAGAAGAAGTTGATGTGCTTTTGGGAGATGATTCCAATCGGACTATAGTTCACGAGCCTTGCAAAAAGTGCTTACCCGATTGTACAGGACATTAGCACTCCGATGCTTAAATTAGCAATTAGAAAGCAACTTTTAGAAAGAGAAAGTATGGATAAAACTAGAGAGATAGTGTGTGAGTTTATATAATGAACTTGCTATTTATAGAGCTAGGAAAGTTAAACAATGTTCTTGAATTATAGGCCTACTCTGTATGGCCTATCTTAGAGGAGATGATGATTTGACAGAAGCATATGCCAAATAGCTTTATCATGGTAGGGATGAGTTATGTTCGATCGGATGGCCTTGTTTCTTGTGTCTTAGCCAATTGGCTGGATGGCTTAGTTATTCATAAGCCTTCTAAAGATGGGCCTCTAATGTCCCTTAATACCTTAGGCCTTGTTATGATTTTTAGGGTATTATCAAGTATAAATAAAAAATACTAATCATTAAAATTTAATATCAATATAATAAAAAAATTATATAAATGCTCTATAAAATAATAAAAAAAATAATTAAATATTGATTTGCCATTAATTAATATTGACAAGTGGATTATTTTTTGGTGATTAAAGTATAAAATATACTCATATGTATATAGAGTAAAACGGTAATAATTAAAAGGCTTAATATACCCTATTTCCCCCCTAAACTTGTATTTAATTGCAATATTCATACCTAAACTTTAATTCTTTTTAAATCACCACCTTAACATCAGTTAATTGTTATAAAAAAACCACCTTTTCGATAAAGTTGACAAATTTATCACTGCGTGAGAAACACACGTTGCTGATGTGGAAGTGAACCAATGTATGATTGACACATGGCATTAGTAAAATTAAAAAAAAATGAAATTAAAAGCATATTTTGCTCCATTTTTCTTCATTACCTCTATATAAAAACTACCTCTTCTCCTTCTCCATTTAAGTCACCGTCTCCACCACTTTCATTTGAGCCAGGCCCTTATCCAGTGGCTTATCTTCCCTTTTCTTATCCTTTCTGTTGTCCTTTTTCCTCTTTGAATGCACCTATTTTCTCCTTTTCCCTTCCAATCTCATCATCACCTTAACTTTTAATCTTTTATTTTTGCAATGCTTTATCTCTTCTTCTACTGCTTTTGTTCAAATCTCTGATCTCCAAGCCAAATGCCACACTATCTTTGCTCAAATCTTGGTGCTTTAGGTTTTGGGCTTTCTCTTTATATGGAGGCAAATTGTTGTGCTTTTCCTCTTTGAAGATGATGTGATGATTGATGAGTGGATATGGAAAGAGGTGGAGCAATTTCATAAAAAAAGGATTGCCATTTTTTGAATTTTATGCTTACTGGGGATCTGATTTCTTACTCAATTTTATATTTTGATTCGTTTGCCTCTATTGAATTCGAGACTCAATTGCCTAATCTTAGGTTAGTAGTGTTAGATCAAGGGTTAGCTTCTAGATCTGTTTCATTTCATCATGTTTACACACTTTTGCTTATCAAATCCAAGAGATTGGGTTAAATTCTTTGCACTTACTCTTGTGGATTGCTTTTTTCGTGTAAAATATGCTCGAATTAGTTGATCAAATATGGATTGTTTAGGGGCTTTTGATTTTTAGTTTTTAATTGATATGCTGTCTTAGTTATTTTCCAAATGGTTCATTTGTGGAGTAGTAGAATATTGTCATTGGTGTCTCCGACCTTCAATTCTTTATTAGTTGCATTGTAAAGCCTATTTAAGAGGTTGATTTCAATTGAGTAAAAGCAATGGATCATCCAAAATTTGTAGCATTTTCTGTTCACACCATATGTTTGTTAAAATTCATCTAACAAATATTTTGATTCATCTCTTTACTTCAGACTATGTATTGCCGCAACAAAGCCTTGTTTGGTTCATGGTATGGTACTCCATGTTCTAACAAATATCTTGAGTACAGTGTTTGGGAGCATAATTCTTCTCATGGTATTGTACTCCATGATTTTGATTCATGATTCTTAAATCATGATTTTATCTAATTTTGAGAATCACCAATTTGGTGATTCTCCATGATTCTCATTATTTACTTGTATTATTCTAACCTGAATAATTTTACTTTTTACTATAATTAATTTTTATAATTATTCATCTACCTATAATAAATCACCATAAATCCATTGCCCCATTACTCCTACTAATATTTAAATATTATGGACCTAATATTTATTATAATATTTAGACTTATTTATATTATAATGTATTTAAATTATTTATTAAATTTTTAAGTTAATATTTATTAAATAAATATTAAATTCATTATTTTAGAAATAGTAATATTATTTTTGTTAATATTAAAATTATTATTTTAAAATATTAATAATTATGAAAATATTTATATTTTTAAAAAATGAAGAGTAATTATGTCAACATTTGAATCAAACAGAAAATATTATAAAATCATATACTATCATATAGTTTTTCCAAACATTATATCGTTAAAATCATACAGTACTATACTATACAGTACATTAATGAATCACAGACTACCACCAACCAAACAGGACCTAAGGCATGATATGAGCACGACCAAGCACGCCGACAACAAGAAAGATGAACTAGCATTTCCTCAAGGACCAACAATAAGACCAAGGTCAAAGAAGCTTAAAGAATTCCTACAAGCATTCATTAAACCTTATATGGAGAAGATGTAAGTTCAAGAAGAGAAAGAAGCTAAATTGGACTATGAAGACAAGTGTAGGACGAATGGTGTAATGGGCCTTCAAGCTATTTTATTTAGTTTCTATTCTTTCTGTAAAATTTAATTAAGTATATTTGGGCAGTCTAGAACCTAGGAAAACGAATTAGGCTTTATTAGAATAGGTTTCCTTTATTTTGGGCTTATTTTACTGTTTTGAGTAGTTTAAGTGGGTAGGCTAAAGTTGGGCTTATCTCTTCTAAAGAGTTGGGCCAAAATAACTATTTGAGGCTCAGAATACCTAAGGGGGCCAAATTTTACATGGGAGAATTGAATTTTAATGGGTTTGGGTCAGATTTGGGTTTAGGCCTACATTGGTGAACTTATGGTCCTAAATTTTAGGAATGGATTTTCCCTAATAAATACTTATTATTTTGGGATATTATTAAGTAGAGTTTGAGGGAGAAATAATAGCTTGACCATATCTTTAAAGGGCTGGCCGAAATTCACTTTTAGCCAACATTAAGCCTACATTCATTCATTCATTTTCTTAGGATAATAAGCATATTTATCACTTTCTGTTAGGATTAATCTCAAATTGTATTTATCTTTATTTCTTCATGTACTTGGTCCATATTATGGCCAAATACATGTAGATAAAGGTTAGGAATTATCTTTGTTATTTATTTTATTATTTATCTCTTAGAGTTAGTGTTTGATTTTAATTCATCTAGGGAGGGGTGGCTTCCTAGCCTATATAAAGGGCTGAATTCTTCATTTGTAAGACGCTTGAATTTTGATTAATGAGAATTTTCTTTGGCTTGGCCGAATTTTTGAGAGTTAATTTATTATTGATTCTTGCTATTGCATGAAGAATTAGACTTAGGCTATTTGTATGATTAATGTATGCTTGATTCTTCTTCTTGTTGTTTTCTAAATCAATCTATCATAAGCGTTTCCAATCAATCTTGTTTGGGGGTTCTTTAGATTGGGGGTTTATTATCTTATTTATTTTCAATATTCATGGTATGTTGGCGTTCTAGTTTGGCATATAGGCTGGGGTTCCGCATCAATTGGTATCAAAGCATAGGCTAAGGGGTAAATTCTTAACTATCCTTTAATTTTGCTTTTTAAAATTTAATTTTCTATTTTAGCCGAATAGGATCTTGCATCTAGTTCCTTATTTGGTTCTTACTCTATTGTGTTAATTATCTATCCTTAAGTATTTGATCATTAGTTTGATTAAAGTTATAGAAAAAAAAAGAAAAAAAATCAATTAGAAACAACCTTGTTATCAATTCAGATTTACTATCTTGTTAAGTTCATATTTGATCAATTGATGAATCTTGTGTTCTTGTTGAATCCGAATTTACCATTGAATATATCAAGCATATAATTTGCAATCTTTGAGTGGTTGAACTTGGTTTGGATATAATTTTGATCTACAAAGTGCCCTACACCACTTGAAGTTTTGATCAATCAAGCAAGAATTGGAGTTAGAACTTTCACAATTGGTTTGATTTCTTCAAGACCAGGTTAGTACTCCTAATTTTGGATTTGGGTTGTGTTTATTGCATGCTCTCTTTGAATTTTTTTTTTTGAGTCTTACATCAAATCTGTTTAAACTAATCATTAGGTTTAGTTAAACATCGCATTTAAGTGCATCCGTCTTGTCCATTTTCTTCATTCTAAGTTTTTAATTTGTGTGTCTAAGCTATTTTTGGTTCCAATTACACTAGTTTGACATATTGCACGTTGTTAAACATCTATATATATTATAGTGCACGAAATCATCTTCTTGTGTACTAATTTCTGATTTTTGTTCAAATAGGTCAATTTGCCTCTAGAATTAGTATCTTTGGTGTTCTTGTTAGGTTTTTTCATTGTTCCCTCAATCAAATTACTTAATTTGTGCATATTTGTTTGAGTTGTTTATGAAGTGCAATTGTGAGATATCAATTTATAAGTTGAGAGATAAACAAGAATGAATGGGATAAAGGAAAGTGTGAAGTTGTTAAGGCAAGACCTTAATGATATAGAATCACAATTTAAATAATGGTTCAAACAACTAAGTAGATTAGAAAATATCGAAGAAAAGAGAAAGGAAGAGGAAGTTATCCTAGAAGAAAAAAATTTTGAAGCTGAAGGGGACACTATAGATATAGTTTTCTTTGATAGTGATGTCGTGAGTGATGAAGAAGAAGAATAGAAACTAACCTAATTTTAAACCCAACTTTAGCCTACCCACTTAAACTACCTAAAACAGTAAAATAAGCCCAAAATAAAGGAAACCTATTCTAATAAAATAAGCCCAAAAATAGAAACTAACCTAATTTTAAACTATATCTATCACTCACGACATCACTATCAAAGAAAACTATATCTATAGTGTCCCCTTCAGCTTCAAAATTTTTTTTCTTATAGGATAATTTCCTCTTCCTTTCTATTTTCTTCGCTATTTTCCAATCTACTTAGTTGTTTGAACCATTGTTTAAATTGTGATTCTATATCATTAAGGTCTTGCCTTAACAACTTCACACTTTCCTTTATCCCATTCATTCTTGTTTATCTCTCAACTTATAAATTGATATCTCACAATTGCACTTCAGAAACAACTCAAACAAATATGCACAATTAAGTAATTTGATTGAGGGAACAATGAAAAAACCTAACAAGAACAGCAAAGATACTAATTCTAGAGGCAAATTGACCTATTTGAATAAAAATCAGAAATTAGTACACAAGAAGAAGATTTCGTGCACTATAATATATATAGAGATGTTTAACAACATGCAATATGTCAAACTAGTGTAATTGGAACCAAAAATAGCTTAGACACACAAATTAAAAACTTAGAATGAAGAAAATGGACAAGATTGATGCACTTAAATGCGATGTTTAACTAAACCTAATGATTAGTTTAAACAGATTTGATGTAAGACTCAACAAAAAAAAATCAAAGAGAGCATGCAATAAACACAACCCAAATCCAAAATTAGGAGTACTAACCTGGTCTTGAAGAAATCAAACCAATTGTGAAAGTTCTAACTCCAATTCTTGCTTGATTGATCAAAACTTACTCCAAGTGGTGTAGGGCACTTTGTAGATCAAAATTATATCCAAACCAAGTTCAACCACTCAAAGATTGCAAATTATATGCTTGATATATATTCAATGGCAAATTCGGATTCAACAAGAACACAAGATTCATCAATTGATCAAATATGAACTTAACAAGATAGTAAATCCGAATTGATAACAAGGCTGTTTCTAATTGATTTTTTTTCTTTTTTTTATAACTTTAATCAAACTAATGATCAAATACTTAAGGATAGGTAATTAACACAATAGAGCAAGAACCAAATAAGGAACTAGATGCAAGATCCTATTCGGCTAAAATAGAAAATTAAAGTTTAAAAAGCAAAATTAAAGGATAGTTAAGAATTTACCCCTTAGCCTATGCTCTGATACCAATTGATGCGGAACCCCAGCCTATATGCCAAACTAGAACGCCAACATACCATGACTATTGAAAATAAATAAGATAATAAACCCCCAATCTAGATTGATTTAGAAAACAAGAAGAAGAAGAAGAATCAAGCATACATTAATCATATAAATAGCCTAAGTCTAATTCTTCATGCAATAGCAAGAATCAATAATAAATTAACTCTCAAAAATTCGGCCAAGCCAAAGAAAATTCTCATTAATCAAAATTCAAGCGTCTTACAAATGAAGAATTCATCCATTTATATAGGATAGGCAGCCACCCCTCCCTAGATGAATTAAATTCAAACATTAACTCTAAGAGATAAATAATAAAATAAATAACAAAGATATTTCCTAACCTTTATCTACATGTATTTGGCCATAATATGGACTAAGTACATGAAGAAATAAAAATAAATACAATTTGAGATTAATCCTAACAGAAAGTGATAAATATGTTTATTATCCTAAGAAAATGAATGAATGAATGAATGTAGACTTAATATTGGCTAAAAGTGAATTTCGGCCAGCCCTTTAAAGATATGGTCAAGCTATTATTTCTCCCTCAAACTCTACTTAATAATATCCCAAAATAATAAGTATTTATCAAGGAAAATCCATTCCTAAAATTTAGGACCCTAAGTTCACCAATGTAGGCCTAAACCCAAATCTGATCCAAACCCATTAAAATTCAATTCTCCCATGTAAAATTCGGCCTCCTTAGATATTCTGAGCCTCAAATAGTTATTTTGGCCCAACTCTTTAGAAGAGATAAGCCCAACTTTAGCCTACCCACTTAAACTACCCAAAACAGTAAAATAAGCCCAAAATAAAGGAAACCTATTCTAATAAAGCCTAATTCGTTTTCATAGGTTCTAGACTGCCCAGATATACTTAATTAAATGTTACATAAAGAATAGAAACTAAATAAAATAGCTTGAAGGCCCATTACACCATTCGGCCTACACTTGTCTTCATAGTCCAATTTAGCTTCTTTCTCTTCTTGAACTTGCATCTTCTCCACATAAGGTTTCATGAATGCTTGTAGGACTTCTTTAAGCTTCTTTGACCTTGGTCTTATTGTTGGTCCTTGAGGAAATGTTAGTTCATCTTTCTTGTTGTCGGCATGCTTGATCGTGCTCATATCAAGGCATTCTTAAGTGTTCCTAAGTACTCTTCTCCATCAATTGTTGTATCATGGCACTAGTTTTTTTAAGATTAGGCGTATAATTCACGGCAACTATTGGGAATGCTCCCGTTCATATAAAATTAGTGTGTAGAATTTATGCATCTATGCTTGTATACTGTTTGTGGGTCAGGTCTTCGTTGTTGCTCTATCACTCTCACACTCCCTCATTACGTGATGTTCACATTCCACTCCACGTCAACAACTTAAGTCAATTAAGTGGTAAATTGTGATGGTTTTTTGAATTTAAGGTAGTGATTTAAACACAGTTAAAGATTAGGTGTGAATATTGCAATTAAATACAAGTTAAGGAGGGGTGTGTGTGTGTCGGTGGTGGTTTAGGTATTAAGCTTAACTAAAATGTAAAAATTATATTTATGAACCACATATATATATAAGGACCAGTCAAACGTTGAACAACTAATTAACTAGACATCAAAGTCTAAATCTATTAATCATAATTCTTAAAAATTAAAATTCATGTCTGTTTACAGTTGGTGGATTTGGATTCGGTTTTAACCATATGTTTTATGGTTTTTTGACTTTTTGGTAGGTCCAATGCATGGTAAAATAAGATTTGCATATCCATATAAATATTGGTGTTAAAAAATAGAATCGTAGTAGTTGAGTAACATAAAAATAAGTAAAATTAAATTTCTAAAACAATTATGTGATAAATTGCTTGTTAATTAATTACATATCCATATAGATATTGGTGTCAAAAAATAGAGATTAATAGTTGAATGACATTAAAATTTAAAAATAACAATGAAATTAATTTGATATTAATTATATAATACGTTACTTAGTTAAATGATTAATGGATTTTCAATAAATTTTTTATATATAATTGAATATAAGATTTTAATATTTTGTTTAATAATAATTATGACTAATGAATGCTTAAATAAGGAACACTCAAATAATTTATATGATATAATAATTATTATAATAATTAAGTTTATTTTATGAATAACTAAAAAATCATTTTACTTTATTAAATAATTATTATTTTAATTTCATATATTAAAAAATAATTAGTTATGGATTTAAATTTATATAATAAATCTAGAATAGAAATTATAACCGTTAATTTTTCCATCTAATTTAAATTTAGAATAATTCAGCACAATTTAATATAGTTTTCAATCTGATTTTAAAAAATATCTAAATTTATTTTAAATAAAGTTAATAATATAATTCAAATATTTTTTTTAATATTTCGATTTGATTTGGAAAATTTAAATACGCGCACACAATTACCTTTTCTGATGAGCCAGACTAGAACAATTAATCCAAATTATTTATTCTTTTAAAAAAAATGACATGGACAAAAAATTTGTGGACGGGAGGAAAAAGACAAATTCATCTATTTTTACATCTGAGGACGTATGTCGCCTAAATTCAACGTAAATAAGTTGTATAAACCTAGATAATAATACATTAACATCTATGCATGTTAACTATTATTATGCTACGGCCATATATTATTAATTTGGTTTATAAAATTTAGTTAAATCAGATTTATGTAAAACATATTGGGTGAAGAACGATAATGGGGTCTATTTACCCACTGCTTTTTTTTTTTTTAATTAAAACGTAAGATTACTCTTTTTTTAGGTCACAGAACACGAAATTATTTGGAAAAGAATTTTAAAGATCAGTAATTAGTTTTAATTTTTCTTTTTGAGTGGGGGAACAAAACCTGTTTTACTTTTGAATATTACGGTGAATTAATAAGTATTACGGTCCCTAAAATTATGAGATGGCAAGAAATTTTTAATATGATGCCGAATTCAATAACTGGGCATGATCTTGGAAAAAAAAAACCTCGGCATGATGAGTGTAAGATGGAAGATAATTGAAATTTGAAATTGGTTATTTGAATTTTTGGAAGTGATAAAATGTAAAAAAAAAAATCGAATTAGATAGGTGTAAAATATGATTAGATAGATATAAATATTTATGGAAAAAAATTAAAGCTAGAATAATAAAGGAATTAGATAAGAATTCTAACTCAAAACAAAATCTGTTTCTATATATACATGCACACACATTTAGTACCAAATGCATTTCAATTCCATTGGAGAGAAAGGGGAAAAGGGAAAGAAAATTTCCATTGAAGATAACGAAAAAAGAAAAACAAAAAGTCTGTTCATGTACTGGTGAGATGGGTCCTTCCGGTCTTTAATTATGCACCCAATTTTTAGTTACTCATATGTCACTGGGAAACATTTTCTTTTGTTTTTGGAAAATTGAATTTGATTTTCTTCTGCTTCCCTTCAAGTTGTAATGGCCAAAGAACATTCCACTTGGGAGATTTTATAAGAGAGAGAGAGAGAGAGAGAGAGAGAGAGAAAGATGATGAAGGATTCCCAATTTTTGGTCTTGATTTTATTGTTGTTAGAAAGATGATGAAGGATTCCCAATTTTTGGTCTTGATTTTATTGTTGTTTTTTGTTTTTAGCACAAATATATGTATTATGATTTTGGATATGAATGTCTTGTTCTTGAACATGCGAGTAAAGGCTTTTTGTCTTTGCTTGGTGATTATTTTGAGGTATCTCTATGTCTGTATCATGATTAATATGATTTATTCTTCCTTTGGCCTAATTTTCTCATGATTTTTTCTTATTACACCTGTACTTTGTGCGATGATTGTATTTGAATTTATCAGGAGTTCATTCTCTGCCATTATTGTTTGCTTCCTAGAAAATGGTGGAAGGGGGTGTTGTGCAAGCAGATTCTACAGAGTTCACAGAATGCTGGAAGATGGCATGGCGGACTCCTTACATTATGAGGCTTGCCCTTTCTGCAGGAATTGGAGGATTTCTATTTGGTTATGATACAGGTTGAATTGTTGAGTCTGAATTTATTTTGTGATCCATATTTTATGCCACAGAATGCATCATTGATTTTGTACCATCATGTGATTTAGGAGTCATTTCTGGTGCATTGCTTTATATTCGTGAGGACTTTGAATCTGCTGACAAAAACTCATGGCTACAGGTATATAGAAAGGATATGTTAATTAAGATTTTTGTGCAACTTTTTTTAATCATTACTATTAACTTAGGTTGGTGATGATGAGCAGGAAACAATAGTGAGTATGGCAGTGGCCGGAGCTATTATTGGAGCAGCATGTGGTGGATATATAAATGACAGGTTTGGCAGGAAGAGATCAATTCTATTAGCTGATATATTGTTTTTCATAGGGGCGGTTATACAGGCTATAGCACCTGCTCCTTGGGTTATTATTGTTGGTAGACTTCTAGTTGGTTCGGGTGTGGGAATGGCTTCCATGACATCCCCTCTTTACATTTCTGAAGCCTCGCCTGCCCCAATTAGAGGTGCTCTTGTTAGCACCAATGGTTTACTCATTACAGGAGGCCAATTTTTGTCTTACCTCATCAATCTCGCTTTCACCCGGGTATAATTTCTTCCTTGTGTTTTATAAATTTCATAACTTAAGATCAAGGCCTTAATATTTTCTATTTACGATTCACAGGCTCCAGGAACATGGCGTTGGATGCTTGGGGTTGCTGGCATCCCCCCTTTGGTTCAGTTTTTCCTGATGCTATCACTCCCTGAGTCACCGAGATGGCTTTACAGACAGGTTACAATCGTCAGTCGGTTAACAATTATATATATGCTTCCACTTGTGTTTTGGCATCTAACACTTTTATTTTTGCTCTTTCTTAATCAGAACAAGGTAGAAGAAGCCAGGGCAATCTTGGAGAAAATATATCCCGCGGATGAAGTTGAAAGAGAGATGAATGTTCTAGCTTTGTCTATTGAATCTGAAAAGGCAGACGAAGCTGAAATTGGGGAGGACATAATATCTAAAGTGAAAGGTGCTTTTAAAAACCCTGTGGTGCGCAGGGGACTCTATGCAGGCATCACTGTCCAAGTTGCTCAGCAGTTCGTGGGCATAAACACCGTCATGTATTATGCACCCACCATAGTTCAGTTTGCCGGATTTGCTTCGAACTCGGTTGCCATGGCACTCTCTCTCATTACTTCCGGCCTTAATGCTTTGGGTACTATCATTAGTATGGTTTTTGTTGACAGATATGGAAGGAGGAGGTTGATGATTATTTCTATGATTGGGATCATTGGTTTCCTCGTAGCCTTATCCGTTGTCTTTATGGAAGCTTCAGCCCATTCCCCTAAGATTAGTTCAATCGAGTCTGCGCATTTTGGTGCCAACTCTACTTGTCCAAAATTTGTGACAGCCTCAAACTCATTGAATTGGAACTGTATGTCTTGTTTGAAAGCAGATTGTGCCTTTTGCTCCAATGCAGCCAGTTCTGTAAGTTATTTCCAAAGTGTTAAAGTTAATTTATGCAATCTGATGTAATTTACTAATTACTTGCTGCGGTTCATAATCAGTAGCTTCCTGGAGGATGCTTGGAGTCATCCAAGGCCTTAAAAAGTGCTTGCAGTGCAGAACATCGTGTGTATTTCGAAAAGGGTTGCCCGAGTAAATTTGGATTTCTTGCCGTTGTTCTCCTTGCACTTTATATAATAACATATGCACCTGGAATGGGGACTGTTCCATGGATTGTGAATTCAGAGATATACCCACTACGGTATAGAGGGATTGGTGGTGGAATTGCTGCAGTAACCAACTGGTCTTCAAATCTCATAGTGAGCGAATCATATTTAACTCTGACAGAGCATCTTGGTGCTGGTGGAACATTCTTCGTCTTTGCTGGAGTTTCTTGCATTACTCTGATATTCATTTACCGGTTTGTACCTGAAACCAAAGGCCTGAAATTTGAGGAAGTTGAGAAGATCTTTGAAGTTGGCTACAAGCCTCGATTGTGCGGTGGAAGAGGAAAGCAAGAGGAGCAGAAGAGTGTTGATCGCAGCGTAAGATTCAGAAAACAATCACCTTAGCTCTACCCTTCTTTTAATAATTAAGGGTGCTATTGCCATGCGCACTATGCAATTTCAGTTTTATTTTAGAGCCCATTTATCCAAACATTTAAAAGTTTGAAGAAGCTTCATTGCATGCGTTTAAAGTAAAGAACTTTCGTTTCAATTAATAGTGTTACTATATTCTCGATTAGCTGCTTTGAAGTGCATACAATGTTTATTAATGTTGTGTTTGATACGAAATGATGGATGGGTTGGGTTTGCTTTGCAGTATCTAACAACGCCTGACCTCAATTACTTAGTCGAACCCAGAAAATTGGGATTGATTTAACTAACTTATATAATGGGAAGTTACACCAATTTATAGAGGGACTAGCATATACTACAAAGATATAATATTTGATACAACTATATAGCTACTAGTTTTCATGCACGGCCCGTGCATGCGTTGCTTGTTTTAAAACAATTCAATTCTATCATTCTAGTACATTGGAGAGACTTTTTTCACCGGACCATAATTCATATTTTGATTTTATGTAAAATGATGATATTCTAAACATATATTGGTAACATATTAAATTAACCATGGAGAAAAAAAAGTAAAAGGCTTATTTTAAGTCAAAATTTCGTTCATACACCAAATATATCGGTCCATGGAGTAAGAGTTTGGATTCTTTTAAGTGAGATCTTAGATTCAATTTTTGTGACAAAATCCGACTTTAAAAAAATTGGACTATAGATATCAATGATTAAAAAAATATATTTGATGATATAAAAAAATTATTTATATGTTTATTATGACGTGAGAGAATAATTTTACTACCTAAGATTACTTTAAAAGGATTAACTAGCTAATTTACTACCCAAGATCTGATTATTTCAATAATTATCGATCAATTTCTAAAAATTTCGATAGAATTTCCCCTAATTGTTGACAACCTCCTGTAAAAAAAATTATTAAAAATACTTCTAAAATTATATAATCATTTTCACAACTTCAATCAAACTCCATCACAAGTTTTTCCATCTTCCTCAATAAACATTCAGTCTAAAATTTTTTTCACCTGTCAAATAAATATTATACCAATATTTTCATTCACAACTACATCTATAAAGTTTCATTATACAATTATCACAATTACAAAATTTCCTTCTCAATACCATCAAGGCATTAATAATATTACTACAACCTTTAATTATGTACATGCCAAAATACAACAATAGTAATACAACTATATTTAGTTACCGGGTCCATCCCAAGTTTATAGCTAGCTGTAACTAATCTTGACCTTATCTGCTTATAAATTAATCTCCTTGATCCTCAACCTAAGTGTGGAAAAGAAACCATACACTAAGCTATGTGACTATCAAATTTACCTCAACGGTTATATAGATTAAAAATACATTTATAGCACAATCAAATATACAATACAGAATCATAGTATATCTGTAACACCCTTACCCTGCACTTAGCTATAACACTGTGATTAATATTAATCAAGCATGCTTATCAACATTTCATCTGATAATCCACTAAACAGATATCCAAAAGTTAACTATTAGAAGCTTCACTTACAGGTGCAACTTACTAACATCAAATATTACATATACAAAGCATCTGTAGTAATTACAAAATTTCCAGAATTTAAAGTTTCCACAACTACAAATCATAAGGACAAAAAGAAGACTCTAATATCAATCTTCTAAGACTTGTGTTGGCCAACCTGCTGCAGAAAACAGACCTGGAAGAAAGTCCTGTTCTCCCAACCTACACGGATAAACAAAAATCCGTGCTAAGCTATAAAGCTTAGTGGGGAATACTATAAATGATAACGACTACTCACAGTGGTCGTCAACAAGCATACATTATAAACTATAAAGTATAACTTATACTCAACAATTAACCATATAAGCATAATTGTCCTTTAATCTTGCGATTCATTTATTGATTATTTTACCACTGTTTATACTTAGTCATTCCTTCCACTTTTTCATATAAGATAGGAATATAAGCATATACATATTCACATATGAGCTATGATCAACATTCACATATAAGCTATGATCAACATTCACATATAAGCTATGATCAACATTCACATATAAATATTCGCAAGTAAAACAAGGCATTAGTACTATGAAAGTTCATCATTTATCAATCAAGAAATATATTCGAATTACTTATTGTACCAATGCATACATAGAATTTCTAGCTTGCTTTTATATCCAATACCATTTTCATGTGAACTTTATCTCTTGTAAATCTATAAATGCTTTATGTGTATGCACAAGACAATATACATCATTTCTTAATCAAGAGCAAGAACGAGTAAATATAGGGGAAACATATAACTCAACTGTATTAATTTGAAAAGCAATCACCAACATGAATACCCATTCATAAACTCTTATATTCATTTGCTTTAGAGAACATACTATCTCTAATATAGTTCATAATTATATATTAGTGATGCACTAGTTCATTTATATAACTCTGTACGTACTGTTTCTATAGGCGATAATCATGCATAAGTATATATTGTAACATCTTTTAATACCATAATTTCCATTTGTGCTGTAAAGGAATTTCACATATAAATTAGATTCTGAAATCAATTTATGAATTGTTATGCTTTATAAAGCTTTAAATTAACATCAAACTATTCTTAACTTTGGTATAAGGCCTGCACTATTCTAAAAAGGTGGATAACGGGTTAAACGATGGTACCCGAAGGCACAAGCTGTTTAGTCACCCAAACGGGGCTGACTACAACCCAAACGGGGTTGAATGATGGTACCCGAAGGCACAAGTTTTGGTGTATCTATGGTACCCGAAGGTACGGGGCTTAACGATGGTACCCGAAGGCACAAGCTATTTAGTCACCCAAACGGGGCTGACTACAACCCAAACAGGGTTGAACGATGGTACCCGAAGGCACAAGTTTTTCTGCAGCTGCATGGTACCCTTATAGGCATGCCTATCTATCCACTTCCTAGACTCAACGCAGGCAATAAGATCTATTTACTTTATCTTTCATTTATTCATTCATATTCTTATATGCACATGTATACTCTTGTATAACTATGAACAATGTACTCATACTCATGTTCATATATAACTTTCTGTAAACCGGTGAACATTTCACTGTTGGGTAATGCTATTCTGTTCTTGTAATCATATTCACTTATGTGGCTAGTTCGTATGTCAAGATTATACTTATATAATGCCATTTGTACCCATACATGATCATGTAAAATATATATATATACATCTTCTTTAGTACATATACATATATGCACTAATCATAAACAATTATACACTTTTCTCATATAATAATCACATGACAAGATACTCCTTCTGTGATGCATACACTTGTATACATAGTCTTGTATGACATTACCATTATATACTTTAATAAAATTTCTATAATGGTGTCTATAGCACTGTAGATCTGTATTTTAGCATGCTATCATGTGACCACACATATGCTTAATCATATCATTTCAATTAAGTAAAGACGTATTCATACGTTTCACTTTACTCATTTTCTTTGAATCATTACTCTCAAACTTCTTTCAACAGTCAAACCCAATCATGTAAGATCATATTATATTTATAGACATATGTTTATATGTTCACATAATCCACAAATCACATTAAGCATCTCACATGTTCACAGTCATGCTAAAACATTTTCTATCTCATAGTACAAATTCATGCTCATACACTCATGTACATAATCATAGATGTACGTACCTGTGGGTACACTCGCATATAGTAGACTTACTCATATGAGCATATTTACCAAATATATATATATATGTATATATATATATCTTTATCATCATTAAAATCATGTGCTATACAGAATGTCAACATGTTTCCATATGGGCATATACACATGCCATGGTCATACTATTGCAGTCCTTATTTCATAGCATAAATACATGTCAAAATGTGCACTTTCATGTCATAAGGTTACATGTGTATAATATATATATCAATTTGGCATGTGACAATCATGTACAAAACTATTTACATGTATAAGTTAGATATTTCATCATTAGTCTTTATTGATATACACAATTGAATGCATATGTATTCATATAAATCCTTCATGGATAGCCATATTACATGCTTTAACCAATTAACTTTACTGTCACATAAACAAATATCTCTCTCAATTTATTAAAGAAATCATATTATCAAGTGTAGAACCAATATGCACATAATAGTAAATTCTGTTTCTGTGAGCAGTTTAGGAAACTAGTCCGAATTCAACCCTAAATTCCATATACTTAGAGACCGATTTAAGTTTAGATTTCTTCATATGAAATATAGGTATGGAAGTCTAGTTTCCAACGCAAAAAGAATCACTCAATTTGCTATTCTGTAGCTCAACTTATGAGTAAAACAATCCAGATAGGTCAATCAGTCGTGAAGAAACGTTCTACTCGTGAAGAGGCTCACGAGTGAAGTAAAAGGGCAACATTTCACGACTCGTGAAGGGGCTCACGAGTAGAGAAAAAAGGCAGCATTTCACTACTCGTGAAGGGGCTCACGAGTGGTGAAAAAGGCAGCATTTCACTACTCGTGAAGGGGCTCACGAGTGGTGAAAAAGGGCAGAATTTCACGACACGTGAAGAGCTTCACGAGTCGGACAAAAGTTCACGACTCGTGAAGTGCTTCACGACTCGGCACTGACTCTCACAACTGATGAAATCCGTTCTTCCAAAATCAACCCGAAAACCCAGCAAAAACCAGAAAAAAAACGTAACTTCAATTTCTGTAAATTACATCCAAATTCAGCAACCAATTCCACATGCAATATGAACAACCTACATTCCCATACCTTAGCTGAAAATTCCTTTGTCTTAAACCCCTTGCAAGCCCTTTTCCTTGCTTCTTCCACCTTCTCTCTCTCCTTTACATCATTTCATACATACAACAACAATCATCCATCATCAATCAAATTAAGAAAGAGATGAACTAACAAGTTAGGATATTACCTTATAGTTATACTAATGATCTAGATTGAACAACATGCAACAATTCCTCTTCAACAAGACCTTGAGAATTCATCTATGGCTTTAAGAAATAAGAAGAAGAAAATGAAGTTGCTGTAACTCTCTCTAAGATTTCGTTCACCACCATTTCAAAGAGTTTTTTTCCTTTCATTCCACTAGCAAAAGACTTTATATAATAGTTAGGAAAATTCCCTCTTTGATCCTTCAACAAAATGCATGTCCTTTAATCAACCCACATCTTTTTGCATGTTATAAATCAACCTAATCACTTATTCTTTCTCTTAAATTAACCTCTCAAATATTCATTTATTCACCTTTGACCTTTAAGATGCTGAATTTACAAATTAACCCTTAAACTAATATTTTGAACTTCAATTACACCCTTGAATGTTATTAAACCAACAATAATAATTTAATTATGACCTTATAAAATTCATACCATATATCTTACACATTTATCACAATTATCGAACTTAATAACACTTATATCCCAATTGATCCTTGAAATAAAATATTATTTCAATTACACACATAAATAAACAACTAGTTTATCCTTCAATATATAAGCTTATAATAATTCATCTAATTAAGCTTGATTAGACATTAATAATTGGGATTATGTCCTCGAATTCTACTAAAGCCTAATTTGAGTCCTTACAATATCAAGGTTGTAAAATTCCAACCTTAAAGTATGCATAAGCATAAGTAATAATCTGATGCGGAACCCCAAGGCTAAATAACTCGAAACCCCTTAAACATACGCTTTGATTTCAAAAGACAAAGAAGACAAACACCTTCCCTATTGAACCCCAAACAACACGTGAATGAAAACGCAAATAATCGGGATAAGAAGAATAAGAAAACGCCACAATCAAATGATTGATAAGTAATCCTAATTCTTGATGCAATAGAAAAGAAAGCAAGCAATCTCACAATCGCTCTAAAGAATTTCGGCTAAGCCAAGAGAAAACTCTCAAAAGTTTATAATTTGATTCAATAATGAAGTTTACAACCTAGGTTAGCCTATTTATAAGGTGACTAACCCTAATTCACTCTTTAAAACCCTAATTTAAATACTCATATGGCCTTACATGAATTTTCTTGGGCTTTTAAAAGCCAATTAAGCCCAAATAAGTCTTAGACATACTTAAAACAAAACTAATTAATAAACCTTACAGGCCTAAAATTAAAGCCCAAAAAAAAGACTAAAATAAATAACTTAACTAACTAAACTAAGCCCAAAAGAAGCACACATGCCTAGCCCATTAATAATACAACTTAAGTGAGTCATGTGACTTTTAAATGAAGCACATGACTTGTACAATTAAAGCCCAAAGTTGTATAAGCATAAAATAACTTAGACCCAATTCCTTCGCTTGCTTCCAAAAGCTAAGTACTTTAAGCTTGTGATGTTGATTGATGAAATCATAATGACTTGCCCTTTCTATGATTGTATCATTCCCTCCTCTTTAGAAAAGATTCGTCCTCAAATCTTCGTCTTGCAATAGTTGGGAATTGGCACTTGAGGAATACATTCATCTTCATAAATGATCTTTGACATTGGTGGAAATAGTATGAATGCTTCTTCATTAAAGAACTCATCTCCTGCAAGTTATAAACAAAAGAACTATGCAAAACATGGTTAGTATTTAATACAGTGATATGATTTTGACCTTCGTCACTTCCCATGTGCACCTCATCCTCCTTATACAGTAGAGGAGAAATTGTAACATGCAGATCTTCCATCTCCACTAAACCAGCTTCTTCATTCTCACTCAAACAATCAACATCTTCACTTTCAAATATTTTTCCATTATGCACAACATCATTATCCTCTTCCACCTCTAAAACAACCTCATTTACCAAGTTCTCCATATCTTCAACTTCACCCAAAACCTCTTTTTCCTCATAGAGCTCATCAACAACCTTCTCTTCATGGTCTTGAGTAACTTCACTATCAAAGCCTATAGGACAAGCAAGTTAGAGTATTGGACAAGCAATGATACCCTAACAATGTAAATGGAACAAAAGCTAGCATAAAACAAAGAAATAAGCAACAAGAATCAAGAAAAATGACAATATGGATAAAATGAATGAATTTGATTCACTACAAAGTAAATCAAATATAGAACCTAAATATTCTACCCAACAAAGCAAGAAATCAACAAAGAGACCTAATTAAACTAAATGAAGTAGGTTTCATGCAAAAACAATTCAATTTAGAGCCAAAATTATCACTAGGCCGAATGGTGTAACAAGCTTGATTAGTGTATCAAGTTGTGTGCAAAATGGTGGCAAAGTGATGGCAAAATGATAGAAAAATAATGGAAAAAAATGATAGCAAATGATGCCAAAAATGGTAACAAAATGGTGGCAAATGATTGGAAAATGATGGCAAAATGATATCAAAAATGGTAGCACAAATGATTAAAATGATTCCAAAAATGATGAAACAAATGGCGGCACAAATGGATAACAAATGATATAAAATGATGACAGAAATGGATAGCACAAATGGTGGTTCAATAATTGCAAAGTAAATCCTTGGTTAAGTAGGACTAGGATTGTAATTTCAAATCAAGTATGGATTTGATTTTGAAAACCTAAACCCAAAACAATAAGGATTATATTTCCCACCCTTTAAAGGATTCCCAAAGGCGTTTGAAAAAGGTATAAATGCTGCCCCTCCCAATCCTAAAGCAAAAAGGATTAGTTTTTCCCACTTATAAAAGGATTAGGATTTCTTTAAGCTATATAAACTATCCTTACTCAATTGCTTCTTACTTTTTTTTTCTTCTCTTTCACGTTTTCCTCTCTTTTTTATGAACAGTGCGATGAACAGTACTGTGAACAGTGCGATGAACAGTGCCATGAACAGTACCACGATTTTTTTCTTTTTTTTTTTTAATTCAACACACCAATCTAAAGGCTACTACTACTACTATAATTTTGTTTTTCATGCCAAAAATTCAAAGTTCAAGTTCGGTTTTTAAGGCTTTTTAATAAATCAAAACACAAGGTAAGGAAAATAAAAGGCTAAATTTAACACACAAACAGCACACAAATCAAAACTTATCACTACCTAATTCGGCATAAATATAAAGAAATCAAAGAAAAGAAAACACAAACCTAATACTAAGATAAATAGGAATTTACCTTACTTTTGGCTCTGATACCAAATGATGCGGAACCCCAAGGTTAAAGAACCCGAAAACCCTTAAATATACGCTTTGATTTTAAAAGACAAAGAAGACAAACACCCTCCCTATTGAACCCCCAAACAATATGTGAATGGAAATGCAAATAATCGGGATAAGAAGAATAAGAAAACGCCACAATCAAATGATTGATAAGTAATCTTAATTCTTGATGTAATATAAAAGAAAGCAAGCAATCTCACAATGTCTCTAAAGAATTTGAGCTAAGCCAAGAGAAAACTCTCAAAAGTTGATAATTTGATTCAATAATGAAGTTTACAACCTAGGTTAGCCTATTTATATGGTGGCTAACCCTAATTCACTCTTTAAAACCCTAATTTAAATACTCATATGGCCTTACATGAATTTCCTTGGGCTTTTACAAGCCAATTAAGCCCAAATAATTCTTAAACACACTTAAAACAAAACTAATTAATAAACCTTACAGGCCTAAAATTAAAGCCCAAAAAAAAAGACTAAAATAAATAACTTAACTAACTAAACTAAGCCCAAAAGAAGCACACACGCCTAGCCCATTAATAATACAACTTAAGTGAGTCATGTGACTTTTAAATGAAGTACATGACTTGTACAATTAAAGCCCAAAGTTGTATAAGCATAAAATAACTTAGACCCAATTCCTTCGCTTGCTTCCAAAAGCTAAGTAATTTAAGCTTGTGATGTTGATTGATGAAATCATCATGACTTGCCCTTTCTATGATCATATCATAATCCTTAAAATTTCGCATGTAAATTGGAATAAATAATTTCTTAAAAATGTACTTAATTGCTTATAAATTATTTAACGTTTAATAGTAAATAATAATTGGTCTATCTATAGTGAAAACATTATTGTACTAAACTGTTACTGTTAAGAGATGCACCTTAATTCACATAAATTACTTGCTAAATAGTACTAATTGAACATGAATATCAAATCTCAAAAATTTATGCACGATAGCATACGCACACATACTTATATGTATGTACATTTCTGATTGTATTAGATCACATTCCGTTATGCAATGCACAATTAACCACAATACAAATAAGTGATTTACTTTATTGATTTTTATATTTTATAAGAAATTTTCCTACTTATTCATTTTTAAAATTTTTCCCTAGTAAAATTCACTAGAATTGTATGACGAGCAGGAAACATAGCACTGAGTTCTCGAAACCATACAGTCCATTCAACATCATTTTCTCATTATTGACATACACATTTAATCACACACATACACACACACACATACACAAACACACACACACACACACACACACACACACACACACATATATACACACACACACACGTGTGGATCGAGTTCTCGGAACCATACAGCCCACGACTCAAACTAATTCTATTCAGCCACCCTTTAATATATTTAAATACATACACATATGGATAGAGCTCTCAGAGCCATTTGGCCCATGACTCAATCTAACCACACCCATCGAAAGAGCTCTCGGAGCCATTCAATTAGGTAACCACATCAAGATACAGTACTGCTAAACGTCCCTAATTGGCATGCCAACCTTATCCTATTTCTCCAATTCCTATCTAATTTTACTAAGGGCAATTATAAAATCATCATTGAAATAAATAACATCATATATGTATCAACATTTTTTATTCTCAATACCTATCATTTCCATTGACTTTATTATCATGGGCACAACAATGCTCTATTTGGCACTTTTGTAATCTTGAATTATCATCAATTTGCGAACTTACATCAATTAGTTTATTCAAATATAAACATAAGTTTTGTAGGCATATTTATGCACTCATCATGGTTTTGAGTGTCTAACCCAATCTAGTTTATGCAGTTGTCATCAAGAGATTATTTAAATCAAGTTATACCTATTTATTTCTATAAAAACTATATGGAATAGCTACGCACCACTTCATTATAATCACAACTTCTCATAGAGACAACACATAATGACAAACTAAAGAGCCAAAGAGAAAAAATTCCGGTCTGTTAACTTCACACCAATTTATGTAAACAATATAAATTGTTAACTGAATAAAATTTAACTAAGTATTGTAGTTTGATGATTTATCTAACTAATATGCTTTCTTTAAATTTTAATCACATGCTTAACCAGCTGTCAAACGTATATAATCAATTTTCTATATTTCTTATTTAGTACCTACTTGATTCTTCCTAACTCTAAATATATGTGTTTATAGTTATACACTCTAAAGCCTATCATTAATTTGAGTTAACCAATTTGGTTAAGAATAGGATAGATTTAATCTTTGGGCTAATGCATCCAACTAAGTTCATAACCCAAATCAAATAAATAAATGAAATTAATCTACCGAACTGAAATTCCGTAATTTAAACCTTATAGTTTTATTAGCACACTAAGGCTAAGCTAATTTATTTACTTCCCATCTCAAGTTATATGTTAAGTCAACCATAAAGTATATTTTAGTCAATTCTTCATATTTTACATTTAAGTCACTATAATATCCTCTAAGTCCCAAATTATATATATATATATATATACACACACTCACAATTTCATATCATATTCAGTTTCATAATTTCTTGAGCTAATATCAATCACAATTGTCAACCAATTGGATTAAATACAAGGGAAATTAAGCCTTTTACTCAATACATCTAGATGAGCAACTAAGATTTGTCAAAGCAAAAATTTAATTCATTTATTACAAGTTAAAAACAAAAAAATTATATATATATATATATATATATTTATTTTTTTATATGTGTGTGTGTGTGACAATTTATTTACTACCTAAACTACAATGATAATACCAATTGCCTCAGATTTATAACTTTATGTGATGCGGAATCCCAAGGTAAAAGAACCCGAAATCCCTTAAACATACACTTTGATCTCAAAACGCAAAGAAGACAAACACCCTCCCTATTGAATCCCCAAACAACACGAGAATGGAAATGCAAATAATCGGGATAAGAAGAATAAGAAAACGCCACAATCAAATGATTGATAAGTAATCCTAATTCTTGATGCAATAGAAAAGAAAGCAAGCAATCTCATAATATCTCTAAAGAATTTCAGCTAAGCCAAGAGAAAAACTCTCAAAGTTTATAATTTGATTCCAATATTGAGTTTACAACCTATTTATAGCCTCCAAACCCTATGGGAATGGGTATACATAAGTCCAATAGGTTTAAAACACAAAATCCTACCTAAAATAGGCTAAAACAACTACTTAAAACCCAACTAAAGTAAAGTGACGAATTTGAAGCTCAAAATAAAAGACCAACCAAAATAAAAGACTAACTAATAACCCAAATAACTAAATAATCCCTTTAAAAGGAAGCCCACTTGCCTAAGCCCACATTTACAACTTAAATAAATCATGTGACTTTTAAATGAGGCACATGACTTGTACAATTAAAGCCTAAAGTTGTATAAGCCCAAAATAACTTAGACCCAATTCCTTCACTTGCTTCCAAAAGCTAAGTACTTTGAACTTGTGATTTTGATTGATTAAATCATCATGACTTGCCCTCTTTATGGTTGTATCATTCCCTCCCTCTTTAGAAAAGTTTCGTCCTCGAATCTTCATCTTGCACTAGTTGGGAATTGACACTTGAGGAATACATTCATCTTCGTAAATGATCTTCGACATTGTTGGAAATAATATGAATGCTTCTTCATTGAGGAACTCATCATGATCCCACAAGTTATAAACAAAATGACTATGCAAAACAAGATTAGTATTTAATATAGGGATATGATTTTGACTTCCTTCACTTCCCATGTGTACTTCATCCTCCTTATGCAGTAGTAGAGGAGAAATTGTAACATGCAGATCTTCCATCTCCACTAAACCAGCTTCTTCATTCTCATTCAAACAATCAACGACATCTTCACTTTCAAATATTTTTCCATTATGCACCACAACATTATCCTCTTCTAACTCTAAAACAACCTCATTTATCAAGTTCTCCACATCTTCAACTTCACCCAAAATCTCTTTTTCCTCATCAAGCTCATCAACAACCTCCTCTTCATGGTCTTGAGTAACTTCATTAGCAAAGCCTATATCTATATCACCCCTTTCAGGTTCACAAACTATTTCTTCTATGATAACTTCCTCCTTCTTTTTCTTCTTTTTGCTTTCCTCCATTCTAATGAGCGGTGCGAAAAATTGTCTAGCCAACCATTCTATATTATTAAGGCCTTGCCTTATCAACTTTATATCTTTCTTAAACGCATTCCTTTCATCTTGATGTAATCGCTTGGACTTGTAATAAGACATCCTCACAAAGCACTTGTGTTTATCTCTCAAAAAATGGCTTTTATTCTCATAACGTCCTCACTCTCTCTTGCCTTTTTCCACTCAAGCTTGCAACTTTAAAATTGCACTTCAGAATTTAAATCACAAATAAAAAACTTGAGCACATTTAAGAAAGCAAGGAAATAATAACTAACAACAAAAAGATAGCTCAAAACTAGAAAAGAAGCCTCTGGACACAATGGAGGTGATACGTGGACAAGAGTGGTATACCACTTAATGATAAGTAAATTAAAGTATTGGACAAGCAAAACAAATTAATTTTAGAGCCAATTTATTCACTATATCGAATGATGTAACAAGCTTGATTAGTGTGTGAAGTTGTGTGCAAAACGATGGCAAAGTGATAGCAAAATGATGGCAAAAGTTTCCAAAAATGATAGCACAAATGGTGGAAAAAGTTTCCAAAAATGGTTACACAAATGATGGAAAAGTTGCCAAAAATGGTTGCACAAATGGTGGAAAGTTTCCAAAAATGGTTACACAAATGATGGAAAAGTTGCTAAAAATGGTCACACAAATGGATAGCAAATGATGAAAATGATTGGCACAAATAGATAATAAATGGATAACACAAATATTTGCCAAGTAGAAATCCTTGTCTAACTAGAATTAGGATTGTAATTCCAATTAAAATATGGACTAGAATTTTTTTGAAAGCCTAAACCCAAAGCAATAAGAATTAATTTTCCTACCTTTTAAAGGATTCCCAAATGCGTTTGGAAAAGGTGTAAATGTTGACCCTCCCAATCCTAAAGCAAAAAAGATTAGTTTTTCCCACTTATGAAAGGATTAGGATTTCTTTAGGCTATATAAACTACCCTTGCTCAATTGCTCCTTACTTTTTTTCTCTATTTTTCTTCTCTTTCACGTTTTTCTCCTTTTTTTTTGATGAACAGTACCAGAACAATGCGATGAACAGTACCGTTAAGTGTGCGATGAACAGTGTCGTAAACAGTACCATGATTTTTTTCTTTTTTTTTCTAATTCAACACACCAATCTAAAGGCTACTACTACTAGAATTTGTTTTTTTTCATGCCAAAGATTCAAAGTTCAAGTTCGGTTTCTAAGGCTTTTTAATGAATCAAAACACAAGATAAGGAAAAGAAAATGCTAAATTTAACACACAAAAAGCACACAAATCAAAACTTATCACTATCTAAGTCGGCATAAACATAAAGAAATCAAGGAAAACAAAACACAAACCTAACACTAAGATAAATAGGAATTTACCTTTCTTTTGGCTCTGATACCAAATGATGCGGAACCCCAAGATTAATGAATCCCGAAACCCCTTGAACATACACTTTGATCTCAAAACGCAAAGAAGACAAACACCCTCCCTATTGAATCCCCAAACAACACGTGAATGGAAACACAAATAATTGGGATAAGAAGAATAAGAAAACGCCACAATCAAATGATTAATAAGTAATCCTAATTCTTGATGCAATAGAAAAGAAAGCAAGCAATCTCACAATCTCTCTAAAGAATTTTGGCTAAACCAAGGGAAAAACTCTCAAAGTTTATAATTTGATTCCAATATTGAGTTTACAACCTATTTATAGCCTTAAAATCCTAAGGGAATGGGTATACATAAGTCCAATAGGTTTAAAACACAAAATCCTACCTAAAATAGGCTAAAATAACTACTTAAAACCTAACTAAAGTAAAGTGACGAATTTGAAGCCTAAAATAAAAGACTAACCAAAATAAAAGACTAACTAATAACCTAAATAATTAAATAATCCCTTTAAAAGGAAGCCCACTTTTACAACTTAAATAAATCATGTGACCCAATTCCTTCACTTGCTTCCAAAAGCTAAGTACTTTGAACTTGTGATTTTGATTGATTAAATCATCATGACTTGCCCTCTCTATGGTTGTATCATTATGATATGGTATCTTAATTTAATTTCCAATAACTTCACTTCTAACCACCTAATTTAAGTACCTAAAAGTATTTACGTGACCAGTATTACCACATCATTGTCAAACACTCGAAACCTTTTGCAATTTATAATCCAATTACCACTTCATGAACATTTTATATTATGTTCTATAAAAATCATTCAAAACAAGTACCGAGAATGCATTCTTTAACTTAATTTTTTTTACCTAATATTGACAGGCAGTATATGTATCCCAATAACAAAATCCCATAAACATGAAATACACAACTTCATAAGTTCTATATATATATGTAACTAATCCTATTTCAAGAAAATTAATTAAACCTTATATGTTCCCTTACTTCTAATAAAATTTATTTCCATTAGGATAACTAATTTTTTTGTACACTATCAACAAATCAAACTCCCTAATCTTCCTTACCTTGAAACTTTAAATTATCAAGTTCATACTGTTACTTAACTGGTTCAACCACCAAATACATTATACAAAATAAAATCATAGCAACAAACATTTGATTTTTTTAGAAAAAATAATAAACAAATCTTAACCAATTTTATAATTTATTAAAAAGAAATCAATAGAGGCAATTTTGGTAGTCACATATCAGTTAGTGTGTAATTCTAGCATTTTTCTCATCTCTGTCCAGCATCGTGCTCTCCAAACTAGTCATCGAAGCTTCATCAGAGATGCAATAGTACTATCGCCATGTAGCTCAAAGCCCTAGGGTCCCATGATGGTTGGTCACGCGCTCAACCGACTTCTGAGTTTGCCAAAATTCGAACTAAAAGGCCATGGCATCTCCCTCTCCGATCCGTCGATCACCAACGATTGGGTAAGAGCAAAGGGCACTAGAAGAATTGCCTTGTCCATGAGGTCTCATCGGGGTCGTTGTTGTCATTGGTGGTTGTCGTAGCTCACCGGAGAAAGAGAAACGAGCTACGACAAGGAAAGAAAAATTGGGGTTAGGGAGAGATGCCGCGAATGGTGGTTTAATAAGCGGGGCTGAGGTCGGCGATGGAGAGATGACAACAACGGGAAGAAATGCCGGTAACATCGCCAACGGTGTAGCACCGTTGAGTGACGCAGGATCCGATCCCAAAACTCCCCTACTCTTCTTCTTTTTTTTCTTTTCCTGATTTCCCTCATCCCCCTTTCCCTATTTCTTCTCTTTCTTATGTTCTTTTTGTGGCTATTATCCTTGTTGTCCGAACAGTTCTAGGGACTTCCAAAATATATTTTATTTTATTATTATTATTATTATTATACTTTTATTTAGTTTAAATTTCCTATTATTAGTTTCTAAAATATATTTTGATTCACATTATTAATTTGAAAACCTTCAAAATAATGTCCACCAATATAATATCACATTCTCAAGTGACTCAAATTTTGGGGGCGTTACAGGTGCATCATTTTAATTCAAACATTAAATACAAAGTGCATCATTTTTATTCGGACACTATAACTATATAATTACTTATAATGTAGTCCTAATTAAAGTATGCATTCCTAGAAGAATTACTTATAGTTCAGAAGATTTAGTGTTTAACTACTCTCCCAATTGATTTAAATTTAAAATTTACCCTCTTTTACCACCAAAGATTTATAATAGAAAAACAAAAAAAAAATTGCCATCCTAATTATATCATTGCAAAAGATGATATCCAAACTTGAATATGATTACATATAAATTTACCCAATCTGATTAATTCTTGAACCTGACAATGATTGCCCAACTATTATCGAACCTATTTAAATATCCAAATAACATGTACGATTTGACTAAAATTTCAATATAAATAAAATTTAGTTCTATTTAGTATATTATATGACTTATATTATTTTATATAGTAATTAATAGTTTAGATACCACCAAAGATTTATAATAGAAAAACAAAAAAAAAATTGCCATCCTAATTATATCATTGCAAAAGATGATATCCAAACTTGAATATGATTACATATAAATTTACCCAATCTGGTTAATTCTTGAACCTGACAATGATTGCCCAACTATTATAGAACCTATTTAAATATCCAAATAACATATACGATTTGACAGAATTTCAATATAAATAAAATTTAGTTCTATTTAGTATATTTTTAGTTCTATTTAGTATATTATAAGACATATTATTTTATATAGTAATTATATAATACTTTGATTAAATAATATAAATCGTACATAGTATTTAAGGATAAATTAATTTTAATAAATTAAAAATTTAGATTTTATACGTTGGTTCAAATGGGGGTACTGAATAACCTATATTCAAATCCAATATGGGCAATAATATTAATGTCTGAACTCACTTTACGTCCATGTAACAACCACCCAAATCCATGCTATTAGAATTGGATCCAATCGGATTAAGTATGAGAAAATGATCCTGAAAATACAAAACAAAATGTGAACGTGGAAGGAGGACATCAATAATCGAGTGGATTTGGTTAGTTCTTTTTGTGTTTGGATTTTTGGATCATCAATTTTTTGAGTCACTTATTTTCGGACTAGTTGGGCTTGGGTCTCGGATCACAGTTATGATTGAAAAATTAGACTGAAATGAAAGCTGAATTATAAGCTATTTTATATATTTGGTTCAATTTTTTATTTAACCGATTCAATTTTGACATTTTTGATGTTCGGGTCAATTTATTTTTTGTTCCCCTACTTAAAATATATCATTTACATCATATATAAGTCATTATACTGGTTAATTTGATTGTTTCGGCATCCCTAGTTAACTTCGACTACAATTAAATTTGGTAAAATATGTCACTATTGTAACATCCTTATTATATCCATTACTGTACCGACAAGCTATAAGCTGGAATTTTTTTTTTCTACTAATTAATTTCTTTTAGCTTACTATCATTTTCTTTTAAATTCCTACGTAACGTTCAATAATTTCTAAGTTGGCTTGCCGATGATCTGTAACTGTCTAATTTACTATTCATTTAATAAAATTTTGACAATATAACGACTGTTTATTCAACTAGCCCCCTGAAAAAACAGACAATCACGGCATCTCAGAGGTACAAAAATATATATATCAACCATTCATCAACTCAATCATTCACTTTTCCTAAAATGAAACACATCCATAACCCAGATCACATACACATCATATACATCCAATAAACCTCAATTCTTCATATATATTACATGCCATCAGAAAAATGTTACAATATCAAAATCTTTAATGCCCTTGTAAAATATTTTTTTTCATTTTTGCTTATTAAGTACAATTTTCTTGGGGAAATTACAGTTTTGCCCCAAAAATTTTCATTTCTTTCAATTAAGTCCTTTTTCATTTTTAACTTTTACTTTTAGCTTACTTTTTGAAATTCTGATTTATTTTTATCAACATGTCCCTAGTACAATATGACAGGAACTCTTAGATAGGATATACGGGACGTGGACTCCACAGGACCACATACAGACAGATTGAAAAATGATCCCGAAAGATCAAGTCTCACAGAGTAGATATCAGATCAATACAGACAGATATTATGGAGATCAAAGATCCTACCATAGTAAAGTAAGTAGCCATGACTTACACTGCGGTATAGGTTATCCCTATGACTAGCCAATTATATCCTGAGTAAGATTTTTACTGCCTGACTATTACTAAGGGCAAAATCACTTACTTTCAAAGTATTTTTCAATTTTTAAACAATTACAATTACCTTTTCAATCAATACATTTTGTCAGTTAGTCTTTTCAGTACTTTTGACTATTTCAGGACTTTTTCCTTTCAGTCACTTTTTCAGTGTCACATACACAGTTTGTGAATTATGGCATCATAATTCACCACTATCACTTTACCTATTACACTTTATCATTCAATTTCTGTTTCAATACTTTTGACTATTCAGTAACTTTTTATTTTTTATTTACAATGTCTTTTATATAATTTGTGAATCATATCATCATAATTCACCAGGGTCACTTTACATGTTATCTTTTTTTTTTCAGTCTTTTCAGTTCGCTACTTTAGCCCATTATTCTTTTAGTACTTTTTACACACCCTGTGAATTATATCATTATAATTCACCATTTCTTGTCATTTTATGAATTATTTCTTAATAATTTAATATTTTGACTTTACGTTCATTTTACCTTTTTGGCTTTTAATAATTTTTTTAACCTTTTTTGCTTGGAATCTCGGTTATTCTGAATATGCAATACTTTTATACGGATTGTGAATTATTTTATGATAATTCACCTTTTTATGTTCGAATTATGAATTATTTTGCAATAATTCGATACGGTCATATTACTCACTATACTTTATATGGTCTTTTTATGCTAATAAATTAGACAATCACTTTTTTGACTAATTTTGGACAATTTATGAATTATATCAATATAATTCATTAATTTTCACTAAAATTAGGCATTATAACTCAATAATTCTACAACTTTATTTTGGTACATATTTAAATATTTCTTAAAAAATATTCAAATAAATTCTATAATTTCCATAAAAATACATAAGTACATTATTTACTCATTTTGTTCATTATTTCACAAAAATTCCCTATTTTTCACTAATACATAATCAATTAATTATTCCAAAAATATTCTAATAATTCATATAAATTACACAAAAATTCATATGTGCTTTATTTCACAATTATTATCATTTTTCACTCATTTTATGAATTATTTCACAATAATTCATCATATACACTTCATATCTACACATGTACTCAACCTAAAAATTTTCAAATAAATTCCATAAATTCCCTAAAAATTCATGGACATCAATTATCATTTTTAGGTTCATTTTGTACCATTATTTATCAAAAGTACACGTAAGTTTCCTTTAGGGAATAATTTGGTCACCCTAGAATTTCTACCATAGAAATTATTTTATTTTAATTTAAGCATTCTAATAGCTATAATTAAAGTATAATTACATTAATCTAAAGCCAATTTCAATATACCTACATTTTTTCCAATTTTTCCTTAAGTTACATAATGAAAATTCATTCAATTAAAAGGAAATTAATAGATTCCATAGTCACTTACCTATTTCCTTGCACTTAGCCTTCCTTAGACTTCATTTCCTTTGCCTTTAGCCTTGGCAAATTGATTTTCTCCTTAATTCCCTACCATAGCCGAAAATTCAAGCTTAAGAAAAAGGATTAAAATGTAATTTCACAAGAAAAAAGTCAAGTAAGGACCAATTGGTATTTTGTATACCAATTATTACTTTGAAAATGAAAAATTTGAAAAATGGTATTAATTTTGTGTTTAAAAATTTTAAAATGGCAATACTGTAATTATTTGAGAAATTAATGAATAAAAATGAAATTATGTAAGTCAAAGTCAATTGAAAAGTAGAAATGAGCAAATGAATGACCATTTTTGCAATTGAAAAAGAAAAAGTGGTAATTCTGCAATAAGTGTGTAAAAAGGACCTTTTTGTAGAAAATGGAAGAAAATAAAGACTTATTTGCAAAGTGTTCCAAAATAATTATATTACTTTGCATTAAATGCTAAAAGCATTGATATTTGTAATTGGACAAATAGAAAAAAAGAAAGAAAGTGAAAGTGAAATTAAAGGTACCAATGGCAAAACTGTATTAAAATGTAAAAGAATAAGTCTGTAACTAAGTGAAAATCGAGAAGTAATTGAAAAATTTTCATAATGGTGGCAATTAATAGGGTAAATGCCAAATAGTATAATAATTGTACTGGACTATTTAAATAAAAAATTCTGCTTAAAAAGTCAAAGTGAAGCCTAAGAACTTGCTATATATACCAAAAGTTAAGTAAAAAGTAAAAGTAAGAAAAATAATGTCAATTTTGTAATTGAATTGCAAAAAGAGAGTATTTTAAAGTAAATTAAAAAGTTTAAGATCAAAGTAAAAAGTTTGCCAAATTGTTGGTAATAAACTGAAAATACTGTCAAAATGATTAAAAGTGACTTTTGATAGGACAAACATAAGATTTTCGCATAAATTATGTAATTATGCTTAATTGGAAAATTTTTAGATTAATAGTCACCATTGAGCATATTTAATGCTCAACACGTAGTGTTTACTACGTGCAGGTTCTGAAGAGTGGCGGGAGCATAATACACAGTGGAGCAAGGTCCGAAGAGAAGAGATAGTCATAAATTAAGTTTGTATTATGGCATGTATATACTTAGATATTAAATGAAAAATATTGGACTGTATTTGAACTACTATTTGTTATGATAGCAAATATTGTTATATCTATAGATGTGTGATTGCCAGTAAGTGATTCAGAATGGATGTGTTTGGCATGTGATTCAGACCGTTGTGCCTCTGTGAGGCTGTATTTTTGTTTGATTTTTTAGGAGGCTAATAAGTATATAGCCATTATTCTACCGAATTTTTTATATAATAAATTGCTCGTTAAAAAGAATTCCGACTTACCGTTTAATTCTGTATCAAAAAAAGACTATTCAGATGAGGATGTTACAACTATTCACTGTAAAATCATAACGAATTTTAATTTTAGTTTTTAACACCTTAAATGGATTTATTTTTGTCTCAAAATGGCACTATTCATAGATCGATAAAACAATATTTGTGTCCTAAATAACACTATTCATGTCGAAAGTACTATTTATAGCTTAGAATGTACTATTCATAAATTTAGATTTTTTTAGGCATTACATTTGCCTCGTTTAGGATTTTATACTCTGATAAGAGAAATATTGATAAAGTATGGTTGAGTAGCTGCAGCGACAACGACAACGATGTAAGATGTGAATACGTTTTGAATAGTACAATAATGATAAATAAAGGCATGAAGCAAAAAAAAAAGATTGAAAAAGAATACATGTAAATAATAGAAATAGTGAAATACAATATATATTATACGTCACTTAATTATTATTATTTTCAATTATTTTTATATTTTTTTACCTTTTACAGATTAAAATTAATTTAATTAATTAGATATTTCTCTTTTTTTCAATTGAATCTAATTTTTATAGAAAAATGAAATGAAAATGTTCATAAAATAGTGTATTATAATCAAACTATAATTTATAAATAAAGATGACATAAAAAATTTAATTGAAAAAATTAATTTATGAGTTTAGTAGGATCGAATTTCAGGTATTTTCATATGGATTTTTTGAATTTTAGATTTAGATCGAATTCTACCCTATAATTCTCAGGTTAGTTGTGTTTGAACTATTCCTATTTCTTTTAGATTTGGGTCACTATTTTTGGATAAATATGAATATATTTTTTGAGTCAAATAAAAAATTGTTAGGTTTTATATAAATGCATATATAAATCGAATAATGTAACATATTTATAAGTGTTTATTTATTTTTTTTATAATCATTCATTATAATCTAACCTCTCGATATATATATATATATATATATATATATATATATATATATTTTAACTTTTGGAAAACTAGTTTTTTTTTGTAAAAACTAACATGTATATGATTATTAAATAAAAAATAATATTATCTTTTTTAATAGTCAGTACTTGATTAAAAGTAAGAAAAATCTCTAATTTAATCCATTCTAATAACATTTAGCATTACAATTAGGCATTATTGCCTCTCCCTTGTACCCATTTTTTTTACGTATCGAAGATTATAAACTTTATATCGTATACATTCTCAAAAAAAAAAACTTTCTATCTTATAAATATCTTATATTTTTTTAATTATCGTTTAAGTTGCATAAAATCTTATTTATCCCTACATCGTTTGAATTGAATATATATATATATATATATATAGGCATTATCGCCTCTCCCTTGTACCCAATTTTTTTTTGTTTTGTACGCATCGAAGATTATAACCTTTCTATCGTATACATTCTCAAAAAAAAACTTTCTATCTTATACATATCTTATATTTTTTTAAACTCATCTTATAAAAAAAATCGTTTAAGTTGTATAAAATCTTATTTATCCCTACATCGTTTGAATTGAATGGTTCTATCTTTTATATATATATATATGTATATATATACGTAGTCGTATTATATATAAAGACATTATGAATCAACTCCTCTCTTTTCGTAGAGGTCTCTCTCTTCCTAAGGTTCCCTTTAGAGTTTTACCTCTTTAGTTGTAGCTAAGGTGTTTGTTTATTTGACTGAATGGTACAATGACAAATCATGAGAACTTAGACTCCCTACTCTCATCGATGCACTTAACAGATAAAGAAAATCAAGTTGTAAAAGTGGAGTTGGATAAGCGAACTGATAGAAAGCAACATTTGAGGATTTCATTATGTCTTGTGGGGAAGGTTTTGAACATTAAGGGAATAAATGAAAATGCTTTCCGCACTACCATGATGAATAGTTAGAGATTACAACATGGTTTTAGTTTGAGTGACTTAGGAAACAACGGGTTCATTTTTCAATTTTTTCTAGAATTTGATAAACAAAGAGTTTTTCACTATGGTCCCTGGTGTTTTGATGATCAACTAGTTTTAATTAGTGAAATGAAGGAGACTAATATTGCTACTTTTCCCATCCTAGATGAAACAACCATTTAGATTAGGGCCTATAAAATCCCTTTCGTATGGCACTCGAAGGAAATTGCAGTCATCATGGCAAAAACAATTAGAGAGTTTGTAGATTTTGATGTAAGTGAGAACTGGGGATGGGTGCCATAAGTCCATTTTTCAGTCAACATTTCAATCTCAAAGAAGCTAAGGAGAGGTATTTTGCTTGAGTTGGGTGACAAGGTGGTTTGGGCAGAGTTTAGATATGAGAGGCTCCCATTCTTTTGCTATAGTTGTGGTCGAATAGGACATCGCTTTAAAAAATGTGACGATGGGGATGGTAGATTGGAATACAGAAATTGGATGAGACCGTCCCTATGGAAAGCTTTCAAGCTGTGTAACCAAGTAGAAAAAGAAAAAGAAGACAAATTGCCAGTCCAACTGAATGCTTTAGATCCGGTGAGTAAAAAACCAGAAAGTTAGAATGTCACTAGAGAGAAAAGGGCAACATACACAAAATCCTTGAAAGCCATATTGGAGCAACAAAATTCCAAATTAAATGTGCATCTAACTATCGGTGAAGCAAATGTGGACCAACCAGATACAGGTGAAAATACTGCTAACCAAAATGTTGCCATGCCACTGGGCTCACTTCCAACCGCAGAGATATCAACACCAACTACTGCAAACCAATCAGGTCAGTCACTATCTAATACTTCTTTATTCTTTGTAGCTATAATTTCTCCTGATAAAGGTGTGGAAAATGATGTTTCAAAGATTATTTATAATGGTATTGTAAATCTGGTAAGAGAGGGAGATACTGAGATGCCATAAGTAGACAGGGAGATGGTTACCAATGTGAGCAATAAAAGGGGGTTGGCTGATAGCTTTGAAGTAGTTATTGGGGAAGCTGGGGGAATGAAGTCAAAAGCAAAATAGAGCTTGTGGAAAAGGTTAGCTGATACGGATCCAGGAGGGCTGTCTTATGCTATTGAAGAGGGGCAACCTTATGACTTTCAATGGGTCTAAATGGAGTTCAAACACATAAATATGAGATCCAAATGTCATTGGGGCATGCTCCAATTTATAAGAGGCAGATTTGGTGCTTTACTATCAATTATGGGCCTAAAGTATATAGCCAAGCCTTTGGGTTAATGCCCCATAAAGGGAAGCCTAAAGTGAAGATAAAGGAAGCCTTGTGGATTTAAAATAGCCTAAATGAAGACTCAAGCCTTGGAAGAACAAGTGCAAACCATGCGCGGGGCATGTTGATGCGGAACCCCAAGGTTAAAGAACCCAAAACCCCTTGAACATACACTTTGATCTCAAAACACAAAGAAGACAACTATTGAACCCCCAAACAACACGTAAATGGAAATGCAAATAATCGGGATAAGAAGAATAAGAAAATGCCACAATCAAATGATTGATAAGTAATCCTAATTCTCGATGCAATAGAAAAAAAAGCAAGCAATCTCACAATCTTTCTAAAGAATTTCGGCTAAGCCAAGAGAAAAACTCTCAAAGTTTATAATTTGATTAAAAAAAATTGTGTTATTGTTCATCATTACTGTTCACGTACTGTTCATTGTTATTGTTCACGTACTGTTCATAAAAAAAGAAAAGAAAGAAGAGAGAAAAACATGAAAGAGAAGAAAAAAAATTAAGGAGCAATTGTTCAAGGGGTTTCGGGTTCTTTAACCTTAGGGTTCCGCATCACATGTGTAAGTGGAAGACATGTGCATAGCATGTGATATTTATATAGTAGGGTTTTTGTATTCATAGCTAATTAGTTGGGCCTATTTAACAAAATTGGGCTTTTATTTAAGTGGGACATGTGACTTCATTAAAAGTCATGTGACTTAAGTAGCTTAATTAAGGCATATTTTCTTAAGACACTTGGGTCTTTTTAAAATAAGCCCAATTCTTCACTTTACCTTAGTAGGGTTTTAAGTAATTGTTTTAGCTTATTTTAGATAGAATTAATTGTTTTAAACCTATTGGACTTATGTATACCCATTCCCATAAGGTTTGGAGGCTATAAATAGGTTATTATAACTTGTAAAGAAAAAGGATTTGAATCAAATATAAAACTTTGAGAGTTTTTCTCTTGGCTTAGCCGAAATTCTTTAGAGATATTGTGAGTTTGCTTGCTTTCTTTTCTATTGCATCAAGAATTAGGATTACTTATCAATCATTTGATTGCGACGTTTTCTTATTCTTTTTATCCCAATTATTTGCGTTTCCATTCAAGAGTTGTTTGGGGTTCAATAGGGAGGGTTTTTGTCTTCTTTGTCTTTTGAAATCAAAGCGTATGCTCAAGGGGTTTTGGGTTCTTTAACCTTGAGGTTCCGCATCATTTGGTATCAGAGCCAAAAGTAAGGTAAATTCCTATTTATCTTAGTGTTAGGTGTGTTTCTTTCTTTGATTTTCTTTATATGCATGCCAAAATTAGTATTAGTAACATTATGATTTTTGTGTTCTTTGTGTGTTAAATTTAGCCTTGTTCTTTCATTACCTTTTGTTTTGATTCTTAGAAAAAGAAAAAAATTGTGTTACTGTTCATCGTTACTGTTCATGCTTTGTTCATCATTATTGTTCATGTACTGGTCATCAAAAAAAAGAGAAAAAAAAAGAAAGAAGAGAGAAAAATGTGAAAGAGAAGAAAAATAGAAGAAGAAAAAAATTAAGGAATAATCCTAATCCTTTCATAAGTGGGAAAAACTAATCCTTTTTGCTTTAGGATTGGGAGGGGCAGCATTATTTTCCAAACACATTTAGAAATCCTTTAAAAGGTTGGAAAATTAATCCTTATTGCTTTGGGTTTAGGCTTTCAAAAATCCTAGTCCATATCTAAATTGGAATTACAATCCTAATCCTAGTTAGACAAGGATTTCTACTTGGCAAACATTTATGCTATCCATTTATTATCCATTTGTGCCAATCATTTTTATCATTTTATTATCCATTTGTGCAACCATTTTTGGCAACTTTTCCATCATTTGTGTAACTATTTTTGGAAACTTTCCACCATTTGTACAACCATTTTTGGCAACTTTTCCATCATTTGTGTAACCATTTTTGGCAACTTTTCCATCATTTGTGCTATCATTTTTGGAAACTTTTGCCATCATTTTGCTGTCACTGTGCCATCTTTTTGCCTACATATTGCACACAACTTGACACACTAATCAAGCTTGTTACATCGTTCGGCATAGTGAATAAATTGGCTCTAAATTGATTTGTTTTGCATGTTTTATACTTTATTTAGTTTTAATTTGGTATTCTTGTTGATCTCTTTTCTTTGTTGGGTAGAACAACTAGATTCTAAATTTGGTTTACTTTATAATGAACAAATTCATCCATTTTATCCATATTATCATTTTTCTTAATTCTTGTTGCTTATTTCTTTGTTTTAAGCTAGCTTTTGTTCCATTTACATTGTTAGAGTATCTTTGTTTGTCCAATACTCTAATTTTCTTATCATCAAGTGATACGCCACTCTTGGTTGTGTATCACCTCCACAGTATTTTAGTGTCTTATTTTCTAGTTTTGTGTTATTTTTTGTTGTTAGTATTATTTCCTTGTTTTTCTTAAACGTGAACAGTTTGATTTGTGATTTATATTCTGAAGTGTAATTTTGAAGTTGCAAGCTTGAGAGGAAAAAGGCAAGAGAGTGAAAGGACATTAAGAGGGTAAAAGCCAAATTTTGAGTGAAACACGAGTGAATGTAAGGATGTCTTATTACAAGTCCAAGCGATATTTACATCAAGATGAAAGGAATGCATTTAAGAAAGATATAAAGTTGTTAAGGCAATACCTTAATAATATAGAATGGTTGGTTAGACAATATTTCGAACCACGCATTAGAATGGAGGAGAGCAAAGCAAAGAGAAAGAAGGAGAAAGTTATCCTAGAAGAAATAATTTGTGCACCTGAAAAGGGTGATATAGATATAGGCTTTGATAGTGAGGTTACTCAAGACCATGAAGAGGCTATTGTTGATGAGCTTGATGAGGAAAAAGAGGTTTTGGGTGAAGTTGAAGATGTGAAGAACGTGGTTAAAAAGGTAAATGAGGTTGTTTTAGAGGTAAAAGAGGATAATGATGTTGTGCATAATGGAAAAATATTTGAAAGTGAAGATGTCGTTGATTGTTTGAGTGAGAATGAAGAAGCTAGTTTAGTAGAGATGGAAGATTTGCATATTACAATTTCTCCTTTACTGTATAAGGAGGATGAGGTGCACATAGGGAGTGAAGAAAGTCAAAATCATACTGCTATATTAAATACTAACCATGTTTTGCATAGTCCTTTTGTTTATGACTTGCAGGATCATGATGAGTTCTTTAATGAAGAATCATTCATACTATTTTCACCAATGTCGAGGATCATTTATGAAGATGATGTATTCCTTAAGTGTTAATTCCCAACTATTGTAAGACCAAGATTTGAGGACAAGTCTTTTTTGAAGGAGGGAATGATACGGATCCAAGAAGACATGTGCATAGCATGTGATATTTATGTAGTAGGGTTTTTGTATTCATAGTTAATTAGTTGGGCCTATTTAACAAAATTGGAATTTTATTTAAGTGGGACATGAGACTTCATTAAAAGTCATGTGACTTAAGTAGCTTAATTAAGGCTTATTTTCTTAAGTAAGACACTTGGACCTTTCTAAAATAAGCCCAATTTGTCACTTTACCTTAGTAGGGTTTTAAGTAGTTGTTTTAGCTTATTTTAGATAGAATTTAGTGTTTTAAACCTATTGGACTTATGTATACCCATTCCCTTAGGGTTTGGAGGCTATAAAACTTTGAGTTTTTCTCTTGGCTTAGTTGAAATTCTTTAGAGAGATTGTGAGTTTGCTTGCTTTCTTTTCTATTGCATCAAGAATTAGGCTTACTTATCAATCATTTGATTGTGGCGTTTTCTTATTCTTCTTATCCCAATTATTTGCGTTTCCATTCAATAGTTGTTTGGGGGTTCAATAGGGAGGGTGTTTGTCTTCTTTGTCTTTTGAAATTAAAGCGTATGTTAAGAGGTTTCGTGTTCTTTAACCTTGGGATTCTGCATCATTAGCTCGAGGGGTGAAAAGTAGAAGGATGTTCATTAGGGCAATTTATCCTCAAGAAAAGAATGGAATGGGTCGATGCTCTACAATAGGGAGGGGGCTACTAGTAATGATACGTTGAGTTTGTCGAAAAAATGAAGGATGTGAGTGTGGTTCCTCAGGAAGAGATTAATCTAAAGGCAACCGGTGGTTCTCACCTTGATTGCCTGTCATCATGAGTATCATAAGCTACAACTGTTGTGGTTCTATGATGCGAAACCCCATCCTATATGCCAAACTAGAACGCCAACATATCATGAATATTGAACATAAATAAGATAATAAACCCCCAATCTAAAGAAACCCCAAACAAGATAGATTGGAAATGCTTATGATAGATTGATCTAGAAAACAATAAGAAGAAGAATCAAGCAAACATTAATCATGCATATAGCCTAAGTCTAATTCTTCATGCAATAGCAAGAATCAATAATAAATTAACTCTCACAAATTCGGCCAAGCCAAAGAAAATTCTCATTAATCAAAATTCAAGTCCCCTGCAAATGAAGAATTCAGCCCTTTTTATAGGCTAGGAAGCCACCCCTCCCTAGATGAATTAAAATCAAATACTAACTCTAAGAGATAAATAATAAAATAAATAACAAAGATAATTCCTAACCTTTATCTATATGTATTTGGCCATAATATGGACTAAGTACATGAAGAAATAAAGATAAATACAATCTAAAAATAATCCTAAAAGCTGGTGATAAATATGCATAATTATCCTAAGAAAATGAAGGAATGAATGTAGACTTAATGTTGTCTAAAAGTGAATTTCGGCCAGCCTTTTAAAGATATGGTCAAGCTATTATTTCTCCCTCAAACTTTACTTAATAATATCCGAAAATAATAAGTATTTATTAAGGAAAATCCATTCCTAAAATTTAGGACCTTAAGTTCACCAATGTAGGCCTAAACCCAAATCTGACCCAAACCCATTAAAATTCAACTTTCCCATGTAAAATTCAGCCCCCTTAGGTATTCTAAGCCTCAAATAGTTATTTTGGCTTAACTCTTTAGAAGAGATAAGCCCAACTTTAGCCTACCCACTTAAACTACCCAAAATTATAAAATAAGCCCAAAATAAAACAAACCTATTCTAATAAAGCCCAATTCGTTTTCCTAGGTTCTAGGCTGCCCAAATATACTTAATTAAATGTTACATAAAGAATAGAAACTAAATAAAGTAGCTTGAAGGCCCATTACACCATTCGACCTACACTTGTCTTCATAGTCCAATTTAGCTTCTTTCTCTTCTTGAACTTGCATCTTCTCCACATAAAGTTTCATGAATGCTTGTAGGACTTCTTTAAGCTTCTTTGACCTTGCTCTTGTTATTGGTCCTTGAGCAAATGCTAGTTTATCTTTCTTGTTGCCATTGTGCTTGGTCGTGCTCATATCATCCCCTCCCCCTTCGAAAAGATTCGTCCTCGAATCTGAATCACAGTCAAATTGAGATAAGTTAGAAATATTAAAAGTTGCACTTACACCATACTCACCTGGCAAATCAATCTTGTATGCATTGTCATTGATCCGTTCCAGCACTTGAAATGGTCCATCACCTCTTGCATCAAGTTTAGACTTCCTTTGGTTAGGAAACCTCTCTTTACGCATATAGATCGAAACCCAATCTCCTGGTTTGAATATCACTTGCTTATGGTCCTTGTTAGCCTGCTTTGCATACATTTTGTTCTTCTTCTCAATGTGCTCACGTGCTTTCGTGTGTATTATATCTTAACCAAATCAGCCTTAGCCTTACCATCTAAGTTAGAAAGTTCATTCAAAGGTAAAGGCATCAAATCCAAAACAGTCAATGGATTAAAACCATACACAATTTCAAACGGTGAAAAACCTGTAGAAGTATGAATTGCACGATTATAAGCGAACTCAACAAATGATAAACATTCTTCCTAAGTTTTAATATTCTTACCAATTATAGCACGTAACATAGTTCCTAAAGTTCTATTAACAACTTCGGTTTGGCCATCTGTTTGTGGATGACAAGTACTAGAAAACACAAGTTTAGTACCAAGTTTACCCCACAGAACACGCCAAAAGTGACTTAGGAACTTAGAATCCCTATCTGAGACAATAGTCCTAGGTATACCATGCAATCGAACTACTTCCATAAAAAATAAATTAGCTATGTTTGTTGCATCATTAATTTTATGACAAGCAATAAAATGTGTCATTTTAATAAATCGGTCCACTACAACAAACACACTATCCCTTCCCCTTTTTGTCCTAGGTAAACCTACAATAAAGTCCATAGAAATGTCAGTCCAAGGTTCAGTAGGAACAGGCAAAGGAGTATACAAACCTTGATTTAAGGACTTAGACTTAGCCTATCTACATGCAAAACATCGAACATGCACTTTTTCAATACTTTTTTGCATATTAGGCCAATAAAAATGTTCATTAAGCATGTCTAAAGTCTTTTTCACAACAAAGTGTCCCATTAATCCCCCACTATGCGATTCCTTCACAAGCAACTCTCTAAGAGAACATGCAGGTATACATAGTTGTTTTCCTCTAAAAAGAAACCCATCATGTCTATAGAACTTATTAAATGCATAATGTACACATGCCTTGTACACTTCACCAAAATCAGAATCATGATCATACATTTCTTTCAAATGCTCAAAACCTAACAGTTTAGAACTAAGCATATAAATCAATGCATATCTCCTAGAAAGTGCATCGGCAACAACATTCTCTTTACCTTGCTTGTAATTAATTACATATGGAAAAGTATCAAGGTACCTTACCCACTTACCATGCTCTTTACCCCATTTAAAATCAACAGACTTTTTAATGATTTCATTTAAAGGTGCAGTAATAGTAGAAAAATCCTTAACAAATCTCCTATAGAAACTTGCTAAACCATGAAAGCTCCTCACCTCACTTGCATTCTCAGGTGTTGGCCATTCTTGGATAGCCTTAACCTTTTCATTATCTACCTCAACACCACGTGCACTAACAACAAATCCTAAGAAAACAACACTATCAACACAAAATGTGCATTTCTTCAAATTAGCATACAATTTTTGTTCTCTCAAAATAGCTAAAACAAGTTCAACATGCCTTAAATGCTCTTTTAGGCTTTTGCTGTAAATCAAGATATCAAAATACACAACAAATTTACCTAAGAATTCACGAAAACATGGTTCATGAGTCTCATAAATGTGCTAGGCGCATTAGTTAAGCCAAAAGGCATAACAAACCATCCATACAAACTATATTTTGTTTTAAAGGCAGTTTTCCATTCATCACCTAATTTCATCCTAATTTGATGATAACCAATTTTCGAGTCAATTTTAGTGAATATTATAGCACCATTTAACTCTTCAAGCATATCATCTAACCTAGGAATGGGATGGCGATACTTTACAGTGATTTTGTTAACTACTCGACAATCAACACATATGCACATGGTTTCATCCTTTTTAGGTACCAAAAGAACAGGTACAACATAAGGGCTTAGGTTTTCTATCACGTGTCCTTTTGCTAAAAGTTCCTCCACTTGTCTTTGCAACTCCTTTGTTTCCTCCAGATTGCTTCGATAAGCTGGACGATTTGGAATTTGTGCACTAGGAACAAAGTCGATTTGATGTTCAATCAGTCTAATTGGTGGCAACCCAGGTGGTATCTCTTTAGGGAAGACAGATTATAATCTTGCAATAACTTAGAAAAAGAACTAGGCAAATTTGGGTCAGGGTTAGTTTTAGAGAAATAATTGTCCTTAAACCTCGAAAGTACTAAAGCTCTCATGCCTAAGTATGCATTCCTCGACTCTCTTTCTTTTGCATAAAAGGAGTATTTGCCAATTTTTTCACTTGGCTCACTCTGCTCTCCTTTTACCTCAGCACACATTAACTTCTTCTCTCCTGCACTTCTCTCTTTCTTTTTCTCACTAGTGCAGTCTCTCACCGTTTGGCCTTTACTTTTATTATTTTCACTACTGGCCTCTTTTCTCTCATTTTTCTTTTCTTTCTCACTTCCCTTTACCTCTTTTGCAGATTGATGTATCTTTACTTGATTTGCATATACCTCTTTAGGTGACAAAAGGGCAAGTGTGTGTTCAAATCCTTTAAACTCAAAAGTGTACCTATTTCTAAATCCATAATGTAATACACGCCTATCAAATTACCAAGGCCTTCCTAGCAAAATATGACTAGCATGCATAGGTACAACATCACAAATGACTTTATCTTCATATTTACCAATGGAAAATAATACATTTAACGTTTGGTCACCTTTACTTCCCCACTATCATTCAACCACTGAAGTTTGTAGGGTTAGTGTGTTTCTCAGTTTTAAGTCCTAATTTATCAACTAAGACTGTACTAGCAACATTAACACAACTACCCCCATCATTTATCATACTACAGACTTTTTCACCTATTAAACACCTAGTATGAAAGATGTTTTCCCTCTGTTCTAGTTCTTCTTCTTTCACATTTACATTAAATGCACGTAATACAACTAAGGACTCCCCTTGAATAGGATATTCTACATTTTCATCTATATCAGAACAATCCTCCAAAGGTGGCATATCATCACAATTCTCATCAGATTTAGAATCAGAAATAATTTCATCCCCCCTTATTATCATGGTATTTTTAAGGGTTATTTCAGAAGTACCTTTTTGTGCAGTGACCATTTTCTCTTTGGAATTGGACTGGTACTTGGCAGTGGATTCCTTCTTTGAGTCACCCTTGTTCCACTTTGAATTCCATTTGTTGTTATTGGAATTTAAATAAAACTTGGATGTCCCACGTCTACTTCGTTGTTAATTGCAATGTTCACCAAATCATCCATATCCACATAATGTTGTAATTCAACAATATCAGCAAGTTCTCTATTCATACCTCCCAAAAAGTGTGACATCGTTTGATATTCATCCTCCACAATGCTTGCTTTAATCATGAGGATCTCCATTTCTTTGTAGTAATCCTCCACAGAACTAGATCCTTGTTTTTGTAACTGATTGTGGAGTTCCCTATGATAGTAACTAGGCACATACTTCTTTCTCATGATTCTTTTCATTTCCTCCTAAGAAGTGATAGGGAGTTCCCTATTTCTCCTCCTATTTTTCAATAACTCATCCCACCAAATTAGTGCATAATCAAAAAATTCAATGGCTACAAGTTTTACCTTTTTCTCATTTCCACCTTTCTTTCCAAATCAAGATAGGCATCCACATCATTTTTACCTTTGAATGGTGGAATCTTCATCTTGATAGCACTCAAATTGTTGTCTTGGCTCTCAATTCGGTTGTCATACGTCCTTGCTCTTCTTGGAAAAGAATGAGCCTCCTCTTCCTCATCATCGTTGTACAACTGGTCTACCTCTTCCTCCCTTGTAGATTAACCTTGGAACCTTTAAGGCTATCTTCCAGACTGTCTATCATGAGATTTAGCTTTTGCAAACTATCCATAAAAGCTTTGTACATAAACTTATTATCAGACACAATCTCGGTTTCCCCGATTTTGGACATCTTTAAACTTTAAATAAGCAAATAAGGATTCACTCAACCTCACGTGTTTGTCTCTCAACTCACAAATTGATATCTCACAATTGCACTTCAGAAACAAACTCAAACAAATATGCACAATTAAGTAATTTGATTAAGGGAACAATGAAAAACCTAACAAGAACAACAAAGATACTAATTCTAGAGGCAAATTGACCTATTTGAACAAAAATCAGAAATTAGTACACAAGAAGAAGATTTCGTGCACTATAATATGTATAGATGTTCAACAACGTGCAATATGTCAAACTAGTGTAATTAGAACCAAAAATAGCTTAGACACACAAATTGAAAACTTAGAATGAAGAAAATGGACAAGACGGATGCACTTAAATGCGATGTTTAACCAAACCTAATGATTAGTTTAAACAGATTTGATGTAAGACTCAACAAAAAAAAAAAAGAAATCAAAGAAAGCATGCAATAGACACAACCCAAATCCAAAATTAGGAGTACTAGCGTGGTCTTGAAGAAATCAAACCAATTGCAAAAGTTCTAACTCCAATTCTTACTTGATTGATCAAAACTTACTCCAAGTGGTGTAGGGCACTTTGTAGATCAAAATTATATCCAAACAAAGTTCAACCACTCAAAGATTGCAAATTATATGTTTGATATATTCAATGGGAAATTCAAATTCAACAAGAACAAAATATTCATCAATTGATCCAATATAAACTTAACAAGATAGTAAATCCAAATTGATAACAAGGCTGTTTCTAATTTATTTTATTTTTTTTATAACTTTAATCAAACTAATGATCAAATACTTAAAGATAGGTAATTAACACAATAGAGCAAGAACCAAATAAGGAAGTAGATGCAAGATCCTATTCGGCTAAAATAGAAAATTAAAGTTTAAAAGCAAAATTAGTGGATATATGCCAATTGATGCGGAACCCCAGTTTATATGCCAAACTAGAATGCCAACATACCATGAATATTGAACATAAATAAGATAATAAACCCCCAATCTAAAGAACCCCAAACAAGATTGATTGGAAACTGAGATTGTGCCTGATAATAAGTTTATGTACCTTTTATGGATAGTTTGCAAAAGCTGAATCTCAGGATAGGTTCCAAGGTTAAGTCTACAAGGGAGGAAGAGGTAGACCAGTTGTACAACGATGATGAGGAAGAGGAGGCTCATTCTTTTCCAAGAAGAGCAAGGAGGTATGACAACCGAATGGAGAGCCAAGACAACAATTTGAGTGCTATCAAGATGAAGATTACACCATTCAAAGGTAAAAATTATGTGGATGCCTATCTTGATTGGGAAAGAAAGTTGGAGATGATCTTTTCATGCCACCACATTCGGATGAGAAAAAGGTAAAACTTGCAGCCATTGAATTTTCTGATTATGCATTAATTTGGTGGGATGAGTTATTGAAAAATAGGAGGAGAAATGGGGAACTCCCTATCACTTCTTGGGAGGAAATGAAGAGAATCATAAGAAAGAAGTATGTGCCTAGTTACTATCATAGGGAACTCCACAATCATTTACAAAGACTTACACAAGGATCTAGTTCTGTGGAGGATTACTACAAAGAAATGGAGATGCTCATGATTAAAGCAAGCATTGTGGAGGATGAATATCAAACGATGTCACGCTTTGATGCGGAACCCCAGCCTATATGCCAAACTAGAACGCCAACATACCATGAATATTGAACATAAATAAGATGATAAACCCCCAATCTAAAGAACCCCCAAACAAGATTGATTGGAAACGCTTATGATAGATTGATTTAGAAAACAAGAAGAAGAAGAATCAAGCATACATTAATCATGCAAATAGCCTAAGTCTAATTCTTCATGCAATAGCAAGAATCAATAATAAATTAACTCTCACATATTCGGCCACGCCAAAGAAAATTCTCATTAATCAAAATTTAAGTGTCTTACAAATGAAGAATTCGGCCCTTTATATAGGCTAGGCAGCCACCCCTCCCTAGATGAATTAAAATCAAACACTAACTCTAAGAGAAAATAAATAACAAAGATAATTCCTAACCTTTATCTACATGTATTTGGCCATAATATGGAATAAGTACATGAAGAAATAAAGATAAATACAATTTGAGATTAATCCTAACAGAAAGTGATAAATATGCTTATTATCCTAAGAAAATGAATGAATGAATGTAGACTTAATGTTGGCTAAAAGTGAATTTCGGCCAGCCCTTTAAAGATATGGTCAAGCTATTATTTCTCCCTAAAACTCTACTTAATAATATCCCAAAATAATGAGTATTTATCAAGGAAAATCCATTCCTAAAATTTAGGACCCTAAGTTCACCAATGTAGGCCTAAACCTAAATCTGACCCAAACCCATTAAAATTCAATTCTCCCATGTAAAATTCGGCCCCCTTAGGTATTCTAAGCCTCAAATAGTTATTTTGGCCCAACTCTTTAGAAGAGATAAGCCCAACTTTAGCCTACCCACTTAAACTACCCAAAACAGTAAAATAAGCCCAAAATAAAGCAAACCTATTCTAACAAAGCCCAATTCGTTTTCCTAGGTTCTAGGCTGCCCAAATATACTTAATTAAATGTTACATAAAGAATAGAAACTAAATAAAGTAGCTTGAAGGCCCATTGCACCATTCAGCCTACACTTGTCTTCATAGTCCAATTTAGCTTCTTTCTTTTCTTGAACTTGCATCTTCTCCACATAAGGTTTCATGAATGCTTGTAGGACTTCTTTAAGCTTCTTTGACCTTGCTCTTGTTATTAGTCCTTGAGGAAATGCTAGTTCATCTTTCTTGTTGCCATTGTGCTTGGTCGTGCTCATATCATCCCCTCCCCCTTCGAAAGGATTCGTCCTCGAATCTGAATCACAGTCAAATGGAGATAAGTCAGAAATATTAAAAGTTGCACTTACACCATACTCACCTGGCAAATCAATCTTGTATGCATTGTTATTGATCCGTTTCAGCACTTGAAATGGTCCATCTCCTCTTGCATCAAGTTTAGACTTCCTTTGATTAGGAAACCTCTCTTTACGCATATGGATCCAAACCCAATCTCCTGGTTCGAATATCACTTGCTTACGGCCTTTGTTAGCCTGCTTTGCATACATTCTGTTCTTCTTCTCAATATGCTCACGTGCTTTCGTGTGTATTGTCTTAACCAAATCAGCCTTAGCCTTACCATCTAAGTTAGAAAGTTCATTCAAAGGTAAAGGCATCAAATCCAAAACAGTCAATGGATTAAAACCATACACAATTTCAAAAGGTGAAAAACCTGTAGAAGTATGAATTGCACGTTTATAAGCGAACTCAACAAATGGTAAACATTCTTCCCAAGTTTTAATATTCTTACCAATTATAGCACGCAACATAGTTCCTAAAGTTCTATTAACAACTTCGGTTTGGCCATCTGTTTGTGGATGACAAGTAGTGAAAAACACAAGTTTAGTACCAAGTTTACCCCACAGAACACGCCAAAAGTGACTTAGGAACTTAGAATCCCGATCTGAGACAATAGTCCTAGGTATACCATGCAATCGAACTACTTCCCTAAAAAATAAATCAGCTATGTTTGTTGCATCATCAGTTTTATGACAGGCAATAAAATGTGCCATTTTACTAAATCGGTCCACTACAACAAACACACTATCCCTTCCCCTTTTTGTCCTAGGTAAACCTACAATGAAGTCCATAGAAATGTCAGTCCAAGGTTCAGTAGGAACAGGCAAAGGAGTATACAAACCTTGATTTAAGGACTTAGACTTAGCCTGTTTACATGCAAAACATTGAGCACACACTTTTTCAACACTTTTTCGCATATTAGGCCAATAAAAATGTTCATTAAGCATGTCTAAAGTCTTTTTCACGCCAAAGTGTCCCATTAATCCCCCACTATGCGATTCCTTCACAAGCAACTCTCGAAGAGAACATGCAGGTATACATAGTTGTTTTCCTCTAAAAAGAAACCCATCATGTCTATAGAACTTATTAAATGCATAATGTACACATGCCTTGTACACTTCACCAAAATCAGAATCATGATCATACATTTCTTTCAAATGCTCAAAACCTAACAATTTAGAACTAAACATAGAAATCAATGCATATCTCCTAGAAAGTGCATCGGCAACAACATTATCTTTACCTTGCTTGTACTTAATTACATATGGAAAAGTATCAAGGTACTCTACCCACTTACCATGCCTTCTATTCAACTTACCTTGTCCCTTCAGATATTTGAGAGACTGGTGATCTGTGCGTATCACGAATTCTTTAGGCAAAAGGTAGTGTTCCCAAACCTCAAGAGCTCTCACCAATGCATAGAACTCTTTATCATAGGTAGAGTAATTCAGCTGTGGTCCACTCAACTTCTCACTAAAGTATGCTATTGGGCGATTTTCCTGCATCAAAACAGCACCTATACCAATCCCAGAAGCATCACATTCAACCTCAAAAGTCTTAGAAAAATCAGGTAATTTCAAAACAGGAGCAGTACACAATTTATCTTTCAAAACATTAAAAGCATCTTCCTGCTCTTTACCCCATTTAAAACCAACAGACTTTTTAATGATTTCATTTAGAGGTGCAGCAATAGTAGAAAAATCCTTAACAAATCTCCTATAGAAACTTGCTAAACCGTGAAAGCTCCTCACCTCACTTGCATTCTCAGGTGTTGGCCATTCTTGGATAGCCTTAACCTTTTCATTATCTACCTCAACACCACGTGCACTAACAACAAATCCTAAGAAAACAACACTATCAACACAAAATGTGCATTTCTTCAAATTAGCATACAATTGTTGTTCTCTCAAAACAGTTAACACAAGTTCAACATGCCTTAAATGCTCTTTTAGGTTTTTGCTGTAAATCAAGATATCATCAAAATACACAACAACAAATTTACCTAAGAATTCACGCAAAACATGGTTCATGAGTCTCATAAAGGTGCTAGGCGCATTAGTTAAGCCAAAAGGCATAACCAACCATTCATACAAACCATATTTTGTTTTAAAGGCAGTTTTCCATTCATCACCTAATTTCATCCTAATTTGATGATAACCAATTTTCGAGTCAATTTTAGTGAATATTATAGCACCATTTAACTCTTCAAGCATATCATCTAACCTAGGAATGGGATGGCGATACTTTACAGTGATTTTGTTAACTGCTCGACAATCAACACACATGCGCATGGTTCCATCCTTTTTAGGTACCAAAAGAACAGGTACAGCACAAGGACTTAGGCTTTCTCTCACGTGTCCTTTTGCTAAAAGTTCCTCCACTTGTCTTTGCAACTCCTTTGTTTCCTCTGGATTGCTTCGATAAGCTGGACGATTTGGAATTTGTGCACCAGGAACAAAGTCGATTTGATGTTCAATCCATCTAATTGGTGGCAACCCAGGTGGTATCTCCTCGGGGAAGACATCTTTATAATCCTGCAATAACTTAGAAAAAGAACTAGGCAAATTTGGGTCAAGGTTAGTTTCAGAGAAATAATTGTCTTTAAACCTCAAAAGTACTAAAGCTCTCATGCCTAAGTATGCATTCCTCAACTCTCTTTCTTTTGCATAAAAGGAGTATTTGCTAAATTTTTCACTCGGCTCACTCTGCTCTCCTTTTACCTCAGCACACATTAACTTCTTCTCTCCTGCACTTCTCTCTTTCTTTTTCTCACTAGTGCAGTCTCTCACAGTTGGGCCTTTACTTTTATTATTTTCACTACTGGCCTCTTTTCTCTCATTTTTCTTTTCTTTCTCACTTCCCTTTACCTCTTTTGCAGATTGATGTATCTTTACTTGATCTGCATATACCTCTTTAGGTTCCAATGGGGCAAGTGTGTGTTTACATCCTTTAAATGCAAAAGTGTACCTATTTCTAAATCCATCATGTAATACACGCCTATCAAATTGCCAAGGCCTTCCTAGCAAAATATGACTAGCATGCATAGGTACAACATCACAAATGACTTTATCTTCATATTTACCGATGGAAAATAATACAGTTACACGTTTGGTCACCTTTACTTCCCCACTATCATTCAACCACTGAAGTCTGTATGGGTTAGGGTGTTTCTCAGTTTTAAGTCCTAATTTATCAACTAAGACTGTACTAGCAACATTAACACAACTACCCCCATCAATTATCATACTACAGACTTTTCCTCCTATTAAACACCTAGTATGAAAGATGTTTTCCCTCTGTTCTAGTCCTTCTTCTTTCACATTTACATTCAATGCACGCAATACAACTAAGGACTCCCCTTGAACAGGATATTCTACATTTTCATCTAGATCAGAACAATCCTCCAAAGGTGGCATATCATCACAATTCTCATCAGATTCAGAATCAGAAATAATTTCATCCCCCCTTATTATCATGGTCTTTTTATTCCCACATTCATTAGCATAATGACCACGACCCTTGCATTTGAAACATTGAATGTCCCTATGCCTATTAGTTTTGAGGGTTGTTTCAGAAGTACCTTTTTGTGCAGTGACCATTTTCTCTTTGGAATTGGACTGGTACTTGGTAGTGGATTCCTTCTTTGAGTCTCCCTTGTTCCACTTTGAATTCCATTTGTTGTTATTGGAATTTGAATAGGACTTGGATGTCCCACGTCTACTTCGTTGTCTCTCCACTTTAATTGCGATGTTCACCAAATCATCCATATCCACATAATGCTGTAATTCAACAATATCAGCAAGTTCTCTAGTCATACCACCCAAAAAGCATGACATCGTTTGATATTCATCCTCCACAATGCTTGCTTTAATCATGAGCATCTCCATTTCTTTGTAGTAATCCTCCACAGAACTAGATCCTTGTGTAAGTCTTTGTAACTGATTGTGGAGTTCCCTATGATAGTAACTAGGCACATACTTCTTTCTCATGATTCTTTTCATTTCCTCCCAAGAAGTGATAGGGAGTTCCCCATTTCTCCTCCTATTTTTCAATAACTCATCCCACCAAATTAGTGCATAATCAGAAAATTCAATGGCTGCAAGTTTTACCTTTTTCTCATCCGAATAGTGGTGGCATGAAAAGATCATCTCCACCTTCCTTTCCCAATCAAGGTAGGCATCCACATCATTTTTACCTTTGAATGGTGGAATCTTCATCTTGATAGCACTCAAATTGTTGTCTTGGCTCTCCATTCGGTTGTCATACCTCCTTGCTCTTCTTGGAAAAGAATGAGCCTCCTCTTCCTCATCATCGTTGTACAACTGGTCTACCTCTTCCTCCCTTGTAGACTTAACCTTGGAACCTTTAAGGCTATCTTCCAGACTGTCTATCCTGAGATTTAGCTTTTGCAAACTATCCATAAAAGCTTTGTACATAAACTTATTATCAGGCACAATCTCAGTTTCCTCTTTACTATTGATTCCGGACATCTTTAAACTTTAAATAAACAAATAAAGGAAAGAATTCACTCAACCTCACGTGTTTGTCTCTCAACTCACAAATTGATATCTCACAATTGCACTTCAGAAACAAACTCAAACAAATATGCACAATTAAGTAATTTGATAAAGGGAACAATGAAAAACCTAACAAGAGCAGCAAAGATACTAATTCTAGAGGCAAATTGACCTATTTGAACAAAAATCAGAAATTAGTACACAAGAAGAAGATTTCGTGCACTATAATATATATAGATGTTCAACAACATGCAATATGTCAAACTAGTGTAATTGGAACCAAAAATAGCTTAGACACACAAATTGAAAACTTAGAATGAAGAAAATGGACACGACGGATGCACTTAAATGCGATGTTTAACTAAACCTAATGATTAGTTTAAACAGATTTGATGTAAGACTCAACAAAAAAAAAATCAAAGAAAGCATGCAATAAACACAACCCAAATCCAAAATTAGGAGTACTAACCTGGTCTTGAAGAAATCAAACCAATTGTGAAAGTTCTAACTCCAATTCTTGCTTGATTGATCAAAACTTACTCCAAGTGGTGCAAGGCACTTTGTAGATCAAAATTATATCCAAACCAAGTTCAACCACTCAAAGATTGCAAATTATATGCTTGATATATTCAATGGCAAATTCGGATTCAACAAGAAAACAAGATTCATCAATTGATCAAATATGAAACTTAACAAGATAGTAAATCCGAATTGATAACAAGGCTGTTTCTAATTGAATTTTTTTTCTTTTTTTTATAACTTTAACCAAACTAATGATCCTATTCGGCTAAAATAGAAAATTGAAGTTTAAAAGCAAAATTAAAGGATAGTTAAGAATTTACCCCTTAGCCTATGCTCTGATACCAATTGATGCGGAACCCCAGCCTATATGCCAAACTAGAACGCCAACATACCATGAATATTGAACATAAATAAGATGATAAACCCCCAATCTAAAGAACCCCCAAACAAGATTGATTGGAAACGCTTATGATAGATTGATTTAGAAAACAAGAAGAAGAAGAATCAAGCATACATTAATCATGCAAATAGCCTAAGTCTAATTCTTCATGCAATAGCAAGAATCAATAATAAATTAACTCTCACATATTCGGCCACGCCAAAGAAAATTCTCATTAATCAAAATTTAAGTGTCTTACAAATGAAGAATTCGGCCCTTTATATAGGCTAGGCAGCCACCCCTCCCTAGATGAATTAAAATCAAACACTAACTCTAAGAGAAAATAAATAACAAAGATAATTCCTAACCTTTATCTACATGTATTTGGCCATAATATGGAATAAGTACATGAAGAAATAAAGATAAATACAATTTGAGATTAATCCTAACAGAAAGTGATAAATATGCTTATTATCCTAAGAAAATGAATGAATGAATGTAGAATTAATGTTGGCTAAAAGTGAATTTCGGCCAGCCCTTTAAAGATATGGTCAAGCTATTATTTCTCCCTCAAACTCTACTTAATAATATCCCAAAATAATGAGTATTTATCAAGGAAAATCCATTCCTAAAATTTAGGACCCTAAGTTCACCAATGTAGGCCTAAACCTAAATCTGACCCAAACCCATTAAAATTCAATTCTCCCATGTAAAATTCGGCCCCCTTAGGTATTCTAAGCCTCAAATAGTTATTTTGGCCCAACTCTTTAGAAGAGATAAGCCCAACTTTAGCCTACCCACTTAAACTACCCAAAACAGTAAAATAAGCCCAAAATAAAGCAAACCTATTCTAACAAAGCCCAATTCGTTTTCCTAGGTTCTAGGCTGCCCAAATATACTTAATTAAATGTTACATAAAGAATAGAAACTAAATAAAGTAGCTTGAAGGCCCATTGCACCATTCAGCCTACACTTGTCTTCATAGTCCAATTTAGCTTCTTTCTTTTCTTGAACTTGCATCTTCTCCACATAAGGTTTCATGAATGCTTGTAGGACTTCTTTAAGCTTCTTTGACCTTGCTCTTGTTATTGGTCCTTGAGGAAATGCTAGTTCATCTTTCTTGTTGCCATTGTGCTTGGTCGTGCTCATATCACGCTTTTTGGAAGGTATGAATAGAGAACTTGCTGATATTGTTGAATTACAGCATTATGTGGATATGGATGATTTGGTGAACATCGCAATTAAAGTGGAGAGACAATGAAGTAGACGTGGGACATCCAAATCCTATTCAAATTCCAATAACAACAAATGGAATTCAAAGTGGAACAAGGGAGACTCAAAGAAGGAATCCACTACCAAGTACCTATCCAATTCCAAAGAGAAAATGGTCACTGCACAAAAAAGGTACTTCTGAAACAACCCTTAAAACTAATAGACATAGGGACATTCAATGTTTCAAATGCAAGGGTCGTGGTCATTATGCTAATGAATGTGGGAATAAAAAGACCATGATAATAAGGGGGGAAGAAATTATTTCTGATTCTGAATCTGATGAGAATTGTGATGATATGCCACCTTTGGAGGATTGTTCTGATCTAGATGAAAATGTAGAATATCCTGTTCAAGGGGAGTCCTTAGTTGTATTGCGTGCATTGAATGTAAATGTGAAAGAGGAAGGACTAGAACAGAGGGAAAACATCTTTCATACTAGGTGTTTAATAGGTGGAAAAGTCTGTAGTATGATAATTGATGGGGGTAGTTGTGTTAATGTTGCTAGTACAATCTTAGTTGATAAATTAGGACTTAAAACTGAGAAACACTCTAACCCATACAGACTTCAGTGGTTGAATGATAGTGGGGAAGTAAAGGTGATCAAACGTGTAACTGTATTATTTTACATTGGTAAATATGAAGATAAAGTCATATGTGATGTTGTACTTATGCATGATAGGAAGGCCTTGGCAATTTGATAGGCGTGTATTACATGATGGATTTAGAAATAGGTACACTTTTGCATTTAAAGGATGTAAACACACACTTTCCCCTTTGGCACCTAAAGAGGTATATGCAGATCAAGTAAAGATACATCAATCTGCAAAAGAGGTAAAGGGAAGTGAGAAAGAAAAGAAAAATGAGAGAAAAAAGGCCAGTAGTGAAAATAATAAAAGTAAAGGCCCAATGGTGAGAGACTGCACTAGTGAGAAAAAGAAAGAGAGAAGTGCAGGAGAGAAGAAGTTAATGTGTGCTGAGGTAAAAGGAGAGCAGAGTGAGCCAAGTGCAAAATTTAGCAAGTACTCCTTTTATGCAAAAGAAAGAGAGTTGAGGAACGCATACTTAGGCATGAGAGCTTTAGTACTTTTGAGGTTTAAGGACAATTATTTCTCTGAAACTAACCTTGACCCAAATTTGCCTAGTTCTTTTTCTAAGTTATTACAGGATTATAAAGATGTCTTCCCTGAGGAGATACCACCTAGGTTGCCACCAATTAGAGGAATTGAACATCAAATCGACTTTGTTCCTGGTGCACAAATTCCAAATCGTCCAGCTTATCGAAGCAATCCGGAGGAAACAAAGGAGTTGCAAAGACAAGTGGAGGAACTTTTAGCAAAAGAACATGTGAGAGAAAGCCTAAGTCCTTGTGTTGTACCTGTTCTTTTGGTATCTAAAAAGGATGGAACCATACGTATGTGTGTTGATTGTCGAGCAGTTAACAAAATCACTGTAAAGTATCGCCATCCCATTCCTAGGTTAGATGATATGCTTGAAGAGTTAAATGGTGCTATAATATTCACTAAAATTGACTTGAAAAGTGGTTATCATCAAATTAGGATGAAATTAGGTGATTAATGGAAAAGTGCCTTTAAAACAAAATATGGTTTGTATGAATGGTTGGTTATGCCTTTTGGCTTAACTAATGCACCTAGCACATTTATGAGACTTATGAACCATGTTTTACGTGAATTCTTAGGCAAATTTGTTGTTGTGTATTTTGATGATATCTTGATTTACAGCAAAAACCTAAAAGAGCATTTAAGGCATGTTGAACTTGTGTTAGCTATTTTGAGAAAACAACAATTGTATGCTAATTTGAAGAAATGCACATTTTGTGTTGATAGTGTTGTTTTCTTAGGATTTGTTGTTAGTGCACGTGGTGTTGAGGTAGATAATGAAAAGGTTAAGGCTATCCAAGAATGGCCAACACCTGAGAATGCAAGTGAGGTGAGAAGCTTTCATGGTTTAGCAAGTTTCTATTGGAGATTTGTTAAGGATTTTTCTACTATTGTTGCACCTCTAAATGAAATCATTAAAAAGTCTGTTGGTTTTAAATGGGGTAAAGAGCAGGAAGATGCTTTTAATGTTTTGAAAGATAAATTGTGTACTGCTCCTGTTTTGAAATTACCTGATTTTTCTAAGACTTTTGAGGTTGAATGTGATGCTTCTGGGATTGGTATAGGTGCTGTTTTGATGCAAGAAAATCACCCAATAGCATACTTTAGTGAGAAGTTGAGTGGACCATAGCTGAATTACTCTACCTATGATAAAGAGTTTTATGCATTGGTGAGAGCTCTTGAGGTTTGGGAACACTACCTTTTGCCTAAAGAATTCGTGATACACACAGATCACCAGTCTCTCAAATATCTGAAGGGACAAGGTAAGTTGAATAGAAGGCATGGTAAGTGGGTAGAGTACCTTGATACTTTTCCATATGTAATTAAGTACAAGCAAGGTAAAGATAATGTTGTTGCCAATGCACTTTCTATGAGATATGCATTGATTTCTATGCTTAGTTCTAAACTGTTAGGTTTTGAGCATTTGAAAGAAATGTATGATCATGATTCTGATTTTTGTGAAGTGTACAAGGCATGTGTACATTATACATTTAATAAGTTCTATAGACATGATGGGTTTCTTTTTAGAGGAAAACAACTATGTATACCTGCATGTTCTCTTAGAGAGTTGCTTGTGAAGGAATCGCATAGTGGGGGATTAATGGGACACTTTGGCGTGAAAAAAGACTTTAGACATGCTTAATGAACATTTCTATTGGCCTAATATGCGAAAACGTGTTGAAAAAATGTGTGCTCAATGTTTTTCATGTAAACAGGCTAAGTCTAAGTCCTTAAATCAAGGTTTGTATACTCCTTTGCCTGTTCCTACTGAACCTTGGACTGACATTTCTATGGACTTCATTGTAGGTTTACCTAGGACAAAAAGGGGAAGGGATAGTGCGTTTGTTATAGTGGATCGATTTAGTAAAATGGCACATTTTATTGCCTGTCATAAAACTGATGATGCAACAAACATAGCTGATTTATTTTTTAGGGAAGTAGTTCGATTGCATGGTATACCTAGGACTATTGTCTCAGATAGGGATTCTAAGTTCCTAAGTCACTTTTGGCATGTTATGTGGGGTAAACTTGGTACTAAACTTGTGTTTTTCACTACTTGTCATCCACAAATAGATGGCCAAACCGAAGTTGTTAATAGAACTTTAGGAACTATGTTGCGTGCTATAATTGGTAAGAATATTAAAACTTGGGAAGAATATTTACCATTTGTTGAGTTCGCTTATAATCGTGCAATTCATACTTCTACAGGGTTTTCACCTTTTGAAATTGTGTATGGTTTTAATCCATTGACTGTTTTGGATTTGATGCCTTTGCCTTTGAATGAACTTTCTAACTTAGATGGTAAGGCTAAGGCTGATTTGGTTAAGACAATACACACGAAAGCAAGTGAGCACATTGAGAAGAAGAACATAATGTATGCAAAGCAAGCTAACAAGGGCCGTAAGCAAGTGATATTTAAACCAGGAGATTGGGTTTGGATCCATATGCGTAAAGAGAGGTTTCCTAATCAAAGGAAGTCTAAACTTGATGCAAGAGGAGATGGACCATTTCAAGTGCTGGAACGGATCAATGACAATGCATACCAAGCACAATGGCAACAAGAAAGATGAACTAGCATTTCCTCAAGGACCAATAACAAGAGGAAGGTCAAAAAAACTTAAAGAAGTCCTACAAGCATTCATGAAACCTTATGTGGAGAAGATGCAAGTTCAAGAAGAGAAAGAAGCTAAATTGGACTATGAAGACAAGTGTAGGCCGAATGGTGCAATGGGCCTTCAAGCTACTTTATTTAGTTTCTATTCTTTATGTAACATTTAATTAAGTATATTTGGGCAGCCTAGGACCTAGGAAAATGAATTGGGCTTTATTAGAATAGGTTTGTTTCATTTGGGGCTTATTTTACTGTTTTGGGTAGTTTAAGTGGGTAGGCTAAAGTTGGGCTTATCTCTTCTAAAAAGTTGGGCCAAAATAACTATTTGAGGCTTAGAATACCTAAGAGGGCCGAATTTTACATGGGAGAATTGAATTTTAATGGGTTTGGGTCAGATTTAGGTTTAGGCCTATATTGGTGAACTTAGGGTCCTAAATTTTAGGAATGGATTTTCCTTGATAAATACTTATTATTTTCGGATATTATTAAGTAGAGTTTGAGGGAGAAACAATAGCTTGACCATGTCTTTAAAGGGCTGGCCGAAATTCACTTGTAGCCTACATTAAGTCTACATTCATTCATTCATTTTCTTAGGATAATAAGCATATTTATCACTTTCTTTTAGGATTAATCTCAAATTGTATTTATCTTTATTTCTTCATGTACTTAGTCCATATTATGGCCAAATACATGCAGATAAAGGTTAGGAATTATCTTTGTTATTTATTTTATTATTTATCTCTTAGAGTTAGTGTTTGATTTTAATTCATCTAGGGAGGGGTGGCTGCCTAGCCTATATAAAGGGCTGAATTCTTCATTTGTAAAAAACTTGAATTTTGATTAATGAGAATTTTCTTTGGTTGGCCGAATTTGTGAGAGTTAATTTATTATTGATTCTTGCTATTGCATGAAGAATTAGACTTAGGCTATTTGCATGATTAATGTATGCTTGATTCTTCTTCTTCTTGTTTTCTAAATCAATCTATCGTAAGCGTTTCAATCAATCTTGTTTGGGGGTTCTTTAGATTGGGGGTTTATTATCTTATTTATGTTCAATATTCATGGTATGTTGGCGTTCTAGTTTGGCATATAAGCTGGGGTTCCGCATCAATAGTGGCAGACCCGAGGCATACTTGAGGGGACCCTTGGCCCCCTCCAAAAATTTTGTGATGCGGAACCCCAAGGTTAAAGAACCCGAAACCCCTTAAACATACGCTTTGATTTCAAAAGACAAAGAAGACAAACACCCTCCCTATTGAACCCCCAAACAACACGTGAATGGAAACACAAATAATTGGGATAAGAAGAATAAGAAAACGCCATAATCAAAATGATTGATAAGTAATCCTAATTCTTGATGCAATCTCACAATCTCTCTAAAGAATTTCGGCTAAGCCAAGAGAAAACTCTCAAAAGTTTATAATTTGATTCAATCATGAAGTTTACAACCTAGGGTAGCCTATTTATAAGATGGCTAACCCTAATTCACTCTTTAAAACCCTAATTTAAATGCTCATATGACCTTACACGAATTTTCTTGGGCTTTTACAAGCCAAATAAGCCCAAATAAGTCTTAAACACACTTAAAACAAAAACTAATTAATAAATCTTATAGGCCTAAAATGAAAGCCCAAAAGAAAGACTAAAATAAATAACCAAACTAACTAAAAATAAACCCAAAAGAAGCCCACATACCTAGCCCATTAATAATACAACTTAAGTGAGTCATGTGACTTTTAAATGAAGCACATGACTTGTACAATTAAAGTCCAAAGTTGTACAAGCCCAAAATTGATGGTAAAGCACCAAATCTGCCTCCTATAAATTTGCGCACGCCCCAATGACATTTGGACCTTATATTTATGTGTTTGAATTCCATTTTGACCCATTTGAAAGTCATAAGGTTACCCCTCTTCAATGGCATAAGATAGCCCTCTTGGATCCGTATCATTCCCTCCCTCTTTAGAAAAGATTCGTCCTCGAATCTTCGTCTTGTAATAGTTGGGAATTGGCACTTGAGGAATACATTCATCTTCATATACGATCTTCGACATTGGTGGATATAATATGAATGCTTCTTTATTGAGGAATTCATCATGATCCTGCAAGTTATAAACAAAAGAACTATGCAAAACATGGTTAGTATTTAATATAGTGATATGATTTTTACTTCCTTCACTTCCCATGTGCACCTCATCCTCCTTATGCAGTAGAGGAGAAATTGTAACATGCGGATCTTCCATCTCCATTAAACCAACTTCTTTTTCTCCGTCAAACAATCAACGACATCTTCACTTTCAAATATTTTTCCATTATACACAACATCATTATCCTCTTCTACCCCTAAAATAACCTCATTTACCACATTCTCCACATCTTCAACTTCACCCAAAACCTCTTTTTTCTCACCAAGTTCATCAACAACATCCTCTTCATGGTCTTGAGTAACCTCACTATCAAAGCCTATATCTATATCACCCTTTTCAGGTTCACAAATTATTTCCTTTGTGATAACTTCCTCCTTCTTTTTCTTCTTTTTTCTTTCCTCCATTCTAATGCGTGGTTCGAAATATTGCCTAACCAACCATTCTAGATTATTAAGGTCTTGCCTTAACAACTTTATATCTTCCTTAAACGCATTCCTTTCATCTTGATGTAAATGTCTCTTGGACTTGTAATAAGACATCCTCATATTCACTCGTGTTTCACTCAAAATTTGGCTTTTACCCTCTTATTGTCCTCTCACTCTCTTGCCTTTTTCCTCTCAAGCTGGCAACTTCAAAATTGCACTTCAGAATTTAAATCACTAATCAAAAACTTGAGCACGTTTAAGAAAGCAAAGAAATAATAACTAACAACAAAAAGATAGCTCAAAAACTAGAAAAGAAGAATCTAGACACAATGGAGGTGATACACAGGCAAGAGTGGTGTACCACTTGATGATAAGTAAATTAGAGTATTGGACAAGCAAAGATACTCTAACAATGTAAATGGAACAAAAAAAAACTAGCTTAAAACAAAGAAATAAGCAACAAGAATCAAAGAAAATAACAATATGGATAAAATGAATGAATTTGATTCACTACAAAGTAAACCAAATATAGAACCTAAATATGCTACCCAACAAAGAAAGGAAATCAACAAAATACCAATTAAAACTAAATAAAGTATAAAACATGCAAAACAAATCAATTTAGAGCCAATTTACTCACTATGCCAAATGATGTAACAAGCTTGATTAGTGTGTCAAGTTGTGTGCAAAATGGTGGCAAAAAGATGGCAAAGTAATGGAAAAATGATGGCAAAATTTTCCAAAAATGATAACACAAATGGTGGAAAAAGTTTCCAAAAAAATGGTTGCACAAATGATGGAAAAGTTACCAAAAATGGTTGCACAAATGGTGGAAAGTTTCCAAAAATGGTTACACAAATGATGGAAAAGTTGCCAAAAATGGTCACACAAATGGATCGCATATGATAAAAATGATTAGCACAAATGGATAATAAATGGTTGCTAAATATTTTTTTCTTTTTTTTTTAATTCAACACACCAATTTAAAGGCTACTACTACTAGAATTTGTTTTTTTTATCCCAAAGATTCAAAGTTCAAGTTTGGTTTCTAAGGCTTTTTTAATGAATCAAAACACAAAGTAAGGAAAAGAAAATGCTAAATTTACCACACAAATCAAAACTTATCACTACCTAATTTGGCATAAACATAAAGAAATCAAAGAAACAAAACACAAACCTAACACTAAGATAAATAGGAATTTACCTTTCTTTTGGCTCTGATACCAAATGATGCGGAACCCCAAGGTTAAAGAACCCGAAACCCCTTAAACATATGCTTTGATTTCAAAAGACAAAGAAGACAAACACCCTCCCTATTGAACCCCCAAACAACACGTGAATGGAAACGCAAATAATTGGGATAAGAAGAATAAGAAAATGCCACAATCAAAATGATTGATAAGTAATCCTAATTCTTGATGCAATAGAAAAGAAAGCAAGCAATCTCACAATCTCTCTAAAGAATTTCGGCTAAGCAAGAGAAAACTCTCAAAAGTTTATAATTTGATTCAATCATGAAGTTTACAACCTAGGGTAGCCTATTTATAAGGTGGCTAACCCTAATTCACTCTTTAAAACCCTAATTTAAATGCTCATATGACCTTACACGAATTTTCTTGGGCTTTTACAAGCCAAATAAGCCCAAATAAGTCTTAAACACACTTAAAACAAAAACTAATTAATAAATCTTATAGGCCTAAAATGAAAGCCCAAAAGAAAGACTAAAATAAATAACCAAACTAACTAAAACTAAACCCAAAAGAAGCCCACATACCTAGCCCATTAATAATATAACTTAAGTGAGTCATGTGACTTTTAAATTGATGCGGAACCCCAGCCTATATGCCAAACTAGAACGCCAACATACCATGAATATTGAACATAAATAAGATAATAAACCCCCAATCTAAAGAACCCCCAAACAAGATTGATTGGAAACGCTTATGATATATTGATTTAGAAAACAAGAAGAAGAAGAATCAAGCATACATTAATCATGCAAATAGCCTAAGTCTAATTCTTCATGCAATAGCAAGAATCAATAATAAATTAACTCTCACAAATTCGGCCAAGCCAAAGAAAATTCTCATTAATCAAAATTCAAGTGCCTTACAAATGAAGAATTCAGCCCTTTATATAGGCTAGGCAGCCACCCCTCCCTAGATGAATTAAAATCAAATACTAACTCTAAGAGATAAATAATAAAATAAATAACAAAGATAATTCCTAACCTTTATCTACATGTATTTGGCCATAATATGGACTAAGTACATGAAGAAATAAAGATAAATACAATTTGAGATTAATCCTAACAGAAAGTGATAAATATGCTTATTATCCTAAGAAAATGAATGAATGAATGTAGACTTAATGTAGGCTACAAGTGAATTTCGGCCAGCCCTTTAAAGATATGGTCAAGCTATTATTTCTCCCTCAAACTCTACTTAATAATATCCCAAAATAATAAGTATTTATCAAGGAAGATCCATTCCTAAAATTTAGGACCCTAAGTTCACCAATGTAGGCCTAAACCTAAATCTGACCCAAACCCATTAAAATTCAATTCTCCCATGTAAAATTCGGCCCCTTAGGTATTCTAAGCCTCAAATAGTTATTTTGGCCCAACTCTTTAGAAGAGATAAGCCCAACTTTAGCCTACCCACTTAAACTACCCAAAACAGTAAAATAAGCCCAAAATAAAGCAAACCTATTCTAACAAAGCCCAATTCGTTTTCCTAGGTTCTAGGCTGCCCAAATATACTTAATTAAATGTTACATAAAGAATAGAAACTAAATAAAGTAGCTTGAAGGCCCATTGCACCATTCAGCCTACACTTGTCTTCATAGTCCAATTTAGCTTCTTTCTTTTCTTGAACTTGCATCTTCTCCACATAAGGATTCATGAATGCTTGTAGGACTTCTTTAAGCTTCTTTGACCTTGCTCTTGTTATTGGTCCTTGAGGAAATGCTAGTTCATCTTTCTTGTTGCCATTGTGCTTGGTCGTGCTCATATCATCCCCTCCCCCTTCGAAAGGATTCGTCCTCGAATCTGAATCACAGTCAAATGGAGATAAGTCAGAAATATTAAAAGTTGCACTTACACCATACTCACCTGGCAAATCAATCTTGTATGCATTGTTATTGATCCGTTTCAGCACTTGAAATGGTCCATCTCCTCTTGCATCAAGTTTAGACTTCCTTTGATTAGGAAACCTCTCTTTACGCATATGGATCCAAACCCAATCTCCTGGTTCGAATATCACTTGCTTACGGCCTTTGTTAGCCTGCTTTGCATACATTCTGTTCTTCTTCTCAATATGCTCACGTGCTTTCGTGTGTATTGTCTTAACCAAATCAGCCTTAGCCTTACCATCTAAGTTAGAAAGTTCATTCAAAGGTAAAGGCATCAAATCCAAAACAGTCAATGGATTAAAACCATACACAATTTCAAAAGGTGAAAAACCTGTAGAAGTATGAATTGCACGATTATAAGCGAACTCAACAAATGGTAAACATTCTTCCCAAGTTTTAATATTCTTACCAATTATAGCACGCAACATAGTTCCTAAAGTTCTATTAACAACTTCGGTTTGGCCATCTATTTGTGGATGACAAGTAGTGGAAAACACAAGTTTAGTACCAAGTTTACCCCACAGAACACGCCAAAAGTGACTTAGGAACTTAGAATCCCGATCTGAGACAATAGTCCTAGGTATACCATGCAATCGAACTACTTCCCTAAAAAATAAATCAGCTATGTTTGTTGCATCATCAGTTTTATGACAGGCAATAAAATGTGCCATTTTACTAAATCGGTCCACTACAACAAACACACTATCCCTTCCCCTTTTTGTCCTAGGTAAACCTACAATGAAGTCCATAGAAATGTCAGTCCAAGGTTCAGTAGGAACAGGCAAAGGAGTATACAAACCTTGATTTAAGGACTTAGACTTAGCCTGTTTACATGCAAAACATTGAGCACACACTTTTTCAACACTTTTTCGCATATTAGGCCAATAAAAATGTTCATTAAGCATGTCTAAAGTCTTTTTCACGCCAAAGTGTCCCATTAATCCCCCACTATGCGATTCCTTCACAAGCAACTCTCGAAGAGAACATGCAGGTATACATAGTTGTTTTCCTCTAAAAAGAAACCCATCATGTCTATAGAACTTATTAAATGCATAATGTACACATGCCTTGTACACTTCACCAAAATCAGAATCATGATCATACATTTCTTTCAAATGCTCAAAACCTAACAATTTAGAACTAAGCATAGAAATCAATGCATATCTCCTAGAAAGTGCATCGGCAACAACATTATCTTTACCTTGCTTGTACTTAATTACATATGGAAAAGTATCAAGGTACTCTACCCACTTACCATGCCTTTTATTCAACTTACCTTGTCCCTTCAGATATTTGAGAGACTGGTGATCTGTGTGTATCACGAATTCTTTAGGCAAAAGGTAGTGTTCCCAAACCTCAAGAGCTCTCACCAATGCATAGAACTCTTTATCATAGGTAGAGTAATTCAGCTGTGGTCCACTCAACTTCTCACTAAAGTATGCTATTGGGCGATTTTCCTGCATCAAAACAGCACCTATACCAATCCCAGAAGCATCACATTCAACCTCAAAAGTCTTAGAAAAATCAGGTAATTTCAAAACAGGAGCAGTACACAATTTATCTTTCAAAACATTAAAAGCATCTTCCTGCTCTTTACCCCATTTAAAACCAACAGACTTTTTAATGATTTCATTTAGAGGTGCAGCAATAGTAGAAAAATCCTTAACAAATCTCCTATAGAAACTTGCTAAACCATGAAAGCTCCTCACGTCACTTGCATTCTCAGGTGTTGGCCATTCTTGGATAGCCTTAACCTTTTCATTATCTACCTCAACACCACGTGCACTAACAACAAATCCTAAGAAAACAACACTATCAACACAAAATGTGCATTTCTTCAAATTAGCATACAATTGTTGTTCTCTCAAAACAGTTAACACAAGTTCAACATGCCTTAAATGCTCTTTTAGGTTTTTGCTGTAAATCAAGATATCATCAAAATACACAACAACAAATTTACCTAAGAATTCACGCAAAACATGGTTCATGAGTCTCATAAATGTGCTAGGCGCATTAGTTAAGCCAAAAGGCATAACCAACCATTCATACAAACCATATTTTGTTTTAAAGGCAGTTTTCCATTCATCACCTAATTTCATCCTAATTTGATGATAACCACTTTTCAAGTCAATTTTAGTGAATATTATAGCACCATTTAACTCTTCAAGCATATCATCTAACCTAGGAATGGGATGGCGATACTTTACAGTGATTTTGTTAACTGCTCGACAATCAACACACATGCGCATGGTTCCATCCTTTTTAGGTACCAAAAGAATAGGTACAGCACAAGGACTTAGGCTTTCTCTCACGTGTCCTTTTGCTAAAAGTTCCTCCACTTGTCTTTGCAACTCCTTTGTTTCCTCTGGATTGCTTCGATAAGCTGGACGATTTGGAATTTGTGCACCAGGAACAAAGTCGATTTGATGTTCAATCCCTCTAATTGGTGGCAACCCAGTTGGTATCTCCTCGGGGAAGACATCTTTATAATCCTGCAATAACTTAGAAAAAGAACTAGGCAAATTTGGGTCAAGGTTAGTTTCAGAGAAATAATTGTCCTTAAACCTCAAAAGTACTAAAGCTCTCATGCCTAAGTATGCATTCCTCAACTCTCTTTCTTTTGCATAAAAGGAGTATTTGCTAAATTTTTCACTCGGCTCACTCTGCTCTCCTTTTACCTCAGCACACATTAACTTCTTCTCTCCTGCACTTCTCTCTTTCTTTTTCTCACTAGTGCAGTCTCTCACAGTTGGGCCTTTACTTTTATTATTTTCACTACTGGCCTCTTTTCTCTCATTTTTCTTTTCTTTCTCACTTCCCTTTACCTCTTTTGCAGATTGATGTATCTTTACTTGATCTGCATATACCTCTTTAGGTTCCAATGGGGCAAGTGTGTGTTTACATCCTTTAAATGCAAAAGTGTACCTATTTCTAAATCCATCATGTAATACACGCCTATCAAATTGCCAAGGCCTTCCTAGCAAAATATGACTAGCATGCATAGGTACAACATCACAAATGACTTTATCTTCATATTTACCGATGGAAAATAATACAGTTACACTTTTGGTCACCTTTACTTCCCCACTATCATTCAACCACTGAAGTCTGTATGGGTTAGGGTGTTTCTCAGTTTTAAGTCCTAATTTATCAACTAAGACTGTACTAGCAACATTAACACAACTACCCCCATCAATTATCATACTACAGACTTTTCCTCCTATTAAACACCTAGTATGAAAGATGTTTTCCCTCTGTTCTAGTCCTTCTTCTTTCACATTTACATTCAATGCACGCAATACAACTAAGGACTCCCCTTGAACAGGATATTCTACATTTTCATCTAGATCAGAACAATCCTCCAAAGGTGGCATATCATCACAATTCTCATCAGATTCAGAATCAGAAATAATTTCATCCCCCCTTATTATCATGGTCTTTTTATTCCCACATTCATTAGCATAATGACCACGACCCTTGCATTTGAAACATTGAATGTCCCTATGTCTATTAGTTTTAAGGGTTGTTTCAGAAGTACCTTTTTGTGCAGTGACCATTTTCTCTTTGGAATTGGACTGGTACTTGGTAGTGGATTCCTTCTTTGAGTCTCCCTTGTTCCACTTTGAATTCCATTTGTTGTTATTGGAATTTGAATAGGACTTGGATGTCCCACGTCTACTTCGTTGTCTCTCTACTTTAATTGCGATGTTCACCAAATCATCCATATCCACATAATGCTGTAATTCAACAATATCAGCAAGTTCTCTAGTCATACCACCCAAAAAGCATGACATCGTTTGATATTCATCCTCCACAATGCTTGCTTTAATCATGAGCATCTCCATTTCTTTGTATTAATCCTCCACAGAACTAGATCCTTGTGTAAGTCTTTGTAACTGATTGTGGAGTTCCCTATGATAGTAACTAGGCACATACTTCTTTCTCATGATTCTTTTCATTTCCTCCCAAGAAGTGATAGGGAGTTCCCCATTTCTCCTCCTATTTTTCAATAACTCATCCCACCAAATTAGTGCATAATCAGAAAATTCAATGGCTGCAAGTTTTACCTTTTTCTCATCCGAATAGTGGTGGCATGAAAAGATCATCTCCACCTTCCTTTCCCAATCAAGGTAGGCATCCACATCATTTTTACCTTTGAATGGTGGAATCTTCATCTTGATAGCACTCAAATTGTTGTCTTGGCTCTCCATTCGGTTGTCATACCTCCTTGCTCTTCTTGGAAAAGAATGAGCCTCCTCTTCCTCATCATCGTTGTACAACTGGTCTACCTCTTCCTCCCTTGTAGACTTAACCTTGGAACCTTTAAGGCTATCTTCCAGACTGTCTATCCTGAGATTTAGCTTTTGCAAACTATCCATAAAAGCTTTGTACATAAACTTATTATCAGGCACAATCTCAGTTTCCTCTTTACTATTGATTCCGGACATCTTTAAACTTTAAATAAACAAATAAAGGAAAGAATTCACTCAACCTCACGTGTTTGTCTCTCAACTCACAAATTGATATCTCACAATTGCACTTCAGAAACAAACTCAAACAAATATGCACAATTAAGTAATTTGATAAAGGGAACAATGAAAAACCTAACAAGAGCAGCAAAGATACTAATTCTAGAGGCAAATTGACCTATTTGAACAAAAATCAGAAATTAGTACACAAGAAGAAGATTTCGTGCACTATAATATATATAGATGTTCAACAACGTGCAATATGTCAAACTAGTGTAATTGGAACCAAAAATAGCTTAGACACACAAATTGAAAACTTAGAATGAAGAAAATGGACACGACGGATGCACTTAAATGCGATGTTTAACTAAACCTAATGATTAGTTTAAACAGATTTGATGTAAGACTCAACAAAAAAAAAATCAAAGAAAGCATGCAATAAACACAACCCAAATCCAAAATTAGGAGTACTAACCTGGTCTTGAAGAAATCAAACCAATTGTGAAAGTTCTAACTCCAATTCTTGCTTGATTGATCAAAACTTACTCCAAGTGGTGCAAGGCACTTTGTAGATCAAAATTATATCCAAACCAAGTTCAACCACTCAAAGATTGCAAATTATATGCTTGATATATTCAATGGCAAATTCGGATTCAACAAGAAAACAAGATTCATCAATTGATCAAATATGAAACTTAACAAGATAGTAAATCCGAATTGATAACAAGGCTGTTTCTAATTGAATTTTTTTTTCTTTTTTTTTTATAACTTTAACCAAACTAATGATCCTATTCGGCTAAAATAGAAAATTGAAGTTTAAAAGCAAAATTAAAGGATAGTTAAGAATTTACCCCTTAGCCTATGCTCTGATACCAATTGATGCGGAACCCCAGCCTATATGCCAAACTAGAACGCCAACATACCATGAATATTGAACATAAATAAGATAATAAACCCCCAATCTAAAGAACCCCCAAACAAGATTGATTGGAAACGCTTATGATAGATTGATTTAGAAAACAAGAAGAAGAAGAATCAAGCATACATTAATCATGCAAATAGCCTAAGTCTAATTCTTCATGCAATAGCAAGAATCAATAATAAATTAACTCTCACAAATTCGGGCAAGCCAAAGAAAATTCTCATTAATCAAAATTCAAGTGCCTTACAAATGAAGAATTCAGCCCTTTATATAGGCTAGGCAGCCACCCCTCCCTAGATGAATTAAAATCAAATACTAACTCTAAGAGATAAATAATAAAATAAATAACAAAGATAATTCCTAACCTTTATCTACATGTATTTGGCCATAATATGGACTAAGTACATGAAGAAATAAAGATAAATACAATTTGAGATTAATCCTAACAGAAAGTGATAAATATGCTTATTATCCTAAGAAAATGAATGAATGAATGTAGACTTAATGTAGGCTACAAGTGAATTTCGGCCAGCCCTTTAAAGATATGGTCAAGCTATTATTTCTCCCTCAAACTCTACTTAATAATATCCCAAAATAATAAGTTTTTATCAAGGAAGATCCATTCCTAAAATTTAGGACCCTAAGTTCACCAATGTAGGCCTAAACCTAAATCTGACCCAAACCCATTAAAATTCAATTCTCCCATGTAAAATTCGGCCCCCTTAGGTATTATAAGCCTCAAATAGTTATTTTGGCCCAACTCTTTAGAAGAGATAAGCCCAACTTTAGCCTACCCACTTAAACTACCCAAAACAGTAAAATAAGCCCAAAATAAAGCAAACCTATTCTAACAAAGCCCAATTCGTTTTCCTAGGTTCTAGGCTGCCCAAATATACTTAATTAAATGTTACATAAAGAATAGAAACTAAATAAAGTAGCTTGAAGGCCCATTGCACCATTCAGCCTACACTTGTCTTCATAGTCCAATTTAGCTTCTTTCTTTTCTTGAACTTGCATCTTCTCCACATAAGGTTTCATGAATGCTTGTAGGACTTCTTTAAGCTTCTTTGACCTTGCTCTTGTTATTGGTCCTTGAGGAAATGCTAGTTCATCTTTCTTGTTGCCATTGTGCTTGGTCGTGCTCATATCATAAATGAAGCACATGACTTGTACAATTAAAGCCCAAAGTTGTACAAGCCCAAAATTGATGGTAAAGCACCAAATCTGCCTCCTATAAATTGGCGCACGCCCCAATGACATTTGGACCTTATATTTATGTGTTTGAACTCCATTTTGACCCATTTGAAAGTCATAAGGTTGCCCCTCTTCAATGGCGTAAGATAGCCCTCTTGGATCCGTATCATTTTGTCTCTATAATTTTTTCAAAACATCTTTAGAAATCTTTTTTTTTCATTTTACAGTTTGACCTCTTAGATTTTTTAGTCTCAGATATATTTTTCCCTCTTATCTTTTTATTTTGCAGCCACCCTTGTTAGGATGCATCTTATTTGAAGGTTTTCTGAATATTAAATACAATTGGATGAGTTATTTTTTATCGGTATTGAAAGCACATTATATTGTGGCAAGAAAATGTTTCACATTTTAATAAATCATTCACTTATTTGATGGGATGATTAAAATATCTCATATATACGTATGCATGTATGAAAATACAAGGAAAACTACAATAATATCTATATATGTTTTATGTAACACCCTAAAATTTTATGTGGCATGAATAATATCTTTTTAGTAGTGAACAGTAACATTGAAATGGTATTTGGGGTAATTACATTAGCATGGTACAGTTCATAAGTGCCTAAGTGTTAAATGTACGTAGCTCAGATAAATTTTGAGATGGGTAACTTGATGGGAAGTTAACACTTAATCACTATATGAGAAAATATGTATTAAATGGAGTTTGGTGGTATAATTTGAGGGAAAATTGCGATTGGATAGGCTCTTAAACTGGACAACAAAAAATTTACCTAAACCGAAAAGGGTTGACCAAAACTTTGACCAGTCTGAAAATATTCCACAGACCTCCAAAAATTATTCCCTTTATCCAGATATACTAGAAATGATCCTAATTAATAGAAGGAAGTAAAAAATAAATTTTCTCATAACTTTGAATATTTGGATTTTGGACCGGTTGATTTTGCCTCTAGAGCTAAAAGTAGCGGTATGCAAATGGTCAGTTTGATTCGATTTAAGACCAAAACCAAAAGAACCAAAAATTGAAATTTGAAAAATATAAGAACTGAATCAAAATTGAAGTTTATAAAACCAAATGAACCAAAATAATTTCGATCAGTTCGGTTCAGTTCAATCAATTTTAGATCAAATATGAGCTTTTTTAATTGGAATTTTAACCTAAATAGACCCATAAATTAAATTAACATATATTTAACAAAATATAACCATTTAATATCACCAAAATTAAAATAAAATACATAAACTTATTATAAGTTCATAATAAATATTATTCAAAATGATATTAAAAAATATAGTGTTAAAATAATATTTAAAAATACATTAAAATTCTCTCATGATTTTGATAGTTTGTAATACAAAGATCATTTCAAATTTATGAGCTATGATGAAATGTGATTTAAAGAAAAAAAAGTGGTGAGATAGGCATGTGTTAAAGTCAATTGAAATTATATATAATAGCATAATAATGTTTGTTTTTTAGATTTTTTAAAGTAAAAAAAATTATAAAAACAAAGGTTTTAAAGTAAAAAAAATTAAAATAAAAAATTGAGAAAATGAAAAAGATTAAAGTAAAAAAAAAGTAGTGAATTAAATTTTTTTAAAGAATAAAAAAACTATTAAAACAAAATTGTTAAAGTAAAAAAATTTGAGAAAACAAAAAAAAAAATTAAAGTAAAAATTTGAGGAAACTGTGAACACATCCCTGCTTGGATTTGAACTTAAGTCCTCATGATTTTATTTGTGATTACACACCACTTATCCAAGTTGTATATTCTGAATGATCAATACTACAAAATATATATGTATAAAATTTCAATCGGTTCGGTTCTTGAAATTGAAAAGTTCATTCAATTTTTCAATTTCAAGAACCAAATCAATTAAACCAATATTTTATTTCGATTCAAAATTGAACGAACCAAAAACCAAATTAACGGAACCAAACATATCAAAATTCATTCGGTTCGATTCGATTCTTGATTTCAGTTTGGTTTTGCATACCCCTAGCTAAAAGTATATCGAAACGATGTCGAAATGAGTTAAAATTTTAAAAACACCTTCCTAAATATGTTTACATGTTGGAAATTCTGATGAGGGAAACATTGAGATCTAAAAAAAGGTAAAAAATCGAGTTTTTAGACCGATAAAAAATGTTACGGTGCCCTGAAACTTATAAAAATGAACTTCGATTGGTACAAAATTTTAAAAACATATTAATTATAATATTTTGAAATTTTTGGAATAATTTTTGTGAAAAAATAAAATAAGGATGGATGAGCTAATGAGAAATTAACAAGTGGCATAATTAAGTTCACATAAAGTGGTTTGATTTGTCGATCCTTTAAACCATTGATTTTGGGGATTATTTTTGAGCAAAATATTCACCCAAAACCTAGAATATTTTGGACAAAAATAGGACTAAAAAGCAACTCTCACATAAAGTGGTTAATTTAATGATATTTTAGTGGTTTTAATAGATTTTTAAGTTGAATTTGATGTAAAATTTTATATTTTTGGTTGAATTTAAATTATGGATGAAGAAATTTGAGAAAAAAATACATGGAATGATTTGGCCAAATTGGGAATTCAAGAGAAATCCAGTGGAATCAAAAGGAAAAGGAAGAAAAAGGAACAGAAATCATAAGGAATTTTCATGGAAAATGGGTATTTTGGGACTTTTGATGTAAATGATGCTTAAATTTAAATTGAAGGTAGTTTAGTGAAATTGAATGATAAATAATAGGATTGGTATGTCCCGCAATTTTAAATTAAGTAATGCTAGTTTTAATTTAGATTAATGGTAGATTGATGTAATTGAGTGATAAATAATGAGATATATGATGTTAAACGTATAAAATTATGGTTAGAAAGGATACATTAGTTATGAAACCTATTATGTAACAAAATGAAATTAAGGTTAGATAGAGAATTAAATTAAAATTACATTTAATATGCATGAAAAATATGATAGAAATGTGTTCAATGAATTAAACAAATTTAAATGTATTTAACCTAGTGATAGCCGAATAGATAATTTTGGAATTATAAAGGAATGATTGATAAAAATAAAGAAACAGTGTTAACTATATGAAAATTGGATATTGGTAACATGATAGAAATGTACTTTAAGAATTAAATGATTTTAATATAATGTGGCATGGTATGCTTGATTAATTTAATAAGATTATGACGATTCAAAGCATGGAAATGAAGTTACATGATGAATGAGAGATAAAGTTTGTATTAAATAGTGAAATTTCAAGGTTAATAGTGAAATTTGTATTAAATAAGAATTTTTGTATATAAAATAAGTAAATAAAGAAAAATAGTAAAATTAAAAATGTTTAAGAGTAATTAAAGAATTAAGAAAGATAAAGTTTTATTTAGTTAAATAAGGAAGATAATTATATTGATATTGAGATTTGAATTAATATAACTAGTATGCTTAATTAAGATTAAATTTATAAAGTATAATGAGATCAAAATAAAATTAAAGAGCTATGGAAAATTGAATAATTGAAAAAAATAAAAAAAATAAAGCGATAGATAAGGACTATTATATAATTAAACAAGAAAGTAAAAGCATAAGTGTAAATTAATGCTAAAATTATAATTAAGAGAGGTAAAATGGTAAAAAAGTGAAAATGTAAGAAAATAAAGTCAACAGGGACTAAATGGTAATTTACCATTATATAAGGAAATGTTGAAGACTAAAACATAAATTGAGGAGTAAAAATAAAATAAAAGATATATAAAGGGTAAATAAGATAAATTAGCATTGTAATTAATGAATTATGTGATAAATTGAAAATTTAGGGATTAAAGTATAATTATCGCCTAAAGTTGGGAAATAAGTAGGAAAAGGATAAAAAATAGTAATAGAAGGGATCAAAGAGTAATTAGAAAATTAAGAATATAAATTTGAATTTAAAAAATGGAGAATAGATAAAGAAATGAATAATAAGGACCGAATAGTAGATTATCGTTATGTGATGATATTAGGAGGATAAAAATGTAAATTAGGGAGAGAAGATGAAATAAATGAGACAGAAAGGAGTAATTATGTAATTGATGGTGAAAGACAACTAAAATTATAAGTAAAGGGATGTGAATAACTTGGATGAGAATAAAGAATAATAGAAATATTAAATTGTAATTAGGAAGGAAAAGAACAGTAATAATAAAATTTACTATAAAAGTTCATGTGAACAAATTAGACTAATTAAAAAGAGGACAAATGAAGCAAATGAAAATAACAAAGTAATTTCATGAGGAATTAAGAGCGTAGAATCCAGGATTAGTACTCTAAGGAAATAAATGTATAAATTTAATTCAATAGGACAAGGAAATATAAATAAATTCAATGATAAAAACAAAAAGGAAAAACACAATGATGCAGAACCCAAAGGTTAAAGAACCCGAAACCCCTTGAACATACACTTTGATCTCAAAAGACAAAGAAGACAAACATCCTCTCTATTGAACCCCCAAACAACACGTGAATGGAAATGCAAATAATCGGAATAAGAAAGTGCCACAATCAAATGATTGATAAGTAATTGTAATTCTTGATGAAATAGAAAAGAAAGCAAGCAATCTCACAATCTATCTAAAGAATTTCGGCTAAGCCAAGAGTAAAACTCTCAAAGTTTATAATTTGATTCAAATCTTCCTCTTGACAAGTTATAATAACCTATTTATAGCCTCCAAACCCTAAGAGAATGGGTATACATAAGTCTAATAGGTTAAAAACACTAAATTCTACCTAAAATAAGCTAAAACAACTACTTAAAACCCTACTAAGGTAAAGTAACGAATTTGGCTTATTTTAGAAAGGTCCTAGTGTCTTACTTAAGAAAATAAGCCTTAATTAAGCTACTTAAATCACATGACTTTTAATGAAGTCACATGTCCCACTTAAATAAAAGCTCAATTTTGTTAAATAGGCCCAAACTAATTAACTATGAATACAAAAGCCCTACTACATAAATATCACATGCTAAGCACATGTCTTCCACTTGGACATGCTCCGCACATGATTTGCACATGTCGCACATGACTTGCACATGTTCTTCCAAGGCTTGAGTCTTCATTTCAGCTATTTTAAACCCACAAGGCTTCCTTTATCTTTACTTTAGACTTCCCTTTATAGGGCATTAACCCAAAGGCTTGACCATATACTTTAAGCCCATAATTGATAGTAAAGCACCAAATATGCCTCCTATAAATTGGAGCACGCCCCAATGACATTTGGATATTATTTTTATGTGTTTGAACTCCATTTAGACCCATTTGAAAGTCATAAGGTTGTCTCTCTTCAATGGCATAAAATAGCCCTCTTGGATCCGTATCACACAAATTAATAAGGAGCTATAAAGTTTAAGATGAAAATAAAATGTTATGGATCCATTTTATATGAACATTAAATCGTAAGATAGAGATTCAAAATTTATATGTACATTTAAGCTTAACTAATGATGTAAGGAAAGGGAAATGATAATTTAAAAGTAAATTAACAAACAAGAAATAAATGGTAGATTAAAAAACTAAATCAGGGGCCTAATTGTAAAGTGGTGACAAAAGAATAGGTTTGAAAAGTAGAGATGAAAATGAGTATTAAAGTATAAATTAGAGTCTGATTAAGAATAGCAAAGGGGTAAGTACAAGGTATTGAACTAGGTGATTAATCATTGAGATAAAATGTAGAAATTGAAAAATGCGAGTAAAATAAAAAAATGAGGGTTAAAAGAAAAATATTAATGAATAAGTTGAAATAAAATGATAACGATGATTATAAATTGAACGCGATTGATAAAAAGTAGTTTGGTTGTGAAAGTTGCTTTAAAACAAAATGGTTATTTAACAAAGAATGCTATACGATAAGGACAATAGTAAAATAGAATAATAAGAACCAAGCTGTACAATGAGTAAGGAAATGAAGCAATAAGTTGAAAATTGAAACATGAGAAAAAGTATGAGATTAATTATAGACTAAGTATAAAATATGGAAATAAATAATTAGAAATGCATATGATATTAGAATAGTTACAAAAAAAAGTCCAAAAAGTATTAGGCAATGACACATGTGTTAAGAATGAATGAACAAATCGATACAAGAAATTGGAATAAGAATAGCACGCAAGTAATGATGGAAATCAAGGGTCAATAAATGGATCAACAAATGAAACTTAAGAATAAGAAATTAAACATTTGGTTCAAACGGTATAAGACATTATATAAGAATAATGGTAAAAATGAAAATTGTTAAGCCTGTATATGTGTGACTATGAAATTTGTTAGTTAGGTAACCACTAGGCATATTGTGCTTAGTGCGTAGCTATTTACTGCACGTAAGTATTTGAAGGCGATGGACAAGAACTCGAAGGGACAAGCGTAGGATTTGGATGGAGTCACGCAACGAAGAGAACATTTTTGTATTTTATTTGTGGCATGTATAGATATAATTGGATTTTGTATGTATAATATAATAGAATAACTATTAAATTACATTGTGATATAAAATGTACAAGAGTGTTACATTTTAATTATTTATTAAAGCCTTTTTTAACTATAATTTTGCAGGTATTTTAAATTGGACACTTTATATTCTATTCAAAAACCATTAATGAGACAAATTTTCATTATCTTTGATGGAGCCATAAATAAGAATTTCTTATTTTTGAATTCTGAGTGGTAGTTTATATAATTTTATTTATAAAAAACTATATCACTTTTGCATATAAATGGAATTGATTATTAAAATTAACTATATTGTTGTGATATGATGAGGAAAGAGAGGTTTTGGGTGAAGTTGAAGATGTGGAGAACTTGGTAAATGGGGTTGTTTTGAGGTAGAAGAGGATAATGATGTTGTGTAAAATGGAAAAAATATTTGAAAGTGAAGATGTCGTTGATTGTTTGACTGAGAATGAAGAAGCTGGTTTATGGAGATGGAAGATCCACATGTTACAATTTCTCCTCTACTGCATAAGGAGGATGAGGTGCACATGGGAAGTGAAGAAAGTAAAAATCATATCACTATATTAAATACTAACCATGTTTTGCATAGTTCTTTTGTTTATAACTTGCAGGATCATGATGAATTCCTCAATGAAGAAGCATTCATATTATTTTCACCAATGTCGAAGATCATTTACGAAGATGAATGTATTCCTCAAGTGTCAATTCCCAACTATTGCAAGACGAAGATTCGAGGACGAATCTTTTCTAAAGAGGGAGGGAATGATACGGATCCAAGAGGGCTATCTTATGCCATTGAAGAGGGGCAACCTTATGACTTTCAAATGGGCCTAAATGGAGTTCAAAGACATAAATATAATATCCATACAGACTTCAGTGGTTGAATGATAGTGGAGAAGTAAAGGTGACCAAATGTGTAACTGTATTATTTTCCATTGGTAAATTTGAAGATAAAGTCATTTGTGATGTTGTACCTATGTATGCTAGTCATATTTTGCTAGGAAGGCCTTGGCAATTTGATAGGCGTGTATTACATGATGGATTTAGAAATAGGTACACTTTTGAGTTTAAAGGATTTAAACACACACTTGCCCCTTTGGCACCTAAAGAGGTATATGCAGATCAAGTAAAGATACATCAATCTGCAAAAGAGGTAAAGGGAAGTGAGAAAGAAAAGAAAAATGAAAGAAAATGGGCTAGTAGTGAAAATAATAAAAGTAAAGGCCAAACAGTGAGAGACTGCATTAGTGAGAAAAAGAAAGAGAGAAGTGTAGGAGAGAAGAAGTTAATGTGTTGTGAGGTAAAAAGAGAGCAGAGTGAGCAGAGTGACCCAAATTTACCTAGTTCTTTTTCTAAGTTATTACAGGATTATCTTTGTCTTCCCTGAGGAGATAACACCTAGGTTGCCACCAATTAGAGGATTGAACATCAAATCGACTTTGTTCCTGGTGCACAAATTCCAAATCGTCCAGCTTATCGAAGCAATCCAGAGGAAACAAAGGAGTTTGCAAAGACAAGTGGAGGAACTTGTAGCAAAAGGACACGTGAGAGAAAGCCTAAGTCCTTGTGCTGTACCTATTCTTTTGGTACCTAAAAAAGGATGGAACCATGCACATGTGTGTTGATTGTTGAGCAGTTAACAAAATCGCTGTAAAGTATCGCCATCCCATTCCTAGGTTAAATGATATGCTTGAAGAGTTAAATGGTGCTATAATATTCACTAAAATTGACTTGAAAAGTGGTTATCATCAAATTAGGATGAAATTAGGTGATGAATGGAAAAGTGCCTTTAAAACAAAATATGGTTTGTATGAATGGTTGGTTATGCCTTTTCATGCCTAGCACATTTATGAGACTCATGAACCATGTTTTGCGTGAATTCTTAGGTAAATTTATTGTTGTGTATTTTGATGATATCTTGATTTACAGCAAAAACCTAAAAGAGCATTTAAGGCATGTTGAACTTGTGTCAGCTGTTTTGAGAGAACAACAATTGTATGCTAATTTGAAGAAATGCACATTTTGTGTTGATAGTGTTGTTTTCTTAGGATTTGTTGTTAGTGCACGTGGTGTTGAGGTAGATAATGAAAAGGTTAAGGCTATCCAAGAATGGCCAACACTTGAGAATGCAAGTGAGGTGAGGAGCTTTCATGGCTTAGCAAGTTTCTATAGGAGATTTGTTAAGGATTTTTCTACTATTGTTGCACCTCTAAATGAAATCATTAAAAAGTCTGTTGGTTTTAAATGGGGTAAAGAGCAGGAAGACGCTTTTAATGTTTTGAAAGATTAATTGTGTACTACTTCTGTTTTGAAATTACCTGATTTTTTTAAGACTTTTAAGATTGAATGTGATGCTTCTGGGATTGGTATAGGTGCTATTTTGATGCAGGAAAATCGCCCAATAGCATACTTTAGTGAGAAGTTAAGTGGACCACAGCAAAATTACTCTACCTATGATAAAGAGTTCTATGCATTGGTGAGAGCTCTTGAGGTTTGGGAACACTATCTTTTGCCTAAATAATTCGTGATACACACAGATCACCAGTCTATCAAATATCTAAAGGGACAAGGTAAGTTGAATAGAAGGCTTGGTAAATGGGTAGAGTACCTTGATACTTTTCTATATGTAATTAAGTACAAGCAAGGTAAAGAGAATGTTGTTGCCGATGCACTTTCTAGGAGATATCATTGATTTCTATGCTTAGTTCTAAACTATTAGGTTTTGAGCTATGATCATGATTCTGATTTTGGTGAAGTGTAAAAGGAATGTGTACATTATGCATTTAATAAGTTCTATAGACATGATGGGATTCTTTTTAAAGGAAAACAACTATGTATAATTGCATGTTCTCTTAGAGAGTTGCTTGTGAAGGAATCGCACAGTGGGGGATTAATGGGACACTTTGGTGTGAAAAAGACTTTAGACATGCTTAATGAACATTTTTATTAGCCTAATATGCAAAAAAGTGTTGAAAAAGTGTGTGCTCAATGTTTTGCATGTAAACAGGCTAAGTCTAAGTCCTTAAATCAAGGTTTGTATACTCCTTTGCCTGTTCCTACTGAACCTTGGACTAACATTTCTATGGACTTCATTGTAGGGTTGCCTAGGACAAAAAGGGGAAGGGATAGCGTGTTTGTTGTAGTGGACCGATTTAGTAAAATGGCACATTTTATTGCTTGTCATAAAACTGATGATGCAACAAACATAGCTGATTTATTTTTTAGGACTATTGTCTCAGATAGGGATTATAAGTTCCTAAGTCACTTTTGGCGTGTTCTGTGGGGTAAACTCGGTACTAAACTTGTGTTTTCCACTACTTGTCATCCACAAATAGATGGCCAAATAGAAGTTGTTAATGGAACTTTAGGAACTATGTTGCGTGCTATAATTGGTTCTCATATTAAAACTTGGGAAGAATGTTTACCATTTGTTGAGTTCGCTTATAATCGTGCAATTCATACTTCTACAGGTTTTTCACCTTTTGAAATTGTGTATGGTTTTAATCCATTAACTGTTTTGGATTTGATGCCTTTACCTTTGAATGAACTTTCTAACTTAGATGGTAAGGCTAAGGCTGATTTGGTTAAGAAAATACACACGAAAGCACGTGAGCACATTGAGAAGAAGAATAGAATGTATGTAAAGCAAGCTAACAAGGGCCGTAAGCAAGTGATATTCGAACCAGGAGATTGGGTTTGGATCCATATGCGTAAAGAGAGGTTTCCTAACCAAAGGAAGTCTAAACTTGATGCAAGAGGAGATGGACCATTTCAAGTGTTGGAACGGATCAGTGACAATGCATACAAGATTGATTTGCCAGGTGAGTATGGTGTAAGTGCAACTTTTAATATTTCTGACTTATCTCCATTTGACTGTGATTCAGATTTAAGGATGAATCCTTTCGAAGGGGGCGGGATGATATGAGCACGACCAAGCACAATGGCAACAAGAAAGATGAACTAGAATTTCCTCAAGGACCAATAACAAGAGCAAGGTCAAAGAAGCTTAAAGAAGTCCTACAAGCATTCATGAAACCTTATGTGGAGAAGATGCAAGTTCAAGAAGAGAAAGAAGCTAAATTGGACTATGAAGACAAGTGTAGGCCGAATGGTGCAGTGGGCCTTCAAGCTACTTTATTTAGTTTTTTATTCTTTATGTAACATTTAATTGAGTATATTTGGGCAGCGTAGAACCTAGGAAAACGAATTGGGCCTTATTAGAATAGGTTTTTCTAGGTTCCTAGGCTGCCCAAATATACTTAATTAAATGTTACATAAAGAATAGAAACTAAATAAAGTAGCTTGAAGGCCCATTGCACCATTCGGCCTACACTTGTCTTCATAGTCCAATTTAGCTTCTTTCTCTTCTTGAACTTGCATCTTCTCCACTTCATGAATGCTTGTAAGACTTCTTTAAGCTTCTTTGACCTTGCTCTCGCTATTTGTCCTTGAGGAAATTCTAGTTCATCTTTCTTGTTGCCATTGTGCTTGGTCATGCTCATATCACAAGGGGTTTCGGATTCTTTAACTTTGGGGTTCCGCATCACTATTGCATCAAGAATTAGGATTACTTATCAATCATTTGATTGTGGTGTTTTCTTATTCTTCTTATCCCGATTATTTGTGTTTCCATTCACGTGTTGTTTGGGCATTCAATAGGGAGGGTGTTTGTCTTCTTTGCGTTTTGAGATCAAAGTGTATGTTCAAGGGGTTTTGGGTTCTTCAACCTTGGGGTTCCGTATCATTTGGTATCAGAGCCAAAAGAAAGGTAAATTCCTGTTTATCTTAGTGTTAGGTTTGTGTTTTTTTTCTTCCTTGATTTCTTTATGTTTATGCCGAATTAGGTAGTGATAAGTTTTGATTTGTGTGCTTTTTGTGTGTTAAATTTAGCCTTTTCTTTTCCTTACCTTGTGTTTTGATTCATTAAAAAGCCTTAGAAACTGAACTTGAACTTTGAATCTTTGGCATGAAAAACCAAATTCTAGTAGTAGTAGCCTTTAGATTGGTGTGTTAAATTAAAAAAAAAGAAAAAAAATCGTGGTACTGTTCACATGACTGTTCATCGCACTGTTCTGGTATTGTTCATAAAAAAATAAAAGAAGAGAGAAAAAGGTGAAGAGAAGAAAAATAGAAGAAAAAAATTGAGCAATTGAGCAAGGGTAGTTTATATAGCCTAAAGAAATCCTAATCCTTTGATAAGTGGGAAAACTAATCCTTTTTGCTTTAGGATTGAGAGGGGCAACATGTAACCTTTTCCAAACACATTTGTGAATCCTTTAAAAGATTGGAAAATTAATCCTTATTGCTTTAGGTTTAGGCTTTCAAAAATCGTAGTCCATGTCTAAATTGGAATTACAATCCTAATCTTAGTTAGACAAGGATTTCTACTTGGCAAATATTCGTGCTATCCATTTATTATCCATTTGTGCCAATCATTTTTATCATTTGCTATCCATTTGTGCAACCATTTTTGTCAACTTTTCCATCATTTATGTAACCAGTTTTTGGAAATTTTTTCCACCATTTGTGCTATCATTTTTTGAAAAATTTGCCATCATTTTGCTATCACTTTGTCATCTTTTTGCCATCGTTTTGCACACAACTTGACACACTAATCAAGCTGGCTCTAAATTGATTTGTTTTGCATGTTTTATACTTTATTTAGTTTTAATTGGTATCTTGTTGATTTTCTTTTTTTGTTGGGTAGCATATTGAGGTTCTATATTTGGTTTACTTTGTAGTGAATCAAATTCATTCATTTTATCCATATTGTCATTTTCTTTGTTCCATTTACATTGTTAGAGTATCTTTGCTTGTCCAATACTCTAATTTACTTATCATCAAGTGATACACCACTCTTGTCCGTCTATCACCTCCTTTGTGTCTAGAGTCTTTTTTTTCTAGTTTTTGAGCTATCTTTTTGTTGTTAGTTATTATTTCCTTGTTTTCTTAAACGTGCTCAAGTTTTTGATTTGTGATTTAAATTCTGAAGTGCAATTTTGAAGTTGCAAGCTTGAGAGGAAAAAGGCTAGAGAGTGAGGACATTAAGAGGGTAAAAGCCTTAATTGTGTGAAACACAAGAGGAGTGACATTCTTTGAGTATAAAACATGTGAGGGAGTGCCTGTGAGGTTTTTATCTAACATTTTCTTGCAGGCAGTCCACCATGACTGAAGAATTTAGTGGGAAATGAATATCCCAAGAATATGATATAAATGTGCCCGATAACAAGATGCTATATCAAGCATTTATTAGGGAGATTTGGAAGCTGAACGTTAGGATAGATGGAATAGAAGAGAGGCGTGAAGGAAGTACATCCAATGTACCTAGAAAGATAGCAAGGAGAAATCGAATTATTGAACATGTATTGAATGATTATGATGATGAAGATGGAGAGGAGGCTAGTGCAACGATAGATGGGAACTTGGGCAACATCAAACTCAAGATTCCTCCTTTTAAAGGCCGAAATAGTGCAGAAGAGTATTTGGAGTGGGAGCGAAAGGTGGAGATGATCTTTGAATGCAACAGATATTCAAAAGAAAAGAAGGTGAAGCTTACAGCTATGGAGTTCACTGATTATGCAGTGTTTTGGTGGGTGCAACTCAATTTAAGTAGAAGGAAGGTGGGAAGGCATCCCATTAATAATTGGGAAGACATGAAGGAAGCCATGAGAAAAAGGTTTGTTCTTTCACACTATTTTAGAGAATTACATCAAAAATTGCATATGCTTGTGCAGCGAGCAAAATCAGTGGAGGAGTACTATAAGGAAATGGAAATGTGCATGGTGAGAGTAAACATTGAGAAGGATGCAGAGGTCACCATGGTTTGGTTCCTAAGTGGGCTAAACAATGATATTGTTGATGCCCTTGAATTATACAAATATGACTCCATGGAAGAAATGTTGCACATGGCAATGAAGATTAAAAAGCAAAAAAAAGGAGTAGAGGCTTCCATAAGACCACAAACAACTCAAATCACTCTTTGGCATCTAAATGGACCAAAAAGGAGGAGAAGAAGGACTTTAGGGTATCTCAACCCTATAAGGCAGATTCGACACCCGAAGAAGAAAAGGTACCCCAACTTCCAAATAGGGTTGTTAAAGGTAACTTTAGTACTCCTACCCCTAGTAGAGAAATTAAATGTTTTAAATGTTTGGGTAAGGGGCATGTAGCAAGTGAATGTCCTAATAGGAGGGTAATAATAGCTAGGGATGATGGGGAAATTACTTCTGAATCAGAAAATAGTGATAATGAAATGTCTCCTTTAGAAGATTGTAGTGATTGTGATAGTGAAGGAGAGTTGTTAGTTGATGAAACTGGGACATCTTTAGTTGCCAGGAGAGCTTTAAACTTGAATGTTAAAGAAGATAGCCTAGAACAAAGAGAGAACATATTTCACACTAAGTTTTTAGTTAATGGGAGAGTGTGCACAATCATTATTGATGGGGGGAGTTGCACAAATGTAGCTAGTGCAAGTATGGATGAAAAGTTGAACTTGGCATGTGAGAAGCATCCTAGACCTTATAGGTTGCAATGGTTAAATGATAGTGGAGAAGTTAAGGTGACACGCCAATTTAAACTGCCATTTTCAATTGGATGGTACAAGGATGAGGTTTTATATGATGTTGTACCTATGCAGGCAGGCCATTTGCTTTTGGGGAGGCCTTGGCAGTTTGATAGACAAACTATTCATAATGGGTACACTAACCGATTTTCTTTTTCTTATGAAGGTAGAAAGGTTGTTTTAGCTCCATTATCTCCTCAAGAGATTTATGAAGAACAGAAGAAAATGTTTGAGAAAGAGAAAGAGGCTTCGGCCAAAGGAGAAAAGGGGAGAGAGGTTTCGGCCTAAGGGGTGAGAAAGAGAAAAAGAAAAGAAAAGGGGAAAAGAGGCCGAAAAAGAAACAAAACAAATAAATGGCCCATTGGTGAGTGAAAACAAGCAAGAAGGAAGGCAAAAACAAATTTTTTATGTGAGAACAAGAGAGGTTAAGAGTGCTTTAGCTTTAGGACAACCATTGATCCTTGTCATCTACAAGGAAACTTTGTTTTCTAACACTGACATTAATCCTGATTCTTTGCCTCCTAGTTTTGTTTATATGTTGTAGGAGTATTCTGATGTATTTCCTGAAGAGATGCCTGATGGATTGCCACCTTTGAGAAGGATAGAACATCATATTAACTTTGTGCCATGATCTACCTGAAGGATAGACCAGCTTATAGAAGCAATCCTATGGAAACTAAAGAGATGCAAAGGCAAGTGGAAGAACTCATGGAGAAGGGATTGGTGAGAGAAAGCATGAGTCCATGTGCAGTGCCAATTCTTTTGGTGCCTAAAAAGGATGGAACATGGAAGATGTAATTAACTAAAATATTTTGAGTCAAAATTTAAAGAGATGATTTTGAAAAACATTTATATACTATAATTAACACTCACATGAAATTCCAAGTAACTGAGATCGAAGACTCAAAAGCAGGCTACTCACCCCAGGGAATGCATATTGAAGTTTCCTAGTCATAGACTTATAATGGAAAAATATATCAATCACTTTAAGACCAAGCAATGTTTTCTAACACTATAAATTAACGTACAATATTTGAGGACTTGTTCGAATAAAGATAAACTAAATATTTAGAACAATAATTAAACTTAATATTATATGTTCATAGGATATTTTGTGCCAAAATTCTACCTTTATTTAAAAGATATTTGTAAACGTATGTTTATATAATTGAGCTAAAATTTACCCATCATATAAAATATATTTTTTTACACTTAAAAGAAATAATCCACAAATGTAGAAATTGCTTAAAATTGTTTAAACCAATGAAAATAATATATTCATACATATATAGCAATCCAAAATGTATTGCACTGTCCGAAGTAATAGTTAAATAAGAAACTAATAAATTACATAAATAATCATTACTAAAACATTTAATTAATATATAGACAAATCTCAAATTAAGAGGATAAGAATAAACCAAATTATTTGCAGATTGGTCACTGGATTTCACACACAATTATTAAAATTTCATCCCCTAATTTCCGGGAAACACAATTATTAGTATAGACATCACATTCTTAGGCTAGATGATATGTTGGATGAGTTATGTGGTGCTGTGTATTTTACTAAAATTGATTTAATGAGTGGATATAATCAAATTAGAATGAAACCTGGTGATGAGTGGAAAACAACTTTCAAAACTAAATATGGTTTGTATGAGTGGTTGGTTATGCCATTTGGGCTATCTAATGCCCCTAGCACTTTTATGAGGCTTATGAACCATGTATTGCGTGCATATGTAGGAAAGTTTATTGTTGTGTATTTTGATGATATACTCATTTCCAGCAAGTCTTATGAAGAACATATTGAGCATGTTAGGTTAGTTTTACAAAATTTGAGATCTGAAAAGTTGTATGCTAAGCTTAAGAAATGCACATTTTGCGTAGATAGACTTGTGTTTCTTGGTTTTGTGGTGAGTGCACAGGGAATTGAAGTGGATGAAGAAAAAGTGAAGGTAATTCAAGAATGGCCCACGCCTAAAACTACTTCTGATGTAAAGAGCTTCCATGGATTTTTCGTCCGTTGCTGCACCACATACAGAAATCATCAAGAAGGATTCAAGTGGGGAGAAGCACAACAAAAGGCATTTGATACTTTGAAAGGGAAGTTGTGTTCTGCTCGTATTTTATATTTGCCTAATTTTGATAAGACATTTGAAATAGAATGTGATGCTTCTGGTAGGTATTGGGGCGGTGTTGATGCAAGAGAAGAAACCAACCTACTTTAGTGAGAAGCTTAATGGAGCCCAACTCAACTATTCAACCTATGACAAATAGCTATATGCTTTAGTAAGAGCTTTGGATGTGTGGCAACATTACCTTCTTCCTAAGGAGTTTGTCATTCATACTGATCATGAGTCCCTCAAACATTTGAAAGGACAAGGTAAATTGAATAAAAGACATGCTAAATGGGTTGAATTTATTGAACAGTTTTCCTATGTCATTCAATACAAGCATGGAAAAGATAATATTGTTGCTGATGCATTGTCAAGGAGATATTCTTTAATTTCTACACTTAGTTCTAATTTTCTTGGTTTTGAGCATGTTAAGGAACTATATGTTGGAGATCTTGATTTTGGTAATGTGTATACAGCATGTGAGCATCAAGCTTTTGATAAATTTTATAGGCATGATGGGTTTTTGATTAAGGGCAACAAGCTTTGCTTGCCTAAATGTTCTATGCGTGATTTGCTTGTATTAGAGTCTCATTATGGGGGATTGATGGGATATTTTGGGGTGCATAAGACGTATGACATGTTGAATAAACATTTTTATTGGCCTCATATGCACAAGGATGTGGAAAAAGTATGTAATTCATGTGTTACATGTAGGCAAGCTAAGTCTAAAACTATGCCTTATGGTTTGTATATGCCTCTACTTGTGCCTAGTTCTCCTTGGACTGATGTTTCTATGGATTTTGTGCTTGGATTGCCTAGAACTAAACGTGGTGGAGATAGCATTTTTGTTGTGGTAGATAGGTTTAGCAAGATGGCTCACTTTATTGCTTGTCATAAATGTGATGATGCTGTTAATATTGCTGATATATTTTTTAGAAAAGTTGTGCTTTTGCATGGTGTTCCACGCACCATTGTTTCAGATAGGGATACAAAGTTCCTTTCACATTTTTTGCGTGTTCTATGGGGTAGTTGGGTACGAAATTATTGTTTTCTTCTACTTGTCACCCACAAATAGATGGTCAAACAGAGGTGGTGAATAGAACTTTGAGAACTTAACTTCGTGCCATAGTAGGTAAGAATCTCAAAACATGGGAGGATTGTTTACCTTTCATTGAATTTGCTTATAATAGAAGTATTCATTCTTCTACTGGTTTTTCACCTTTTGAGCTTATTTATGGTTTTAACCCACTGACTGTGCTTGATTTTTGTCTATTGCCTTTACATGAGATTTCCAGTTTGGATGGTAATAGGAAGGCAGAATTGGTGAAATCTTTGCATGAGCAAGCAAGAGCTAATATTGAGAAGAAGAATCAGAAGTATGCTGAAATGGCTAATAAAGGTAGAAGACAAGTGGTATTTGCTCTTAGAGATTGGGTTTGGGTGCATTTTCGCAAGGAACGGTTTCCAAACCAAAGGAAGAGCAAGTTGGATGCACGTGGTGATGGTCCATTTCAAGTCTTGGAGTGCATCAATGATAATGCTTACAAGAAAGATTTACCTGGTGAATATGGTGTTTCTGCTACTTTTAATGTGTCTGACCTTTCTCCTTTTGACATAGATGCAGATTTGAGGACAAATCTTTTTGAGGAGGGCGGAAATGATATGATACGGAACCCCAAGGTTAAAGAACTCGAAACCCCTTGAACATACACTTTGATTTCAAAACGCAAAGAAGGCAAATAATCGGGATAAGAAGAATAAGAAAATGCCACAATCAAATGATTGATAAGTAATCCTAATTCTTGATGCAATAGAAAAGAAAGCAATCAATCTCACAATCTCTCTAAAGAATTTCGGCTAAGCCAAGAGAAAACTCTCAAAAGTTTATAATTTGATTCAATGATGAAGTTTACAACCTAGGTTAGACTATTTATAAGGTGGCTAATCCTAATTCACTCTTTAAAACCCTAATTTAAATACTCATATGGCCTTACACGAATTTCCTTGGGCTTTTACATGCCAATTAAGCCCAAATAAGTCTTAAACACACTTAAAACAAAACTTATTAATAAACCTTATAGGCCTAAAATGAAAGCCTAAAGAAAGACTAAAATAAATAACCAAACTAACTAAACTAAGCCCAAAAGAAGCCCACACGCCTAGCCCATTAATAATACAACTTAAGTGAGTCATGTAACTTTTAAATGAAGTACATGACTTGTACAATTAAAGCCCAAAGTTGTTAAAAGCCCAAATGATGATAAAGCACCAAATCTGCCTCCTATAAATTGGAGCACACCCCAATGACATTTGGATCTTATATTTATGTGTTTGAACTCCATTTAGACCCATTTGAAAGTCATAAGGTTTCCCTTCTTCAATGGCATAAGATAGCCCTCTTGGATCCGTATCATTCCCTCCCTCTTTAGAAAAGATTCTTCCTCGAATTTTCGTCTTGCAATAGTTGGGAATTGGCACTTGAGGAAAAAATTCATCTTCATAAATGATCTTCGGCATTGGTGGAAATAATATGAATGCTTCTTCATTGAGGAACTCATTATAAACAAAAGGACTATGCAAAACATGGTTAGTATTTAATATAGCAGTATGATTTTGACTTTCTCCACTTTCCATGTGCAACTCATTCTCCTTAATCAATAGAGAATCAACTGTAACTTGTGAATCTTCCATCTCAACTAAGCAAACTTCTTCACTTGCACTCAAACAATCAACAATTTCTTCACTTTCAATTATTTCTCCATCATGCACAACATCATTATTCTCTTCTACCTCTAAAACAACCTCATTTACCAAGTTCTCCACATCTTCAACTTCACCCAAAACCTCTTTTTCCTCATCAAGCTCATCAACAACCTCCTCTTTATGGTCTTGAGTAACTTTACTACCAAAGCCTATATCTGTATCACCCTTTTCAGGTTCACAAATTATTTCTTCTAGGTTAACTTTCTCCTTCTTTCTCTTCGCTTTGCTATCCTCCATCCTAATGAGTGGTTTGAAATATTGTCAAACCAACCATTCTAGATTATTAAGGAGCCTTATCAACTTTATATCTTCCATTCCTTTCATCTTGATGTAAATTTCGCTTTGACTTGTAATAGGACATCCTCACATTCACTCGTGTTTCACTCAAAATTTGGCTTTTTCCCTCTTAATGTCCTCTCACACTTTTGCCTTTTCCCTCTCAAGCTTGCAACTTCAAAATTGCACTTCAGAATATAAATCACAAATCAAACTTGAACACATTTAAGAAAAACAAGGAAATAATACTAACAACAAAAGATAGCTCAAAACTAGAAAAGAAGACTATAGATACAATGTAGGTGATACACGGGCAAGAGTGGTGTACCACTTGATGATAATCAAATTAGAGTATTGGACAAGCAATAATACTCTAACAATGTAAATGGAACAAAAGCTAGCTTAAAACAAAGAAATAAGCAACAAGAATCAAGGAAAATGACAATATGGATAAAATGAATGAATTTGATTCACTTTAAACCAAATATAGAACCTAAATATTCTACCCAACAAAGCAAGAAATCAACAAAAAGACCTAATTAAACTAAATGAAGTAGGTTGCATGCAAAAATAATTCAATTTAGAGCCAAAATTATCACTAGGCCGAATGGTGTACCAAGCTTGATTAGTGTATCAAGTTGTGTGCAAAATGGTGGCAAAGTGATGGCAAAATGATAGAAAAATAATGGAAAAAATGATAGCAAATGATGCCAAAATGGTGGCAAATGATTGGAAAAATGATGGCAAAATGATATCAAAATTGTAGCACAAATGATCAAAATGATTCCAAAAATGATGGAACAAATGGATAACCAATGGCGGCACAAATAGATAACAAATGATATAAAATGCTGGCACAAATGAATAACAAATGGATAGCACAAATGGTGGTTCAATAATTGCAAAGTAAATCCTTGGTTAAGTAGGACTAGGATTGTAATTCCAAATCAAGTATGGATTGGATTTTGAAAACCTAAACCCAAAGCAATAAGAATTGTATTTCCTACCCTTTAAAGGATTCCCAAAGGTGTTTGGAAAAGGTGTAAATGCTGCCCCTCTCAATCCTAAAGTTTAGGATTAGTTTTTCCCACTTATGAAAGGATTAGGATTTCTTTAGGCTATATAAACTACACTTAATCAATTGCTCCTTACTTTTTTTTTTCTTCTCTTTCACGTTTTTCTCTCTTCTTTTTTTCTTTTTTTGATGAACAGTACCAGAACAGAACCGTGAACAGTGCCACGATTTTTTTTATTCAACACACCAATTTAAAGGCTACTACTACCAGAATTTGGGTTTTCATGCCAAAGATTCAAAGTTCAAGTTCAATTTCTAAGGATTTTTATTGAATCAAAACACAAGGTAAGGAAAAGAAAAGGCTAAATTTAACACACACAAAAAAAACACAAACAAAAACTTATCACTACCTAATTCGGTAGAAACATAAAGAAATCAAAGAAAAGAAAACATAAACCTAACACTAAGATAAATAGGAATTTACCTTTCTTTTGGCTCTGATACCAAATGATGCGGAACCCCAAGGTTAAAGAACCCGAAACCCCTTGAACATACACTTTGATTTCAAAGCGCAAAGAAGGCAAACACCCTCCCTATTGAACCCCCAAACAACCCGTGAATGGAAATGCAAATAATCGGGATAAGAAGAATAAGAAAATGCCACAATCAAATGATTGATAAGTAATCCTAATTCTTGATGCAATAGAAAAGAAAGCAAGCAATCTCACAATCTCTCTGAAGAATTTCGGCTAAGCCAAGAGAAAACTCTCAAAAGTTTCTAATTTGATTCAATGATGAAGTTTACAACCTAGGTTAGCCTATTTATAAGGTGGCTAACCCTAATTCACTCTTTAAAACCCTAATTTAAATACTTATATGGCCTTACACGAATTTCCTTGGGCTTTTACAAGCCAATTAAGCCCAAATAAGTCTTAAACACACTTAAAACAAAACTAATTAATAAACCTTATAGGCCTAAAATGAAAGCCCAAAAGAAAGACTAAAATAAATAACCAAACTAACTAAACTAAGCCCAAAAGAAGCCCACACGCCTAGCCCATTAATAATACAACTTAAGTGAGTCATGTGACTTTTAAATGAAGCACATGACTTGTACAATTAAAGCCCAAAGTTGTTAAAAGCCCAAATGATGGTAAAGCACCAAATCTGCCTCCTATAAATTGGAGCACACCCCAATGGCATTTGGATCTTATATTTATGTGTTTGAACTCCATTTAGACCCATTTGAAAGTCATAAGGTTGCCCCTCTTCAATGGCACAAGATAGCCCTCTTAGATCCGTATCATGATACGAATCTACCACCATCAACCAATGATCCTTTAAAGATGCTTAGTGGTCCAATTACAAGAGGACGTGCAAAGAAGCTAAAGATGGCCATGTCATCTTATGTTCAAGGCTTTGTTACTCAAGAACTTAATGAAGATGCCTTTGAGAAGTGTTATTGATGCGGAACCCCAAGGTTAAAAAATCCAAAACCCCTTAAACATACGCTTTGATTTCAAAAGACAAAGAAGACAAACACCCTCCCTATTGAACCCCCAAACAACAAGTGAATGGAAACGCAAATAATCGGGATAAGAAGAATTAAGAAAACGCCACTATCAAATGATTGATAAGTAATCCTAATTCTTGATGCAATAGAAAAGAAAGAAAGCAATCTCACAATCTCTCTAAAGAATTTCGGCTAAGCCAAGAGAAAACTCTCAAAAGTTTATAATTTGATTCAATAATAAAGTTTACAACCTAGGGTAGCCTATTTATAAGGTGGCTAACCCTAATTCACTCTTTAAAACCCTAATTTAAATGCTCATATAGCCTTACACGAATTTTCTTGGGCTTTTACAAGCCAAATAAGCCCAAATAAATCTTAAACACACTTTAAACAAAACTAATTAATAAATCTTATAGGCCTAAAATGAAAGACCAAAAGAAAGACTAAAATAAATAACCAAACTAACTAAAACTAAACCCAAAAGAAGCCCACACGCCTAGCCCATTAATAATACAAATTAAGTGAGTCATGTGCCTTTTAAATGAAGAACATGACTTGTACAATTAAGCCCAAAGTTGTTAAAAGCCCTTGATAGCTTAAGCTTGCCCAATTCCTTCTCTTGCTTCCAAGAGGCTAAGTACTTTATGCTTGCCTTCAAGTTCTCCATAACACTTCTCAAAGGCATCTTCATTAAGTTCTTGAGTAACAAAGCCTTGAACATAAGATGACATGGCCATCTTTAGCTTCTTTGCACGTCCTCTTGTAATTGGACCACTAGGCATCTTTAAAGGATCATTGGTTGATGGTGGTGGATCTATATCATTCCCTCCCTCTTCAAAAAGATTTGTCCTCAAATTTTCATCCATATCAAAAGGAGAAAGGTCAGACACATTAAAATTAGCAGAAACACCATATTCACCTAGTAAATCTATCTTGTAAGTATTATCATTGATGCGCTCCAACACTTGAAATGGACCATCACCACGTGCATCCAACTTGCTCTTCCTTTGTTTTGGAAACCGTTCCTTGCGAAAATGCACCCAAACCCAGTCTCCAGGAGCTAATACCAATTGTCTTCTACCTTTATTGGCTCTTTCAGCATACTTCTGATTCTTCTTTTCAATATTAGCTCTTGCTTGCTCATGCAAAGATTTCACCAATTCTGCCTTCCTATTACCATCCAAACTGGAAATCTCATGTAAAGGCAATGGACAAAGATCAAGCATAGTCAGTGGGTTAAAACCATAAACAAGCTCAAAAAGTGAAAAACCAGTAGAAGAATGAATACTTCTATTATAAGCAAATTCAATGAAAGGTAAACAATCCTCCCATGTTTTGAGATTCTTACCTACTATGGCACGAAGTAAAGTTCCCAAAGTTCTATTCACCACCTCTATTTGACCATCTATTTGTGGGTGATAAGTAGTAGAAAACAATAATTTCGTACCCAACTTACCCCATAGAACACGCCAAAAATGTGAAAGGAACTTTGTATCCCTGTCTGAAACAATGGTACGTGGAACAGCATGCAAACGCACAACTTCTCTAAAGAATAGATCAACAATATTAACAACATCATCACATTTATGACAAGCAATAAAGTTAGCCATCTTGCTAAACCTATCTACCACAACAAAAATGTTATCTCTACCACGTTTAGTAGAAGGCAATCCAAGCACAAAATCCATAGAAACATCAGTCCAAGGAGAACTAGGCACTGGTAGAGGCATATACAAACCATGAGGCATAGTTTTAGACTTAGCTTGCACATCCAATACATGAATTACATACTTTTTCCACATCCCTACGCATATGAGGCCAATAAAAATGCTAATTCAACATGTCATACGTCTTATGTACCCCAAAATGTCCCATCAATCCCCCACAATGAGACTCTAATACAAGCAAATCACGCATATAACATTTAGGCAAACAAAGCTTGTTGCCTTTAAACAAAAACCCATCATGCCTATAAAATTTATCAAAAGCTTGATGCTCACATGCTGCATACATATTACCAAAATCAAGATCTCCAACATATATTTCCTTAACATGCTCAAAACCAATAAACTTAGAACTAAGTGTAGAAATTAAAGAATATCTCCTTGACAATGCATCAGCAACAATATTATCTTCAACCCATTTAGCATGCCTTTTATTCAATTTACCTTGTCCCTTCAAATGTTTGAGGGACTCGTGACCGGTATGAATGACAAACTCCTTAGGAAGAAGGTAATGTTGCCACACATCCAAAGTTCTTACTAAGGCATATAGCTCTTTGTCATAGGTTGAATAGTTGAGTTGGGCTCCATTAAGTTTCTCACTAAAGTAGGCAATTGGTTTCTTCTCTTACATCAACACCGCCCCAATACCTACACCAGAAGCATCACATTCTATTTCAAATGTCTTATCAAAATTAGGCAAAGATAAAATAGGAGCAGAACACAATTTCCCTTTCAAAGTATCAAACGCCTTTTGTTGTGCTTCTCCCCACTTGAATCCAACATCCTTCTTGATGATTTCTGTAAGTGGTGCAGCAATGGACGAAAAATCTTGCACAAAACGCCTATAAAAACTTGCTAATCCATGGAAGCTCCTTACATCAGAAGTAGTTTTAGGCGTGGGCCATTCATGAATTGGCTTCACTTTTTCTTCATCCACTTCAATTCCCTGTGCACTCACCGCAAAACCAAGAAACACAAGTTTATCTATACAAAATGTGCATTTCTTAAGCTTAGCATACAACTTTTCAGATCTCAAAGCTTGGAAAACTAACCTAACCTCAATATGTTCTTCATAAGACTTGCTGTAAATGAGTATATCATCAAAGTACACAACAACAAACTTTCCTAAATATGCACGTAATACATGGTTCATAAGCCTCATAAAAGTGCTAGGGGCATTAGATAGCCCAAATGGCATAACCAACCACTCATACAAACCATATTTAGTTTTGAAGGCTGTTTTCCACTCATCACCAAGTTTCATTCTAATTTGATGATATCCACTCATTAAATCAATTTTAGTAAAATACACAGCACCACATAATTCATCCAACATATCATGAGCCTTAGGAATGAGATGTCTATACTTTACAGTGATTTTGTTGACTGCACGACAATCAACACACATCCTCCATGTTCCATCCTTTTTAGGTACCAAAAGAACTGGCACTGCGCATGGACTCATGCTTTCTCTCACCAATCCCTTCTCCATGAGTTCTTCCACTTGCCTTTGCATCTCCTTAGTTTCCATAGGATTGCTTCTATAGTCTGGTCTATTGGGGATGGTAGATCCTGGCACAAAGTCAATCTGATGTTCTATCCCTCTCAAAGGTGGCAATCCATCCGGCATCTCTTCAGGAAATACATCAGAATACTCCTGCAACATAGAAACAAAACTAAGAGGCAAAGAATCAAGATTAAGGTTAGTGTTAGAAAACAAAGTTTCCTTGTAGATGACAAGGATCAATGGTTGTCCTAAAGCTAAAGCACTCTTAACCTCTCTTGTTCTCACATAAAATTTTGTTTTTGCCTTCCTCCTTGCTTGTTTTCACTCACCAATGGGCCATTTATTTGTTTTGTTTCTTTTCTGGCCTCTTTTCCCCATTTCTTTTCTTTTTCTCTTTCTCTCACCCCTTGGACCGAAACCTCTCTCCCCTTTTACTCTTTGGCCAAAGCCTCTTTCTCTTTCTCAAACATTTTCTTTTGTTCTTCATAAATCTCTTGAGGAGATAATGGAGCTAAAACAACCTTTCTACCTTCATAAGAAAAAGAAATTTGGTTAGTGTACCCATTATGAATAGCTTGTCTATCAAACTGCCAAGGCCTCCCCAAAAGCAAATGGCCAGCCTGCATAGGTACATCACATAAAACCTCATCCTTGTACCATCCAATTGAAAATGGCACTCTAACTTGGCGTGTCACCTTAACTTCTCCACTATCATTTAACCATTGCAACCTATAAGGTCTAGGATGCTTCTCACATGCCAAGTTCAACTTTTCAACCATACTTGCACTAGCTACATTCGTGCAACTCCCCCCATCAATAATGATTGTGCACACTCTCCCATTAGCTAAACACTTAGTGTGAAATATGTTCTCTCTTTGTTCTAGGCTATCTTCTTTAACATTCAAGTTTAAAGCTCTACTAGGAACTAAAGATGTCCCGGTTTCAGCGACTAACAACTCCCCTTCATTATCACAATCACTACAATCTTCTAAAGGAGGCATTTCATTATCACTATTTTCTGATTCAGAAGTAATTTCCCCATCATCCCTAGCTATTATTACCTTCCTATTAGGACATTCACATGCTACATACCCCTTACCCAAACATTTAAAACATTTAATTTCTGTACTAGGGGTAGGAGTACTAGAGTTACCTTTAACAACCTTGTTTGGAAGTTGGGGTACCTTTTCTTCTTTGGGTGTCGAATCTGCCCTATAGGGTTTAGATACCCTAAAGTCCTTCTTCTCCTCCTTTTTGGTCCATTTAGACGCCAAAGAGTGATTTGAGTTGTTGTTGGTCTTTTGGAAGCCTTTATTCTTCTTTTGCTTTTCAATCTTCATTGCCATGTGCAACATTTCTTCCATGGAGTCATATTTGTATAATTCAAGGGCATCAGCAATATCATTGTTTAGCCCACTTAGAAACCGAGCCATGGTGACCTCCTCATCCTCCTCAATGTTTAGTCTCACCATGCACATTTCCATTTCCTTATAGTACTCCACTGGTTTTGCTCCCTGCACAAGCCCATATGTAATTTTTGATGTAATTCTCTAAAATAGTGCGAAGGAACAAACCTTTTTCTCATGGCTTCCTTCATGTCTTCCCAATTATTAATGGGATGCCTTCCCACCTTCCTTCTACTTAAATTGAGTTGCTCCCACCAAAATACTTCATAATCAGTGAACTCCACAGCTGCAAGCTTCACTTTCTTTTCCTCTGAATATCTGTTGCATTCAAAGATCATCTCCACCTTTCGCTCCCACTCCAAATACTCTTCTGCACTATTTCGGCCTTTGAAAGGAGGAATCTTGAGTTTGATGTTGCCCAAGTTCCCATCTATCGTTGCACTATTCTCCTCTCCATCTTCATCATCATAATCATGCACTACTTGTTGTTCAATAATTTGGTTTCTCCTCTTCCATCACGCCTCTCTTCTATTCCATCTATCCTAAGGTTCAGCTTTCGAATCTCCCTAATAAACGCTTGATATAGCATCTTGTTATCGGGCACATTTACATCATCCTCTTGGGATATTCCTTCCCCACTAAATTCTTCAGTCATGGTGGATTGTCTGCAAGAAATGTTAGATAAAAAACCTCACAAGCACTCCCTCACGTGTTTTAACACTCAAGAATGTCACTCCTCTTGTGTTTCACACAATTAAGGCTTTTACCCTCTTATTGTCCTCTCACTCTCTTGCCTTTTTCTTCTCAAGCTTGCAACTTCAAAATTGCACTTCAGAATTTAAATCACAAATCAAAAACTTGAGCACATTTAAGAAAGCAAGGAAATAATAACTAACAACAAAAAGATAGCTCAAAAACTAGAAAAGAAGACTATAGACACAATGAAGGTGATACACGGACATGGGTGGTGTACCACTTGATGATAAGTAAATTAGAGTATTAGACAAGCAAAGATACTCTAACAATGTAAATGGAACAAAGACTAGCTTAAAAACAAAGAAATAAGCAACAAGAATCAAAGAAAATAACAATATGGATAAAATGAATGAATTTGATCCACTACAAAGTAAACCAAATATAGAACCTAAATATGCTACCCAACAAAGAAGGAAAATCAACAAGATACCAATTAAAACTAAATAAAATATAAAACATGCAAAACAAATCAATTTAGAGCCAATTTATTCACTATGCCGAACAATGTAACAAGCTTGATTAGTGTGTCAAGTTATGTGCAAAACGATGGCAAAAAGATGGCAAAGTGATAGCAAAATGATGGCAAAAGTTTCCAAAAATGATAGCACAAATGGTGGAAAAAGTTTCCAAAAATAGTTACACAAATGGTGGAAAAAGTTTCCAAAAATAGTTACACAAATGATGGAAAAGTTGCCAAAAATGGTTGCACAAATGGTGGAAAGTTTCCAAAAATGGTTACACAAATGATGGAAAAAGTTGCCAAAAATGGTTGCACAAATGGATAGAAAATGATAAAAATGATTGGCACAAATGGATAATAAATGGATAGCACAAATATTTGCCAAGTAGAAATCCTTGTCTAACTAGGATTATGATTGTAATTCCAAATCAAGTATGGATTAGATTTTGAAAACCTAAACCCAAAGCAATAAGGATTGTATTTCCTACCCTTTAAAGGATTCCCAAAGGTGTTTGGAAAAGGTGTATATGCTGCCCCTCCCAATCCTAAAGCAAAAAGGATTAGTTTTTCCCACTTATGAAAGGATTAGGATTTCTTTAGGCTATATAAACTACCCTTGCTCAATTTGATACTTAATTTTTTTTCTTCTTCTATTTTTCTTCTCTTTCACGTTTTTCTCCCTTCTTTCTTTTTTTTATGAACAGTACCGTGAACAGTACCGAGAACAGTACCACGATTTTTCTCTGTTTTTTTTAATTCAACACACTAATCTAAAGGCTACTACTACTAGAATTTGGTTTTTTTTATGCCAAAGATTCAAAATTCAAGTTCGGTTTCTAAGGCTTTTTAATGAATCAAAACACAAGGTAAGAAAATAAAAGGCTAAATTTAACACACAAAAAGCACACAAATCAAAACTTATCACTACCTAATTCAGCATAAACATAAAGAAATCAAATAAAAGAAAACAAAAACCTAATACTAAGATAAATAGGAATTTACCTTACTTTTGGCTCTGATACCAAATGATGCGGAACCCCAAGGTTAAAAAGAACCCGAAACTCCTTAAACATACGCTTTGATTTCAAAAGACAAAGAAGACAAACACCCTCCCTATTGAACCCCCAAACAACACGTGAATGGAAACGCAAATAATCGGGATAAGAAGAATTAAGAAAATGCCACAATCAAATGATTGATAAGTAATCCTAATTCTTGATGCAATAGAAAAGAAAGCAAGAAATCTCACAATCTCTCTAAAGAATTTCTGCTAAGCCAAGAGAAAACTCTCAAAAGTTTATAATTTGATTCAATAATAAAGTTTACAACCTAGGGTAGCCTATTTATAAGGTGGCTAACCCTAATTCACTCTTTAAAACCCTAATTTAAATGCTCATATGGCCTTACACGAATTTTCTTGGGCTTTTACAAGCCAAATAAGCCCAAATAAGTCTTAAACACACTTAAAACAAAACTAATTAATAAATCTTATAGGCCTAAAATGAAAGCCCAAACGAAAGACTAAAATAAATAACCAAACTAACTAAAACTAAACCCAAAAGAAGCACCACACGCCTAGCCCAGTAATAATACAAATTAAGTGAGTCATGTGACTTTTAAATGAAGCACATGACTTGTACAGTTAAGCCCAAAGTTGTTAAAAGCCCTTGATAGCTTAAGCTTGCCCAATTCCTTCTCTTGCTTCCAAGAGGCTAAGTACTTTATACTCTTCAAGTCATGTGCTTCATTTAAAAGTCACATGACTCACTTAAGTTGTATTATTAAAGGGCTAGATGTGTGGGCTTCTTTTGGGCTTTGTTTAGTTAGTTTGGTTATTTATTTTAGTCTTTCTTTTGGGATTTCATTTTAGGCCTATAAGGTTTATTAACTAGTTTTATTTTAAGTGTGTTTAAGACTTATTTGGGCTTAATTAGCTTGTAAAAGCCCAAGGAAATTCGTTGTAAATGTGGGCTGAGGCGTGTGGGCTTCCTTTTAAAGGGATTATTTAGTTAAATTCGTCACTTTACTTTAGTTGGGTTTTAAGTAATTGTTTTAGCCTATTTTAAGTACGATTTGGTGTTTTAAACCTATTGGACTTATGTAAACCCATTTCCTTAGGGTTTGGAGGCCATAAATAGCTTATCATATGTTGTAAACTTAAGATTTTGATGAATTAAAACTTTTGAGAGGTTTCTCTTATTGGCTTGGCCGAAATTCTTTAGAGAGATTGCTTGTTTTTCTTTTCTACATCAAGAATTAGAATTACTCATCAATCATTTGATTGTGGAATTTTTCTTATTCTTTTTATCCCAATTATTTGCATTTTCATTCACGTGTTGTTTGGGGGTTCAATAGGGAGGGTGTTTGTCTTCTTTGTCTTTTGAAATTAAAGTGTATTTTCAAGGGGTTTCAGGTTCTTTAACCTTGGGGTTCCGCATCTTAGGTTTGTGTTTTCTTTTCTTTGAATTCTTTATATGATGCCGAATTTAATAGTAGTAATATTCTGATTTTTTTTTGTTTCTTTGTGTGTTTAATTTAGCCTTCTTCTTTACATATCTTTATTTTTGATTCGTTGAAAAGCCTTTTGAAACCGAACTTGAATCTTATTTTCCCTTGGCTTGAAAATCGAATCTTGGTAGTCCTTTGTTTAGTTGTTATTTCCTTTAAGAAAAAAATCATAAGGACTGTTCATTATTACTGTTCATGTCACTGTTCATCAAATAAAAAAATAAAGAAGAGAGAAAAATGTGAAAGAGAAGAAAAATAATTAGAGAACAATTGGGCAAAGGGAGATTATATAGCCAAAGGGAAATTCCAAATCCGTTTGTGAGTGGGAAAGTTAATCCTTTTTGTTTTAGGATTGGGAAGGGCAGCAATTAATCCATTTCTAAACGCCTTTGGGAATCCTTTAGAGAATAGGAAAATTAATCCTTATTGCTTTGGGCTTAGGTTTTCAAATCCTAATCCACATTTGATTTGGAATTACAATTCTAATCCTAGTTAGACAAGGATTTCCACTTGGCAAATATTTGTGCTATCCTTTGTTATTTAATCATTGCCAATCATTTTATATCATTTGCTATCCATTTGTATTGCCATTTTTGGAAACATTTGCCATTATTTGTGCAACCATTTTTGGTAACTTTGCCATCATTTGTGCAACCATTTTTGATAACTTTGCCATCATTTGTGCTACCATTTTTGGAAATTTTTGCTATCATTTTGCCATCTTTTTGCCATCACTTTGCCACCATTTTTGCACACAACTTGACACACTAGTCAAGCTTGTTACACCATTCGGCATAGTGAACAAATTGGCTCTAAATTGATTGGTTTTGCATGTTTTCTACTTTTTTTAGTTTAATTTGGTATTTTATTGATTTCTTTTCTTTCTTGGGTAGAATAACTAGGCTCTAAATTTGGTTTGCTTTGTAGTCAATCAAATTCATTCATTTTATCCATATTATCATTTTCCTTAATTCTTGTTGCTTATTTCTTTGTTTTAAGCTTGCTTTTGTTCCATTTACATTGTTAGAGTATCTTTGCTTGTCCAATACTCTAATTTTCTTATCATCAAGTGGTACACCACTCTTGACCGTGTATCACCTCCATTGTGTCTAGAGTCTTCTTTTCTAGTTTTTGAGCCATCTTTTGTTGTTAGCTTTTAATTCCTTTTTTTCTTAAAAAGTGCTCAAGATTTTTGGTTTGTGGATTGAATTCTGAAGTGCAATTTTGAAGCTGCAAGCTTGAGTGGAAAAAGGCAAGAGAGTGTGAGATCAAATGAGAATAAAAGCCAATTAGAGACATAAACACGAGTGCTTTAGGATGTCTTATTACAAGTCAAAACGACATTCAAATCAAGAAGAATGGAATGAGTTGAAGGAAGATATGTAGTTGTCAAGGCAAGGCCTTAATAATATAGAATTGTTGGTTAAACAATTTTTCGAACAACTTATTAGACTAGAAGAAAGCAAAGAGAAGAGAAAGAAAGAGGAAGTTATCTTAGAAGAAATTATTTATGAAGCTGAAAGGGAAGCTATAGACTTATTTGATGATGAATTTGTGAGCAATGAACAAATAATTGAAACTGAAGAAATTGTTGATTGTTTGATTCACGTGAAGGAGTTTGATAGTTGAGATGGAAGATTCACAAGTTACAATTGATTCTCTATTGATTAAGGAGAAAAAGCTGCACATGGGAAGCGAAGAACGTCAAAATCGTATCACTGTATTAAATACTAACCATGTTTTGCATAGTCCTTTTATTTATAACTTGCAGGATCATGATGAGTCCTTAATGAAGAAGCATTCATACTATTTCCACCAATGCAAAAGATTATTTATGAAGATGAATGTATTCCTCAAGTGTCAATTCCCAACTATTGCAAGATAAAGATTCGAGGATGAATTTTTTCTAAAGAGGGAGGGAATGATACGAGCATAGGGGGCAAGTCATGATGATTTCATCAATTAACATCACAAGCTTAAAGTACTTAGCTTTTGGAAACAAGCGAAGGAATTGGGTCTAAGTCATTTTGGGCTTATAAAACTTTGGGTTTTAATTGTACAAGTCATGTGCTTTATTTAAAAGTCACATGATTCATTTAAGTTATAAATGTGGGCTTAGGCGTGTGGTCTTCCTTTTAAAGGGATTATTTAGTTATTTAGGTTATTAGTTAGTCTTTTATTTTGAGCTTGAAATTCGTCACTTTACTTTAGTTGGATTTTAAGTAGTTGTTTTATCCTATTTTAGGTAGGATTTGGTGTTTTAAACCTATTGGAATTATCTATACCCATTCCCTTAGGGTTTGAAGGCCATAAATAGGTTATCCTATGTTGTGAACGTAAGCTTTTGATGAATTAAAACTTTTGAGAGGTTTCTCTTATTGGCTTGGCCGAAATTCTTTAGAGAGATTGCTTGCTTATCTTTTCTATTGCATCAAGAATTAGAATTACTTATCAATCATTGATTATGGCATTTTTTATTCTTTTTATCCCAATTATTTGCATTTCCATTCACGTGTTGTTTGGGGGTTTAATAGGGAGGGTGTTTGTCTTCTTTGTCTTTTGAAATCAAAGTTTATGTTTAAGGGGTTTCAGGTTCTTTAACCTTGGGGTTCCATATCAACCAACCAATCTTTACAAGTTTTATAAGCCTTCATTCAGTTTTGGACCCTAAAAGCGAGCCTTTGAGAACAATCTAGGCACCATCGCGAGGTGGAAGGGGTTCAACATGCATCACACTTACCTAGCCTAAGATAGTCAAAGAGTTATCATCAACATTACAGTACATGTAGTTTTAGAGACCTGATGATGATCTATGATCTAATAGTCATCACATTTCGGTTCAGATAGTCTAGCTACAGTATCAGCTAACACACATTTACAGTGGCAATGGGGCTCCCGATAGGGGAAGGGGTCTTGATTGTTGAAAGATCTATTAAACGCTAGCATTAGGCAGATATCACATTACCAAGGGCTCCCTATCAACCTGATATGGCAAATAACACCCTTTTAGCCACCTAGGTCCTCAAATATATTGAACGAGTGTTATCCAATTCTTACTTGGGGTGTATGGGTAACCTAGGCTCGATGAATGCCATAGAGCTATGAAGTTTGTGGGTGATGACTAGGGGTAGATGCATAGACATTAACCATAAGATCATGGCAAACCTATTAGATTAGCCACCAAGTCGACAGCTCAGATATACACAGGAGGGTTAGTTAATATATTGCTGCTCCACCTAAGTGATATGAGCACAACCAAGCACAATGGCAACAAGGGAGATGAACTAGCACTTCCTCAAGGACCAATCATAAGGGAAAGGTCAAAGAATCTTTAAGAAGTACTAAAAGAATTCATGAGACCTTACGTAGAGAAGACGAAAGTTCAAGAAGAGAAAGAAGCTAAATTGGACTATGAAGATAAGTTTAGGCTGAATGGTGCAATGGGCCTTCAAGCTACTTTATTTATTTTCTATTCTTTATGTAACATTTAATTAAGTATATTTGGGCAGCCTAGAACCTAGGAAAACGAATTGGGCTTTATTAGAATAGGTTTGTTTTATTTTGGGCTTATTTTACTGTTTTGGGTAGTTTAAGTGGGTAGGCTAAAGTTGGGCTTATCTCTTCTAAAGAGTTGGGCCAAAATAACTATTTGAGGCTTAGAATACCTAAGGGGGCTGAATTTTATATGGGACAGTTGAATTTTAATGGGTTTGGGTCAGATTTAGGTTTAGTCCTGCATTGGTGAACTTAGGATCCTAAATTTTAGGAATGTATTTTCCTTGATAAATACTTATTATTTTGGGATATTATTAAGTAGAATTTGAGGGAGAAATAATAGATTGACCATATCTTTAAAGGGCTGGCCGAAATCCACTTATAGCCAAGATTGTGTCTGCATTCATTCTTTCATTTTCTTAGGATTATGCATATTTATCACTAGCTTTTAGAATTATTTTCAGATTGTATTTATCTTTATTTCTTCATGTACTTAGTCCATATTGTGGCCAAATACTTGTAGATAAAGGTTAGAAATTATCTTTGTTATTTATTTTATTATTTATCTCTTAGAGTTAGTGTTTGATTTTAACTCATCTAGGGAGGGGTGGCTGCCTCGCCTATATAAAAGGCTGAATTCTTCAATTGTAACACACTTGATTTTTTATTAATGACAATTTTCTTTGGCTTGGCCGAATTTGTGAGAGTTAATTTATTATTGATTCTTGCTATTGCATGAAGAATTAGACTTAGGCTATTTGCATGATTAATATATGCTTGATTCTTCTTCTTCTTGTTTTCTATATCAATCTATCATAAGCATTTCCAATCAATCTTGTTTGGGGGTTCTTTAGATTGGGGGTTTATTATCTTATTTATGTTCAATATTCATGGTATGTTGGCATTCTAGTTTGGCATATAGGCTGGGGTTCCGTATCACTAAGGGCAAATGAGGTAACATTTAGATGGCCCTTGGATGACGACACCTTCGTGGATTTGACCATCGCCAGGACCATGAGGATGGTGGCACCTACACTTGGTAATACAGATCCACCACCATCAACCAATGATCCTTTAAAGATGCCTAGTGGTCCAATTACAAGAGGATGTGCAAAGAAGCTAAAGATGGCCACGTCATCTTATGTTCAAGGCTTTGTTACTCAAGAACTTAATGAAGATGCCTTTGAGAAGTATTATGGAGAACTTGAAGGCAAGCATAAAGTACTTAGCCTTTTAGAAGCAAATGAAGAATTGGGTCAACTTGAGTAATAAAGGGCTTATGTAACTTTGGGCTTAATTGTACAAGTCATGTGCTTCATTTAAAAGTCACATGACTCACTTAAGTTGTATTATTAAAGGGCTAGATGTGTGGGCTTCTTTTGGGCTTAGTTTAGTTAGTTTGGTTATTTATTTTAGTCTTTCTTTTGAGATTTCATTTTAGGCCTATAAGGTTTATTAATTAATTTTGTTTTAAGTGTGTTTAAGACTTATTTGGGCTTAATTGGCATGTAAAAGCCCAAGGAAATTCGTGTAATGCCATATAAGTATTTAAATTAGGGTTTTAAAGAGTGAATTAGGGTTAGCCACCTTATAAATAGGCTAACCTAGGTTGTAAACTTCATCATTGAATCAAATTATAAACTTTTGAGAGTTTTCTCTTGGATTAACCGAAATTCTTTAGAGAGATTGTGAGATTGTTTGCTTTCTTTTCTATTGCATCAAGAATTAAGATTACTTATCAATCATTTGATTGTGGCGTTTTCTTATTCTTCTTATCCCGATTATTTGCGTTTCCATTCACGTGTTGTTTGGGGGTTCAATAGGGAGGGTGTTTGTCTTCTTTGTCTTTTGAAATCAAAGCGTATGTTTAAGGGATTTCGGGTTCTTTAACCTTGGGGTTCCGCATCATTTGGTATCAGAGCCAAAAGAAAGGTAAATTTCTATTTATCTTAGTGTTAGGTTTGTGTTCTCTTTTCTTTGATTTCTTTATGTTTATGCCGAATTAGGTAGTGATAAGCTTTGATTTGTGTGCTTCTTGTGTGTTAAATTTTAGCCTTTTATTTTCCTTACCTTGTGTTTTGATTCATTAAAAAGCCTTAGAAACTGAACTTGAACTTTGAATCTTTGGCATGAAAAACAAAATTCTAGTAGTAGTAGACTTTAGATTGGTGTGTTGACTTAAAAAAAAAAGAAGACAAAAATCGTGGTACTGTTCACGGCACTATTCATGAAAAAAAAAGAAAGAAGAGAGAAAAACGTGAAAGTGAAGAAAAATAGAAGAAAAAAAAAGTAAGGAGCAATTGAGCAAGGGTAGTTTTATATAGCCTAAAGAAATCCTAATCCTTTCATAAGTGGGAAAAACTAATCCTTTTTGCTTTAGGATTTGGAGGGGCAGCATTTACACCTTTTCCAAACACCTTTGGAAATCCTTTAAAGGGTAGGAAATACAATCCTTATTTCTTTGGGTTTAGGTTTTCAAAATCCAATCCATACTTGATTTGGAATTACAATCCTAGTCCTACTTAACCAAGGATTTACTTTGCAATTATTGAACCACCATTTGTTCTATCCATTTGTGCCACCATTTTATATCATTTGTTATCCATTTGTGCCGCCATTTGTTATCCATTTGTTCCATCATTTTTGGAATCATTTTGATCATTTGTGCTACCATTTTTTATATCCTTTTGCCATCATTTTTCCAATCATTTGCCACCATTTTGTTACCATTTTTTGCATCATTTGCTATCATTTTTGTCCATTATTTTTCTATCATTTTGCCATCACTTTGCCACCATTTTTCACACAACTTGATACACTAATCAAGCTTGTTACACCATTCGGCCTAGTGATAATTTTGGCTCTAAATTGAATTGTTTTTGCATGCAACCTACTTCATTTAGTTTAATTAGGTCTCTTTGTTGATTTCTTGCTTTGTTGGGTAGAATATTTAGGTTCTATATTTGGTTTACTTTGGAGTGAATCAAATTCATTCATTTTATCCATATTGTCATTTTCTTTGATTCTTGTTGCTTATTTCTTTGTTTTAATTAGCGTCTTTATTCCATTTACATTGTTAGGGTATCATTGCTTGTCCAATACTCTAATTTGATTACCATCAAGTGGTACACCACTCTTGTCCGTGTATCACCTCCATTATGTCTAGGACTTTCTTTTCTAGTTTTGAGCTATCTTTTGTTGTTAGTATTATTTCCTTGTTTTCTTAAACGTGCTCAAGTTTTTGATTTGTGATTTAAATTCTGAAGTGCAATTTTAAAGTTGCAAGCTTGAGAGGAAAAAGGCAAGAGAGTGAAACAACATTAAGAGGGTAAAAGCCTTAATTGTGTGAAACACGAGAGGAGTGACATTCTTTGAGTGTAAAACATGTGAGGGAGTGCTTGTGAGGTTTTTTATCTAACATTTTCTTACAGACAATCCACAATGGCTGAAGAATTTAGTGGGAAAGGAATATCCCAAGAGGATGATGTAAATGTGCCCGATAACAAGATGCTATATCAAGTATTTATTAGGGAGATTCAGAAGCTGAACCTTAGGATAGATGGAATAGAAGAGAGGCGTGAAGGAAGTACATCCAATGTACCTAGAAGGACAGCAAGGAGAAACCAAATTATTGAACAACATGTAGTGCATGATTATGATGATGAAGATGGAGAGGAGGCTAGTGCAACGATAGATGGGAACTTGGACAACATCAAACTCAAGATTCCTCATTTCAAAGGCCGAAATAGTGCAGAAGAGTATTTGGAGTGGGAACGAAAGGTGGAGATGATCTTTGAATGCAACAGATATTCAGAGGAAAAGAAAGTGAAGCTTGCAGCTGTGGAGTTCACTGATTATGCAGTGTTTTGGTGGGAACAACTCAATTTTAGTAGAAGGAAGGTGGGAAGGCAACCCATTAATAATTGGGAAGACATGAAGGAAGCCATGAGAAAAAGGTTTGTACCTTCACACTATTTTAGAGAATTACATCAAAAATTGCATAGGCTTGTGCAGGGAGCAAAATCAGTGGAGGAGTACTATAAGGAAATGGAAATGTGTGTGGTGAAAGTAAACATTGAGGAGGATGAGGAGGTCACCATGGCTCGGTTTCTAAGTGGGTTAACCAATGATATTGCTGATGCCCTTGAATTATACAAATATGACTCCATGGAAGAAATGTTGCACATGGCAATGAAGATTGAAAAGCAAAAAAAAGAGTAGAGGCTTCCATAAGACCACAAACAACTCAAATCACTCTTTGGCATCTAAATTGACCAAAAAGGAGGAGAAGAAGGACTTTAGGGTATCTAAACCCTATAGGGCAGATTCGACACCCAAAGAAGAAAAGGTACCCCAACTTCCAAACAAGGTTGTTAAAGGAAACTCTAGTACCTACCCCTAGTAAGGAAATTAAATGTTTTAAATGTTTGGGTAAGGGGCATGTAGCACGTGAATGTCCTAATAGGAGGGTAATAATAGCTAGGGATGATGAGGAAATTACTTCTGAATCAGAAAATAGTGATAATGAAATGCCTCCTTTAGAAGATTGTAGTGATTGTGATAGTGAAGGAAAGTTGTTAGTCGCTGAAACTGGGACCTCTTTCGTTGCTAGGAGAGCTTTAAACTTGAATGTTAAGGAAGATAGCCTAGAACAAAGAGAGAACATATTTCACACTAAGTGTTTAGTTAATGGGAGAGTGTGCACAATCATTATTGATGGGGGGGAGTTGCACGAATGTAGCTAGTGCAAGTATGGTTGAAAAGTTAGACTTGGCATGTGAGAAGCATCCTAGACCTTATAGGTTGCAATGGTTAAATGACAGTGGATAAGTTAAGGTGACACGCCAAGTTAGTATTGGAATTTATCGGTTACATACATCTCATACATAAGGGAAATTTAAAATTTTTAACCAATGTTACTGATCTTGCCATGAATGTACAATATTCATATTGATGAGAATAAGAAAAATCACCTTTGATTTTTGTTGAACAGTTGATTTTACTTCGTACCGGGTTGTCGCAAACCACAGTGTCCAAAATCGAACACCTCTAATGAGTAATCCACACTAGAGATTGATACAATGAACCAACAAATTGGTAGAGGACAAGTGCTGGCCGAAAAACCCTAGAGCTAGCAAGGGTTTGGGCAGCTAGAGTAGAGAAAATAATAGAAAAAGTCTTTCTTAAGTGTTATATCACTTAACCCTAATTCCTCATTAGTTGGCTTTTTATAGTTAGGTTAAAAATCCAACTTCATAATGAGATTGGGCTCTTTAAAATTGCTGGAGAATTATTAATTGGGCTTCTGGAATTCTTTATAATTATTTGGGCTCAATTAAATCCAATATAAACCTTTTCATAAAAGACTATGCACAAAACCCACAAACTAGGCCCTTTGTCCAACTAATTGGATTTAATTACCCAAATGGATTCCAAATCCAACCAAATTAAATATGTAGGTTCCACAACACTTATGTAACATATATAATTTAACTTGGTCCAAGAAATAGGCCATTAAGGCCTTCTGTCTGGGAGTTGGCATGTGGCCCTCTACAGAAGGGCTTCTGCACCAACTTCATTCCTCTGGCCTCTTTATAATTCCTCCAATGGACCTATTAATTATTATATCAGTCCTATAACACTTATAGTAGTCCTATAACATTTATAGTCCAATAATAATTAATCATGAAATACATTATTTCAATTAGGTCCAATTTTACAGAACATTTCTCAAAAGTTTCACGAACAATTTTACTTGATCATAATTAATTAAACTCTTTAATTAATTATTATCTTATTCACTTCTCAACCCTCATAATAATATCAAATATTATTATCCTTGTCATTTTACCATTTTATCCTTTTCTCTATATGTGTGTGACCTATTGGGTTCCTGTCCATGTTGGTAATATAATATGTAATTGTGAATTCTATTCAAAACTCACATGATTTAAACTCCTTTAAATCATTTTATCAATCCCTATTGATATTCTTGATACATCATTATACAAGTCATGATTGGCCTCTAGCTAGGCATCATGACTACCCAAATGTCAGGAAAATCAAGTGGTTTGACTATACCCTTCCATAGAAACAGTTACCGTGCAATTACTCCTTTCACCACTCTTATCTCAATTAGATTCTGAGTATGGATTTCTGTCAACTCATATAAATCTAATTATGTATGTTCTATTAATTTAACCATTGTTCCCAAAATGCCCTTCATGGATCTCTATCCATCTTGGCATATTACTCTGGCCAGAGATTCTCTGAACAAGGCAATTATAGAATCATGCGAGATAACTTCCCTTATTAAATCTGGGATGGTGAATCCTTTGTTAATCACTAAACTATTCTTCAAGTAGGTCATGATATACCCAATCTCCTAACTATGTTCACTCCCAGTTGGAAGTAATCAGTTATGGAGTCAAAGTATACCACTTGCTACTTAAGATAACTTTGGTGATCTCAAGTCTAAGGATACTTGCACAACCGCTATGAAGAGATTCGTCACTGACATAAATTTAATATTCATGTGAGGATTCTCTATGCAGGTCTCCAATGAACTTGTTCTTCTAACAAGCATCCACATGTTGGCTTTGATTATCTTCCATAATCACAGTTATGAGAACCACTGCTTGAACCATTCAAGAAGCATAACATGTGCTAGTCTGTCCGAATTAACAATATCTTGTTAATTCTATGACCAGGGATATTTAGATATTAACACATTTGCATGCAATAGACATCTCATATCATGAACACTTTCATAATTGCCTTTGCACTGTGTTTATAATATCTAGGACTTCATTTATTAATTTAAGATTTACAAACTCATGTATTTAAACATGGCATTAATAAATGAATGATGCCTTTTATTAAGAATATAAATTCATACATATGAAAAACATCCCTATTACATGGGCTCTAGGGCAAACTCTCTAATAGTTAGAGTGCCATTTTCAATTGGATGGTACAAGGATGAGGTTTTCTGTGATTTTGTACCTATGCAGGCAGGCCATTTGCTTTTGGGGAGGCCTTGGCAGTTTGATAGACAAGCTATTTATAATGGGTACACTAACCGATTTTCTTTTTCTTATGAAGGTAGAAAGGTTGTTTTAGCTCCATTATCTCCTCAAGAGATTTATGAAGAACAAAAGAAAATGTTTGAGAAAGAGAAAGAGGCTTCGGCCAAAGGAGTAAAGGGGAGAGAGGTTTTGGCCCAAGGGGTGAGAGAAAGAGAAAAAGAAAAAAAAGGGAAAAGAAACAAAACAAATAAATGGCCTATTGGTGAGTGAAAACAAGCAAGGGGGAAGGCAAAAACAAAATTTTATGTGAGAACAAGAGAGGTTAAGAGTGCTTTAGCTTTAGGACAACCATTGATCCTTGTCATCTACAAGGAAACTTTGTTTTCTAACACTGACCTTAATATTGATTCTCTGCCTCCTAGTTTTGTTTCTATGTTGCAGGAGTATTCTTATGTATTTCCTGAAGAGATGCCAGATGGATTGCCACCTTTGAGAGGGATAGAACATCAAATTGACTTTGTGCCAGGATCCACCATCCCCAATATACCAGCCTATAGAAGCAATCCTATGGAAACTAAGGAGATGCAAAGGCAAGTGGAAGAACTCATGGAGAAGGGATTGGTGAGAGAAAGCATGAGTCCATGCGCAGTGCCAGTTAGTTTGGTGCCTAAAAAGGATGGAACATGGAGGATGTGTGTTGATTGTTGTGCAGTCAACAAAATCACTGTAAAAGTATAGACATCCCATTCCTAGGCTAGATGATATGTTGGATGAATTATGTGGTGCTGTGTATTTTTACTAAAATTGATTTAATGAGTGGATATCATCAAATTAGAATGAAACCTGGTGATGAGTGGAAAACAACTTTCAAAACTAAATATGGTTTGTATGAGTGGTTGGTTATGCCATTTGGGCTATCTAATGCTCCTAGCACTTTTATGAGGCTTATGAACCATGTATTACGTGCATATTTAGGAAAGTTTGTTGTTGTGTACTTTGATGATATACTCATTTACAGCAAGTCTTATGAAGAACATATTGAGCATGTTAGGTTTGTTTTACAAGCTTTGAGATCTGAAAAGTTGTATGCTAAGCTTAAAAAATGCACATTTTGCATAGATAGACTTGTGTTTCTTTGTTTTGTGGTGAGTGCATAAGGAATTGAAGTGGATGAAGAAAAAGTGAAGGCAATTCAAGAATGGGCCATGCCTAAAACTACTTCTGATGTAAGGAGCTTCCATGGATTAGCAAGTTTTTATAGGCATTTTGTGCAAGATTTTTCATCAATTGCTGCACTACTTACAGAAATCATCAAGAAGGATGTTGGATTCAAGTGGGGAGAAGCACAACAAAAGGCATTTGATACTTTGAAAGGGAAGTTGTGTTCTGCTCCTATTTTATCTTTGCCTAATTTTGATAAGACATTTGAAATAGAATGTGATGCTTCTGGTGTAGGTATTGGGGCGGTGTTGAAGCAAGAGAAGAAACCAATTGCCTACTTTAGTGAGAAGCTTAATAGAGCCCAACTCAATTATTCAACCTATGACAAAGAGCTATATGCCTTAGAAAGAGCTTTGGATGTGTGGCAACATTACCTTCTTCCTAAGGAGTTTGTCATTCATACCGATCATGAGTCCCTCAAACATTTGAAGGGACAAGGTAAATTGAATAAAAGGCATGCTAAATGGGTTGAATTTATTGAACAGTTTTCCTATGTCATTCAATACAAGCATGGAAAAGATAATATTGTTGCTGATGCATTGTCAAGGAGATATTCTTTAATTTCTACACTTAGTTCTAAGTTTCTTGGTTTTGAGCATGTTAAGGAACTATATGTTGGAAATCTTGATTTTGGTAATGTGTATACAGCATGTGAGCATCAACTTTTGATAAATTTTATTGGCATGATGGGTTTTTGTTTAAGGGCAACAAGCTTTATTTGCCTAAATGTTCTATGCATGATTTGCTTGTATTAGAGTCTCATTGTGGGGGATTGATGGGACATTTTGGGGTGCATAAGACGTATGACATGTTGAATGAACATTTTTATTGGCCTTATATGTGTAGGGATGTGGAAAAAATATGTAATTCATGTATTGCATGTAGGCAAGCTAAGTCTAAAACTATGCCTCATGGTTTGTATATGCCTCTACCTGTGCCTAGTTCTCCTTGGACTGATGTTTCTATGGATTTTGTGCTTGGATTGCCTAGAACTAAACGTGGTAGAGATAGCATTTTTGTTGTGGTAGATAGGTTTAGCAAGATGGCTCACTTTATTGCTTGTCATAAATGTGATGATGCTGTTAATATCGCCGATCTATTCTTTAGAGAAGTTGTGCGTTTGCATGGTGTTCCATGTACCATTGTTTCAGACAGGGATACAAAGTTCCTTTCACATTTTTGGCATGTTCTATAGGGTAAGTTGGGTACGAAATTATTGTTTTCTACTACTTGTCACCCATAAATAGATGGTCAAACAGAGGTGGTGAATAGAACTTTGGGAACTTTACTTCGTGCCATAATAGGTAAGAATCTCAACACATGGGAGGATTGTTTACCTTTCATTGAATTTGCTTATAATAGAAGTATTCATTCTTCTACTGCTTTTTCACGTTTTGAGCTTGTTTATGGTTTTAACCCACTGACTGTGCTTGATCTTTGTCCATTGCCTTTACATGAGATTTCCAATTTGGATGGTAATAGGAAGGCAGAATTGGTGAAATCTTTGCATGAGCAAGCAAGAGCTAATATTGAGAAGAAAAATCAAAAGTATACTGAAATAGCCAATAAAGGTAGAAGACAAGTGGTATTTGCTCCTAGAGATTGGGTTTGGGTGCATTTTCGCAACGATTTCCAAACCAAAGGAAGAGCAAGTTGGATGCATGTGGTGATGGTCCATTTCAAGTCTTGGAGCGCATCAACAATAATGCTTACAAGATAGATTTACCAGGTGAATATGGTGTTTCTGCTACTTTTAATGTGTTTGACCTTTCTCCTTTTGATATGGATGCAGATTTGAGGACAAATCTTTTTGAGGGAGGGAATGATGCGAATCCACCACCATCAACCAATGATCCTTTAAAGATGCCTAGTGGTCCAATTACAAGAGGACGTGCAAAGAAGCTAAAGATGGCCATGTCATCTTATGTTCAAGGCTTTGTTACTCAAGAACTTAATTAAGATGCCTTTGAGAAGTGTTATGGAGAACTTGAAGGCAAGCATAAAGTACTTAGCCTTTTGGAAGCAAATGAAGAATTGGGCCAACTTGAGTAATAAAGGGCTTATGCCACTTTGGGCTTAATTGTACAAGTTGTGCTTTATTTAAAAGTCATATGACTCACTTAAGTTGTATTATTAAAGGGCTAGATGTGTGGGCTTCTTTTGGGCTTAGTTTAGTTAGTTTGGTTATTTATTTTAGTTTTTCTTTTGGGCTTTCATTTTAGGCCTATAAGGTTTATTAATTAGTTTTGTTTTAAGTGTGTTTAAGACTTATTTGGGCTTAATTGGCTTGTAAAAAGCCCAAGGAAATTCGTGTAAGGCCATATGAGTATTTAAATTAGGGTTTTAAAGAGTGCATTAGGGTTAGCCACCTTATAAATAGGCTAACCTAGGTTGTAAACTTCATTATTGAATCAAATTATAAACTTTTGAGAGTTTTCTCTTGGCTTAGCCGAAATTCTTTAGAGAGATTGTGAGATTGCTTTCTTTCTTTTCTATTGCATCAAGAATTAAGATTACTTATCAATCATTTGATTATTTACGTTTCCATTCACGTGTAATTTGGGGGTTCAATAGGGAGGGTGTTTGTCTTCTTTGTCTTTTGAAATCAAAGCGTATGTTTAAGGGGCTTCGGGTTCTTTAACCTTGGGGTTTGGCATCACTTGATCATCCAAAAGCTTATAGATTACTTATAGTATTTGAGACTTAAAGGGCCTACAAACCACCTGAGCTACCAGCAACTACAGTAGAGCAGTAAGAGCAAGTACCTCTACCACCTCAGCCATAAGCAGATTAGCAGATAGATATGGATATGGATTTAGAGGCAAACCTAGATGAGTTATTAGGCAGTCCACCTCCTAGCTCTCCGATACGACCATAACATTCCACTTTCCATGCATTATAGAGATATAGGCCATATCCGAACTTGGGACCATCTGTATCTAAAGCACCACCACTAGCTCCAATAGGCCTTTTATCAAATGAGATGAATTAGAGGCTGGCTTTCATAGAGGCATCCATATAGGTTTTACATGTTACCATTAAGACTGTGTAGCAGCAATAGCATCAACAAGAGATAAAGGATAAGCATGCCCAACTTTATGAGATAAGGATAGGATGCTGGCAGCCCTTATAGTAGTTAGGCAATGGAAATACTGCATTGTAGGTGATGGATAAATTGATCATCGGTATGAGGAAGTGTATAGAGTGGATAAAGAGAGATACCCTTAGGACTAGGGAGACTATGACAAAGACACATGGGGAGCTAGAAGCCTACCTTACAAGCATGAGAGATGAAATCAGACATTACCTGGACAAGCGTACATTATCAATCTCTCACATGGCATCAGATGTAAGTCAGCTTGTAGGGGTTGTTGACATTATAGTTCATTCGCTTGTTGAACATTTACTAGAATTTAATTTCCAGTTAGATCCACCGTGATGCGGAACCCCAAGGTTAAAGAATCCGAAACCCCTTGAACATACACTTTGACCTCAAAACGCAAAGAAGACAAACACCCTCCCTATTGAACCCCCAAACAACACATGAATGGAAACGCAAATAATCGGGATAAGAAGAATAAGAAAACGCTACAATCAAATGATTGATAAGTAATCCTAATTCTTGATGCAATAGAAAAGAAAGCAAGCAATCTCACAATCTCTCTAAAGAATTTTGGCTAAGCCAAGAGAAAAAATCTCCAAGTTTATAATTTGATTCCAATATATCTTTTTTCGTTACAACTCATAACAAGCTATTTATACTAAAACCCTAAACACTTTACCTCCTAAACAAGCCAAATAACATCTTTAGGAATTCTAAAGACACTTTACATCCTAAACAAGTCTAATAACCTCTTTAAGAAGTAATAGATCACCCTTAGAAGCTAAAACTGTTAGTGTAAGCCCTAGCCCCAATACATTATTATAAAGCATTTAATTTAATAAATGAGGCATTTGTTTTATCTATTGTATTCCTGTGCATATCAATTGATAGAACTATCCAAGAATGTTGTTTCAGTTTAAGTTATCATGTGTGAGGCACATGGTTGTAAGACCTTGAAACAAATGAGACTGCATTCTAAATATCCCTAGTCAGTCATTGCTATGGGAATAACAAATGAATTAAGACTAGTATGCTCTCTCTGGTAATTTGAGTTGTCTTACGGATCATAAGGACTAGAGTGTCAATCAGAGATCATAGATACATGTTTAGAACATGGTATCTGGATTCGATCCGTTCATGAGAACACTACATGGTACAAGTCATAAGTGTTTCTCATGTGCAAGTTTTGCATCAGAGTTCTTAGACCTAAAATCTCTATGAAACTCTTTATGAATTACTGTGTACTTTGACATACACCTAACGTGCTCATAACAGAGTGACAAGTATGGGTATGCTTGGGTATGCACTGATTCATGTTAGAGAGCATGAGAGAAGTGAAGGGATTACCCCTTTCGATAAGAGAGAAAATATCATCAGCCACTTGATCAGTGAACTGGGAAGTGTATGGCCATACTGAGATGAAATAATGAGTAATCATTATTTATCTGAGAGTTCAGTGTCACTGGAATATCAAGAAATGAATTAATATATATAAGGGTGATTAGTTCCATGCCTTATATTAATTCTGCTATTTAAGGGTAAGGGACTATGCAAAATTGCATTAGGTCACTAAATGCCATTTACATTTTCATTTAATTTGGAATGCTATAATATCTTACTAGATATTATATAGCCTTTGAATTAATTCATTAATTCATTGCCAAAATTAAATGGACCTATAGGATCGCACACAAAGCATTGGCCTTAAAATATTTAAATAAAGTATTGGGCATTAATTTGGGCTTTTATTTAAAGTCAAATTAATGTGGATAATGGGTATTAAATTGCTAAGTGGACTTTGGCCCATGGAGATTGAAAAACACGGCAAAAGGAGCGAATAAATAAATTATTTATTTATCTTTAGATAATTGGTTATTTTATCTTAAGATAATTAAGTTAATTAAATTTAAATTCCTATATGTCTTTGAATCAATATATACCACTTAATTAGGAAGTGATGGAGGCTGATTTTACTACCTAAATAATAGTAAATTTTGGCACACACAAAACCCTAAGCTAAGCGATATATATAGATAATAAGTAACTTTGCCATTTAGGTTTTTTCTCTCTCTAAGCTACCACTCTCAAGGGAAAAGGACTCTTCCTTCTTCTCTTGGATTTTGGGCAGCCATTGGTGAACCTTAGAAAGAACAAGATCAGGTCTTGTGTCTTTATTTTAACACCCATTACTCAAAGATTAGAGCTAGCACTCTAGTTTTAAGCCTTCCTTGCAAGTGTGTGTGTGAGCATAGAGAGGAGTGGCGTAAAGGCAGCTCCTTGGCATTGGTGTTACAGATCTGAAGTATATAAGTTCATCTTATATATTTTTCATCATCAAAATCAAGTTTTGAAGAGCATCCAAGCTTGTAAGTTTCAAAACCCTAAAATTGCATGTTTTCGATTCTTGTTATGGATTGCCGTGGTATGTATGATCAATTTTATTATTTTTCCGCTGAGTGATCATCATGTATATGCCATGTTATATTCCATCAAAAACAACCCCTAAAAAGGCCTTAAACAAGGTGTGGCCGAATTTTACTGGACTTTACAAGACAAAAAACAAGCTCATTCTCCTACTTAAAGAATTAAAACAAAACCAAAATGATAGGCCTTAGTGAAGGTGGCATGTAGCCTACTTAAAGGCCTCACTTATTCAATAATCCAACTAAACTTAATGAATTAAAAGCCCTAACTAAAAACTAAACAAGACAGCCCTTTGATCCCATTAAGATACAATTTTAAATGAGTCATGTGACTTTTAAATGAAGCACATGACTTGTACAATTAAAGCCCAAAGTTGTATAAGCCCTTTATGACTCAAGTTGGCCCAATTCTTCATTTGCTTCCAAAAGGTTGAGTACTTTATGCTTGTGATGTTGATTGATGAAATCATCATGACTTGCCCCCATATGGTCATATCATTCCCTCCCTCTTTAGAAAAGATTCGTCCTCAAATCTTTGTCTTGCAATAGTTGGGGATTGGCACTTGAGGAATACATTCATCTTCATAAATGATCTTCGGCATTGGTGGAAATAATATGAATGCTTCTTCATTAGGAATTCATCATGATCCTGCAAGTTATAAACAAAATAACTATGCAAAACATGATTAGTATTTAATATAGGGATATGATTTTAACTTCCTTCACTTCCTATGTGCACTTCATCCTCCTTATGCAGTAGAGGAGAAATTGTAACATGTAGATCTTCCATCTCCACTAAACCAGCTTCTTCATTCTCACTCAAACAATCAACGACATCTTCACTTTCAAATATTTTTCCCTTATGCACAACATCATTATCCTCTTCTACCTCTAAAACAACCTCATTTACCACTTGTTCTCCACATCTTCAACTTCACCTAAAACCTCTTTTTCCTCATCAAGCTCATCAACAACCTCCTCTTCATGGTCTTGAGTAACTTCACTATCAAAGACTATATCTACATCACCCCTTTTAGGTTCACAAACTATATCTTCTATGATAACTTCCTCCTTCTTTTTCTTCTTTTTGTTTTCCTCCATTCTAATGAGTGGTTCGAAAAATTGTCTAGCCAACCATTCTATATTATTAAGGCCAACCATTCTATATTATTAAGGCCTTGCCTTATCAACTTCATATCTTTCTGAAACGCATTCCTTTCATCTTAATGTAAACTTGGACTTGTAATAGGACATCCTCACATTCACTCGTGTTTCACTCAAAGTTTGGCTTTTACCCTCTTAATGTCCTCACACTCTCTTGCCCTTTTCCTCTCAAGCTTGCAACTTCAAAATTGCACTTCAGAATATAAATTACAAATTAAAAACTTGAGCACATTTAAGAAAGCAAGGAAATAATAGCTAACAACAAAAAGATAACTCAAAAACTAGAAAAGAAGACTTTAGACATAATGGAGGTGATACAAGGTCAAGAGCGGTGTACCACTTGATGGTAATCAAATTAGAATATTGGACAAGCAATGATGGTAAATGGAACAAAAGCTAGCTTAAAACAAAGGAATAAGCAACAAGAATCAAGAAAAATTACAATATGGATAAAATGAATGAATTTGATTTACTACAAAGTAAATCAAATATAAAACCTAAATATGCTACCCAACAAAGAAATAAAATCAACAAGATGCCAATTTAAACTAAATAAAGTATTAAAACATGCAAAATAAATCAATTTTAGAGTCAATTTATTCACTATGCCGAACGATATAACAAGCTTGATTAGTGTATCAAGTTTTGTACAAAATGATGGCAAAAAGATAGCAAAGTGATAGCAAAATGATGGCAAAATTTTCCAAAAATGATAACACAAATGGTGGAAAAATTTTCCAAAAATGGTTACACAAATGATGGAAAAGTTGCCAAAATGGTGGAAAGTTTCCAAAAATGGTTACACAAATGATGGAAAAGTTGCCAAAAATGATTGCACAAATGGATAGCAAATGATAAAAATAATTGTCACAAATGGATAATAAATGGATAGCACAAATATTTTCCAAATAGAAATCCTTGTCTAACTAGGATTAGGATTGTAATTCTAATTTAGATATGGACTAGGATTTTTGAAAGCCTAAACCCAAAGCAATAAGGATTAATTTTCGTACCTTTTAAAGGATTCCCAAATATGTTTGGAAAAGGTGTAAATGTTGCCCCTCCCAATCCTAAAGCAAAAAGGATTAGTTTTTCCCACTTATGAAATGATTAGGATTTCTTTAGGCTATATAAACTACCCTTGCTCAATTGCTCCGTAATTTTTTTCTTCTTCTATTTTTCTTCTCTTTCACATTTTTCTCTCTTCTTTTTTTTATGAACAGTACCAGAACAATGCGATAAACAGTGCTATGAACAGTACCACAGTTTTTTTTCTTTTTTTTTTTTAATTCAACACACCAAGCTAAAGGCTACTACTACTAGAATTTGATTTTTTCATGCCAAAGATTCAAAGGTTCAGTTTCTAAGGCTTTTTAATGAATCAAAACACAAGATAAGGAAAAGAAAAGGCTAAATTTAACACACAAAAAGCACACAAATCAAAACTTATCACTATGTAATTCGGCATAAACATAAATAAATCAAGGAAAAAAAACACAAACCTAACACTAAGATAAATAGGAATTTACCTTTCTTTTGGCTCTGATACCAAATGATGCGGAACCACAACGTTAAAGAACCCGAAACCTCTTGAACATACACTTTGATCTCAAAATGCAAAAAACGCAAACACCCTCCCTATTGAACCCCCAAACAACACGTGAATGGAAATGCAAATAATCGGGATATGAAGAATAAGAAAACGCTACAATCAAATGATTGATAAGTAATCCTAATTCTTGATGCAATAGAAAAGAAAGCAAGCAATCTCACAATCTCTCTAAAGAATTTTGGCTAAGCCAAGAGAAAAACTCTCAAAGTTTATAATTTGATTCCAATATATCTTTTTTCGTTACAACTCATAACAAGCTATTTATACTAAAACCCTAAACACTTTACCTCCTAAACAAGCCAAATAACCTCTTTAGGAATTCTAAAGACACTTTACTTCCTAAACAAGTCTAATAACCTCTTTAAGAAGTAATAGATCACCCTTAGAAGCTAAAACAACCCCTAACAAGGCCATAAACAAGGTGTGGCCGAATTTCATTAGGCTTTTACAAGACAAAACAAGCCCATTCTCCTACTTAAAGAATTAAAACAAAACCAACATGATGGACCTTAGTGAAGGTGGCATGTAGCCTACTTAAATAAGGCCTCACTTATTCAATAATCCAACTAAACTTAATGAATTAAAAGCCCTAACTAAAAACTAAACAAAACAGCCCCTTAATCCCATTAAGATACAATTTTAAATGAGTCATGTGACTTTTAAATGAAGCACATGATTTGTACAATTAAAGCCCAAAGTTGCATAAGCCCTTTATGACTCAAGTTGGCCCAATTCTTCATTTGCTTCCAAAATGTTGAGTACTTTATGCTTGTGATGTTGATTGATGAAATCATCATGACTTACCCCCTTATGGTCGTATCACACTGCCAGAGCAGCCTCATGGCATTGACATTATGATATGAGCACGACCAAGCACAATGGCAACAAGAAAGATGAACTAGCATTTCCTCAAGGACCAATAACAAGAGCAAGGTCAAAGAAGCTTAAAGAAGTCCTACAAGCATTCATGAAACCTTATGTGGAGAAGATGCAAGTTCAAGAAAAGAAAGAAGCTAAATTGGACTATGAAGACAAGTGTAGGCTGAATGGTGCAATGGGCCTTCAAGCTACTTTATTTAGTTTCTATTCTTTATGTAACATTTAATTAAGTATATTTGGGCAGCCTAGAACCTAGGAAAAAGAATTGGGCTTTGTTAGAATAGGTTTGCTTTATTTTGGGCTTATTTTACTGTTTTGGGTGTAGGCTAAAGTTGGGCTTATCTCTTCTAAAGAGTTGGGCCAAAATAACTATTTGAGGCTTAGAATACCTAAGGGGGCCGAATTTTACATGGGAGAATTCAATTTTAATGGGTTTGGGTCAGATTTAGGTTTAGGCCTACATTGGTGAACTTAAGGTCCTAAATTTTAGGAATGGATTTTCCTTGATAAATACTTATTATTTTGGGATATTATTAAGTAGAGTTTGAGGGAGAAATAATAGCTTGACCATATCTTTAAAGGGCTGGCCGAAATTCACTTGTAGCCAACATTAAGTCTACATTCATTCATTCATTTTCTTAGGATAATAAGCATATTTATCACTTTCTGTTAGGATTAATCTCAAATTGTATTTATCTTTATTTCTTCATGTACTTAGTCCATATTATGGCCAAATACATGTAGATAAAGGTTAGGAATTATCTTTATTATTTATTTTATTATTTATCTCTTAGAGTTAGTGTTTGATTTTAATTCATCTAGGGAGGGGTGGCTGCCTAGCCTATATAAAGGGCTGAATTCTTCATTTGTAAGACACTTGAATTTTGATTAATGAGAATTTTCTTTGGCTTGGCCGAATTTGTGAGAGTTAATTTATTATTGATTCTTGCTATTGCATGAAGAATTAGACTTAGGCTATTTGCATGATTAATGTATGCTTGATTCTTCTTCTTCTTGTTTTCTAAATCAATCTATCATAAGCGTTTCCAATCAATCTTGTTTGGGGGTTCTTTAGATTGGGGGTTTATTATCTTATTTATGTTCAATATTCATGGTATGTTGGCGTTCTAGTTTGGCATATAGGCTGGGGTTCCGCATCAATTGGTATCAGAGCATAGGCTAAGGGGTAAATTCTTAACTATCCTTTAATTTTGCTTTTAAACTTCAATTTTCTATTTTAGCCGAATAGGATCTTGCATCTAGTTCCTTATTTGGTTCTTGCTCTATTGTGTTAATTACCTATCCTTAAGTATTTGATCATTAGTTTGGTTAAAGTTATAAAAAAAAAGAAAAAAAAACAAAATCAATTAGAAACAGCCTTGTTATCAATTTGGATTTACTATCTTGTTAAGTTTCATATTTGATCAATTGATGAATCTTGTGTTCTTGTTGAATCCGAATTTTCCATTGAATATATATCAAGCATATAATTTGCAATCTTTGAGTGGTTGAACTTAGTTTGGATATAATTTTGACCTACAAAGTGCCTTGCACCACTTGGAGTAAGTTTTGATCAATCAAGCAAGAATTGGAGTTAGAACTTTCACAATTGGTTTGATTTCTTCAAGACCAGGTTAGTACTCCTAATTTTGGATTTGGGTTGTGTTTATTGCATGCTTTCTTTGATTTTTTTTGTTGAGTCTTACATCAAATCTGTTTAAACTAATCATTAGGTTTAGTTAAACATCGCATTTAAGTGCATCCGTCGTGTCCATTTTCTTCATTCTAAGTTTTTAATTTGTGTGTCTAAGCTATTTTTGGTTCCAATTACACTAGTTTGACATATTGCACGTTGAACATCTATATATATTATAGTGCACGAAATCTTCTTCTTGTGTACTAATTTCTGATTTTTGTTCAAATAGGTCAATTTGCCTCTAGAATTAGTATCTTTGCTGTTCTTGTTAGGTTTTTCATTGTTCCCTTTATCAAATTACTTAATTGTGCATATTTGTTTGAGTTTGTTTCTGAAGTGCAATTGTGAGATATCAATTTGTGAATTGAGAGACAAACACGTGAGGTTGAGTGAATTCTTTCCTTTATTTGTTTATTTAAAGTTTAAAGATGTCCGGAATCAATAGTAAAGAGGAAACCGAGATTGTGCCTGATAATAAGTTTATGTACAAAGCTTTTATGGATAGTTTGCAAAAGCTAAATCTCAGGATAGACAGTCTGGAAGATAGCCTTAAAGGTTCCAAGGTTAAGTCTACAAGGGAGGAAGAGGTAGACCAGTTGTACAACGATGATGAGGAAGAGGAGGCTCATTCTTTTCCAAGAAGAGCAAGGAGGTATGACAACCGAATGGAGAGCCAAGACAACAATTTGAGTGCTATCAAGATGAAGATTCCACCATTCAAAGGTAAAAATGATGTGGATGCCTACCTTGATTGGGAAAGGAAGGTGGAGATGATCTTTTCATGCCACCACTATTCGGATGAGAAAAAGGTAAAACTTGCAGCCATTGAATTTTCTGATTATGCACTAATTTGGTGGGATGAGTTATTGAAAAATAGGAGGAGAAATGGGGAACTCCCTATCACTTCTTGGGGGGAAATGAAAAGAATCATGAGAAAGAAGTATGTGCCTAGTTACTATCATAGGGAACTCCACAATCAGTTACAAAGACTTACACAAGGATCTAGTTCTGTGGAGGATTACTACAAAGAAATGGAGATGCTCATGATTAAAGCAAGCATTGTGGAGGATGAATATCAAACGATGTCACGGTTTTTGGGAGGTATGAATAGAGAACTTGCTGATATTGTTGAATTACAGCATTATGTGGATATGGATGATTTGGTGAACATCGCAATTAAAGTGGAGAGACAACGAAGTAGACGTGGGACATCCAAGTCCTATTCAAATGGAATTCAAAGTGGAACAAGGGAGACTCAAAGAAGGAATCCACTACCAAGTACCAGTCCAATTCCAAAGAGAAAATGGTCACTGTACAAAAAGGTACTTCTGAAACAACCCTTAAAACTAATAGACATAGGGACATTCAATGTTTCAAATGCAAGGGTCGTGGTCATTATGCTAATGAATGTGGGAATAAAAAGACCATGATAATAAGGGGGGATGAAATTATTTCTGATTCTGAATCTGATGAGAATTGTGATGATATGCCACCTTTGGAGGATTGTTCTGATCTAGATGAAAATGTAGAATATCCTGTTCAAGGGGAGTCCTTAGTTGTATTGCGTGCATTGAATGTAAATGTGAAAGAAGAAGGACTAGAACAGAGGGAAAACATCTTTCATACTAGGTGTTTAATAGGAGGAAAAGTCTGTAGTATGATAATTGATGGGGGTAGTTGTGTTAATGTTGCTAGTACAGTCTTAGTTGATAAATTAGGATTTAAAACTGAGAAACACCCTAACCCATACAGACTTCAGTGGTTGAATGATAGTGGGGAAGTAAAGGTGACCAAACGTGTAACTGTATTATTTTCCATCGGTAAATATGAAGATAAAGTCATTTGTGATGTTGTACCTATGCATGCTAGTCATATTTTGCTAGGAAGGCCTTGGCAATTTGATAGGCGTGTATTACATGATGGATTTAGAAATAGGTACACTTTCGCATTTAAAGGATGTAAACACACACTTGCCCCATTGGCACCTAAAGAGGTATATGCAGATCAAGTAAAGATACATCAATCTGCAAAAGAGGTAAAGGGAAGTGAGAAAGAAAAGAAAAATGAGAGAAAAGAGGCCAGTAGTGAAAATAATAAAAGTAAAGGCCCAACTGTGAGAGACTGCACTAGTGAGAAAAAGAAAGAGAGAAGTGCAGGAGAGAAGAAGTTAATGTGTGCTGAGGTAAAAGGAGAGCAGAGTGAGCCGAGTGAAAAATTTAGCAAATACTCCTTTTATGCAAAAGAAAGAGAGTTGAGGAATGCATACTTAGGCATGAGAGCTTTAGTACTTTTGAGGTTTAAGGACAATTATTTCTCTGAAACTAACCTTGACCCAAATTTGCCTAGTTCTTTTTCTAAGTTATTGCAGGATTATAAAGATGTCTTCCCCGAGGAGATACCACCTGGGTTGCCACCAATTAGAGGGATTGAACATCAAATCGACTTTGTTCCTGGTGCACAAATTCCAAATCGTCCAGCTTATCGAAGCAATCCAGAGGAAACAAAGGAGTTGCAAAGACAAGTGGAGGAACTTTTAGCAAAAGGGCACGTGAGAGAAAGCCTAAGTCCTTGTGCTGTACCTATTCTTTTGGTACCTAAAAAGGATGGAACCATGCGCATGTGTGTTGATTGTCGAGCAGTTAACAAAATCACTGTAAAGTATCGCCATCCCATTCCTAGGTTAGATGATATGCTTGAAGAGTTAAATGGTGCTATAATATTCACTAAAATTGACTTGAAAAGTGGTTATCATCAAATTAGGATGAAATTAGGTGATGAATGGAAAACTGCCTTTAAAACAAAATATGGTTTGTATGAATGGTTGGTTATGCCTTTTGGCTTAACTAATGCGCCTAGCACATTTATGAGACTCATGAACCATGTTTTGCGTGAATTCTTAGGTAAATTTGTTGTTGTGTATTTTGATGATATCTTGATTTACAGCAAAAACCTAAAAGAGCATTTAAGGCATGTTGAACTTGTGTTAGCTGTTTTGAGAGAACAACAATTGTATGCTAATTTGAAGAAATGCACATTTTGTGTTGATAGTGTTGTTTTCTTAGGATTTGTTGTTAGTGCACGTGGTGTTGAGGTAGATAATGAAAAGGTTAAGGCTATCCAAGAATGGCCAACACCTGAGAATGCAAGTGAGGTGAGGAGCTTTCATGGTTTAGCAAGTTTCTATAGGAGATTTGTTAAGGATTTTTCTACTATTGCTGCACCTCTAAATGAAATCATTAAAAAGTCTGTTGGTTTTAAATGGGGTAAAGAGCAGGAAGATGCTTTTAATGTTTTGAAAGATAAATTGTGTACTGCTCCTGTTTTGAAATTACCTGATTTTTCTAAGACTTTTGAGGTTGAATGTGATGCTTCTGGGATTGGTATAGGTGCTGTTTTGATGCAGGAAAATCGCCCAACAGCATATAAAGAGTTCTATGCATTGGTGAGAGCTCTTGAGGTTTGGGAACACTACCTTTTGCCTAAAGAATTCGTGATACACACAGATCACCAGTCTCTCAAATATCTGAAGGGACAAGGTAAGTTGAATAGAAGGCATGGTAAGTGGGTAGAGTACCTTGATACTTTTCCATATGTAATTAAGTACAAGCAAGGTAAAGATAATGTTGTTGCCGATGCACTTTCTAGGAGATATGCATTGATTTCTATGCTTAGTTCTAAATTGTTAGGTTTTGAGCATTTGAAAGAAATGTATGATCATGATTCTGATTTTGGTGAAGTGTACAAGGCATGTGTACATTATGCATTTAATAAGTTCTATAGACATGATGGGTTTCTTTTTAGAGGAAAACAACTATGTATACCTGCATGTTCTCTTCGAGAGTTGCTTGTGAAGGAATCGCATAGTGGGGGATTAATGGGACACTTTGGCGTGAAAAAGACTTTAGACATGCTTAATGAACATTTTTATTGGCCTAATATGCGAAAAAGTGTTGAAAAAGTGTGTGCTCAATGTTTTGCATGTAAACAGGCTAAGTCTAAGTCCTTAAATCAATGTTTGTATACTCCTTTGCCTGTTCCTACTGAACCTTGGACTGACATTCCTATGGACTTCATTGTAGGTTTACCTAGGACAAAAAGGGGAAGGGATAGTGTGTTTGTTGTAGTGGACCGATTTAGTAAAATGGCACATTTTATTGCCTGTCATAAAACTGATGATGCAACAAACATAGCTGATTTATTTTTTAGGGAAGTAGTTCGATTGCATGGTATACCTAGGACTATTGTCTCAGATCGGGATTCTAAGTTCCTAAGTCACTTTTGGCGTGTTCTGTGGGGTAAACTTGGTACTAAACTTGTGTTTTCCACTACTTGTCATCCACAAACAGATGGCCAAACTGAAGTTGTTAATAGAACTTTAGGAACTATGTTGCGTGCTATAATTGGTAAGAATATTAAAACTTGGGAAGAATGTTTACCATTTGTTGAGTTCGCTTATAATCGTGCAATTCATACTTCTACAGGTTTTTCACCTTTTGAAATTGTGTATGGTTTTAATCCATTGACTGTTTTGGATTTGATGCCTTTACCTTTGAATGAACTTTCTAACTTAGATGGTAAGGCTAAGGCTGATTTGGTTAAGACAATACACACGAAAGCACGTGAGCATATTGAGAAGAAGAACAGAATGTATGCAAAGCAGGCTAACAAAGGCCGTAAGCAAGTGATATTCGAACCAGGAGATTGGGTTTGGATCCATATGCGTAAAGAGAGGTTTCCTAATCAAAGGAAGTCTAAACTTGATGCAAGAGGAGATGGACCATTTCAAGTGCTGAAACGGATCAATGACAATGCATACAAGATTGATTTGCCAGGTGAGTATGGTGTAAGTGCAACTTTTAATATTTCTGACTTATCTCCATTTGACTGTGATTCAGATTCGAGGACGAATCCTTTCGAAGGGGGAGGGGATGATATGAGCACGACCAAGCACAATGGCAACAAGAAAGATGAACTAGCATTTCCTCAAGGACCAATAACAAGAGCAAGGTCAAAGAAGCTTAAAGAAGTCCTACAAGCATTCATGAAACCTTATGTGGAGAAGATGCAAGTTCAAGAAAAGAAAGAAGCTAAATTGGACTATGAAGACAAGTGTAGGCTGAATGGTGCAATGGGCCTTCAAGCTACTTTATTTAGTTTCTATTCTTTATGTAACATTTAATTAAGTATATTTGGGCAGCCTAGAACCTAGGAAAAAGAATTGGGCTTTGTTAGAATAGGTTTGCTTTATTTTGGGCTTATTTTACTGTTTTGGGTGTAGGCTAAAGTTGGGCTTATCTCTTCTAAAGAATTGGGCCAAAATAACTATTTGAGGCTTAGAATACCTAAGGGGGCCGAATTTTACATGGGAGAATTCAATTTTAATGGGTTTGGGTCAGATTTAGGTTTAGGCCTACATTGGTGAACTTAGGGTCCTAAATTTTAGGAATGGATTTTCCTTGATAAATACTTATTATTTTGGGATATTATTAAGTAGAGTTTGAGGGAGAAATAATAGCTTGACCATATCTTTAAAGGGCTGGCCGAAATTCACTTGTAGCCAACATTAAGTCTACATTCATTCATTCATTTTCTTAGGATAATAAGCATATTTATCACTTTCTGTTAGGATTAATCTCAAATTGTATTTATCTTTATTTCTTCATGTACTTAGTCCATATTATGGCCAAATACATGTAGATAAAGGTTAGGAATTATCTTTATTATTTATTTTATTATTTATCTCTTAGAGTTAGTGTTTGATTTTAATTCATCTAGGGAGGGGTGGCTGCCTAGCCTATATAAAGGGCTGAATTCTTCATTTGTAAGACACTTGAATTTTGATTAATGAGAATTTTCTTTGGCTTGGCCGAATTTGTGAGAGTTAATTTATTATTGATTCTTGCTATTGCATGAAGAATTAGACTTAGGCTATTTGCATGATTAATGTATGCTTGATTCTTCTTCTTCTTGTTTTCTAAATCAATCTATCATAAGCGTTTCCAATCAATCTTGTTTGGGGGTTCTTTAGATTGGGGGTTTATTATCTTATTTATGTTCAATATTCATGGTATGTTGGCGTTCTAGTTTGGCATATAGGCTGGGGTTCCGCATCACATCACTCTTTCCCATCATCCTCTCAGCCTTCCTCTTCTCAATTTTCTCTAAGATCAGCTCATTGATCATTCCATTGGACGTTTAGTAGCCTGTTCATTACTCCACCTTACAGTTTGTATATTTATTTAGGAAGATTCAAACTTATCTTTTTGATGTACATATTTAATTATTATTTTATTTGCATTTATATTTATCTTTTCATATGCATTCTTGTTATATTTGTTTACATACTAAACAACCTAAGGCTTGTAAAATAAAAAGCATTGAAAATAAAAAATTAAATAACATTGGTAAATAGTGTATAAAAGAAAAAGAAAAATGACAAATTTTCACTCATCAAAATTGTTCGAACACTACAAAATATCAAATTAGTGATGGTCATTTTCGTTGCTAATATTGAAAAATCTATCCCTATTGACTTTCAGCAATGAAACAACAAAAAGTAGCAATTTGCTTCGTCGCTATCAATATTTTGACCAAAAACTAAAGCAATCACTATACATAGCGATGGAAAAATCCAACCCTACAAACATGAAAACCATCGCTAATTAACCCCTAAAATTAGTCGTCGTAAATATAAAAATTTATTAGTGATAGATATTTTGTCTCTAAATATATTTGATTTATTATTATTATTATTACTACTACTACTACTACTACTACTACTCTACATACAAAATTTAATTTTTGTAAATAATAATTATGCAATACTATTAATTTAAAAATAATAATATCATAGAAGTACATTAAATTGTAAAATACTTATAAAGTACTTAAAAAAACTCTAATTCAAACTAAATAGTGCTACTTAAAATCAATACTAACACGGTTTTCACAATATGCTATAAAAAATCAGAACTTCAAAATAACATTCTAAACTCTTCATCATTCCTCACAACAAGAAATATTTGCACATGTCTTTCATATTCTTGTTATCAAGCTGCATTCCATCCAATTGCAATACCTACAATTTTCCAATAAAATTTTCAATTTATTAGATAATCATGAGGGAAAATGAGATATAACCGGCAACAAAAGGTAGTAGAAAATGAAATATTTTAGTGAAAATGCAAAGGCCAATGTACTATAATAGTAAATTATCTTGAAACATATAGCCGTATAAATTCCTTGATTCACCATTACAATTGGCAATGCCAAAAGTAATTAAAAACACATGCATATGATATCAATGCTAAATCCAGTAGCCACTTCAAAAAATCGGATCATATATGTTAGCTTGTTGTAATGAATGATATTTTTCAAGCCTTTGATTTGCCTTCTTCAAAACTAAATAAAGGAGTTGATTTTCCTTTCCATCAAATTAGATCAAACCAACATTGATATGGATCTAATAGGGCTATCTTATGCCATTGAAGAGGAGCAACATTATGACTTTCAAATGGGTTTAAATGGAGTTCAAACACATAAATATAAGATCCGAATGTCATTGGGGCGTGCTCCAATTTATAGGAGGCAGATTTGGTGCTTTACTATCAATTATGGGTTTAAAGTATATGGTCAAGCTTTTGGGTTAATGCCCCATAATGAGAAGCCTAAAGTGAAGATAAAGGAAGCCTTGTGGGTTTAAAATAGCCTAAATGAAGATTCAAACCTTGGAAGAACATGTGCAAGTCATGTGTGACATGTGCAAGTGGAAGACATGTCATAGCATGTGATATTTATGTAGTAGGGCTTTTGTATTCATAGTTAATTAGTTTGGGCCTATTTAACAAAATTGGGCTTTTATTTAAGTGAGACATGTGACTTCATTAAAAGTCATGTGACTTAAGTAGCTTAATTAAGGCTTATTTTCTTAAGTAAGACACTTGGGCCTTTCTAAAATAAGCCCAATTCGTCACTTTACCTTAGTAGGGTTTTAAGTAGTTTTTTTAGCTTATTTTAGGTAGAATTTAGTTTTTTAAACCATTGGACTTATTTATACCCATTCCCTTAAGGTTTGGAGGCTATAAATAGGTTATTATAACTTGTAAAGAAAAAGATATTTGAATCAAATCATAAACTTTGAGAGTTTTTCTCTTGGCTTAGCCGAAATTCTTTAGAGAGATTGTGAGATTGCTTACTTTCTTTTCTATTGCATCAAGAATTAGGATTACTTATCAATCATTTGATTGTGGCATTTTCTTATTTTTCTTATCCCGATTATTTGCGTTTCCATTCACGTGTTGTTTGGGGGTTCAATAGGGAGGGTGTTTGTCTTCTTTGCATTTTGAGATCAAAGTGTATGTTCAAGGGGTTTCGGGTTATTTAACCTTGGGGTTCCACATCAAACATTGATTATCAATTATGAGGAATGAAGCATTCTGAAGTTTAATGCATGTCAATAATTAATCTGCCATGCTTATCATAAATTTGCAATTATACATAAAATATTAAATGATTTTATACAAATAAATTAGAAGTAAATGAAAAGTAAAATTAGTTATTGTTTTAAAATGAATTAAATTATTTTACATTATTTATAATTGTTTCGTCATCCAAATAATTCCAAGCAACTGAATCTTAGTGTTAGTTACTACCTTGAAATTATTATATAGAAGTCAAATATGTATATGTATATATTGTGAAGGTGCATTAATAGAAAGGTAGAGTTAGGCCAACTACCTATCTTATCGGCTTAATTGGGATGGCCTCCTGCATTAAAGATTTGAGGACTGCCATCTGTTTTTTAGTTTAATAAAAGGGCATTTCTGATTTTTCTCCCCCAAATTCAAATAAGGCCCACATTATTATTTTATAAATGCTAAGTGATTAATAAAAGAATAGTACATCATTATACAAATAACATAAACAATTAACTAAAATTCATCTCTCTACTGCTACAAGTAACATGTATACTATTCAGTCTACTTTTTCATCTTTGTCTATTCATTCCTTAAATTTTTATTTCAAATCAATTTATGAAGGATAAAATTCTTAAATATGCAAATGGCTTTTTCAAATTATGTTAGTAGGCTTCTACAACATTCAATTGAACTTTAAATTGATAAAAGCACCCATCACAAATTTGAATGTTGAACAAAATAAGGACTATTGTAGCTATATAAGTGTAAATTCTACGAGGACTTTTAACAAATAGCTTGTAGGCAAAGAAAATGAACTGCAAAACTACATATTTTATTCATTCAAATTATGCCCTTAAATAGGAGAATTTGTAAATAATACACAGCAATAAATTGAACCGACAACACATGAAAATAGTAAAAAAAATCCATTCCTAATTTTTAGATAAACTTCACCCAATTCATCACATACTAGGCCCATTTTAGAAGTAGATGCTAATCCAAAATTACAGATGTGATAGTGCACCAATTCATAAATTAACCAAATCAATGTTCTTATTTTTATAGTAACACAAAATCCAACATCACGCAAAAAATAGCAGAGCCAATTTGATCCTTGTTGCACCGTTCACACAAAGAGCATAGAACATATGCAATATTACTTCTAGTATTTAGAGTGAAGTCTTAAGGAGGTGTCCCAATATATAGCTGCAGCGTATAATAATTAAAAAAATAGATCATAAAAACTCAACAAGGAGGGATTTCGAATACAAAAAAAAAAAAAAATCATAAAATGTCATTTACTGTGATGCAAATAGATAATACCTGTTGGCGAGGAGATCATCATAGAGGCATTTATGAGCATTAGAAAGGTCCAAATTATTAGATAATCATGAGGGAAAATGAGATATAACCGGCAACAAAAGGTAGTAGAAAATGAAATATTTTAGTGAAAATGCAAAGGCCAATGTACTATAATAGTAAATTATCTTGAAACATATAGCCGTATAAATTCCTTGATTCACCATTACAATTGGCAATGCCAAAAATAATTAAAAACACATGCATATGATATCAATGCTAAATCCAGTAGCTACTTCAAAAAATCGGATCATATATGTTAGCTTGTTGTAATGAATGATATTTTTCAAGCCTTTGATTTGCCTTCTTCAAAACTAAATAAAGGAGTTGATTTTCCTTTCCATCAAATTAGATCAAACCAACATTGATATGGATCCAATAGGGCTATCTTATGCCATTGAAGAGGAGCAACATTATGACTTTCAAATGGGTTTAAATAGAGTTCAAACACATAAATATAAGATCCGAATGTCATTGGGGCGTGCTCCAATTTATAGGAGGCAGATTTGGTGCTTTACTATCAATTATGGGCTTAAAGTATATAGCCAAGCTTTTGGGTTAATGCCCCATAATGGGAAGCCTAAAGTGAAGATAAAGGAAGCCTTGTGGGTTTAAAATAGCCTAAATGAAGATTCAAACCTTGGAAGAACATGTGCAAGTCATGTGTGACATGTGCAAGTGGAAGACATGTCATAGCATGTGATATTTATGTAGTAGGGCTTTTGTATTCATAGTTAATTAGTTTGGGCCTATTTAACAAAATTGGGCTTTTATTTAAGTGAGACATGTGACTTCATTAAAAGTTATGTGACTTAAGTAGCTTAATTAACGCTTATTTTCTTAAGTAAGACATTTGGGCCTTTCTAAAATAAGCCCAATTCATCACTTTACCTTAGTAGGGTTTTAAGTAGTTGTTTTAGCTTATTTTAGGTAAATTTAGTGTTTTAAACCATTGGACTTATGTATACCCATTCCCTTAAGGTTTGGAGGCTATAAATAGGTTATTATAACTTGTAAAGAAAGATATTTGAATCAAATCATAAACTTTGAGAGTTTTTCTCTTGGCTTAGCCGAAATTCTTTAGAGAGATTGTGAGATTACTTACTTTCTTTTCTATTGCATCAAGAATTAGAATTACTTATCAATCATTTGATTGTGGCATTTTCTTATTTTTCTTATCCCGATTATTTGCGTTTCCATTCACGTGTTGTTTGAGGGTTCAATAGGGAGGGTGTTTGTCTTCTTTGCATTTTGAGATCAAAGTGTATGTTCAAGGGGTTTCGGGTTATTTAACCTTGGGGTTCCACATCAAACATTGATTATCAATTATGAGGAATGAAGCATTCTGAAGTTTAATGCATGTCAATAATTAATCTGCCATGCTTATCATAAATTTGCAATTATACATAAAATATTAAATGATTTTATACAAATAAATTAGAAGTAAATGAAAAGTAAAATTAGTTATTGTTTTAAAATGAATTAAATTATTTTACATTATTTATAATTGTTTCGTTATCCAAATAATGCCAAGCAACTGAATCTTAGTGTTAGTTACTCCCTTGAAATTATTATATAGAAGTCAAATATGTATATGTATATATTGTGAAGGTGCATTAATAGAAAGGTAGAGTTAGGCCAACTACCTATCTTATCGGTTTAATTGGGATGGCCTCCTGCATTAAAGATTTGAGGACTGCCATCTGTTTTTTAGTTTAATAAAAGGGCATTTCTGATTTTTCTCCTCCAAATTCAAATAAGGCCCACATTATTATTTTATAAATGCTAAGTGCTTAATAAAAGAATAGTACATCATTATACAAATAACATAAACAATTAACTAAAATTCATCTCTCTACTGCTACAAGTAACATGTATACTATTCAGTCTACTTTTTCATCTTTGTCTATTCATTCTTTAAATTTTTATTTCAAATCAATTTATGAAGGATAAAATTCTTAAATATGCAAATGTCTTTTTCAAATTATGTTAGTAGGCTTCTACAACATTCAATTGAACTTTAAATTGATAAAAGCACCCACCACAAATTTGAATTTTGAACAAAATAAGGACTATTGTAGCTATATAAGTGTAAATTCTACGAGGAATTTTAACAAATAGCTTGTAGGCAAAGAAAATGAACTGCAAAACTACATATTTTATTCATTCAAATTATGCCCCTAAATAGGAGAATTTGTAAATAATACACAGCAATAAATTGAACCGACAACACATAAAAATAGTAAAAAAATCCATTCCTAATTTTTAGACAAACTTCACCCAATTCATCACATACTAGGCCCATTTTAGAAGTAGATGCTAATCCAAAATTACAGATGTGATAGTGCACCAATTCATAAATTAACCAAATCAATGTTCTTATTTTTATAGTAACACAAAATCCAACATCACGCAAAAAATAGCAGAGCCAATTTGATCCTTGTTGCACCGCTCACACAAAGAGCATAGAACATATGTAATATTACTTCTAGTATTTAGAGTGAAGTCTTATGGAGGTGTCCCAATATATAGCTGCAGCGTATAATAATTAAAAAAATAGATCATAAAAACTCAACAAGGATGGATTTCGAATACAAAAAAAAATTCATAAAATGTCATTTACTGTGATGCAAATAGATAATACCTGTTGGCGAGGAGATCATCATAGAGGCACATATGAGCATTAGAAAGGTCCAAATTATAAAAGCTTTAGCCTATTAAAATCGCTAGCAAAGGCTTTTTGATGAGCGGATATATTAGGGGTTAAAAGATGAGGCTAATAATCATAGGCCACCGGATATTACTGAAATTGATAGCTGATGAGATGATGCCATAGACAATAAATAGAATTAAAGAACAGAGAAGGATAAGGAAGGGTAGGTGAGCCATGGCGGGCAGAGATGGTCAACTACAAATCAGTTGGGAAACTTTATTACGCACTCCATCCCCATTGTCAAAAGCAAAATCGATGATAAATCGTTAGAGAAAATGAGAAAAAAAATGGGTAATTCGGCCATAAACTAACCACTAGAAAGATAAAAAAAATTGAAATTAAGGTTCAGATAATATAATAAAAAATATGAAAATTTTGTGATTTGGGAAATAAAACAAGTGGGAATTGAAGATTTTGAATTTATGTAAGAAGGGAAGTGAAAAGGAAATTTCGGAAAAAGGGAAGAAGAAGCGAGAGAAGAAGGGATGAGTGAATGGGTTAGCTGAGGGACATAAAGAGAGAGAGGAGTAAAAATTAGGTTAGGTGATATATATTAATTATATATTTTTTTTCAAGTAGAAACTACTTTGCAACAAATTAGCTTATGTCACTAAATCTAATGCAAAATATAGAAAATTTAGCAACAAAAAACATTAGTCGCTAAACCGTAGAAAAAAAGGTACAAAATTACCTCCTAATTTAACAATAATTTTAGCTATTGCCATTTTGTCACTAAATTTTCACTTCTATCAACTACTAAATTCGGTTGCTATATTTCTTGAAATTATTTTCCCAAATAAAAGAAGTAGAAAAAAAATTTAGCGAAACACTTTGTCACTATATCGTTGCAAAAATGGCACTATTTTTGCCTCCATTATTTAGTGACTCTTTCCTTTCTTCTATCGCTATTTAGTCTCTAAACTCATCACCACTTTTAAAAATGCATTTTCGCGACCAATTTGGAAAATAGTTGTTAAATTTGTCACTAATGCATTTTTTGTATTGAAATCAATCACTCAAAATTTTTATAACAAGAAAAAAAAGCCATGAATGCCATATTTGAATTATGTAAAGCTTGATATGTCCATCTAATTTCAAATCCTTTTCATAGATACTAAAGTCCTTTTAAGAGGCACTCCATGCAATTGCAAGAAACTTTCATGCCAACAAGCTAGCATTGAACTTATGAACTTATCCCAGTTTGATATGTCGATAGATTGCGTCAACCACTCCACTTGTTTTGATTTCTCATACTGATAGATTGCATCAAATTAGATATTCAAATGATATGACATGCCGACAAATGGCATTAATCATTCCATCTAAGACGATCCGACATGCCGACTTAATGGCATCGATCATTCCTTAATTGTGGTCCGACATGCCAACAGGTCAACCACTCCACTTGTTCTGGTTCCACATGCCAACAAATAGTGCTAATTAGACACAATCACTTAATCACTCATCTTGATTCTACATGCCGACAAATGGTGCAAATTATATGCAAAGCAACCTATGTTTGTTCTGCATGCTGACAGATGACACTAATTAAACATAATCACTCACCCTTATTCTGCATGTCGATAGCTAGCGCAAATCAGATATAGAGCAAACTTCAACAAGGGTTAACATGTTGACAAGTAGATGGTAATTACCTTTTTAACAGTCAATAAGAAAATTGTTGCCTCGGGTATGTGTCTATTTCCTTTACTCTGAATTTTGGCTTACCTAGGCATTAATGCACTAGTTTTTCCTAAATTAGGGCAACTATAGACATCGAGTCTCAAGACAACCTAGATTAGAGTTTATCTATGAGGAAGCATTATTCATGTTACAAATGGAAAACGAAAGCTCCGATTCCCATCCTTATTTTCACTAGAAGATGAGTGGCGCTTAATGGTGGGGTTTTTACATCTATTTTCCACATTTTCTACAGCTAAAATTTTGGATAAATTTTGGTTATTAAGGATTAAATTTTAAATGAGATTTTAAAGGGATTTTGGCAGATTTTAAGGGAGAGATAGAGTTTGTAAAATTTTGAACTTTATCCTCCTATAAAAGGGAAAAATCCCTTGGGTTTTTAGGGGGAATTTTTTTTTTTTTATAAAGGCAGCCACCACTTGTCTTGAGAATAGAAAATCTGATTTCTATTCCTTGAGAAAAAAAGGCTTTCTTAAGTTATTCACCAAAAAAATAACTTTCTACTTTTTCTCAATTGTGAAAATCACTCAAAGAAGAACGTATTACGATTCTCTAACCTTCTAAAAATCAATTGAGGGTAATATTCTATACCATATTTTATTTTTCATTTTAAAGAATAAATCAAATACTATGTAGTTTTTTTGGTTTCCTCATGTGAGGCATTGTTTTTTATTTGATGTTAGAATTTTTTGCCATGTTATTTTAATTAAATGTATGTTTAATATTTTTTCTGCCATGATTATTTGAATATGATTAAAATTATGTAAAAAGGCATGGCATAGGATTTTTCCCTCCATTAATGCTTAATTATGTTTTCTTGGTAAAATCTTTGATTATATGTTAATTTATTGATTTTGTGTGAATTAAATGGGTTTTCAATTTTTATAAATGATTTTTGCAAGTATAGAGGGGTATTTTATGCAAGTTTAGTGGGTATTACCTATTCAATTGTGAATGATTATATTTTGCTCTCGATTCTGCCTCCTGGGCATGAACGACGGAAAGAAGGCTCGACAGATGCCCGTCACTCACAGCAAGTGATGAGATGTTGCATGCCTTTCCCTTACCGTCTCTCATGATCAGGGCAGCTATCCCTCCTTTATTTTGGCCATTTGTGAGCCTTTTTTTTGGCAATTTGATGGTTTTATTTCTTATTTTCTTGTTCTAAATTGGCTTGAATGCTATATTTAAATTTTATGCATCATTTTTGCTTCTGCCATTTATTTCTGCTTTATGTATATTTAATTTTCATTTCAACATATACATGTTTCTTTATTTTGATATTTATTCTTATTTGTCACATACTAATTGATTCTTTTCTTGTGTCTTTTATGTGCAAATTAACTTTACTTGCATGTGTTTTTTTTAGAGTTTAAGGTTGGAGGACCTTAGAGGATGTGCCATTGAGGGTTTTGTTTCTGCACTTGTTTAATTATTTCCTTTTTTGGTTTTTATTGCTTTATTTTTATTATTTGGGTTTTGAATTTGTAATAATAAAGTATTTTTCTTGTAATAAAAAACTCTCTTAATGATTTGTACAAATAAATTAGGATTTTCTTAATATAATAGACCAATGTTTAATTTTCCTCCCAAAATTGATAAATAACAAGGAGAGTTCTATTTTCATAAAAAATGGGATTACTCATCCCTTTCTTTTTCTAAAAATTTCCAAGGACTCTTCACTCTTTTTCATAAGTGTGCATGAGGGAACCAATGTTCCCATCTTAATGAGTTCCCCTTTTTATGCATGCTCTTTCTTCTTATTTTAATTTTATTTATGTATTTTTATTTACTTTATAGGTTTTTTTATATGCCTGATTTATTGGTTTTAATTATTTATTTATTTATCTTGTAAACCATGTAAGAAGGGTGATAGAGATTTAATCATAAAACTCTTTTATAAAATATTAACCAAGGTATAAGTGAGAGTGAAGCTCTGAGCCATCTCTAGTTTGGGCTTAATAATGTTATATTTTCTTTTCCAACGTACTATTAGGTGGTAACTCTATGATACCTTCCTCGTTATCCACTTAGATGGCCTCGTAATTTTATCATTAATAATAGAATAGGGGTACTCCGAGGCGCTATCTGATGCCTTTTTTAGGCCTAAGGCTTGGCAAATTAGGTTGAATCCCTTTCTATTGTGAAGCAACCAATATTCACGAGTTTTATGAAATTTTGTTGATACGGATCCACCACCATCAACCAATGAAAGATGCCTAGTGGTCTAATTACAAGAGGACGTGCAAAGAAGCTAAAGATGGCCATGTCATCTTATGTTCAAGGCTTTATTACTTAAGAACTTAATGAAGATGCCTTTGAGAAGTGTATGGAGAACTTGAAGGCAAGTATAAAGTACTTAGCCTCTTGGAAGCAAGAGAAGGAATTGGGCAAGCTTAAGCTATTAAGGGCTTTTAACAACTTTGGGCTTAATTGTACAAGTCATGTGCTGTTAAAAATCACATGACTCACATAAGTTGTATTATTAATGGGCTAGGCGTGTGGGCTTCTTTTGGGCTTAGTTTAGTTAGTTTGGTTATTTAAGTCTTTCTTTTGGGCTTTCATTTTAGGCCTATAAGGTTTATTAATTAGTTTTGTTTTAAGTGTGTTTAAGACTTATTTGGGCTTAATTGGCTTGTAAAAGCCCAAGGAAATTCGTGTAAGGCCAAATGAGTATTTAAATTAGGGTTTTAAAGAGTGAATTAGGGTTAGCCACCTTAAAAATAGGCTAACCTAGGTTGTAAACTTCAATATTGGAATCAAATTATAAACTTTGAGAGTTTTTCTCTTGGCTTAGCCGAAATTCTTTAGAGAGATTGTGAGATTGCTTGCTTTCTTTTCTATTGCATCAAGAATTAGGATTACTTATCAATTATTTGATTGTGGCATTTTCTTAATTCTTCTTACCCCGATTATTTGCATTTCCATTCACGTGTTGTTTGGGGGTTCAATAGGGAGGGTGTTTATCTTCTTTGCGTTTTGAAATCAAAGTGTATGTTCAAGGGGTTTCGGGTTCTTTAACCTAGGGGTTCCGCATCATTTGGTATCAGGGCCAAAAAGTAAGGTAAATTCCTATTTATCTTAGTGTTAGATTTGTGTTTTTTTTCTTCCTTGATTTCTTTATGTTTAGCCGAATTAGGTAGTGATAAGTTTTGATTTGTGTGCTAAATTTAGTCTTTTCTTTTCCTTACCTTGTATTTTGATTCATTAAAAAGCCTTAGAAACCGAACTTGAACTTTGAATCTTTGGCATGAAAAACCAAATTCTAGTAGTAGTAGCCTTTAGATTGGTGTGTTGAATTAAAAAAAAAAAGAAAAAAAAATATGTTACTGTTCACGGCACTGTTCATCGCACTGTTCTGGTACTGTTCAAAAAAAAAAGAAAGAAGAGAGAAAAATGTGAAAGAGAAGAAAAATAGAAGACAAAAAAAAGTAAGGAGCAATTGAGCAAGGGTAGTTTATATAGCCTAAAGAAATCCTAATCCTTTCATAAGTGAGAAAAACTAATCCTTTTTGCTTTAGGATTAGGAGGGGCAGCATTTACACCTTTTCCAAACACATTTGGGAATCCTTTAAAAGGTAGAAAAATTAATCCTTATTACTTTGGGTTTAGGCTTTCAAAAAAATCCTAGTTCATATCTAAATTGGAATTACAATCATAATCTAGACAAGGATTTATACTTAGCAAATATTTGTGCTATCCATTTATTATCCATTTGTGCCAATCATTTTTATTATTTGCTATCCATTTGTACAACCATTTTTGGCAACTTTTTCATCATTTGTGTAACCATTTTTGGAAAATTTTCACCATTTGTGCAACCATTTTTTAGCAATTTTTCCAACATTTGTGCAACCATTGTTGGAAACTTTTTCCACCATTTGTGTTATCATTTTTGAAAACTTTTGCCATCATTTTGCCATTACTTTGCCATCTTTTCGCCATCACTTTGCCATCATTTTGCACACAACTTGACACACTAATCAAGCTTGTTACATCGTTCGGCATAGTGAATAAATTGGCTCTAAATTGATTTGTTTTGCATGTTTTATACTTTATTTATTTTTAATTGATATCTTGTTGATTTCCTTTCTTTGTTGGGTAGCATATTTAGGTTCTATATTTGGTTTACTTTGTAGTGAATCAAATTCATTCATTTTATCCATATTGTCATTTTCTTTGATTCTTGTTGCTTATTTCTTTGTTTTAAGCTAGTCTTTGTTCCATTTACATTGTTAGAGTATCTTTGCTTGTCCAATACTCTAATTTACTTATCATCAAGTGATACACCACTCTTGTCCGTGTATCACCTCCATTGTGTCTAGAGTCTTCTTTTCTAGTTTTTGAGCTATCTTTTTGTTGTTAGTTATTATTTCCATGCTTTCTTAAACGTGCTCAAGTTTTTGATTTGTGATTTAAATTCTGAAGTGCAATTTTGAAGTTGCAAGCTTGAGAGGAAAAAGGCAAGAGAGCGAGAGGATATTAAGAGGGTAAAAGCCTTAATTATGTGAAACACGAGAAGAGTGACATTCTTTGAGTTTAAAACACGTGAGGGAGTGCTTTTGAGGTTTTTATCTAACATTTTCTTATAGGCAATCCATCATGACTGAAGAATTTAGTAGGAAAGGAATATCCCAAGAGGATGATATAAGTGTGCCTGATAACAAAATGCTATATCAAGCATTTATTAGGGAGATTCGGAAGCTGAACCTTAGGATAGATGGAATAGAAGAGAGGCATGGAGGAAGTACATCCAATGTACCTAGAAGGACAGAAGGGAGAAACCGAATTATTGAACAACATAGCATGATTATGATGATGAAGATGGAGAGGAGGCTAGTGCAACGATAAATGGGAACTTGGTCAACATCAAACTCAAGATTCCTCCTTTCAAAGGCCGAAATAGTGCAGAAGAGTATTTGGAGTGGGAGCGAAAGGTGTAGATGATCTTTGAATGCAACAGATATTCAAAAGAAAAGAAGGTGAAGCTTGCAGCTGTGGAGTTCACTGATTATGCAGTGTTTTGGTGGGAGCAACTCAATTTGAGTAGAAGGAAGATGGGAAGGTGTCCCATTAATAATTGGGAAGACATGAAGGAAGCCATGAGAAAAGGTTTGTTCCTTCACACTATTTTAGAGAATTACATCAAAAATTGCATAGGCTTGTGCAGGGAGCAAAATCAGTGGAGGAGTACTATAAGGAAATGGAAATGTGTATGTTGAGAGTAAACATTGAGGAGGATGAGGAGGTCACCATGGCTCGGTTTCTAAGTGGGCTAAACAATGATATTGTTGATGCCTTTGAATTATACAAATATGACTCCATGGAAGAAATGTTGCACATGGCAATGAAGATTGAAAAGTAAAAGAAGAGTAAAGGCTTCCATAAGACCAACAACAACTCAAATCACTCTTTGGCATCTAAATGGACCAAAAAGGAGGAGAAGAAGGACTTTAGGGTATCTAAACCCTATAGGGCAGATTCGACACCCAAAGAAAAGGTACCCCAACTTCCAAACAAGGTTGTTAAAGGTAACTCTAGTACTCCTACCCCTAGTAGAGAAATTAAATATTTTAAATGTTTGGGTAAGGGGCATGTAGCACGTGAATGTCCTAATAGGAGGGTAATAATAGCTAGGGATGATGGGGAAATTACTTCTGAATCAGAAAATAGTGATAATGAAATGCCTCCTTTAGAAGATTGTAGTGATTGTGATAGTGAAGGAGAGTTGTTAGTCACTAAAATCGAGACATCTTTAGTTGCTAGGAGAGCTTTAAACTTGAATGTTAAAGAAGATAGCCTAGAACAAAGAGAGAACATATTTCACACTAAGTGTTTAGTTAATGGGAGAGTGTGCACAATCATTATTGATAGGGGGAGTTGCACGAATGTAGCTAGTGCAAGTATGGTTGAAAAGTTGAACTTGGCATGTGAGAAGCATCCCATACCTTATAGGTTGCAATGGTTAAATGATAGTGGAGAAGTTAAGGTGACACGCCAAGTTAGAGTGCCATTTTCAATTGGATGGTACAAGGATGAGGTTTTATGTGATGTTGTACCTATTCAAGCATGCCATTTGCTTTTGTGGAGGCCTTGGCAGTTTGATAGACAAGCTATTCATAATGGGTACACTAACCCATTTTATTTTTCTTATGAAGGTAGAAAGGTTGTTTTAGCTCCATTATCTCCTCAAGAGATTTATGAAGAACAAAAGAAAATGTTTGAGAAAGAGAAAGAGGCTTCAGCCAAAGGAGTAAAGGGGAGAGAGGTTTCGGCCCAAGGGGTGAGAGAAAGAGAAAAAGAAAAAAAAGGGAAAAGAGGCCAGAAAAGAAACAAAACAAATAAATGGGCCATTGGTGAGTGAAAACAAGCAAGGGGCAAGGCAAAAATAAAATTTTTACGTGAGAACAAGAGAGGTTAAGAGTGCTTTAGCTTTAGGACAACCATTGATCCTTGTCATCTACAAGGAAACTTTGTTTTCTAACACTGAACTTAATATTGATTCTTTGCCTCCTAGTTTTGTTTCTATGTTGTAGGAGTATTCTGATGTATTTCCTGAAGAGATGCCAGATGGATTGCCACCTTTGAGAGGGATAGAACATCAAATTGACTTTGTACCAGGATCTACCATCCCTAATAGACCAGCCTATAGAAGCAATTCTATGGAAACTAAGGAGATGCAAAGGCAAGTGGAAGAACTCATGGAGAAGGGATTGGTAAGAGAAAGCATGAGTCCATGCGCAGTGCCAGTTCTTTTGGTGCCTTAAAAGGATGGAACATGGAGATGTGCGTCGATTGTCGTGCAGTCAACAAAATCACTGTAAAGTATAGACATCCCATTCCTAGGCTAGATGATATGTTGGATCAATTATGTGGTGCTATGTATTTTACTAAAATTGATTTAATGAGTGGATATCATCAAATTAGAATGAAACCTGGTGATGAGTGGAAAATAGCTTTCAAAACTAAATATGGTTTGTATGAGTGGTTGGTTATGCCATTTGGGCTATAATGCTCCTAGCAATTTTATGAGGCTTATGAACCATGTATTATGTGCATATTTAGGAAAGTTTGTTGTTGTGTACTTTGATGATATACTCATTTACAGCAAGTCTTATGAAGAACATATTGAGCATGTTAGGTTCGTTTTACAAGCTTTGAGATTTGAAAAGTTGTATGCTAAGCTTAAGAAATGCACATTTTGCATAGATAGACTTGTGTTTCTTGGTTTTGTGGTGAGTGCATAGGGAATTGAAGTGGATGAAGAAAAAAGTGAAGGCAATTCAAGACTGGCCCATGCCTAAAACTACTTCTGATGTAAGGAGCTTCCATGGATTAGCAAGTTTTTATAGGCATTTTGTGCAAGATTTTTCGTCCATTGCTGCACCACTTACATAAATCATCAAGAAGGATGTTGGATTCAAGTGGGGAGAAGCACAACAAAAGGCGTTTGATACTTTGAAAGGGAATGTGTTCTGCTCCTATTTTATCTTTGCCTAATTTTGATAAGACATTTGAAATAGAATGTGATGCTTCTGGTGTAGGTATTGGGGCGGTGTTGATGCAAGAGAAGAAATCAATTGCCTACTTTAGTGAGAAGCTTAATGGAGCCCAACTCAACTATTCAACCTATGACAAAGAGCTATATACCTTAGTAAGAGCTTTGGATGTGTGGCAACATTAATTTCTTCCTAAAGAGTTTGTCATTCATACCGATCATGAATCCCTCAAACATTTGAAGGGACAAGGTAAATTGAATAAAAGGCATGCTAAATGGGTTGAATTTATTGAACAGTTTTCCTATGTCATTCAATACAAGCATGAAAAAGATAATATTGTTGCTGATGCATTGTCAAGGAGATATTCTTTAATTTCTACACTTAGTTCTAAGTTTCTTGGTTTTGAGCATGTTAAGGAACTATATGTTGGAGATCTTGATTTTAGTAATGTGAGCATCAAGCTTTTGAAAAATTTTATAGGCATGATGGGTTTATGTTTAAGGGCAACAAGCTTTGTTTGCCTAAATGTTCTATGTGTGATTTGCTTGTATTAGAGTCTCATTGTGGGGGATTGATGGGACATTTTGGGGTGCATAAGACGTATGACATGTTGAATGAGCATTTTTATTGGCCTCATATGCATAGGGATGTGGAAAAAGTATGTAATTCATATATTGCATGTAGGCAAGCTAAGTCGAAAACTATGCCTCATGGTTTGTATATGCCTCTACCTATGCCTAATTCTCCTTGGACTGATATTTCTATGGATTTTATGCTTGGATTGCCTAGAACTAAACGTGGTCGAGACAGCATTTTTGTTGTGGTAGATAGGTTTAGCAAGATGGCTCACTTTATTGCTTGTCATAAATGTGATGATGCTGTTAATATTACTAATCTATTCTTTAGAGAAGTTATGCATTTGCATGGTGTTCCACGTACCATTTTTTTCAAATAGGGATAAAAAGTTCCTTTCACATTTTGGCGTGTTTTATGGGGTAAGTTGGGTACGAAATTATTGTTTTCTACTACCTATTACCCATAAATAGATGGTCAAATAGAGGTGGTGAATAGAACTTTGGGAACTTTACTTCGTGCCATAGTAAGTAAGAATCTCAAAACATGGGAGGATTGTTTACCTTTCATTGAATTTGCTTATAATAGAAGTATTCATTCTTCTACTGGTTTTTTACCTTTTGGGCTTGTTTATGGTTTTAACCCACTGACTGTGCTTGATCTTTGTCCATTGCCTATACATAAGATTTCCAGTTTGGATAGTAATAGGAAGGAAGAATTGGTGAAATATTTGCATGAGCAAGCAAGAGCTAATATTGAGAAGAAGAATTAGAAGTATGCTAAAAGAGCCAATAAAGGTAGAAGACAAGTGGTATTTGCTCCTGGAGATTGGTTTTGGGTGCATTTTCGCAAGGAACGATTTCCAAACCAAAGGAAGAGCAAGTTGGATGCACGTGGTGATGGTCCATTTCAAGTCTTGGAGCGCATCAATATTAGCTTACAAACTAGGTGAATATGGTATTTCTGCTACTTTTAATGTGTCTGATCTTTCTCCTTTTGATATGGATGCAGATTTGAGGACAAATCTTTTTGAGGAGGGAGGGAATGATACGGATCCACCACCATCAACTAATGATCCTTTAAAGATACCTAGTGGTCCAATTACAAGAGGATGTGCAAAGAACCTAAAGATGGCCATGTCATCTTATGTTCAAGGCTTTGTTACTCAAGAACTTAATGAAGATGCCTTTGAGAAGTGTTATGGAGAACTTGAAGGCAAGTATAAAGTACTTAGCCTCTTGGAAGCAAGAGAAGGAATTGGGCAAGCTTAAGCTATCAATGACTTTTAACAACTTTGGGCTTAATTGTACAAGTCATGTGCTTCATTTAAAAGTCACATGACTCACTTAAGTTGTATTATTAATGGGCTAGGCATGTGGGCTTCTTTTGGGCTTAGTTTAGTTAGTTTGGTTATTTATTTTAATCTTTCTTTTGGGCTTTCATTTTAGGCCTATAATGTTTATTAATTATTTTTGTTTTAAGTGTGTTTAAGACTTGTTTGGGCTTAATTGGCTTGTAAAAGCCCAAGGAAATTCGTGTAAGGCCATATGAGTATTTAAATTAGGGTTTTAAAGAGTGAATTAGGGTTAGCCACCTTATCAATAGGCTAACCTAGGTTGTAAACTTCAATATTGTAATCAAATGATAAACTTTGAGAGTTTTTCTCTTGGCTTAGCTGAAATTCTTTAGAGAGATTGTGAGATTGCTTGCTTTCTTTTTTATTGCATCAAGAATTAGGATTACTTATCAATCATTTGATTGTGGTATTTTCTTAATTCTTCTTATCTCGATTATTAGCGATTCCACGTGTTGTTTGTCTTCTTTGCGTTTTGAAATCAAAGTGTATGTTCCAGGGGTTTCGGGTTCCTTAACCTTAGGGTTCCGCATCATTTGTTCAATCTCGAACCCTAAAAATGGGCCTTCGAGAGCAAGCCAGGCACCCTTGTAAGGCAGAAGGGGTTCGGTGCACGTCACACTGCCCCTTCAGATAAGTGTATCTATCTTTTAACTCTGAACTTTGGCTCACCTAGGTATTTAAGACCTGTTTGGTTTTTTGTATTGCACATGGGATATTAAAGTATAGTACAGGCTAATACAAGTATAGTGTTTGGAAGGTTTTCTGAAAAATTAATATGGGGATAATATAATACACCATAGATCTTATTTTTCCACGCACATTGTGTAAAATAATAGTACCATTCCTTAGATTTGTATAATATGATAAAAATTGTATTAATACCAAATAATGCCCTACCACAATCATCACTACAACTACCATTAATATTATACAGGCTAATACAATACAATGAACTAAACGTGCCCCTAGTGTTCTAGCCTCCCCAAAGTTAGGGGTAATTGCAGATACTAGATCATAAGGAGGCTTTTGCTAAGGTTACCTAATGAGAAAGACTACTCTTTAAAAGATAACGAATCAAGAATTTTAGGGTATTTTTCATGTTTGAAAAACTTTTCTAAAATATTTTTGGAGTGTTTTGGGTTTACCTTAGGCATCCTAGGAAAGTGAAAGGGTTGAATAATGAAGAATATTCCCAAAGATGCACTTAAAGGTCATTATTGTCCATATCTAGGTTTGCACACCTGTGCAAATAGGAAATCTCTACCTTATTGACTCATTTGCCAACTTGATTTCCTTTTAGGTTGTACTTCTATGCAAACTTCCTTACACGACCGTGCAAGTTAGGGAATTTGCCTGTTCTAGATCAAATTGGCAACTTGATTGAAACACTTGATTTGTGCACCCATGCAAAACTCTTTGCACGATCATGGAAGCGAAAAGCACTGACTTTACAGGATCAAATTGCCGATTTGCCTAATGTGAACTATTTTGGCAATGGTGGATTTTTTTTTTACCAAATACATCTTCAAGGTCCTATACATATAATTGTCAATATTGTACATGTGAAGTAAATTTGGCATTTATTGCTAAAAATACAACAAATTCAAGAAAAAAAGAAAAAAGTAATTGAATGGCTAGAAGCTATAATATGTATAAGATAATGTATGTATCGAATCCTTTGAATTATTACCAGCAAGGACAAGGATGCTGGCTATGATAACAAAGTAGACAAATGTGCGATTCAATTTCAAAAAACGAAGACTTGGCTCAATGAGATGTGACATGGGGTATGCTCAACGACTGTTAATACTCAAGGATGTTATGCTATAACAGTTAACTGCAAATCCATGGACGTAATATATAACAGACCATGAGCGTCAAGTAGAGGCCAGAAAGCCATGATTATAATGTTCTGGAGAAAATATGAATTGGACAAAAGTGGCCCACTTCATATACTGTTGAAATGATTAATATGTTAAAAAAATATATACAAAGTGAATCTATAACGTTCGTTTGATACGAATATATGTTTGCTTGGCATAGAAGTAAATTTAAAGAACTGCGGCGATACCACCAAGTGCTTAATTGTTGACAGTTTTGCTCTTTATTTTGTTTGCTTTGATCGTACTCAAGGATCTTAGCATCCTTTTTATTTTTTATCTTTTCCAAGAGAAGCTTGCTTTGAATATCGACATATATATCACTTTAATTTTGCAAAAGCCATTTTAAATCATAAATTTTTATTGTTTATTGAGCCTCGAATCAGCTTTATATAACTTAATAAGCTATCAAATTTTTATTTGTTAATCATACAGTTGATATGCCAAAAATTCGATTTCTCGCGTAAATATTAAAATATATTTTGATCAACATTTTTTTAATAAATGTATGCCATTTTCAACGTTATTTATCATATTTATTATTTTTTGTTTGATTAATAACTAGACTCGTCACATGTGTTGGGTCGAGCGGATTCGAATTGGAACGCTTTTGGATCATTATTTTTCAGTCACTTTTGAGCCGGGCCATGTTGGATTCAAGTTAAACAAATTTCGAATCAAATCCACTTTTTCATTCTTGGATTGATTGATAGATTTTTAAATTATCGAATTAACATTTAACTTCACATTATTTTTTAATTATATCAATATATTTAATCGGTTAGGAGATTTAAAAGATTGGATTTTTTCTATTTTTATTTATTAATATTATATTAAATTTTCTGAAAAAATTTGACTCGCAATTCTAGTCAACGTTTACCATCCAGGTGTTTAAAAAATTGAAGATAATAAAACTTTAGGTGTCAAATGTGGTTTAAATAAAGTTCAGGTACGGAAACAAATATTGTTTACTCGTTTAAGTGTTAAATTAATGTTTTTAGAATTTAAAAGAAATTATTTTATCCATGTCATCCATGCAGTAGCTAATACCTAGGTCAGTTGTGCATGTTTTACATGTGCTAGTCCAGTTAGCACTTCATTTGATGGAGGTGTTAAAAAAGTTGAAGATAATAATAATTCAGTTGGCAAATGTGACTTTAAAAAAGTTGGAGTGCCGGAACGACTTTTTTTATACAAGTTCAGGTATCAAATTGTGCTTTTATATATGTATATATAGATATATACACATGTATATATGTATATCCATCCAAACCGATATCATTTCGCAAAATTTGATGAGTTCAATTTTGGAGAAAGTGGAAAGAGAATATTGTATAGTTTATGATAGTGTAAATTTAATATTGTATAGTTTATGGGAACGTAAATTTTTCATATATCAATAAGATGACATAATATATGAAAAATTGCTGTTCCAAAAAGAGTTTTATTAATCACCAAAATTGAAAAAAATCAAAAGTAGGATTTATAACAAAAAAAAAATAAAGAATCAGTTTCAGAGCAACCATTCGAGTCAGAGGTCAAGTCCGATCCTTATTTTTTTGGACGAAGTCATGTGCTTTTTTCTCGATTTGGGTTCGAATTATTTTTTCAGACGGGTTCTGCTTGGATTTTAGGTTAAGAGTAAAAATTTGATAGACGTACTTAATATGGTAAGGTTCAAAACTAAATTTGAGAATTAACTTTTCAGACGGGTTCTGCTTGGATTTTAGGTTAAGAGTAAAAATTTGATAGACGTACTTAATATGGTAAGGTTCAAAACTAAATTTGAGAATTAACATCATGACAAAAATGATGATGAAACTTAAGTGGTTTATAGTTTTATATATATTTTTTGCTTTTGATCATGAGATCATTAGAAAAAGATTCTAATAATTTGGTTAGAACAATGCATATGTGATAGTTGTTAGAGAATAAGATTATTTGATAAAAACCAAATCATATAAATATATGTGTCTGTGTGTGATGTGCGGCGATTAACCATTTTATTTAGTCATTTCCACTTTTAGGAAGTAATCTCAAAATTGGTCACTTTTTAATAGTCAAATAATTCAAGCTAAGTCGTCCAACTTTAGTCCTTTGAGGGACAAATCTAGATTTTTTGGGCATAATTATCTTGATGGCGATCAACATTTAAGATGCGTCTTTAGGCATCAAGACGTTTATGGTGTTGAAAATTGTGACCCTGTGCACATCAAAAAATAAATAGTCTCGGCATCTAAATGACAAAAAGGACCATCAAAAGGGATCAAGTTATTTATTTTTAAAATACATAGTAAGGAGGTTGGTTGAAAAGTTAATTTCACCTTACCGAATTATCGTAAACCATAGTAATCCTTCCGAGATCACCTCTAATAGTAATCCATCATAGGATTGAATCCAAAATCAAAGGGGTAGAGTACCAAAAATTCTAGTCTTGTAAGGAAGTTCAGGTTGTAGTGAGGAAACTTTACAACATTTGTTTGGCATGTAAAAGTTTACTTTCCATGGAATTTTATGGGTATTTATAGGCTCCACCAAACCCTAATCCTATCCTAGTCAGGAAGAGCTATTTTAATCCGAGTTTAGTTAGGAATATAGCTTCAGCTAATTGGGGCTTCCCATCTTATTGGATCCCACCATTCACTTAAGCTCATATAGCTTATTTAATATGTCCACATGCATGAAGCTTCATTCCTTTCTCCTTTTTTAGGCCTTAATTATATCCGATATAATATCCCTAAGTCTATTTATATTCAAATCCAATTTCTATGTATGTGTGACCTATTAAGCTTTTGAACATGCCAAGCAGCACACTATGAACTCCTATTATCTATAGAAGTGTTTTACTGTAACTTCAACTCTTAAAATTATTATTCATTTTCAATTAATAACTACGCTAAATACCAATCCTAAGAGAATTTTAAACAAGCATTGAGATCACTCAAATGTGAGATGGTCGGTGATTTTAACATTTACCTTTCCATATTCAATTACCTTGTAATTGACTTCTTTCAGCAAACTTTATCCCATTACTGTTAGAGTATGGACTTTGTGTCAACTCTAGCTTGGTAATTTAGGTTAGATCAAACTCGAAATTTATTATTCTTGTATCTATAAATCTTTATTCTAATAATGCCCTTTTTGTGAATCTCATTCATAAATGCATTATGTTCTAGCAAGAGACTCCTCGATAAAGAATTTACATAAGAAAGTGAAATAAATCCATTTTCTAAATAATCTAGAGTGGTGAATCATATATTGATCACTAAATTATCTCTAAGTTATTAGTGTTATTCCCAATCCCCAAGCTGTCAACACCTAATGGTGAAAGACAAATAATGGAGTCAAAGTATAACATTCAGCACTTAAAATCCTTTGGTGATCTTAAGTTCAATGATACTTACTCCTATTGTATGATGGGGTATTTTCGTTGACATAAATTATATATTTATGCAAAGATCTCATTGAAGGTCTCCAAGTACTTGTTTCTCCTATAAACATCTACATGCTAACTCTGAATATTAACATACTCACAGCTCATGAGAACTATTGCTTAACCTAATCAAGAAGTATAGCATATATTAGCCTAATTGCATTGGCAATGTCCAATCTTGTCAATGCTACAAAGAGGGTTAATTTAGGTATTACACATTTGCATGCATTCAAAATATGATATTATGAACTCTTCATAGTTTCAAATTTAACAAACAAATACATATAAACATAATAATAACAATGAAAGAAAGATTATGACATTTAGAGACATTAAAATTAGTTCTTCATAGAGCTCTAGGGCATACAAGCAACTTCATAGCTGTGAAATAAATCCAAGTCATGTCCTATAAATATCGTACTAGTCTAAGTCATGAAAAATGCCTTCACAAGCATGGGTTTGCTCTTTCAATCTCCAACTTGCACAAAAGCTAGTCTCCTATATATTTGATGCTTATAGCATTCATATGGAATTCATACTTGCTTTACATCAGTGCCTTAGTAAGAGGATTAGCCATGTTCTTATCTGTAGAGACCATTTTAATCTTCATATCACCTTTTCAATCTTCATATAACCTCATCTAATTATCCCTCTAGTTGATGAGACCGTGGTTCATTTGCTTACTCAATGGCTTGATTGTTATCACAATACAAAGGTATTGGATCAACAATGTGAGGGAAATAATTTCTCCATTCTTCATTTATATACATGCGAAGTTATAGTTCATACTTTTTATAATACTCCAAAATACTCCTCTAACTAGTTCCTTGTAGATTTGTTGTCCCTCTCTAACCTGTGTTTTACTTGGAACCTACATGCAGATAAAAACCAATTATACAAGCTAAGCTACTTGCTTAGTAATGAATATTTGACTTGTATTTCCATGCAATCTTATTGATAAATAACACATATAAACAAATATGCACTACATAATTATACATTAAAGTTCTCAAATTAATAATCACATAAAGAATATAAATTAATCATATCACTACACACTACATGCACATTAATTACTATATACTTATAATAATCTAATTCAATAAAATTTCTTTTATTTTTTTTCTTTCTTTTTATATTTTATTAACGTTGCCTTTGATAACTCAAGAGCAAATTGTAACACCCTAAACCTGACATTGTTGTGTACCAGTATGTCACACATAAGGTGATGCTAATTTTATTATCTTTTGCTTATTTAGTGAAGTTGGTTATTGACATTTTTTATACGGATCCACCAACAATACCATCAACCACCAGAGATCCTTTAAAGATGCCTAGTGGTCCAATAACAAGAGGACGTGCTCAGAAGCTAAAAATTGCTATGTAATCTTCTGGTCAAGACTTTGTCACTTAAGAAATTCATGAAGAGGCTTTTGAGACTATGGAGAGCTTGAAGGCCAAACTAAAATACTTAGCCTTTTGGAAGCAAGTGAAGGGATTGGGCCAATTTAATCCATCAAGGGACTATACAACTTTGGGCCTTAATTGTACAAGTCATGTGCTTCATTTAAAAGTTACATGACTCACTTAAGTTGTATTCTAAAAGGGCTAGGCGTGTGGGCTTCTTGTTTGGGCTTAGTTTAGTTAGTTTAGTTATTTATTTTACCCTTTCTTTTGGGCTTTCATATTTGGCCAATAAGACTTGTTATTTTAGCTTTGTTTTAAGTTTAATAGTTGGGTTTAATTGTCTTGTAAATCCTATGGGAAATTCGGCCCATGTGTGTTTAGGCCTTATTAGGGTTTGTTTTTAGCTTTTAAGGGTGATTTAGGGTTAGCCACCTTATAAATAGGTCTTTAAGGGTTTTAAATTTCAGATTTGGGATTAATTAATAATATGAGCACGACCAAGCACAATGGCAACAAGAAAGATGAACTAGCATTTCCTCAAGGACCAATAACAAGAGCAAGGTCAAAGAAGCTTAAAGAAGTCCTACAAGAATTCATGAAACCTTATGTGGAGAAGATGCAAGTTCAAGAAGAGAAAGAAGCTAAATTGGACTATGAAGACAAGTGTAGGCTGAATGGTGCAATGGGCCTTCAAGCTACTTTATTTAGTTTCTATTCTTTATGTAACATTTAATTAAGTATATTTGGGCAGCCTAGAACCTAGGAAAACGAATTGGGCTTTGTTAGAATAGGTTTGCTTTATTTTGGGCTTATTTTACTGTTTTGGGTAGTTTAAGTGGGTAGGCTAAAGTTGGGCTTATCTCTTCTAAAGAGTTGGGCCAAAATAACTATTTGAGGCTTAGAATACCTAAGGGGGCCGAATTTTACATGGGAGAATTGAATTTTAATGGGTTTGGGTCAGATTTAGGTTTAGGCCTACATTGGTGAACTTTGGGTCCTAAATTTTAGGAATGGATTTTCCTTCATAAATACTTATTATTTTGGGATATTATTAAGTAGAGTTTGAGGGAGAAATAATAGCTCGACCATATCTTTAAAGGGCTGGCCGAAATTCACTTGTAGCCAACATTAAGTCTACATCCATTCATTCATTTTCTTAGGATAATAAGCATATTTATCACTTTCTGTTAGGATTAATCTCAAATTGTATTTATCTTTATTTCTTCATGTACTTAGTCCATATTATGGCCAAATACATGTAGATAAAGGTTAGGAATTATCTTTGTTATTTATTTTATTATTTATCTCTTAGAGTTAGTGTTTGATTTTAATTCATCTAGGGAGGGGTGGCTGCCTAGCCTATATAAAGGGCTGAATTCTTCATTTGTAAGACACTTGAATTTTGATTAATGAGAATTTTCTTTGGCTTGGTCGAATTTGTGAGAGTTAATTTATTATTGATTCTTGCTATTGCATGAAGAATTAGACTTAGGCTATTTGCATGATTAATGTATGCTTGAATCTTCTTCTTCTTGTTTTCTAAATCAATCTATCATAAGCGTTTCCAATCAATCTTGTTTGGGGGTTCTTTAGATTGGGGGTTTATTATCTTATTTATGTTCAATATTCATGGTATGTTGGCGTTCTAGTTTGGCATATAGGCTGGGGTTCCGCATCAATTGGTATCAGAGCATAGGCTAAGGGGTAAATTCTTAACTATCCTTTAATTTTTGCTTTTAAACTTTAATTTTCTATTTTAACCGAATAGGATCTTGCATCTAGTTCCTTATTTGGTTCTTGCTCTATTGTGTAAATTACCTATCTTTAAGTATTTGATCATTAGTTTGATTAAAGTTACAAAAAAAAAAGAAAAAGAAAAAAAAATCAATTAGAAACAGCCTTGTTATCAATTCGGATTTACTATCTTGTTAAGATCATATTTGATCAATTGATGAATCTTGTGTTCTTGTTGAATCCGAATTTTCCATAGCATATAATTTGCAATCTTTGAGTGGTTGAACTTGGTTTGGATATAATTTTGATCTACAAAGTGCCCTACACCACTTGGAGTAAGTTTTGATCAATCAAGCAAGAATTGGAGTTAGAACTTTCACAATTGGTTTGATTTCTTCAAGACCAGGTTAGTACTCCTAATTTTGGATTTGGGTTGTGTTTATTGCATGCTTTCTTTGATTTTTTTTTTGTTGAGTCTTACATCAAATTTGTTTAAACTAATCATTAGGTTTAGTTAAACATCGCATTTAAGTGCATCCGTCGTGTCCATTTTCTTCATTCTAAGTTTTCAATTTGTGTGTCTAAGCTATTTTTGGTTCCAATTACACTAGTTTGACATATTGCACGTTGTTGAACATCTATATATATTATAGTGCACGAAATCTTCTTCTTGTGTACTAATTTCTGATTTTTGTTCAAATAGGTCAATTTGCCTCTAGAATTAGTATCTTTGCTGTTCTTGTTAGGTTTTTCATTGTTCCCTTTATCAAATTACTTAATTGTGCATATTTGTTTGAGTTTGTTTCTGAAGTGCAATTGTGAGATATCAATTTGTGAGTTGAGAGACAAACATGTGAGGTTGAGTGAATTCTTTCCTTTATTTGTTTATTTAAAGTTTAAAGATGTCCGGAATCAATAGTAAAGAGGAAACCGAGATTGTGCCTGATAATAAGTTTATGTACAAAGCTTTTATGGATAGTTTGCAAAAGCTAAATCTCAGGATAGACAGTCTGGAAGATAGCCTTAAAGGTTCCAAGGTTAAGTCTACAAGGGAGGAAGAGGTAGACCAATTGTACAACGATGATGAGGAAGAGGAGGCTCATTCTTTTCCAAGAAGAGCAAGGAGGTATGACAACCGAATGGAGAGCCAAGACAACAATTTGAGTGCTATCAAGATGAAGATTCCACCATTCAAAGGTAAAAATGATGTGGATGCCTACCTTGATTGGGAAAGGAAGGTGGAGATGATCTTTTCATGCCACCACTATTCGGATGAGAAAAAGGTAAAACTTGTAGCCATTGAATTTTCTGATTATGCACTAATTTGGTGGGATGAGTTATTGAAAAATAGGAGGAGAAATGGGGAACTCCCTATCACTTCTTGGGAGGAAATGAAAAGAATCATGAGAAAGAAGTATATGCCTAGTTACTATCATAGGGAACTCCACAATCAGTTACAAAGACTTACACAAGGATCTAGTTCTGTGGAGGATTACTACAAAGAAATGGAGATGCTCATGATTAAAGCAAGCATTGTGGAGGATGAATATCAAACGATGTCACGCTTTTTGGGAGGTATGAATAGAGAACTTGCTGATATTGTTGAATTACAGCATTATGTGGATATGGATGATTTGGTGAACATCGCAATTAAAGTGGAGAGACAATGAAGTAGACGTGGGACATCCAAGTCCTATTCAAATTCCAATAACAACAAATGGAATTCAAAGTGGAACAAGGGAGACTCAAAGAAGGAATCCACTACCAAGTACCAGTCCAATTCCAAAGAGAAAATGGTCACTGCACAAAAAGGTACTTCTGAAACAACCCTTAAAACTAATAGACATAGGGACATTCAATGTTTCAAATGCAAGGGTCGTGGTCATTATGCTAATGAATGTGGGAATAAAAAGACCATGATAATAAGGGGGGATGAAATTATTTCTGGTTCTGAATCTGATGAGAATTGTGATGATATGCCACCTTTGGAGGATTGTTCTGATCTAGATGAAAATGTAGAATATCCTGTTCAAGGGGAGTCCTTAGTTGTATTGCGTGCATTGAATGTAAATGTGAAAGAAGAAGGACTAGAACAGAGGGAAAACATCTTTCATACTAGGTGTTTAATAGGAGGAAAAGTCTGTAGTATGATAATTGATGGGGGTAGTTGTGTTAATGTTGCTAGTACAGTCTTAGTTGATAAATTACGACTTAAAACTGAGAAACACCCTAACCCATACAGACTTCAGTGGTTGAATGATAGTGGGGAAGTAAAGGTGACCAAACGTGTAACTGTATTATTTTCCATCGGTAAATATGAAGATAAAGTCATTTGTGATGTTGTACCTATGCATGCTAGTCATATTTTGCTAGGAAGGCCTTGGCAATTCAATAGGCGTGTATTACATGATGGATTTAGAAATAGGTACACTTTTGCATTTAAAGGATGTAAACACACACTTGCCCCATTGGCACCTAAAGAGGTATATGCAGATCAAGTAAAGATACATCAATTTGCAAAAGAGGTAAAGGGAAGTGAGAAAGAAAAGAAAAATGAGAGAAAAGAGGCCAGTAGTGAAAATAATAAAAGTAAAGGCCCAACTGTGAGAGACTGCACTAGTGAGAAAAAGAAAGAGAGAAGTGCAGGAGAGAAGAAGTTAATGTGTGCTGAGGTAAAAGGAGAGCAGAGTGAGCCGAGTGAAAAATTTAGCAAATACTCCTTTTATGCAAAAGAAAGAGAGTTGAGGAATGCATACTTAGGCATGAGAGCTTTAGTACTTTTGAGGTTTAAGGACAATTATTTCTCTGAAACTAACCTTGACCCAAATTTGCCTAGTTCTTTTTCTAAGTTATTGCAGGATTATAAAGATGTCTTCCTCGAGGAGATACCACCTGGGTTGCCACCAATTAGAGGGATTGAACATCAAATCGACTTTGTTCCTGGTGCACAAATTCCAAATCGTCCAGCTTATGGAAGCAATCCAGAGGAAACAAAGGAGTTGCAAAGACAAGTGGAGGAACTTTTAGCAAAAGGACACGTGAGAGAAAGCCTAAGTCCTTGTACTGTACTTGTTCTTTTGGTACCTAAAAAGGATGGAACCATGCGCATGTGTGTTGATTGTCGAGCAGTTAACAAAATCACTGTAAAGTATCGCCATCCCATTCCTAGGTTAGATGATATGCTTGAAGAGTTAAATGGTGCTATAATATTCACTAAAATTGACTTGAAAAGTGGTTATCATCAAATTAGGATGAAATTAGGTGATGAATGGAAAACTGCCTTTAAAACAAAATATGGTTTGTATGAATGGTTGGTTATGCCTTTTGGCTTAACTAATGCGCCTAGCACATTTATGAGACTCATGAACAATGTTTTGCGTGAATTCTTAGGTAAATTTGTTGTTGTGTATTTTGATGATATCTTGATTTACAGCAAAAACCTAAAAGAGCATTTAAGGCATGTTGAACTTGTGTTAGCTGTTTTGAGAGAACAACAATTGTATGCTAATTTGAAGAAATGCACATTTTGTGTTGATAGTGTTGTTTTCTTAGGATTTGTTGTTAGTGCACGAGGTGTTGAGGTAGATAATGAAAAGGTTAAGGCTATCCAAGAATGGCCAACACCTGAGAATGCAAGTGAGGTGAGGAGCTTTCATGGTTTAGCAAGTTTCTATAGGAGATTTGTTAAGGATTTTTCTACTATTGCTGCACCTCTAAATGAAATCATTAAAAAGTCTGTTGGTTTTAAATGGGGTAAAGAGCAGGAAGATGCTTTTAATGTTTTGAAAGATAAATTGTGTACTACTCCTGTTTTGAAATTACCTGCTTTTTCTAAGACTTTTGAGGTTGAATGTGATGCTTCTGGGATTGGTATAGGTGCTGTTTTGATGCAGGAAAATCGCCCAATAGCATACTTTAGTGAGAAGTTGAGTGGACCACAGCTGAATTACTCTACCTATGATAAAGAGTTCTATGCATTGGTGAGAGCTTTTGAGGTTTGGGAACACTACCTTTTGCCTAAAGAATTCGTGATACACACAGATCACCAGTCTCTCAAATATTTGAAGGGACAAGGTAAGTTGAATAGAAGGCATGGTAAGTGGGTAGAGTACCTTGATACTTTTCCATATGTAATTATGTACAAGCAAGGTAAAGAAAATGTTGTTGCCGATGCACTTTCTAGGAGATATGCATTGATTTCTATGCTTAGTTCTAAATTGTTAGGTTTTGAGCATTTGAAAGAAATGTATGATCATGATTCTGATTTTGGTGAAGTGTACAAGGCATGTGTACATTATGCATTTAATAAGTTCTATAGACATGATGGGTTTCTTTTTAGAGGAAAACAACTATGTATACCTGCATGTTCTCTTAGAGAGTTGCTTGTGAAGGAATCGCATAGTGGGGGATTAATGGGACACTTTGGCGTGAAAAAGACTTTAGACATGCTTAATGAACATTTTTATTGGCCTAATATGCGAAAAAGTGTTGAAAAAGTGTGTGCTCAATGTTTTGCATGTAAACAGGCTAAGTCTAAGTCCTTAAATCAAGGTTTGTATACTCCTTTGTCTGTTCCTACTGAACCTTGGATTGACATTTCTATGGACTTCATTGTAGGTTTACCTAGGACAAAAAGGGGAAGGGATAGTGTGTTTGTTGTAGTGGACCGATTTAGTAAAATGGCACATTTTATTGCCTGTCATAAAACTGATGATGCAACAAACATAGCTGATTTATTTTTTAGGGAAGTAGTTCGATTGCATGGTATACCTAGGACTATTGTCTCAGATCGGGATTCTAAGTTCCTAAGTCACTTTTGGCATGTTGTGTGGGGTAAACTTGGTACTAAACTTGTGTTTTCCACTACTTGTCATCCACAAACAGATGGCCAAACCGAAGTTGTTAATAGAACTTTAGGAACTATGTTGCGTGCTACAATTGGTAAGAATATTAAAACTTGGGAAGAATGTTTACCATTTGTTGAGTTCGCTTATAATCGTGCAATTCATACTTCTACAGGTTTTTCACCTTTTGAAATTTTGTATGGTTTTAATCCATTGACTTTTTGGATTTGATGCACCTTTGAATGAACTTTCTAACTTAGATGGTAAGGCTAAGGCTGATTTGGTTAAGACAATACACACGAAAGCACGTGAGCATATTGAGAAGAAGAACAGAATGTATGCAAAGCAGGCTAACAAGGGCCGTACGCAAGTGATATTCCAACCAGGAGATTGGGTTTGGATCCATATGCGTAAAGAGAGGTTTCCTAATCAAATGAAGTCTAAACTTGATGCAAGAGGAGATGGACCATTTCAAGTGCTGAAACGGATCAATGACAATGCATACAAGATTGATTTGCCAGGTGAGTATGGTGTAAGTGCAACTTTTAATATTTCTGACTTATCTCCATTTGACTGTGATTCAGATTCGAGGACGAATCCTTTCGAAGGGGGAGGGGATAATATGAGCACGACCAAGCACAATGGCAACAAGAAAGATGAACTAGCATTTCCTCAAGGACCAATAACAAGAGCAAGGTCAAAGAAGCTTAAAGAAGTCCTACAAGAATTCATGAAACCTTATGTGGAGAAGATGCAAGTTCAAGAAGAGAAAGAAGCTAAATTGGACTATGAAGACAAGTGTAGGCTGAATGGTGCAATGGGCCTTCAAGCTACTTTATTTAGTTTCTATTCTTTATGTAACATTTAATTAAGTATATTTGGGCAGCCTAGAACCTAGGAAAACGAATTGGGCTTTGTTAGAATAGGTTTGCTTTATTTTGGGCTTATTTTACTATTTTGGGTAGTTTAAGTGGGTAGGCTAAAGTTGGGCTTATCTCTTCTAAAGAGTTGGGCCAAAATAACTATTTGAGGCTTAGAATACCTAAGGGGGCCGAATTTTACATGGGAGAATTGAATTTTAATGGGTTTGGGTCAGATTTAGGTTTAGGCCTACATTGGTGAACTTAGGGTCCTAAATTTTAGGAATGGATTTTCCTTCATAAATACTTATTATTTTGGGATATTATTAAGTAGAGTTTGAGGGAGAAATAATAGCTCGACCATATCTTTAAAGGGCTGGCCGAAATTCACTTGTAGCCAACATTAAGTCTACATCCATTCATTCATTTTCTTAGGATAATAAGCATATTTATCACTTTCTGTTAGGATTAATCTCAAATTGTATTTATCTTTATTTCTTCATGTACTTAGTCCATATTATGGCCAAATACATGTAGATAAAGGTTAGAAATTATCTTTGTTATTTATTTTATTATTTATCTCTTAGAGTTAGTGTTTGATTTTAATTCATCTAGGGAGGGGTGGCTGCCTAGCCTATATAAAGGGCTGAATTCTTCATTTGTAAGACACTTGAATTTTGATTAATGAGAATTTTCTTTGGCTTGGCCGAATTTGTGAGAGTTAATTTATTATTGATTCTTGCTATTGCATGAAGAATTAGACTTAGGCTATTTGCATGATTAATGTATGCTTGATTCTTCTTCTTCTTGTTTTCTAAATCAATCTATCATAAGCGTTTCCAATCAATCTTGTTTGGGGGTTCTTTAGATTGGGGGTTTATTATCTTATTTATGTTCAATATTCATGGTATGTTGGCGTTCTAGTTTGGCATATAGGCTGGGGTTCCGCATCAATTAAAATTTTGAAAGGTTTCTCTTCAAGGCTTGGCCAAATTTCTTTAGAGAGAATAGTGAGGATGCTTGCTTTTCTTTTCTATTGCATGAAGAATTTGATTACTCATCAATTGTCTTGCTTGTGGCATTTTCATCTTATTCTTTATCCCAATTATTTGCGTTTCCATTCACTTGTTGTTTGGGGGTTCAATAAGGAGGTTTTTATCTAATTTGTTCTTTTCCATCAAAGTGTATGTTTAAGGGATTTTGGGTTCTTTAATCTTGGGGTTCCGCATCATTTGGTATCAGAGCCAAATTTAAGGTAAATTCCTATTTATCTTAGTGTTAGGTTTGTGTTTTCTTTCTTTTATTTCTTTATATGCATGCTAAATTTGATAGTAACAAAAGTTTTGATTTTTATGCTTTTTGTGTGTTAAATTTAGCCTTTTCTTTCATTACCTTTTGTTTTGATTCTTAGAAAAAAAAACCTTAGAAAATCGAAACTTGAACCTTGAATCTTTGGCATGAAAACTGAATCCTAGTAGAAGTAGATTTATATTAGTTATTGATTAAGAAAAAAATCATGGTACTGTTCATAATACTGTTCATGATAATGTTTACTACTGTTCACGGTATTGTTCATCAAAAAAGAAGAAAGAAGAAAAAAAATGGTAAAAGATAAGAAGAATAGAAGAAGAAAAGAATTAAGGAGCAATTCAGCAAGGGTAGTATATATAGCCAAAGAGAATCGAAATCCTTTAATAGGTGGGAGAAAGTTAATCCAAATTGATTAGTGATTAGGAATCCTTTAAGGGGGTGGAAAAATTAATCCATATTGCTTGGGAATTAGGAATCGTTTAAGGTATAGGAAAAACAATCATTTTTTCTTTGGATTTAGGCTTTCAAAATCCTAATCCATACTTGAATTGGAATTACAATCCTAATCCAACTTAGGCAATGATTTACTTTGCAATCTTTGTTCTACCATATGTACTATCATTTGTTATCCATTTTGTTTTTGGTATCATTTTCCCTCACTTGTGTTACCATTTTTGAAACCGTTTGCTATCATTTGTGTTACCATTTTGGTATCATTTACCGCCATTTGTTCCACCATTTTTGAAATCATTTTTGATCATTTGTGCTACCATTTTGATATCATTTTGCCATCATTTGACACCATTTTGGCATCATTTACTATCATTTTGCCATCATTTTTCTATCATTTTGCCATCACTTTGCCACCATTTTGCACACAACTTAACACACTAATCAAGCTTGTTACACCATTTGGCCTAGTGATAATTTTGGCTTTAAATTGTATTGTTTTACATGCAATACTCTAATTAGTTTAATTAGGTCTCTATGTTGATTTCTTGCTTTGTTGGGTAGAATAATTAAATTCTATATTTGGTTTACTTTGTAGTGGATCAAATTCAGATATTTTATCCATATTGTCATTCTTTCTTGATTCTAGTTGCTTATTTCTTTGTTTTAAGCTTGCTTTTTTTCCTTTTACATTGTTAGAGTATCTTTGCTTGTCTAATACTCTAAGTTGCTTATCATCAAGTGATATACCTTTTTTGGCCGTGTATCACCTCGATTGTGTCTAGTGTCTTATTTTCTAGTTTTTGAGCTATCTTATATTGTCAGTGCTTGTTCTTTTCTTTCTAAAAAGTGCTTAAGATTTTGGTTTGTGGATTGAATTCTGAACTGCAATTTTAAAGTTGCAAGCTTGAGTGGAAAAGGCAAAAGAGTGTGAGGACATTAAGAGGGTAAAAGCCTTAATTGTGTGAAGCACAAGAGGAGTGACATTCTTTGAGTGTAAACACGTAAGGGAGTGCTTGTGAGGTTTTTATCTAACAATTTTGCAGGTAATACACCATGATTGAAGAAACTAATGGGAAGGAAATATCCTGAGATGAAGATGTAAATGTCCTAGATAAAAATATGCTATATCAAGCATTCATTAGTGAGATCTAGAAGTTAAACCTTAGATTGATGGGATGGAAGAGAGGCTTGAAGAAAGTACATCTAATATACCTAAAAGGGTAGCAAGGAGAGGCCGAATTATTGAACAACATGTAGTGCATGATTTTGATGATGAAGAGGAAGAGGAAAATAATGCAAAGATAGATGGAAACTTGGGCAACATCAAACTCAAGATTCCTTCATTCAAAGGCCAAAATAGTGCAGAAGAGTACTTGTTGGAGTGGGAGAAAAAGGGGAGATGATTTTTGAATGCAATAGATAATCGGAGGAAAAGAACGTGAAGATTGCAACTAAAGAGTTCACTGATTATGCAATGTTTTGGTGGAAGCAACTCAACTTGTGTAGAAAGAAGGTGAGGAGGCGTCCTATTAATAATTAGGAGGACATGAAGGAAGCCATGAGAAAAAGGTTTGTTCCTTCACACTATTTTAGAGAATTACATCAGAAATTGCATAGACTTTTGCAGGGAGGAAAATCAGTGGAGAATTATTACTATAAAGATATGGAAATGTGAATGGCGAGAGCAAATATTGACGAAGATGAGGTGATACGAGCATAGGGGGGAAAGTCATGATGATTTCATCAATCAACATCGTAAGCTTAAAATGGGAAAATTGTACAATTCTAAAGTGAAGATGAAGGAAGCCTTTAGGTTTAAAATAGCCTAAATGAAGATTCAAGAAGAACATGTGCAACATGCGAAGCATGTGCAAGTGGAAGACATGTGCATGCATGTGATATTTATGTAATAAGGCTTTTGTATTCATAGTTAATTAGTTTGGGCCTATTTAACATAATTGGGCTTTTATTTAAGTGAGACATGTGACTTCATTAAAATTCATTTGACTTAAGTAGCTTAATTAAGACTTGTTTTCTTAAGTAAGATACTTGGGCCTATCTAAAACAAGCCCAAATTCGTCACTTTACTTTAGTTGGGTTTTTAGTTGTTCCAGCCTATTTTAGGTAAGATTTGGTCTTTTAAACCTATTGGGCTTATGTATATCCATTTCCCTAGGGTTTATCACTAGTTAAGAGTATAAATACTCTCTTTTAGCCATGCAAAAGGGAGGTTGAAGAATATAAACGAGTTGAGAGATTTATCTTCAAGAAAGCTTGTTCTTTCTTCTCTATTGCATTAAGAATCAGATAAACTTATCAATTATTTTGATTGTGGCGTTTTTCTATTCTTATTTTCCCAATTATTTGCGTTTCCATTCACTTGTTGTTTGGGGGTTCAATAGGGAGGGATTTTATCTAGTTTAGCTTTGCCATCAAAGTGTATGTTCAAGGGGTTTTGGGTTCTTTAGCCTTGGGGTTCCGCATCATTTGGTATTAGAGCCAAAAGAAAGGTAAATTTCTATTTATCTTAGTGTTAGGTTTGTGTTTTTTTTCCTTGTTTATGCCGAATTAGGTAGTGATAAGTTTTGATTTGTGCGCTTTTTGTGTGTTAAATTTAGCCTTTTTTTTCCTTACCTTGTGTTTTGATTCATTAAAAAGCCTTAGAAACCGAACTTGAACTTTGAATCTTTGGCATGAAAAATCAAATTCTAGTAGTAGTAGCCTTTTAGATTTGTGTATTGAATTAAAAAAAAAATCGTGGTACTGTTCAAGGCATTGTTCATTGCACTGTTTATGGCATTGTTCATCGCACTATTCTGGTACTGTTCATAAAAAAAAGAAAGAAGAGAGAAAAACATGAAAGAGAAGAAAAATAGAAGCCATGAGAAAAAGGTTTGTTCCTTCACACTATTTTAGAGAATTACATCAAAAATTGCATAGGCTTTTGCAGGGAGAAAAATCAGTGGAGTACTATAAGGAAATGGAAATGTGCATGGTGAGAGTAAACATTGAGGAGGATGAGGAGGTCACCATGGCTCGATTCCTAAGTGGGCTAAACAATGATATTGCTGATGCCCTTGAATTATACAAATAAGACTCCATGGAAGAAATGTTGCACATGGCAATGAAGATTGAAAAGCAAAAGAAGAGTAGAGGCTTCCATAAGACCAACAACAACTCAAATCACTCTTTGGCATCTAAATGGTCCAAAAAGGAGGAGAAGAAAAACTTTAGGGTATCTAAACCCTATAGGGTAGATTCGACACCCAAAGAAGAAAAGGTACCCCAACTTCCAAACAAGGTTGTTAAAGGTAACTCTAGTACTCCTACTCCTAGTAGAGAAATTAAATGTTTTAAATGTTTGAGTAAGGGGCATGTAGCACGTGAATGTCCTAATAGGAGGGTAATAATAGGGATGATAGGGAAATTACTTCTGAATCAGAAAATAGTAATAATGAAATGCCTCCTTTAGAATATTGTAGTGATTGTGATAGTGAAGGGGAGTTGTTAGTCACTGAAATCGGGACATCTTTAGTTGCTAAGAGAGCTTTAAACTTAAATTTTAAAGAAGATAGCCTAGAACAAAGAGAGAACATATTTCACACTAAGTGTTTAGTTAATGGGAGAGTGTATACAATCATTATTGATGGGGGGAGTTGCATGAATGTAGCATCCTAGACCTTATAGGTTGCAATGGTTAAATGATAGTGGAGAGGTTAAGGTGACACACTAGGTTAGCATGCCATTTTTGATGCGGAACCCCAGCCTATATGCCATACTAGAACGCCAACATACCATGAATATTGAACATAAATAAGATAATAAACCCCCAATCTAAAGAACCCCCAAACAAGATTGATTTGAAACGCTTATGATAGATTGATTTAGAAAACAAGAAGAAGAAGAATCAAGCATACATTAATCATGCAAATAGCCTAAGTCTAATTCTTCATGCAATAGCAAGAATCAATAATAAATTAACTCTCACAAATTCAGCCAAGCCAAAGAAAATTCTCATTAATCAAAATTCAAGTGTCTTACAAATGAAGAATTCAGCCCTTTATATAGGCTAGGCAGCCACCCCTTCCTAGATGAATTAAAATCAAACACTAACTCTAAAGAGATAAATAATAAAATAAATAACAAAGATAATTCCTAACCTTTATCTACATGTATTTGGCCATAATATGGACTAAGTACATGAAGAAATAAAGATAAATACAATTTGAGATTAATCCTAACAGAAAGTGATAAATATGCTTATTATCCTAAGAAAATGAATGAATGAATGTAGACTTAATGTTGGCTAAAAGTGAATTTCAGCCAGCCCTTTAAAGATATAGTCAAGCTATTATTTCTCCCTCAAACTCTACTTAATAATATCCCAAAATAATAAGTATTTATCAAGGAAAATCCATTCCTAAAATTTAGGACCCTAAGTTCACCAATGTAGGCCTAAACCTAAATCTGACCCAAACCCATTAAAATTCAATTCTCCCATGTAAAATTCGGCCCCCTTAGGTATTCTAAGCCTCAAATAGTTATTTAGGCCCAACTCTTTAGAAGAGATAAGCCCAACTTTAGCCTACCCACTTAAACTACCCAAAACAGTAAAATAAGCCCAAAATAAAGCAAACCTATTCTAATAAAGCCCAATTCATTTTCCTAGGTTTTAGGCTGCCCAAATATACTTAATTAAATGTTACATAAAGAATAGAAACTAAATAAAGTAGCTTGAAGGCCCATTGCACCATTCGGCCTACACTTGTCTTCATAGTCCAATTTAGCTTCTTTCTCTTCTTGAACTTGCATCTTCTCCACATAAGGTTTCATGAATGCTTGTAGGACTTCTTTAAGCTTCTTTAACCTAATGCTTGTAGGACTTCTTTAAGCTTCTTTAACCTTGCTCTTATTATTGGTCCTTGAGAAAGTGCTAGTTCATCTCTCTTGTTGTCGTCGTGCTTGGTCGTGCTCATATCAATTTTCTATTGGATGGTACAAGGATGAAGTTTTATGTGATGTTGTACCTATGCAGCAGGCCATTTGCTTTTGGGAAGGCCTTGGCAGTTTGATAGACAAGCTATTCATAATGGGTACACTGTATATTCTTTTTCTTATGAAAGAAAAAAGGTTATTTTAGTCCCATTGTCTCCTCAAGAGATTTATGAAGATCAAAAAGAAAACGTTTGAGAAAGAGAAAGAGGCTTAGGCCAAAAGAGAAAAGGGGAGAGAGGTTTCGGCCCAAAGGGTGAGAGAGAGAGAGAGAGAGAGAGAGAGAGAGAGAGAGAGAGAGAGAGAGAGAGAGAGAGAAAGAAAGAAAGGAAAAGGGGAAAAGAGGCCAAAAAAGAAGCAAAACAAATAAATGGCCCATTGGTGAGTGAAAAAAAGCAAGAGGGGCAGCAAAAAATAGAATTTTTATGTAAGAAAAAAAGAGGTCAAGAGTGCATTAGCTTTAGGGCAACCTTTGGTCCTTGTAATCTATAAGGAAGTTTTATTTTCTGATACTGAGCCTAATCTTGATTCTTTTCCTCCTAGTTTTGTTGCTATGTTGCAGGAGTATTCTGATATTTTTCCTGATGAGATGCCAAATGGATTACCACCTTTGACGGGGATAGAACATCAGATTGATTTTATGCCAAGATCTACCATTCGTAGACCAGCCTATAGAAGCAATCCTATGGAAACTAAGGATATGCAAAGGCAAGTGGAATAACTCATGGAGAAGGGATTGGTGAGAGAAAGCACAAGTCCATATGCAGTGCCTGTTCTTTTGGTGCCTAAAAGGATGGAACACAGAGGATGTGAGTTGATTGTCGTGCAGTCAACAAAATCACTGTAAAGTATAGATATCCCATTCCTAGGCTAGATGATATTTTGGATGAATTATATGGTGCTGTGTATTTTACTAAAATTGATTTAATGAGTGGATATCATCAAATTAGAATGAAACCTGATGATGAGTGGAAAACAACTTTCAAAACTAAATATGGTTTGTATGAGTGGTTGGTTATGCCATTTGTGCTATCTAATGCCCCTGGCACTTTTATGAGGCTTATGAACCATGTATTGCGTGCATATTTAGGAAAGTTTGTTGTTGTGTGCTCTTTGATGATATACTCATTTACAGCAAGTCTTATGAAGAGCATATTAAACATGTTAGGTTAGTTTTACAAGCTTTGAGATCTGAAAAGTTGTATGCTAAGCTTAAGAAATGCACATTTTGCATAGATAGACATGTGTTTCTTGGTTTTGTAGTGAGTGCATATGGAATTGAAGTGGATGAAGAGAAAGTGAAGGCAATTAAGGAATGGCCTACGCCTAAGACTACTTCAGATGTGAGAAGCTTCCATGGTTTGGCAAGATTTTATAGGCATTTTGTCCAGGATTTTTCTTTCATTGCTGCACCACTTACAGAAATTATCAAGAAGGAAATTGGATTCAAATGGGGAGAAGCACAACAAAAGGCATTTGAGACTTTGAAAGGGAAGTTGTGTTCTTGATGCGGAACCCCAAGGTTAAAGAAATTGAAACCCCTTAAACATACACTTTGATATCACAACGCTGATGCGAAACCCGAAGGTTAAAGAACCCGAAACCCCTTAAACATACGCTTTGATTTCAAAAGACAAAGAAGACAAACACCCTCCCTATTGAACCCCCAAACAACACGTGAATGGAAACTCAAATAATTGGGATAAGAAGAATAAGAAAACGCCACAATCAAAATGATTGATAAGTAATCCTAATTCTTGATGCAATAGAAAAGAAAGCAAGCAATCTCACAATCTCTCTAAAGAATTTCGGCTAAGCCAAGAGAAAACTCTCAAAAGTTTATAATTTGATTCAATGATTCTGTTTACAACCTAGGTTAGCCTATTTATAAGGTGGCTAACCCTAAATCACTCTTTAAAACCCTAATTTAAATGCTCATATGGCCTTACACGAATTTTCTTGGGCTTTTACAAGCCAAATAAGCCCAAATAAGTCTTAAACACGCTTAAAACAAAAACTAATTAATAAATCTTATAGGCCTAAAATGAAAGCCCAAAAGAAAGACTAAAATAAATAACCAAACTAACTAAAACTAAACCCAAAAGAAGCCCACACGCCTAAGCCCACGTTTACAACTTAAATGAGTCATGTGACTTTTAAATGAGGCACATGACTTGTACAATTAAAGCCCAAAGTTGTATAAGCCCAAAATTGATGGTAAAGCACTAAATCTGCCTCCTATAAATTGGCGCACGCCCCAATGACATTTGCATCTTATATTTATGTGTTTGAACTCTATTTTCACCCATTTTAAAGTCATAAGGTTGCCCCTCTTCAATGGCATAAGATAGCCCTCTTGGAGCCGTATCATTCCCTCCCTCTTTAGAAAAGATTCGTCATAGAATCTTCGTCTTGCAATAGTTGGGAATTGGCACTTGAGGAATACATTCATCTTCATAAATGATCTTCGGCATTGGTGGAAATAATATGAATGCTTCTTCATTGAGGAACTCATCATGATCCTGCAAGTTATAAACAAAAGATCTATACAAAACATGCTTAGTATTTAATACAGTGATATGATTTTGAACTTCGTCACTTACCATGTGCACCTCATCCTCCTTATGCGGTAGAGGAGAAATTGTAACATGCAGATCTTCCATCTCCACTAAACCAGCTTCTTCATTCTCACTTAAACAATCAACGACATCTTCACTTTCAAATATTTTTGCATTATGCACAACATCATTATCCTCTTCCACCTCTAAAACAACCTCATTTACCAAGTTCTCCACATCTTCAACTTCACCCAAAACCTCTTTTTCCTCATCAAGCTCATCAACAACCTCCTCTTCATGGTCTTGAGTAATTTCACTATCAAAGCCTATATCTATATCATCCTTTTCAGGTTCACAAATTATTTCTTCTAGGATAACTTTCTCCTTCTTTCTCTTTGCTTTGCTCTCCTCCATCCTAATGAGTGGTTCGAAATATTGTCTAACCAACCATTCTAAATTATTAAGGTCTTGCCTTAACAACTTTACATCTTCCTTAAACACATTCTTTTCATCTTGATGTAAATGTCGCTTGGACTTGTAATAAGACATCCTCACATTCACTCGTGTTTCACTCAAAATTTGGCTTTTACCCTCTTAATGTCCTTTCACTCTCTTGCCTTTTTCCTCTCAAGCTTGCAACTTTAAAATTGCACTTCAGAATTTAAATCACAAATCGAAATTTGAGCACGTTTTAGAAAGCAAGGAAATAATACTAACAACAAAAGATAGCTCAAAACTAGAAAAGAAGACTCTAGACACAATGGAGGTGATACACGAACAAGAGTGGTGTACCACTTGATGATAAATAAATTAGAGTATTGGACAAGCAAAGATACTCTAACAATGTAAATGGAACAAAGACTAGTTTAAAACAAAGAAATAAGCAACAAGAATTAAAAAAAATGACAATATGGACAAAATAAATGAATTTGATTACTACAAAGTAAACCAAATATAGAACCTAATATGCTACCCAACAAAGAAAAGAAATCAACAAAATACCAATTAAAACTAAATAAAGTATAAAACATGCAAAACAAATCAATTTAAGAGCCAATTTACTCACTATGCCGAACGATGTAACAAGCCTGATTAGTGTGTCAAGTTGTGTGCAAAATGGTGGCAAAGTGATGGCAAAATGATGGCAAAAGTTTCCAAAAATGATAACACAAATGGTGGAAAAAGTTTCCAAAAATGGTTGCACAAATGATGAAAAAGTTACCAAAAATGGTTGCACAAATGGTGGAAAGTTTCCAAAAATGGTTACACAAATGATGGAAAAGTTGCCAAAAATGGTCACACAAATGGATCGCATATGATAAAAATGATTGACACAAATGGATAATAAATGGATAGCACAAATATTTGCCAAGTAGAAATCCTTCTCTAACTGGAATTAGGATTGTAATTCCAAATCAAGTATGGATTGGACTTTTGAAAACCTAAACCCAAAGCAATAAGGATTGTATTTCCTACCCTTTAAAGGATTCCCAAAGGTGTTTGGAAAAGGTGTATATGCTGCCCCTCCCAATCCTAAAGCAAAAAGGATTAGTTTTTCCCACTTATGAAAGGATTAGGATTTCTTTAGGCTATATAAACTACCCTTGCTCAATTTGCTCCTTAATTTTTTTCTTCTTTTTCTATTTTTCTTCTCTTTCACGTTTTTCTCCCTTCTTTCTTTTTTTTTTTTGATGAACAGAACCGTGAACAGTGCGATGAACAGAACCGTAAACAGTGCGATGAACAGTGTCGTGAACAGTGCCACGATTTTTCTTTTAATTCAACACACTAATCTAAAGGCTACTACTACTAGAATTTGGTTTTTTTTTATGCCAAAGATTCAAAATTCAAGTTCGGTTTCTAAGGCTTTTTAATGAATCAAAACACAAGGTCAGAAAAGAGAAACGGCTAAATTTAACACACAAAAAAGCACAAATCAAAACATATCACTACCTAATTCGGCATAAACATAAAGAAATCAAAGAAAAGAATACACAAACCTAACACTAAGATAAACAGGAATTTACCTTACTTTTGGCTCTAATACCAAATGATGCGGAACCCGAAGGTTAAAGAACCCGAAACCCCTTAAACATACGCTTTGATTTCAAAAGACAAAGAAGACAAACACCCTCCCTATTGAACCCCCAAACAACACGTGAATGGAAACTCAAATAATTGGGATAAGAAGAATAAGAAAACGCCACAATCAAAATGATTGATAAGTAATCCTAATTCTTGATGCAATAGAAAAGAAAGCAAGCAATCTCACAATCTCTCTAAAGAATTTCGGCTAAGCCAAGAGAAAACTCTCAAAAGTTTATAATTTGATTCAATGATTCTGTTTACAACCTAGGTTAGCCTATTTATAAGGTGGCTAACCCTAAATCACTCTTTAAAACCCTAATTTAAATGCTCATATGGCCTTACACGAATTTTCTTGGGCTTTTACAAGCCAAATAAGCCCAAATAAGTCTTAAACACGCTTAAAACAAAAACTAATTAATAAATCTTATAGGCCTAAAATGAAAGCCCAAAAGAAAGACTAAAATAAATAACCAAACTAACTAAAACTAAACCCAAAATAAGCCCACACGCCTAAGCCCACGTTTACAACTTAAATGAGTCATGTGACTTTTAAATGAGGCACATGACTTGTACAATTAAAGCCCAAAGTTGTATAAGCCCAAAATTGATGGTAAAGCACTAAATCTGCCTCCTATAAATTGGCGCACGCCCCAATGACATTTGCATCTTATATTTATGTGTTTGAACTCTATTTTCACCCATTTTAAAGTCATAAGGTTGCCCCTCTTCAATGGCATAAGATAGCCCTCTTGGAGCCGTATCATTCCCTCCCTCTTTAGAAAAGATTCGTCATAGAATCTTCGTCTTGCAATAGTTGGGAATTGGCACTTGAGGAATACATTCATCTTCATAAATGATCTTCGGCATTGGTGGAAATAATATGAATGCTTCTTCATTGAGGAACTCATCATGATCCTGCAAGTTATAAACAAAAGATCTATACAAAACATGCTTAGTATTTAATACAGTGATATGATTTTGAACTTCGTCACTTACCATGTGCACCTCATCCTCCTTATGCGGTAGAGGAGAAATTGTAACATGCAGATCTTCCATCTCCACTAAACCAGCTTCTTCATTCTCACTTAAACAATCAACGACATCTTCACTTTCAAATATTTTTGCATTATGCACAACATCATTATCCTCTTCCACCTCTAAAACAACCTCATTTACCAAGTTCTCCACATCTTCAACTTCACCCAAAACCTCTTTTTCCTCATCAAGCTCATCAACAACCTCCTCTTCATGGTCTTGAGTAATTTCACTATCAAAGCCTATATCTATATCATCCTTTTCAGGTTCACAAATTATTTCTTCTAGGATAACTTTCTCCTTCTTTCTCTTTGCTTTGCTCTCCTCCATCCTAATGAGTGGTTCGAAATATTGTCTAACCAACCATTCTAAATTATTAAGGTCTTGCCTTAACAACTTTACATCTTCCTTAAACACATTCTTTTCATCTTGATGTAAATGTCGCTTGGACTTGTAATAAGACATCCTCACATTCACTCGTGTTTCACTCAAAATTTGGCTTTTACCCTCTTAATGTCCTTTCACTCTCTTGCCTTTTTCCTCTCAAGCTTGCAACTTTAAAATTGCACTTCAGAATTTAAATCACAAATCGAAATTTGAGCACGTTTTAGAAAGCAAGGAAATAATACTAACAACAAAAGATAGCTCAAAACTAGAAAAGAAGACTCTAGACACAATGGAGGTGATACACGAACAAGAGTGGTGTACCACTTGATGATAAATAAATTAGAGTATTGGACAAGCAAAGATACTCTAACAATGTAAATGGAACAAAGACTAGTTTAAAACAAAGAAATAAGCAACAAGAATTAAAAAAAAATGACAATATGGACAAAATAAATGAATTTGATTACTACAAAGTAAACCAAATATAGAACCTAATATGCTACCCAACAAAGAAAAGAAATCAACAAAATACCAATTAAAACTAAATAAAGTATAAAACATGCAAAACAAATCAATTTAAGAGCCAATTTACTCACTATGCCGAACGATGTAACAAGCCTGATTAGTGTGTCAAGTTGTGTGCAAAATGGTGGCAAAGTGATGGCAAAATGATGGCAAAAGTTTCCAAAAATGATAACACAAATGGTGGAAAAAGTTTCCAAAAATGGTTGCACAAATGATGAAAAAGTTACCAAAAATGGTTGCACAAATGGTGGAAAGTTTCCAAAAATGGTTACACAAATGATGGAAAAGTTGCCAAAAATGGTCACACAAATGGATCGTATATGATAAAAATGATTGGCACAAATGGATAATAAATGGATAGCACAAATATTTGCCAAGTAGAAATCCTTCTCTAACTGTAATTAGGATTGTAATTCCAAATCAAGTATGGATTTGACTTTTGAAAACCTAAACCCAAAGCAATAAGGATTGTATTTCCTACCCTTTAAAGGATTCCCAAAGGTGTTTGGAAAAGGTGTATATGCTGCCCCTACCAATCCTAAAGCAAAAAGGATTAGTTTTTCCCACTTATGAAAGGATTAGGATTTCTTTAGGCTATATAAACTACCCTTGCTCAATTTGCTCCTTAATTTTCCTCTTCTTCTTCTATTTTTCTTCTCTTTCACGTTTTTCTCCCTTCTTTCTTTTTTTTTTTGATGAACAGAACCGTGAACAGTGCGATGAACAGAACCGTAAACAGTGCGATGAACAGTGTCGTGAACAGTGCCACGATTTTTCTTTTAATTCAACACACTAATCTAAAGGCTACTACTACTAGAATTTGGTTTTTTTTATGCCAAAGATTCAAAATTCAAGTTCGGTTTCTAAGGCTTTTTAATGAATCAAAACACAAGGTCAGAAAGAGAAACGGCTAAATTTAACACACAAAAAAGCACAAATAAAAACATATCACTACCTAATTCGGCATAAACATAAAGAAATCAAAGAAAAGAATACACAAACCTAACACTAAGATAAACAGGAATTTACCTTACTTTTGGCTCTAATACCAAATGATGCGGAACCCGAAGGTTAAAGAACCCGAAACCCCTTAAACATACGCTTTGATTTCAAAAGACAAAGAAGACAAACACCCTCCCTATTGAACCCCCAAACAACACGTGAATGGAAACTCAAATAATTGGGATAAGAAGAATAAGAAAACGCCACAATCAAAATGATTGATAAGTAATCCTAATTCTTGATGCAATAGAAAAGAAAGCAAGCAATCTCACAATCTCTCTAAAGAATTTCGGCTAAGCCAAGAGAAAACTCTCAAAAGTTTATAATTTGATTCAATGATTCTGTTTACAACCTAGGTTAGCCTATTTATAAGGTGGCTAACCCTAAATCACTCTTTAAAACCCTAATTTAAATGCTCATATGGCCTTACACGAATTTTCTTGGGCTTTTACAAGCCAAATAAGCCCAAATAAGTCTTAAACACGCTTAAAACAAAAACTAATTAATAAATCTTATAGGCCTAAAATGAAAGCCCAAAAGAAAGACTAAAATAAATAACCAAACTAACTAAAACTAAACCCAAAATAAGCCCACACGCCTAAGCCCACGTTTACAACTTAAATGAGTCATGTGACTTTTAAATGAGGCACATGACTTGTACAATTAAAGCCCAAAGTTGTATAAGCCCAAAATTGATGGTAAAGCACTAAATCTGCCTCCTATAAATTGGCGCACGCCCCAATGACATTTGCATCTTATATTTATGTGTTTGAACTCTATTTTCACCCATTTTAAAGTCATAAGGTTGCCCCTCTTCAATGGCATAAGATAGCCCTCTTGGAGCCGTATCATTCCCTCCCTCTTAGAAAAGATTCGTCATAGAATCTTCGTCTTGCAATAGTTGGGAATTGGCACTTGAGGAATACATTCATCTTCATAAATGATCTTCGGCATTGGTGGAAATAATATGAATGCTTCTTCATTGAGGAACTCATCATGATCCTGCAAGTTATAAACAAAAGATCTATACAAAACATTGTTAGTATTTAATACAGTGATATGATTTTGAACTTCGTCACTTACCATGTGCACCTCATCCTCCTTATGCGGTAGAGGAGAAATTGTAACATGCAGATCTTCCATCTCCACTAAACCAGCTTCTTCATTCTCACTTAAACAATCAACGACATCTTCACTTTCAAATATTTTTGCATTATGCACAACATCATTATCCTCTTCTACCTTTAAAACAACCTCATTTACAAAGTTCTCCACATCTTCAACTTCACCCAAAACCTCTTTTTCCTCATCAAGCTCATCAACAACCTCCTCTTCATGGTCTTGAGTAATTTCACTATCAAAGCCTATATCTATATCATCCTTTTCAGGTTCACAAATTATTTCTTCTAGGATAACTTTCTCCTTCTTTCTCTTTGCTTTGCTCTCCTCCATCCTAATGAGTGGCTCGAAATATTGTCTAACCAACCATTCTAAATTATTAAGGTCTTGCCTTAACAACTTTACATCTTCCTTAAACACATTCTTTTCATCTTGATGTAAATGTCGCTTGGACTTGTAATAAGACATCCTCACATTCACTCGTGTTTCACTCAAAATTTGGCTTTTACCCTCTTAATGTCCTTTCACTCTCTTGCCTTTTTCCTCTCAAGCTTGCAACTTTAAAATTGCACTTCAGAATTTAAATCACAAATCGAAATTTGAGCACGTTTTAGAAAGCAAGGAAATAATACTAACAACAAAGATAGCTCAAAACTAGAAAAGAAGACTCTAGACACAATGGAGGTGATACACGAACAAGAGTGGTGTACCACTTGATGATAAATAAATTAGAGTATTGGACAAGCAAAGATACTCTAACAATGTAAATGGAACAAAGACTAGTTTAAAACAAAGAAATAAGCAACAAGAATTAAAAAAAAATGACAATATGGACAAAATAAATGAATTTGATTACTACAAAGTAAACCAAATATAGAACCTAATATGCTACCCAACAAAGAAAAGAAATCAACAAAATACCAATTAAAACGAAATAAAGTATAAAACATGCAAAACAAATCAATTTAAGAGCCAATTTACTCACTATGCCGAACGATGTAACAAGCCTGATTAGTGTGTCAAGTTGTGTGCAAAATGGTGGCAAAGTGATGGCAAAAGTTTCCAAAAATGATAACACAAATGGTGGAAAAAGTTTCCAAAAATGGTTGCACAAATGATGAAAAAGTTACCAAAAATGGTTGCACAAATGGTGGAAAGTTTCCAAAAATGGTTACACAAATGATGGAAAAGTTGCCAAAAATGTTCACACAAATGGATCGCATATGATAAAAATGATTGGCACAAATGGATAATAAATGGATAGCACAAATATTTGCCAAGTAGAAATCCTTCTCTAACTGGAATTAGGATTGTAATTCCAAATCAAGTATGGATTGGACTTTTGAAAACCTAAACCCAAAGCAATAAGGATTGTATTTCCTACCCTTTAAAGGATTCCCAAAGGTGTTTGGAAAAGGTGTATATGCTGCCCCTCCCAATCCTAAAGCAAAAAGGATTAGTTTTTCCCACTTATGAAAGGATTAGGATTTCTTTAGGCTATATAAACTACCCTTGCTCAATTTGCTCCTTAATTTTTTTTTTCTTCTTCTATTTTTCTTCTCTTTCACGTTTTTCTCCCTTCTTTCTTTTTTTTTTTTGATGAACAGAACCGTGAACAGTGCGATGAACAGAACCGTAAACAGTGCGATGAACAGTGTCGTGAACAGTGCCACGATTTTTCTTTTAATTCAACACACTAATCTAAAGGCTACTACTACTAGAATTTGGTTTTTTTTTTATGCCAAAGATTCAAAATTCAAGTTCGGTTTCTAAGGCTTTTTAATGAATCAAAACACAAGGTCAGAAAGAGAAATGGCTAAATTTAACACACAAAAAAGCACAAATCAAAACATATCACTACCTAATTCGGCATAAACATAAAGAAATCAAAGAAAAGAATAAACAAACCTAACACTAAGATAAACAGGAATTTACCTTACTTTTGGCTCTAATACCAAATGATGCGGAACCCGAAGGTTAAAGAACCCGAAACCCCTTAAACATACGCTTTGATTTCAAAAGACAAAGACGACAAACACCCTCCCTATTGAACCCCCAAACAACACGTGAATGGAAACTCAAATAATTGGGATAAGAAGAATAAGAAAACGCCACAATCAAAATGATTGATAAGTAATCCTAATTCTTGATGCAATAGAAAAGAAAGCAAGCAATCTCACAATCTCTCTAAAGAATTTCGGCTAAGCCAAGAGAAAACTCTCAAAAGTTTATAATTTGATTCAATGATTATGTTTACAACCTAGGTTAGCCTATTTATAAGGTGGCTAACCCTAAATCACTCTTTAAAACCCTAATTTAAATGCTCATATGGCATTACTCGAATTTTCTTGGGCTTTTACAAGCCAAATAAGCCCAAATAAGTCTTAAACACGCTTAAAACAAAAACTAATTAATAAATCTTATAGGCCTAAAATGAAAGCCCAAAAGAAAGACTAAAATAAATAACCAAACTAACTAAAACTAAACCCAAAATAAGCCCACACGCCTAAGCCCACGTTTACAACTTAAATGAGTCATGTGACTTTTAAATGAGGCACATGACTTGTACAATTAAAGCCCAAAGTTGTATAAGCCCAAAATTGATGGTAAAGCACTAAATCTGCCTCCTATAAATTGGCGCATGCCCCAATGACATTTGCATCTTATATTTATGTGTTTGAACTCTATTTTCACCCATTTTAAAGTCATAAGGTTGCCCCTCTTCAATGGCATAAGATAGCCCTCTTGGAGCCGTATCATTCCCTCCCTCTTTAGAAAAGATTCGTCATAGAATCTTCGTCTTGCAATAGTTGGGAATTGGCACTTGAGGAATACATTCATCTTCATAAATGATCTTCGGCATTGGTGGAAATAATATGAATGCTTCTTCATTGAGGAACTCATCATGATCCTGCAAGTTATAAACAAAAGATCTATACAAAACATGGTTAGTATTTAATACAGTGATATGATTTTGAACTTCGTCACTTACCATGTGCACCTCATCCTCCTTATGCGGTAGAGGAGAAATTGTAACATGCAGATCTTCCATCTCCACTAAACCAGCTTCTTCATTCTCACTTAAACAATCAACGACATCTTCACTTTCAAATATTTTTGCATTATGCACAACATCATTATCCTCTTCTACCTTTAAAACAACCTCATTTACAAAGTTCTCCACATCTTCAACTTCACCCAAAACCTCTTTTTCCTCATCAAGCTCATCAACAACCTCCTCTTCATGGTCTTGAGTAATTTCACTATCAAAGCCTATATCTATATCATCCTTTTCAGGTTCACAAATTATTTCTTCTAGGATAACTTTCTCCTTCTTTCTCTTTGCTTTGCTCTCCTCCATCCTAATGAGTGGTTCGAAATATTGTCTAACCAACCATTCTAAATTATTAAGGTCTTGCCTTAACAACTTTACATCTTCCTTAAACACATTCTTTTCATCTTGATGTAAATGTCGCTTGGACTTGTAATAAGACATCCTCACATTCACTCGTGTTTCACTCAAAATTTGGCTTTTACCCTCTTAATGTCCTTTCACTCTCTTGCCTTTTTCCTCTCAAGCTTGCAACTTTAAAATTGCACTTCAGAATTTAAATCACAAATCGAAATTTGAGCACGTTTTAGAAAGCAAGGAAATAATACTAACAACAAAAGATAGCTCAAAACTAGAAAAGAAGACTCTAGACACAATGGAGGTGATACACGAACAAGAGTGGTGTACCACTTGATGATAAATAAATTAGAGTATTGGACAAGGAAAGATACTCTAACAATGTAAATGGAACAAAGACTAGTTTAAAACAAAGAAATAAGCAACAAGAATTAAAAAAAAATGACAATATGGACAAAATAAATGAATTTGATTACTACAAAGTAAACCAAATATAGAACCTAATATGCTACCCAACAAAGAAAAGAAATCAACAAAATACCAATTAAAACTAAATAAAGTATAAAACATGCAAAACAAATCAATTTAAGAGCCAATTTACTCACTATGCCGATCGATGTAACAAGCTTGATTAGTGTGTCAAGTTGTGTGCAAAATGGTGGCAAAGTGATGGCAAAGTAATGGCAAAATGATGGCAAAAGTTTCCAAAAATGATAACACAAATGGTGGAAAAAGTTTCCAAAAATGGTTGCACAAATGATGAAAAAGTTACCAAAAATGGTTGCACAAATGGTGGAAAGTTTCCAAAAATGGTTACACAAATGATGAAAAAGTTGCCAAAAATGGTCACACAAATGGATCGCATATGATAAAAATGATTGGCACAAATGGATAATAAATGGATAGCACAAATATTTGCCAAGTAGAAATCCTTCTCTAACTGGAATTAGGATTGTAATTCCAAATCAAGTATGGATTGGACTTTTGAAAACCTAAACCCAAAGCAATAAGGATTGTATTTCCTACCCTTTAAAGGATTCCCAAAGGTGTTTGGAAAAGGTGTATATGCTGCCCCTCCCAATCCTAAAGCAAAAAGGATTAGTTTTTCCCACTTACGAAAGGATTAGGATTTCTTTAGGCTATATAAACTACCCTTGCTCAATTTGCTCCTTAATTTTTTTTTCTTCTTCTATTTTTCTTTTCTTTCACATTTTTCTCCCTTCTTTCTTTTTTTTTTGATGAACAGAACCGTGAACAGTGCGATGAACAGAACCGTAAACAGTGCGATGAACAGTGTCGTGAACAGTGCCACGATTTTTCTTTTTTTCTTTTTTTTTTTAATTCAACACACTAATCTAAAGGCTACTACTACTACTAGAATTTGGTTTTTTTTTATGCCAAAGATTCAAAATTCAAGTTCGGTTTCTAAGGCTTTTTAATGAATCAAAACATAAGGTAAGAAAGAGAAACGGCTAAATTTAACACACAAAAAAGCACAAATCAAAACATATCACTACCTAATTCGGCATAAACATAAAGAAATCAAAGAAAAGAAAACACAAACCTAACACTAAGATAAACAGGAATTTACCTTACTTTTGGCTTTAATAGCAAATGATGCGAAACCCGAAGGTTAAAGGACCCGAAACCCCTTAAACATACGCTTTGATTTCAAAAGACAAAGAAGACAAACACCCTCCCTATTGAACCCCCAAACAACACGTGAATGGAAACTCAAATAATTGGGATAAGAAGAATAAGAAAATGCCACAATCAAAATGATTGATAAGTAATCCTAATTCTTGATGCAATAGAAAAGAAAGCAAGCAATCTCACAATCTCTCTAAAGAATTTCGGCTAAGCCAAGAGAAAACTCTCAAATGTTTATAATTTGATTCAATGATTCTGTTTACAACCTAGGTTAGCCTATTTATAAGGTGGCTAACCCTAAATCACTCTTTAAAACCCTAATTTAAATGCTCATATGGCATTACTCGAATTTTCTTGGGCTTTTACAAGCCAAATAAGCCCAAATAAGTCTTAAACACGCTTAAAACAAAAACTAATTAATAAATCTTATAGGCCTAAAATGAAAGCCCAAAAGAAAGACTAAAATAAATAACCAAACTAACTAAAACTAAACCCAAAATAAGCCCACACGCCTAAGCCCACGTTTACAACTTAAATGAGTCATGTGACTTTTAAATGAGGCACATGACTTGTACAATTAAAGCCCAAAGTTGTATAAGCCCAAAATTGATGGTAAAGCACTAAATCTGCCTCCTATAAATTGGCGCACGCCCCAATGAAATTTGCATCTTATATTTATGTGTTTGAACTCTATTTTCACCCATTTTAAAGTCATAAGGTTGCCCCTCTTCAATGGCATAAGATAGCCCTCTTGGAAAAGACAAAGAAGACAAACACCCTCCCTATTGAACCCCCAAACAACACGTGAATGGAAACTCAATTAATTGGGATAAGAAGAATAAGAAAATGCCACAATCAAAACGATTGATAAGTAATCCTAATTCTTGATGCAATAGAAAAGAAAGCAAGCAATCTCACAATCTCTCTAAAGAATTTCGGCTAAGCCAAGAGAAAACTCTCAAAAGTTTATAATTTGATTCAATGATTCTGTTTACAACCTAGGTTAGCCTATTTATAAGGTGGCTAACCCTAAATCACTCTTTAAAACCCTAATTTAAATGCTCATATGGCCTTACACGAATTTTCTTGGGCTTTTACAAGCCAAATAAGTCTTAAACACACTTAAAACAAAAACTAATTAATAAATCTTATAGGCCTAAAATGAAAGCCCAAAAGAAAGACTAAAATAAATAACCAAACTAACTAAAACTAAACCCAAAAGAAGCCCACACGCCTAAGCCCACATTTACAACTTAAATGAGTCATGTGACTTTTAAATGAGGCACATGACTTGTACAATTAAAGCCCAAAGTTGCATAGGCCCAAAATTGATGGTAAAGCACTAAATCTGCCTCCTATAAATTTGCGCACGCCCCAATCAAATTTGCATCTTATATTTATGTGTTTGAACTCTATTTTCACCCATTTGAAAGTCATAAGGTTGCCCCTCTTCAATGGCATAAGATAGCCCTCTTGGATCCGTATCAAACGTAAAGATGACAAACACCCTCCCTATTGAACCCCCAAACAACACGTGAATGGAAAAGCAAATAATCAGGATAAGAAGAATTAAGAAAACGCCACAATCAAATGATTGATAAGTAATCCTAATTTTTGATGCAATAGAAAAGAAAGCAAGCAATCTCACAATCTCTCTAAAGAATTTCGGCTAAGCCAAAAGAAAACTCTCAAAAGTTTATAATTTGATTCAATGATTCTGTTTACAACCTAGGTTAGCCTATTTATAAGGTGGCTAACCCTAAATCACTCTTTAAAACCCTAATTTAAATGCTCATATGGCATTACTCGAATTTTCTTGGGCTTTTACAAGCCAAATAAGCCCAAATAAGTCTTAAACACGCTTAAAACAAAAACTAATTAATAAATCTTATAGGCCTAAAATGAAAGCCCAAAAGAAAGACTAAAATAAATAACCAAACTAACTAAAACTAAACCCAAAATAAGCCCACACGCCTAAGCCCACGTTTACAACTTAAATGAGTCATGTGACTTTTAAATGAGGCACATGACTTGTACAATTAAAGCCCAAAGTTGTATAAGCCCAAAATTGATGGTAAAGCACTAAATCTGCCTCCTATAAATTGGCGCACGCCCCAATGAAATTTGCATCTTATATTTATGTGTTTGAACTCTATTTTCACCCATTTTAAAGTCATAAGGTTGCCCCTCTTCAATGGCATAAGATAGCCCTCTTGGAAAAGACAAAGAAGACAAACACCCTCCCTATTGAACCCCCAAACAACACGTGAATGGAAACTCAATTAATTGGGATAAGAAGAATAAGAAAATGCCACAATCAAAACGATTGATAAGTAATCCTAATTCTTGATGCAATAGAAAAGAAAGCAAGCAATCTCACAATCTCTCTAAAGAATTTCGGCTAAGCCAAGAGAAAACTCTCAAAAGTTTATAATTTGATTCAATGATTCTGTTTACAACCTAGGTTAGCCTATTTATAAGGTGGCTAACCCTAAATCACTCTTTAAAACCCTAATTTAAATGCTCATATGGCCTTACACGAATTTTCTTGGGCTTTTACAAGCCAAATAAGTCTTAAACACACTTAAAACAAAAACTAATTAATAAATCTTATAGGCCTAAAATGAAAGCCCAAAAGAAAGACTAAAATAAATAACCAAACTAACTAAAACTAAACCCAAAAGAAGCCCACACGCCTAAGCCCACATTTACAACTTAAATGAGTCATGTGACTTTTAAATGAGGCACATGACTTGTACAATTAAAGCCCAAAGTTGTATAGGCCCAAAATTGATGGTAAAGCACTAAATCTGCCTCCTATAAATTTGCGCACGCCCCAATCAAATTTGCATCTTATATTTATGTGTTTGAACTCTATTTTCACCCATTTGAAAGTCATAAGGTTGCCCCTCTTCAATGGCATAAGATAGCCCTCTTGGATCCGTATCAAACGTAAAGATGACAAACACCCTCCCTATTGAACCCCCAAACAACACGTGAATGGAAAAGCAAATAATCAGGATAAGAAGAATTAAGAAAACGCCACAATCAAATGATTGATAAGTAATCCTAATTTTTGATGCAATAGAAAAGAAAGCAAGCAATCTCACAATCTCTCTAAAGAATTTCGGCTAAGCCAAAAGAAATCTCTCAAAAGTTTATAATTTGATTCAATAATGAAGTTTACAACCTAGGTTAGCCTATTTATAAGGTGGCTAACCCTAATTCACTATTTAAAACCCTAATTTAAATACTCATATGGCCTTACACGAATTTCCTTGGGCTTTTACAAGCCAATTAAGCCCAAATAAGTCTTTTAAACACACTTAAAACAAAACTAATTAATAAACCTTATAGGCCTAAAATGAAAGCCCAAAAGAAAGACTAAAATAAATAACCAAACTAACTAAACTAAGCCCAAAAGAAGCCCACACGCCTAGCCCATTAATAATACAACTTAAGTGAGTTATGTGACTTTTAAATGAAGAACATGACTTGTACAATTAAGTCCGAAGTTGTTAAAAGCCCAGCTTAAACTCGCCTAATTCCTTCTCTTACTTCCAAGAGCCTAAGTACTTCATACTTGCCGTCTAGTTCTCCATAACACTTCTCAAAGGCATCTTCATTAAGTTCTTAAGTAATAAAGCCTTGAACATAAGATGACATGGCCATCTTTAGCTTCTTTGCACATCCTCTTGTAATTGGACCACTAGTCATCTTTAAAGGATCATTGGTTGATGATGGTGGATCCGTATCATTCCTTCCCTCCTCAAAAAGATTTGTCCTCAAATCTGCATCCATATCAAAAGGAGAAAGGTCAGACACATTAAAAGTAGCAGAAACACTATATTCACCTAGTAAATCTATCTTGTAAGCATTATCATTGATGCGCTCCAAGACTTGAAATGGATCATCACCACGTGCATCCAACTTGCTCTTCCTTTGGTTTGGAAACCGTTCCTTGCAAAAATGCACCCAAACCAAATCTCCAGGAGCAAATACCACTTGTCTTCTACCTTTATTGGCTCTTTCAGCATACTTCTGATTCTTCTTCTCAATATTAGCTCTTGCTTCCTCATGCAAAGATTTCACCAATTCTACCTTCCTATTACCATCCAAACTGGAAATCTCATGTAAAAGCAATGAACAAAGATCAAGCACAGTTAGTGGGTTAAAACCATAAACAAGCTCAAAAGGTGAAAAACCAGTAGAAGATGAATACTTCTATTATAAGCAAATTCAATGAAAGGTAAATAATCCTCCCATGTTTTGAGATTCTTACCTACTATGGCACGAAGTAAAGTTCCCAAAGTTTTATTCACCACATCTGTTTGATCATCTGTTTGTGGGTGACAGGTAGTAGAAAACAATAATTTTGTACCCAACTTTCCCCATAGAGCACACCAAAAATGTGAAAGGAACTTTGCATTACTGTCTGAAACAATGGTGTGTGGAACACCATGCAAACACACAACTTCTCTAAAGAATATATCAGCAATATTAGCAGCATCATCACATTTATGACAAGCAATAAAGTGAGCCATCTTGCTAAACCTATCTACCACAACAAAAATGCTATCTCTACCACGTTTAGTTCTAGGCAATCCAAGCACAAAATCCATAGAAATATCAGTCCAAGGAGAACTACACACGGGTAGAGGCATATACAAACCATAAGGCATAGTTTTATACTTAGCTTGTGATGCGAAACCCCAAGGTTAAAGAACCCGAAACCCCTTGAACAAACACTTTGATTTTAAAATGCAAAGAAGACAAACACCCTCCCTATTGAACCCCCAAACAACACGTGAATGGAAATGCAAATAATCGGGATAAGAAGAATAAGAAAACGCCACAATCAAATGATTGATAAGTAATCCTAATTCTTGATGCAATAGAAAAAAGAAAGCAAGCAATCTCACAATCTCTCAAGAATTTCGGCTAAGCCAAGAGAAAACTCTCAAAAGTTTATAATTTGATTTAATAATATATATCCCTCTTTACAAGTTATAATAACCTATTTATAGCCTCCAAACCCTAAGGGAATGGGTATACATAAGTCCAATAGGTTTAAAACACTAAATTCAACCTAAAATAAGCTAAAACAACTACTTAAAACCCTACTAAGGTAAAGTGATGAATTTGAAGCCCAAAATAAAAGACTAACTAATAACCCAAATAACTAAATAATCCCTTTAAAAGGAAGCCCACATTTACAACTTAAATGAGTCATGTGACTTTTAAATGAGGCACATGACTTGTACAATTAAAGCCCAAAGTTGTATAAGCCCAAAATTAATGGTAAACCTCCAAATCTGCCTCCTATAAATTGAAGTACGCCCCAATGACATTTGGATCTTATATTTATTTGTTTGAACTCCATTTAAACTCATTTGAAAGTCATAAGGTTGCCACTCTTCAATGGCATAAGATAGCCTTCTTGGATCCGTATCATTCCCTCCTTCAGAAAAGATTCGTCCTCGAATCTTTGTCTTGCAATAGTTGGAAATTGGCACTTGAGGAATACATTAATCTTTATAAATGATCTTTTGCACTGGTGGAAATATTATGAATGCTTTTTCATTAAAGAACTCATCATGATCCTGCAAGTTATAAACAAAATGACTATGCAAAACATGGTTAGTATTTAATATAGTGATATGATTTTGACTTTCTCCACTTCCCATGTGCAACTCATTCTCCTTAATCAATAGAGAATCAACTGTAACTTGTGAATCTTCCATCTCATCTAAGCAAACTTCTTCACTTGCACTCAAACAATCAACAATTTCTTCACTTTCAATTATTTCTCCATCATGCACAACATCATTATTCTCTTCTACCTCTAAAACAACCTCATTTACCAAGTTCTCCACATCTTCAACTTCACCCAAAACCTCTTTTTCCTCATCAAGCTCATCAACAACCTCCTCTTCATGGTCTTGAGTAACTTTACTATCAAAGCCTATATGTATATCACCCTTTTCATGTTCACAAATTATTTCTTCTAGGATAAATTTCTCCTTCTTTCTCTTCGCTTTGCTCTCCTCCATCCTAATGAGTGGTTCGAAATATTGTCTAACCAACCATTCTAGATTATTAAGGTCTTGCCTTAACAACTTTACATCTTCCTTAAACGCATTCCTTTCATCTTGATGTAAATGTCGCTTAGACTTGTAATAAGACATCCTCACATTCACTCGTGTTTCACTCAAAATTTGGCTTTTACCCTCTTAATGTCCTCTCACTCTCTTGCCTTCTTCCTCTCAAGCTTGCCTTCTTCCTCTCAAGCTTGCAACTTCAAAATTGCACTTCAGAATATAAATCATAAATCAAAAACTTGAGCACGTTTAAGAAAAACAAGGAAATAATATTAACAACAAAAGATAGCTTAAAACTAGAAAAGAAGACTCTAGACACAATGGAGGTGATACACGGACAAGAGCGGTGTACCACTTGATGGTAATCAAATTAGAGTATTGGACAAGCAATGATACCCCAACAATGTAAATGGAACAAAAGCTAGCTTAAAACAAAGAAATAAGCAACAAAATCAAGAAAAATGACAATATGGATAAAATGAATGAATTTGATTCACTACAAAGTAAATCAAATATAGAACCTAAATATGCTACCAGACAAAGAAATGAAATCAACAAGATACCAATTTAAACTAAATAAAGTATTATACACTATGCCAAACGATGTAACAAGCTTGATTAGTGTGTCAAGTTGTGTGCAAAATGATGGCAAAAAGATGGCAAAGTGATAGCAAAATGATGGCAAAAGTTTCCAAAAATGATAGCACAAATGGTGGAAAAAGTTTCCAAAAAATGATTACACAAATGATGGAAAAGTTGCCAAAAATGGTTGCACAAATGGTGGAAAGTTTCCAAAAATGGTTACACAAAATGGTGGCAAATGATTGGAAAAATGATATCAAAAATGGTAGCACAAATGATAAAATGACTCCAAAAATGATGTAACAAATGGCGGCACAAATGATATAAAATGGTGGCACAAATGGATAGCACAAATGGTGGTTCAATAATTGCAAAGTAAATCCTTGGTTAAGTAGGACTAGGATTGTAATTCCAAATCAAGTATGGATTGGATTTTGAAAATCTAAACCCAAAGAAATAAGGATTCTATTTCCTACCCTTTAAAAGATTCCCAAAGGTGTTTGGAAAAGATGTAAATGCTGCCCCTCCCAATCCTAAAGCAAAAAGGATTAGTTTTTCCCACTTATGAAAGGATTAGGATTTCTTTAGGCTATATAAACTACCCTTGCTCAATTGCTCCTTACTTTTTTTTTTCTATTTTTCTTCTCTCACGTTTTTCTCTCTTCTTTCTTTTTTTTTGATGAACAGTGCCGTGAACAGTGCCATGATTTTTTTTCTTTTTTTTTTTAAATTCAACACACCAATCTAAAGGCTACATAACTAGAATTTTGTTTTCATGCCAAAGATTCAAAGTTCAAGTTCGGTTTCTAAGGCTTTTTAATGAATCAAAACACAAGATAAGGAAAATAAAAGGCTAATTTTAACACACAAAAAGCACACAAATCAAAACTTATCACTACCTAATTCGGCATAAACAAAAAGAAATCAAGGAAAAAAACACAAACCTAACACTAAGATAAATAGGAATTTACCTTACTTTTGGCTCTAATACCAAATGATGCGGAACCCCAAGGTTAAAAGAACCCGAAACCCCTTGAACATACACTTTGATTTCAAAATGTAAAGAAGAGAAACACCCACCCTATTGAATCCCCAAACAACACGTGAATAGAAATGCAAATAATCGGGATGAGAAGAATAAGAAAACGCCACAATCAAATGATTGATAAGTAATCCTAATTCTTGATACAATAGAAAAGAAAGCAAGTAATCTCACAATCTCTCTAAAGAATTTCAGCTAAGCCAAGAGAAAACTCTTCAAAGTTTATAATTTGATTCAATAATATATATCCCTCTTTACAAGTTATAATAACCTATTTATAGCCTCCAAACCCTAAGGGAATGGGTATACTTTCCAATAGGTTTAAAACACTAAATTCAACCTAAAATAAGCTAAAACAACTACTTAAAACCCTACTAAGGTAAAGTGATGAATTTGAAGCCCAAAATAAAAGACTAACTAATAATCCAAATAACTAAATAATCCCTTTAAAAGGAAGCCCACATGCCTAAGCCCACATTTACAACTTAAATGAGTCATGTAACTTTTAAATGAGGCACATGACTTGTACAAATGATACGACCATGGAGAGGGCAAGTCCTGATGATTTCGTCAATCAGCATCACAAGCATAAAGTACTCATCCTTTTGGAAGAAAATGAAGAATTGGGCCAACTTGAGTCATAAAGGGCTTATGCAACTTTGGGCTTTAATTGTACAAGTCATGTGCTTTATTTATAATTCACATGACTCATTTAAAGTTGTATCTTAATGGGTTTAAGGGGCTGATTTGTTTAGTTTTTAGTTAGGGCTTTTAATTCATTATGTTTAGTTGGTTTATTGAACAAATAAGGCCTTAGCTTGTGTGGTGATTCATTAAAAAAAAAAAAAAGAAAAAAAGAAAAAAAAATCGTGTACTGTTCATTGCACTGTTCATTGCACTGTTCATCGCACTGTTCATCAAAAAAAAAAGAAAGAAGAGAGAAAACACGTGAAAGAGAAGAAAAATAGACGAAGAAAAGAAATTAAAGAGCAATTAAGCATGGGTAGTTTATATAGAAATTCTTAATCCTTTCATAAGTGGGAAAAACTAATCCTTTTTGCTTTAGGATTGGGAGGGGCACTTTTACACCTTTTCCAAACACATTTGGGAATCTTTTAAAAGGTAGGAAAATTAATCCTTATTGCTGTGGGTTTAGGCTTTCAAAAAAATCCTAGTCCATATCTAAATTGGAATTACAATCCTAATCCTAGTTAGACAAGAATTTCTACTTGGCAAATATTTGTGCTATCCATTTATTATCCATTTGTGCCAATCATTTTTATCATTTGCTATTCATTTGTGCAATCATTTTTGGCAACTTTTTCCATCATTTGTGTAACCATTTTTGGAAACTTTTCACCATTTGTGCAACCATTTTTTTGCAACTTTTCCATCATTTGTGTAACCATTTTTGGAAACTTTTTCCACCATTTGTGTTATCATTTTTGGAAACTTTTGCCATCATTTTACTATCACTTTGCCATTTTTTTGCCATCGTTTTGAACATAACTTGACACACTAATCAGCTTGTTACATCGTTCGGCATAGTGAATAAATTGGCTGTAAATTGATTTGTTTTGCATGTTTTATAGTTTTAATTGGTATCTTGTTGATTTTCCTTCTTTGTTGGGTAGAATATTTAGGTTCTATATTTGGTTTACTTTGTAGTGAATCAAATTCATTCATTTTATCCATATTGTCATTTTCCTTGATTTTTGTTGCTTGTTTCTTTGTTTTAAGTTAGTTTTTGTTCCATTTACATTGTTAGAGTATCTTTGCTCGTCCAATACTCTAATTTACTTATCATCAAGTGGTACACCACTCTTGTCCGTGTATCACCTCCATTGTGTATAGAGTCTTCTTTTCTAGTTTTGAGCTATCTTTTTGTTGTTAGTTATTATTTTCTTGATTTCTTAAACGTGCTCAAGTTTTTTAATTTGTGATTTAAATTCTGAAGTGCAATTTTGAAGTTTCAAGCTTGAGAGGAAAAAGGCAAGAGAGTGAGAGGACATTAAGAGGATAAAAGCCAAATTTTGAGTGAAACACGAGTGAATGTGAGGATGTCTAATCACAAGTCCAAACGACATTTACATCAAGATGAAAGGAATGCGTTTAAGGAAGATATAAATTTGTTAAGGCAAGACCTTACTAATTTTGAATGGTTGGTTAGACAATATTTCGAACCACGAATTAGAATGGAGGAGAGCAAAGTGAAGAGAAAGAAGGAGAAAGTTATCATGGAAGAAATAATTTGTGAACCTGAAAAGGGTGATATAGATATAGGCTTTGATAGTGAGATTACTCAAGACCATGAAGAGGATGTTGTTGATGAGCTTAATGAGAAAAAAAAGGTTTTGGGTGAAGTTGAAGATGTGGAGAACGTGGTTAAAAATTTAAATAAGGTTGTTTTAGAGGTGGAAGAGGATAATGATGTTGTACATAATGGAAAAATAATTGAAAGTGAAGAAATTGTTGATTGTTTGAGTGCAGGTGAAGAAGTTTGCTTAGTTGAGATGGAAGATTCGCAAGTTACAGTTGATTCTCTATTGATTAAGAAGAATGAGTTGCACATGGGAAGTGGAGAAAGTCAAAATCATACCGCTATATTAAAGACTAACCATGTTTTGCATAGTTCTTTTGTTTATAACTTGCAGGATCATGATGAGTTCCTCAATGAAGAAACATTCATATTATTTCCACCAATGCCGAAGATCATTTACGAAGATGAATGTATTCCTCAAGTGTCAATTCCCAACTATTGCAAGACGAAAATTCGAGGACGAATCTTTTCTAAAGAGGGAGGGAATGATACGACCATGGAGAGGGCAAGTCATGATGATTTCGTCAATCAGCATCACAAGCATAAAGTACTCATCCTTTTGGAAGCAAACGAAGAATTGGGCCAACTTGAGTCATAAAGGGCTTATGCAACTTTGGGCTTTAATTGTACAAGTCATGTGCTTTATTTATAATTCACATGACTCATTTAAAGTTGTATCTTAATGGGTTTAAGGGGCTGAATTGTTTAGTTTTTAGTTAGGGCTTTTAATTCATTATGTTTAGTTGGTTTATTGAACAAATAAGGCCTTATTTAAGTGGGCTACACGCCACCTTCATTAAGGCCCATCATTTTAGTTTTGTTTTAATTCTTTAAGTAGGAGAATGGGCTTGTTTTGTCTTATGAAATTCGGCCACACCTTGTTTAAGGCCTTTTTAGGGGTTGTTTAGCCTAAGGGTGATTTATTACTTCTTAAAGAGGATATTAGACTTGTTTAAGAAGTAAAGAGTCTTTAGAATTCCTAAAGAGGTTATTTGGCTTGTTTAAGAAGTAAAGTGTTAGGGTTTTAGTATAAATAGCTTGTTATGAGTTGTAACAAGAGAATAATTATTGAATCAAATTATAAACTTTTGAGAGTTTTCTCTTGGCTTTAGCCGAAATTCTTTAGAGAGATTGTGAGATTGCTTGCTTTCTTTTTTATTGCATCAAGAATTAGGATTACTTATCAATCATTTTGATTGTGGCGTTTTCTTATTCTTCTTATACCAATTATTTGCGTTTCCATTCACGTGTTGTTTGGGGGTTCAATAGGGAGGGTGTTTGTCTTCTTTGTCTTTTGAAATCAAAGCGTATGTTTAAGGGGTTTCGGGTTCTTTAACCTTGGGGTTCCGCATCAACAATTAAAGCCCAAAGTTGTATAAGCCCAAAATTGATGGTAAAGCTCCAAATCTGCCTCCTATAATTTGGAGCACGCCCCAATGACATTTGGATCTTATATTTATGTATTTGAACTCTATTTAGACTCATTTGAAAGTCATAAGGTTGCCCCTCTTCAATGGCATAAGATAGCCCTCTTGGATTCGTATCGGCTTGCCTACATGCAACACATGAATTACATACTTTTTCCACATCCCTGCGCATAGAGGCTAATAAAAATGCTCATTCAACATGTCATACGTCTTATGCACCCCAAAATGTCCCATCAATCCCCCACAATGAGACTAATACAAGCAAATCACGCATAGAACATTTTGGCAAACAAGGCTTGTTGCCTTTAAACAAAAACCCATCATGCCTATGAAATTTATCAAAAGCTTGATGCTCACATGCTGCATACACATTACCAAAATCAAGATCTCCAACATATTGTTCCTTAACATGCTCAAAACCAAGAAACTTAGAACTAAGTGTAGAAATTAAAGAATATCTACTTGACAATGCATCAGCAACAATATTATCTTTTCTATGCTTGTATTGAATGACATAGGGAAACTGTTCAATAAATTCAACCCATTTAGCATGCCTTTTATTCAATTTACCTTGTCCCTTCAAATGTTTGAGGGACTTATGATCGATATGAATGACAAACTCCTTAGGAAGAAGGTAATGTTGCCACACATCCAAAGCTCTTACTAAGGCATATAGCTCTTTGTCATAGGTTGAATAGCTGAGTTGGGCTCCATTAAACTTCTCACTAAAGTAGGTAATTGGTTTCTTCTCTTGCATCAACACTGCTCCAATACCTAAACCAGAAGCATCACATTCTATTTCAAATGTCTTATCAAAATTAGACAAAGATAAAATAGGAGCAGAACATAATTTCCCTTTCAAAGTATTAAACACCTTTTGTTGTGCTTCTCCCCACTTGAATCCAACATCCTTCTTGATGATTTCTGTTAGTGGTGCAGCATTGGACGAAAAATCTTGCACAAAACGCCTATAAAAACTTGCTAATCCATGGAAGCTTTTTATATCAGAAGTAGTTTTAGGCGTGGACCATTCTTGAATTGCCTTCAAGTTTTCTTCATCCATTTCAATTCCCTATGCACTCACCATAAAACCAAGAAACACAAGTCTATCTATGCAAAATGTGCATTTCTTAAGCTGAGCATACAACTTTTCAGATCTCAAAGCTTGTAAAACTAACCTAACATGCGCAATATGTTCTTCATAAGACTTGTTGTAAATGAGTATATCATCAAAGTACACAACAACAAACTTTCCTAAATATGCACGTAATACATGGTTCATAAGCCTCATAAAAGTGCTAGGGGCATTAGATTGCCCAAATGTTATAACTAACCACTCATACAAACCATATTTAGTTTTGAAAGCTGTTTTCCACTCATCACCAGGTTTCATTCTAATTTGATGATATCCACTCATTAAATCAATTTTAGTAAAATACACAGCACCACATAATTCATCCAACATATCAACTAGCCTAGGAATGGGATGTCTATACTTTACAGTGATTTTGTTGACTGCACGACAATCAACGCGTGCTGTGAACAGTACCACGATTTTTTTTCTTTTTTTGTTTTTAATTCAACACACCAATCTAAAGGCTACTACTACTAGAATTTGGTTTTTCACGCCAAAGATTCAAAGTTCAAGTTCGGTTCTAAGGCTTTTTAATTAATCAAAACACAAAGTAAGGAAAAGAAGAGGCTAAATTTAACACATAAGAAGCACACAAATCTAAACTTATCACTACTTAATTTGGCATAAACATAAAGAAATCAAGGAAGAAAAAAAAAACACAAACCTAACACTAAGATAAATAGGAATTTACCTTTCTTTTAGTTCTGATACCAAATGATGCGAAACCCCAAGGTTAAAGAACCCGAAACCCCTTGAACATTCACTTTGATCTCAAAACGCAAAGAAGACAAACACTTTCCCTATTGAACCCCCAAACAACACATGAATGGAAACGCAAATAATCGGGATAAGAAGAATTAAGAAAATGCCACAATCAAATGATTGATAAGTAATCCTAATTTTTGATGGAATAAAAAAGAAAGCAAGCAATCTCACAATCTCTCTCAAGAATTTCGGCTAAGCCAAGAGAAAACTCTCAAAAGTTTATAATTTGATTCAATAATAAAGTTTACAACCTAGGTTAGCCTATTTATAAGGTGGCTAACCCTAATTCCTCTTTAAAACCCTAATTTAAATACTCATATGGCCTTACACAAATTTCCTTGGGCTTTTACAAGCCAATTAAGCCCAAATAAGTCTTAAACACACTAAAAACAAAACTAATTAATAAACCTTATAGGCCTACAATACTTTCCCAAAATAAAGACTAAAATAAATAACCAAACTAACTAAACTAAGCCCAAAAGAAGCCCACACGCCTAGCCCATTAATAATAAAACTTAAGTGAGTCATGTGACTTTTAAATGAAGAACATGACTTATACAATTAAGCCCAAAGTTGTTAAAAGCCCTTGATAGCTTAAACCTACCCAATTCCTTCTCTTGCTTCCAAGAGGCTAAGTACTTTATACTTGCCTTCAAGTTCTCCATAACACTTCTCAAAGGCATCTTCATTAAGTTCTTGAGTAATAAAGCCTTGAACATAAGATGACATGGCCATCTTTAGCTTCTTTACACGTCCTCTTGTAATTGGACCACTGCAAAGGATCATTGGTTGATGGTGGTGGATCCGTATCAGTTATGCTCCTATATTATCTTTTCCTAACTTTGATAAAACATTTGAAATAGAGTGTGATGCTTCTGGTGTAGGTATTAGTGCTGTTTTGATGCAAGAAAATAAGCCAATTGCTTATTTCAGTGAGAAGCTTCATGGAGCCCAACTCAACTATTCAACCTATGATAAGGAGTTATATGCCTTGGTGAGAGTTTTGGATGTGTGGTAGCACTATCTCCTTTCCAAGGAGTTTGTCATTCGCACCAATTATGAGTCCCTTAAACACTTGAAGGGACATGGTAAATTGAATAAAAGGCATGCTAAATGGGTTGAATTTATTGAATAGTTTCCCTATGTTATTCAATACAAGCATGGAAAAGATAACATTGTTGCTTATGCATTGTCAAGGAGATATACTTTAATTTCTACACTTAGTTCTAAGTTTCTTGGTTTTGAGCATGTTAAGGAACTATATGTTGGACAACTTTGTTTGCCTAAGTGTTCAATGTGTGATTTGCTTGTATTAGAGTCTCATTGTAGGGGATTGATAGGACATTTTAGGGTGCATAAGACTTATGACATGTTAAATGAGCATTTTTATTGGCTTCATATGTGCAGGGATGTGGAAAAAGTATGTAACTCATTTGTTGCATGCAAGATAAGTCTAAAACTATGCCCCATGGTTTATATATGCCTCTACCTGTACCTAGTTCTCCTTGGATTGATATTTCTATGGATTTTGTGCTTGGATTGCCTAGAATTAAACATGGTAGAGATAGCATTTTTGTTGTGGTAGATAGGTTTAGCAAAATGGCTCACTTTGTTTCTTGTCATAAATGTGATGATGATGTTAATGTTGTTGACCTATTCTTTAAAGAAGTTGTACGTTTGCATAGTATACCAAGCACCATTGTTTTTGACAGGGATACCAAGTTTCTTTTACATTTTTGGCATGTTCTATAGGGTAAGTTGGGTACAAAGTTGTTATTTTCTATTACTTGTTGCCCACAGACAGATGGTAAAATAGAGGTAGTGAATAGAATTTTGGGAACTTTACTTCGTGTTATAGTGGGTAAGAATCTCAAAACATAGAAGGATTGTTTACCTTTTATTGAATTTGCTTATAATAGAAGTATTCATTCTTCTACTGGTTTTTCACCATTTGAGCTTGCTTATGGTCTTAACCCGCTGACTGTACTTGATCTTTGTCTAATGCCTTTACATGAGCTTTCAAGTCTAGATGGTGCTAGGAAGGCAGAATTGGTAAAAACTTTGCATTAGAAAGCAAGAACTAATATTGTAAAGAAGAACCAAAAGTATGTTGAAAGAGCCAATAAAGGAAGGAGATAGGTGGTATTTGCTCCCGGAGATTGGGTTTGGGTGCATTTTCGCAAGGAATGGTTTCCAAACAAAAGGAATAGCAAGTTGGATGCCTATGGTGATGGTTCAAGTCTTGGAGCACATCTGATATGAGCATGACCAAGTACAATGGCAACAAGAGAGATGAACTAGCACTTCCTCAAGGACCAATAGCAAGAGCAAGGTCAAAGAAGCTTTAAAAAGTCCTACAAGAATTCATGAGATCTTATGTGGAGAAGATGCAAGTTCAAGAAGAGAAAGAAGCTAAATTGGACTATGAAAACAAGTTTAGGGAAAATGGTACAATGGGCCTTCAAGCTACTTTATTTAGTTTCTATTCTTTATGTAACATTTAATTAAGTATATTTGGACAGCCTAGAACCTAAGAAAATGAATTGGGCTTGATTAGAATAGGTTTGTTTTATTTTGGGCTTATTTTACTATTTTGGGTAGTTTAAGTGGGTAGGCTAAAGTTTGGCTTATCTCTTCTAAAGAGTTGGGCCAAAATAACTATTTGAGGCTTAGAATACCTAAGGGGGCCGAATTTTACATGGGAGAGTTGAATTTTAATGGGTTTGGGTCAGATTTAGGTTTAGGCCTACATTGGTGAACTTAGGGTCCTAAATTTTAAGAGTTGATTTTCCTTTATAAATACTTATTATTTTAGGATATTATTGAGAAGAGTTTGAGGGAGAAATAATAGCTTGACCATATCTTTAAAGGGCTGGACGAAATCCACTTTTAGCCAAGATTAATTCTGCACTCATTCCTTCATTTTCTTAGGATAATCATGCATAGTGTAATTTGAACCAAAAATAGCTTAGACACACAAATTGAAAACTTAGAATGAAGTAAATGGACAAAATGGATGCACTTAAATGCAATGCTTAACTAAACCTAATGATTAGTTTAAACATATTTGATGTAAGACTCAACAAAAAGAAATCAAAGAAAGCATGCAATAAACACAACTCAAATCCAAAATTATGATTACTAACCTGGTCCTGAAGAAATTAAACCAATTTGTGAAATTTCTAAGTCCGATTCTTGCTTGATTGATCAAAACTTACTCCAAGTGGTGTAGGACACTTTGTAGGTCAAAATTATATCCAAACCAAGATCAAACCAGTCAAAGATTGCAAATTATATGCTTGATATATTCAATGGAAAATTCGGATTCAAATAGAACAAAAGATTCATCAATTGATCAAATATGAACTTAACAAGATAGTAAACCTGAATTGATAACAAGGCTTTTTTCTAATTTATTTTTTTCTCTTTTTTTTATAACTTTAATCAAGCAAACTAATGATGAAATACTTAAAGATAGGTAATTAACACAATATAGCAAGAACCAAATAAGGAACTAAATGCAAGACCTATTCGGCCAAAATAGAAAATTAAAGTTTAAAAGCAAAATTAAAGGACAGTTAAGAATTTACCCCTTAGCCTATTCTCTAATACCAATTAAAGGATAGTTAAGAATTTTCTTTGGCTTGGCCGAATTTGTGAGAGTTAATTTGTTATTGATTCTTTCTATTGCATGAAGAATTAAAGTTAGGCTATTTGCATGACTAATATATGCTTGATTCTTCTTCTTCTTGTTTTCTAAATCAATATATCATAAGCGTTTCTAATCAATCTTGTTTGGGGATTCTTTAGATTGGGGATATATTATCTTGTTTATGTTCAATATTCATGGTATGTTGGCGTTCTAGTTTGGCATATAGGCAGGAGTTCTGCATTAATTGGTATCAGAGCATAGGTGATATGGATCCACCACCATCAACCAATGATCCTTTAAAGGTGCCTAGTGGTCCAATTACAAGAGGATGTACAAAGAAGCTAAAGATGGCCATGTCATCTTATGTTCAAGGCTTTGTTACTCAAGAACTTAATCAAGATGCCTTTGAGAAGTGTTATGGAGAACTTGAAGGCAAGCATAAAGTACTTAGCCTCTTGGAAGCAAGAAAAGGAATTGGGCAAACTTAAGCAATCAAGGGCTTTTAACAACTTTGGGCTTAATTTTACAAGTCATGTGCTTCATTTAAAAGTCACATGACTCACTTAAGTTGTATTATTAAAGGGCTAGATGTGTGGGCTTCTTTTGGGCTTTGTTTAGTTAGTTTGGTTATTTATTTTAGTCTTTCTTTTTAGGCTTTCATTTTAGGCCTATAAGGTTTATTAATTAGTTTTGTTTTAAGTGTGTTTAAGACTTATTTGGGCTTAATTGGCTTGTAAAAGCCTAAAAAAATTCGTGTAAGGCCTTATTAGTATTTAAATTAGGGTTTTAAAGAGTGAATTAGGGTTAGCCACCTTATAAATAGGTTAACTTAGGTTGTAAACTTAATATTTGAATCAAATTATAAACTTTGAGAGTTTTTTCTTTGCTTAGTTGAAATTCTTTAGAGAGATTGTGAGATTGCTTGCTTTCTTTTCTATTGCATCAAGAATTAGGATTACTTATCAATCATTTGATTGTGGCATTTTCTTATTCTTCTTATCCCGATTATTTACATTTCCATTCACGTGTTGTTTGGGGGTTCAATAGGGAGGGTGTTTGTCTTCTTTGCGTTTTGAGATCAAAGTTTATGTTCAAGGGGTTTCAGGTTCTTTATACACTTTGATCTCAAAACGCAAAGAAGACAAACACCCTCCCTATTGAACCCCCAAACAACACGTGAATGGAAACATAAATAATCGGGATAAGAAGAATTAGAAAATGCCACAATCAAATGATTGATAAGTAATCCTAATTCTTGATGCAATAGAAAAGAAAGCAAGCAATCTCACAATCTCTCTAAAGAATTTCGGCTAAGCCAAGAGAAAAACTCTCAAAAGTTTATAATTTGATTAAATAATATTTGAGTTTACAACCTATAATAACCTATTTATAGCCTCCAACCCTAAGGGAATGGGTATACATAAGTTCAATAGGTTTAAAACACAAAATCCTACCTAAAATAGGCTAAAAACAACTACTTGAAACCCAACTAAAGTAAAGTGTCGAATTTGAAGTCCAAAATAAAAGACTAACCAAAATAAAAGACTAATTAATAACCCAAATAACTAAATAATCCCTTTAAAAGGAAGCCCACATGCCTAAGCCCACATTTACAACTTAAATGAGTCATGTGACTTTTAAATGAGGCACATGACTTGTACAATTAAAGCCTAAAGTTGTATAAGCCCAAAATTGATGGTAAAACACTAAATATGCCTCCTCTAAATTGGAGCATGCCCCAATGACATTTGGATCTTATATTTATGTGTTTGAACTCCATTTAGACCCATTTGAAATTCATAAGGTTGCCCCTCTTCAATGGCATAAGATAGCCCTCTTGGATCCGTATTATTCCCTCCCTCTTTAGAAAAGATTAGTCCTCGAATCTTCGTCTTGCAATAGTTGGGAATTGACACTTGAGGAATACATTCATCTTCGTAAATGATCTTCGACATTGGTGGAAATAATATGAATGCTTCTTCATTGAGGAATTCATCATGATCCTGCAAGTTATAAACAAAATGACTATGCAAAACATGGTTAGTATTTAATATAGTGATATGATTTTTACTTCCTTCACTTCCCATGTGCACCTCATCCTCCTTATGCAGTAGAGGAGAAATTGTAACATGTGGATCTTCCATCTCCATTAAACTAGCTTCTTCATTCTCAGTCAAACAATCAACGACATCTTCACTTTCAAATATTTTTCCATTATACACAACATCATTATCCTCTTCTACCTCTAAAACAACCTCATTTACCAAGTTCTCCACATCTTCAACTTCACCCAAAACCTCTTTTTCCTCATCAAACTCATCAACAACCTCCTCTTCATAGTCTTGAGTAACTTTACTACCAAAGCCTATATCTATATCACCCTTTTCAGGCTCACAAATTATTTCTTCTAGGATAACTTTCTCCTTCTTTCTCTTCGCTTTGCTCTCTTCCATCCTAATGAGTGGTTCGAAATATTGTCTAACCAACCATTCTAGATTATTAAGGTCTTGCCTTATCAACTTTATATCTCCCTTAAACGGATTCCTTTTATCTTGATTTAAATGTCACTTTGACTTGTAATAAGACATCCTCACAAAAGCATTCGTGTTTATCTCTCAAAAATTGGCTTTTATTCTCATAAAGTCCTCACTCTCTCTTGCCTTTTTCCTCTCAAGCTTGCACCTTCAAAATTGCACTTCAGAATGTAATTCACAAATCAAAAACTTGAGCACATTTAAGAAGCAAGGAAATAATAACTAACAACAAAAAATAGCTCAAAAACTAGAAAAGAAGACTATAGACACAATGGAGGTGATACACGGACAAGAGTGGTGTACCACTTGATGATAATCAAATTAGAGTATTGGACAAGCAATGATACCCTAACAATGTAAATGGAACAAAAGCTAGCTTAAAACAAAGAAATAAGCAACAAGAATCAAGGAAAATGACAATATGGATAAAATGGATGAATTTGATTCACTACAAAGTAAACCAAATTTAGAACCTAGTTTTTCTACCCAACAAAGGAAAGAGATCAACAAGAATACCAAATTAAACTAAATAAAGTAGAAAACATGCAAAACAAATCAATTTAGAGCCAATTTATTCACTATACCTGAACGATGTAACAAGCTTGATTAGTGTATCAAGTTGTGTGCAAAATGGTGGCAAAGTGATGGCAAATTGATGGTAAAATGATAGAAAAATAATGGAAAAAATTGATAGCAAATGATGCCAAAAATGGTAACAAAATGGTGGCAAATGATTGGAAAAATGATATAAAAAATGGTAGCAAAAATGATCAAAATGATTCCAAAAATGATGGAACAAATGGATAACAAATGGTGGCAGAAATGGATAAAAAATGATATAAAATGGTGGCACAAATGGATAACAAATGGATAGCACAAATGGTGGTTCAATAATTGCAAAGTAAATCCTTGGTTAAGTAGGACTAGGATTGTAATTCCAAATCAAGTATGGATTGGATTTTGAAAACCTAAACCCAAAGCAATAAGGATTCTATTTCCTACCCTTTAAAGGATTCCCAAAGGTGTTTGAAAAAGGTGTAAATGCTGTCCCTCCCAATCCTAAAGCAAAAAGGATTAGTTTTTCCCACTTATGAAAGGATTAGGATTTCTTTAGGCTATATAAACTACCCTTACTCAATTGCTCCTTACTTTTTTTCTTCTATTTTTCTTCTCTTTCACGTTTTTCTCTCTTCTTTCTTTTTTTTGATGAACAGTACCAGAACAGTGCAATGAACAGTACCGTGAACAGTGCCACGATTTTTTTTTTCTTTAATTCAACACACCAATCTAAAGGCTACTACTACTAGAATTTTGTTTTTCATGCCAAAGATTCAAAGTTCAAGTTCGGTTTCTAAGGCTTTTTAATGAATCAAAACACAAGGTAAGGAAAATATAAGGCTAAATTTAACACACAAAAAGCACACAAATCAAAACTTATCACTACCTAATTTGGCATAAACATAAAGAAATCAAAGAAAAGAAAAGAAAACACAAAGCTAACACTAAGATAAATAGGAATTTACCTTACTTTTGGCTTTGATACCAAATGATGCGGGTTAAAGAGCCCGAAACTCCTTGAACATACACTTTGATCTCAAAACGCAAAGAAGACAAACACCCTGCCTATTGAACCCCCAAACAACACGTGAATGGAAATGCAAATAATCGGGATAAGAAGAATTAGAAAATGACACAATCAAATGATTGATAAGTAATCCTAATTCTTGATGCAATAGAAAAGAAAGCAAGCAATCTCACAATCTCTCTAAAGAATTTCGGCTAAGCCAAGAGAAAAACTCTCAAAATTTTATAATTTGATTCAATAATATTTGAGTTTACAACCTATAATAACCTATTTATAGCCTCCAAATCCTAAGGGAATGAGTATACATAAGTCTAATAGGTTTAAAACACAAAATCCTACCTAAAATAGGCTAAAACAACTACTTAAAACCCAACTAAAGTAAAGTGACGAATTTGAATCCTAATATAAAAGACTAACTAATAACCCAAATAACTAAATAATCCCTTTAAAAGGAAGCCCACACGCCTAAGCCTACATTTACAACTTAAATGAGTCATGTGACTTTTAAATGAGATACATGACTTGTACAATAAAACCCAAAGTTTTTAAAAGCCCTTGATAGCTTAAGTTTGCCCAATTCCTTCTCTTGCTTCCAAGATGCTAAGTACTTTATGCTTGCCTTCAAGTTCTCCATAACACTTCTCAAAGGCATCTTCATTAAGTTCTTGAGTAACAAAACCTTGAACGTAAGATGACATGGTCATCTTTAGCTTCTTTGCACGTCCTCTTATAATTGGACCACTAGGTATCTTTAAAGGATCATTGGTTGATGGTGGTGGATCCGTATCATTTCCTCCCTCCTCAAAAAGATTTGTCCATTAATATCCCATTAATTTCCTAGAATTACCATATTACCCTCGTTATCTGTCTAATTGCTAAAAATTACAATTATGCTCTTGAACCATCCAGTTCTTTATTTATTTACAATTCTACTACTAAAAGTCAATTTAATCGCTTATTTACCATTTTGCCACTAATTTCCCTATCTTATTACCAAATTATCATTTTACCCTTTATTTCTTCATTTTAGTCTATAATTACCTTTTTACCCCTAATTCAACTTTCTTATTCATTTTATTCTTATCCATCTACTATTCTTAGTTTTATTTCCAAATTCTATAACTTTCTCTATTATAATCATTTCACTTTCGATTTTGCCCCAGTATATCTAGTAAAAATTGTACATGTAATGGTCCAAAATCGTAATTTTTGTGAATAGTATTTTTGAGCCATGAATAGTAACATCGGGATAATTGTAAGGACCCAATTGTCGATCCCGGGTGCAATTATATTAGAAATATTGCACCATACCCCATCGAGATTACAAGGTTAAATGTGGATGCACTAGATAAATCTGAAGATGGGTGACCTCCCAAAAAGTTTTCGGGGTAAAAAATATTTTATTGGATACTTGGTAAGTATTAGTCGTGACTAGTCTAAGCATGAATTTGAAATCAAAATGAGGTCAAATAGGTCTCCAAAATTCGAAAATAAGAAAATTTTACGATTTCAGTTTAAATAGTGCTCGAGTTGATCGAAAGTTTGACCAAAACTCTAAAACTTGCAAATGCACTCTAAAATTACCAAAATTTCTAGATTGACTCTAAATAATATGAAAAATTATTTGACAGTAAAAAAGTAATTTTACGGTAGCATAAAAATTATCAAATTAGATCGGTTTGAGTGAATCGGACCAAAAATAGACTCTGATTGGGCTGAAAATTTTTATAGAGGCTTAATTTATTATTTTAAGAATTATGGAATTCATTTTGAGTGAATTTGAGCTTGATAAGAAGATAAATAATTTAAATTACACAAATTAGGCGTAAGATAAAAATTGGGGTTGAATTAGGTTGGATTAACTTGGTTGGATTGACCCATCCCACTCAAGGATTGAAGTTTATGTGTCAAAAATGGGGTAAGTGATTTTAAGGTTTTTAATTTGATTTAATGGTTTCTATAAATAGTTTGAAGGATGTAGAGCATGTATATGTTATTATATTGAACAAATAAGGCAAGGAATTAATGGATTTTTGTCCTTGTATTTTCGGCAATAATAGAAAAAAAGAAAGGAGAAAGAGTTTCCAAGGTTAAAGGCAAAGGATAGGAGGATTAAAGTATGAAGAACAAGAGTACAAGGTTAGTGGATATATTATCCATTGCTTTCCATTAATTTTGTTTAGGTTTAAGATTATGTATGCCATGTATTTGTGTGAACTTTGCATGTATAATTGAAATTTAAGCTTATAGACATGTTAATAGAGCTTAAAAATGAAGAATAAAGTGATTTGAATAAAAAGAATTAAATTGGTGTAAAGATCCTAAGTGAAGCCGAATGGTATGCTAGATATAACATGGTATATTTTGATCTATAATAAAGAATAACTATAGACATATGTCATTAGTACAAAAAAAATAATAAAAATATAATAAATAAAATAAAGTAAAATAAAAAATAATAATAATAAAAGAAATTGATTTAAAAATATTAAGTAGACAACATGGTGGTGGATCCATATCATTTCCTCCCTCCTCAAAAAGATTTGTCCACCACCATCAACCAATGACTAGTGGTCCAATTACAAGAGGATGTGCAAAGAAGCTAAAGATGGCCATGTCATCTTATGTTCAAGGCTTTGTTACTCAAGAACTTAATGAAGATGCCTTTGAGAAGTGTTACGGAGAACTTGAAGGAAAGCATAAAGTACTTAGCCTCTTGGAAGCAAGAGAAGCAATTGGGCAAACTTAAGCTATCAAGGGCTTTTAACAACTTTGGGCTTTAATTGTACAAGTCATGTGCCTCATTTAAAAGTCACATGACTCATTTAAGTTGTAAATGTGGGCTTAGGCGTGTGGTCTTCCTTTTAAAGGGATTATTTAGTTATTTGGGTTATTAGTTAGTCTTTTATTTTGGGCTTGAAATTCGTCACTTTACCTTAGTAGGGTTTTAAGTAGTTGTTTTAGCTTATTTTAGGTAGAATTTAGTGTTTTAAACCTATTGGACTTATGTATACCCATTATCTTAGGGTTTGGAGGCTATAAATAGGTTATTATAACTTGTAAAGAAGATATTTGAATTAAATTATAAACTTTGAGAGTTTTTCTCTTGGCTTAGCCAAAATTCTTTAGAGAGATTGTGAGATTGCTTGCTTTCTTTTCTATTGCATCAAGAATTAGGATTACTTATCAATCATTTGATTGTGCCATTTTCTTATTCTTCTTATCCCGATTATTTGTGTTTCCATTCACGTGTTGTTTGGGGGTTCAACAGGGAGGGTGTTTGTCTTCTTTGCATTTTGAGATCAAAGTGTATGTTCAAGGGGTTTCGGATTCTTTAACCTTGGGGTTCCGCATCACCGAACTTGAATCTTATTTTCCCTTGCCTTGAAAACCGAATCTTGGTAGTCTTTTGTTTAGTTGTTATTTCCTTTTAAGAAAAAAAAAATCGTAGGTACTGTTCATCGTTACTGTTCACCTCACTGTTCACGGTACTGTTCATCAAAAAAAAAAGAGAAAAACGTGAAAGTGAAGAAAAATAGAAGAAGAAAAAAAATTAACTAGCAATTTGGCAAGGGAAGTTTAAATAGCCAAAAAAGAATCCTAATCCTTTTATAAGTGTGAAAAGATAATCCTTTTTGTTTTAGGATTGGGAGGGTCAGCAATTAATCCTTTTCTAAACACCTTTTGGAATCCTTTAGAGAATAGGAAAACTAATTCTTATTGCTTTGGGTTTAGGTTTTCAAATCCTAATCTACATTTGACTTGGAATTTCAACGCCAATATTTGTACCAAAGTAGTACTAGCTACATTAGTGCAACTACCCCCATCTATGATCAAACTGCAATCTTTCCCACCTACCAAGCATCTATTGTGAAAATCGTTTTTCCTTTGTTCTAGGTTATCTTTCTTCACATTTACATTTAATGCACTCCTAGTAAATAAGGCTTCTCCCTTAATAGCATATTCAATACATTCATCATTATCAGAATAATCCTCTTATGGTGGAACTCTCAAATCACTACTGTTAGACTCATTACAAGTATCAAAATAAAAAATAATGTCACCACCCTTAATAAACATAGTCTTTCTATTAGGACACTCAGATGCATAATGACAATGCTCTTGACATTTTAAAGCATTTAATATCCCTATGTTTAGTATTAGAAGGAGTTGCATTAGAAGTATCTTTAGGATCAGATTTTCCACCTTTAGTGTCTTTGAGTTTGTCTTTTGAATTGTATGACTTTTGGGTAGCCTTTTGTAACCATCATTCTATCTCAAATTTCATTGGGATGTGGAACCCCAAGTGTTACTCCTACTACCTCTAATACGGATCCGCCATCAATGCTATCAACAACCAAATATCCTTTAAAGATGCCTAGTGGTCCAATTATAAGAGGGCATGCTAAGAAGCTAAAGATGGCTATATCATCTTATGTTCAAGACTTTGTTACTCAAGAACTTCATGAAGAGACATTTGAAAAGTGTTATGAAGAACTTGAAGGCCAACATAAAGTACTTAGTCCTTTGGAAGCAAGTGAAGGAATTGGGCTAACTTAAGTCATCAAGGGCTTATACAACTTTGGACTTTAATTATACAAGTCATGTGCCTCATTTAAAAGTCACATGATTCATTTAAGTTGTATTTTAAATGGGCTTGGTGTGTAGGGCTTAATTCGGTTGGGTTTATTTTAGTTATTTGGGTTTTAAATAGTCTTTCTTTAGGCTTTAATTTCGGCCTACAAGACTTATTATTTAGTTTTGTTTTTAAGTTGTGTTTAAGAATTAATACGTGGGCTTATTTGTCTTGTAAAGCCCATGGTAATTTTGTCCATATCATGTTTAAGGCCTTATTAGGGTTTGTCTTGGCTTTTAAGGGTTAATTAGGGTTAGCTACCTTATAAATATGTTATTATAAGTTGTAAACTTAAGATTTGATGAATTAAAAGCATTAAGTGGTTTCTCTTCTTGGCTTGGACGAATTCTTTAGAGAGAATTGTGAGGTTGCTTGCTTTTCTTTTCTATTGCATGAAGAATTTGATTACTTATCAATTATTTTGATTGTGGCGTTTTCATCTTCTTCTTTATCCTAATTACTTGCGTTTCCAATCACTTGTTGTTTAGGGGTTCAATAGGAAGGGTATTTATCTGATTTGTCTTTAACATCAAGTGTATATTCAAAGGGTTTCAGGTTCTTTAACCTTGGGGTTCTGTATCATTTGTTATTAGAGCCAAAGTAAGGTAAATTCCTATTTATCTTAGTATTAGGTTTGTTGTTTCTTTCTTTGATTTCTTTATATGCATGCCGAATTTGATAGTAGCAAGAATTCTGATTTTTGTGCTTTCTGTGTGTTAAATTTTAGCCTTTTTGTTCTTTCTTGCCTTTTTTGCCTTGAATTTTTGTTTTGATCATAAATTTTAACTAAAGAGTCCGATTCCTTATTATAAGATATTTTCGGGAAGGGAATTTCGAGATCTATGAAAGCGTACTTGAGCAAAGATCTTGTAATCCTCGTTTTCAAACCAATAAAAACCCAAGAAAAAGACGTTTGGCTTCCAAATTTTTACCTTGAAGTTTTCTGCAATTTTTTCCCTATTTTTGAAATTACCTTGAACCGACTCTTGAACAATTAGTTGCTTGAATTCGAATCCTAGTAGAAGTAGACTTAGATTTGTTGATTAAGAAAAAAAATCGTCGGTACTGTTCATAGTATTGTTCATTAAAAAAAGAAAGAAAAAAAAGAGAAGAAAGAATATAAGAAGAGAAGAAAAGATAGAAGAAGAAAAGAATTAGGGAGCAATTTGGCCAAAGGGAGATTATATAGCCAAAGGGAAAATTCAAATCCTTTTGTGAGTGGGAAAGTAATCCTTTTTTGTTTAGGATTGGGAGAAAAACAATTAAACCTTTTTCCAAACACTTTTTGGAATCCTGTAAAGTGTAGGAAAAACAATCCTTATACTTGAATTGAAATTAAATCCCAATCCAACTTAGATAAGGATTTATCTTACAATCATTGTGCTACCATTTGCGCTATCCTTTGTTATTAATCATTGCCACCATTTGATATCATTTGCTACCAATCATTGATATCATTTGTTATCCATTTGTACCGCCATTTTATATCATTTGTTATCCATTTGTGCCACCATTTTATATCATTTGTTATCCATTTGTGTTGCCATTTTGGTATCATTTGTTATCTATTTGTGCCGCCATTTTATATCATTTGTTATCCATTTTTGTTACCATTTTGGCATCATTTGCTATCATTTTTGCCATCATTTTTTCTATCAATTTTCCATCTTTTTTCCACCAATTTACTGTCACTTTGCCACCATTTTGCACACAACTTGACACGCTAATCAAGTTTGTTACACCATTCGGCTTAGTGATATATTTTTTGCTCCAAATTGAATTGTTAAAAGCATGCAATCTACTCTATTTAGTTTAATTAGGTCTCTTTGTTGATTTCTTGCTTTGATGGGTAGAATAAGTATTTGATATACTTTGTAGTGAATCAAATTCATATATTTAATCCATATTGTCATTTTTCTTGATTCTAGTTGCTTATTTCTTTGTTTTAAGCTTGCTTTTGTTCCTTCTACATTGTTAGAGTATCTTTGCTTATTTAATACTTTAATTTTACTTATCATTAAGTGGTACACCATTCTTGGCCGTGTATCACCTTCATTGTGTCCAGTGTCTTCTTTCTAGTTTTGAGCTATCTTTTATTGTTAGTGCTCGTCTTCTTTACTTTCTTAAACGTGCTCAAGAATATTGGTTTTTAGATTGAATTCTGAACTGCAATTTTAAAGTTGCAAGCTTGAGTGGAAAAAGGCAAGAGAGTGTGAGGACATTAAGAGGGTAAAAGCCTTAATTGTGTGAAACACGAGAGGAGTGACATTCTTTGAGTGTAAACACATGAGGGAGTGCTTGTGAGGCTGTTTTAGCTAACATTTTTTTTGCAGGTTTTCATCATGACTGAAAATAGTAACAAGAGTGAAATGTTTTACGAGGAATATGAAAAAATACTTACTTGACTTTAAAATGTTTTTTATAGGGCATTTGTTAGTGAATTCAGGAAGTTAAAAACTTGAATGGATGGTATGGAAGAGAACTTAGAAGTGAGTACATCTAATTCTAGAAGGACCGTCAGGAGTGGTCGATGGATTAATGAAGAGACTGATTTAGGCGAGTGGGATGATAAGGAGGAAGTCTAATCTGTGAGGGGTAGAGTGAGAAGAGAAGAAAGGGTAGAGAGGAGAGATAGTAATCTTAGTGCCATTAAAATGAATATTCCATATTTTAAAGGTAGGAATGACGCTGAAAATTATTTAGAATGGGAATAAAATGTAGATATGATTTTTGACTGATAATTATGCTGAAGAGAAAAAGGTGAAGTTACCTGCAGTACAATTTAGTGATTACGCTTTAGTTTGGTGGAATGAATTAGTGAAGAGTAGTAGAAGGAATGGAGATCCACCTATAATGAATTAGTGAAGATACTTAGGATGAAATGAAAAGAGTGATGAAGAAGAGGTTTGTGTCATCTTATTATTGTAGAAAGTTGCACCAGCAATTACATAGACTCGGCCAAAGAGCTAGATCAGTAGAGGATTATCACAAGGAGATGGAGATGCTATTGATCAAAGCAAATATTGAAGAAGAAGAAAAGGAAAAGAGGTGACTATGGCACGATTTATAGAGGGTTTGAAGAGGGAAATTATGGATGTAGTGAAGTTACAACATTATGGAGAGACGAAAGGACCTAGTGAATCTTGCCATGAAAGTGGAGAAACAACAAAAACAAAGGAGGACAGCAAGGTCATTTCCAAATGGAATTCAAAGTGGAGTAAAAATAAAGAAAGAAGGAGTACCATTTGGCTTCTAAAGAGAAAGGCTTTGAAACAAACAAAGACAAGGAAAGGAGTACTTCAACCTAAAAAGGTACTACTGATCCTTCATCTAAACTTTCTAAGCATAGGGATATTAAATTTTTTAAGTATTTGGGAAAAGGCATATGGCACGTGAATGTCCTAATAAGAGGGTAATAATAGCTAGGGATGATGAAGAAATTACTTCTGGATCAGAACACATAGTGATAATGAAATGCCTCCTTTAGAAGATTGTAGTGATTATGATAGTGAGAAAGAGTTGTTAGTTGCTAGGAGTGCTTTAAACTTAAATGTTAAAGAAGATAGCCTAGAACAAAGAGAAAACATATTTCACAATAAATGTTTAGTTAATAGGAGAGTGTACACGATCATTATTGATGGAGGGAGTTGCACAAACGTAGCTAGTGTGAGTATGGTTGAGAAGTTGAACTTGGCTTGTGAAAAGCATCCTATACCTTACAGATTGCAATGGTTAAACGACAGTGGAGAGGTTAAGATCACATGTTAAGGTGGCATTTTCTATTGGATGGTGCAAATATGAAATTTTATGTGATATTGTACCTATGAAGGTAGGACATTTGCTTTTGGGGAGGCCTTGGCAGTTTGATAGACAAATTTTGCATAATGGGTACACTAACATATTTTCTTTTTCTTATAAAGGTAAAAAGGTTGTTTTAGCTCCATTATCTCCTCAAGAGATTTATAAAGATCAAAAGAAAAGATACAAGAGAGAGAAAGAGGCTTCGACCAAAAGAGAAAAGGAGAGAGAGGTTTCGGCCCAAGGGGTGAGAGAGAGAGAAAAATAAAGGAAAGGGGGAAAATAGGCCATAAAAGAAACAAAACAAATAAATAGCCCATTGGTGAGTGAAAACAAGCAAGGGGCCGGTAAAAATAGATTTTTTATGTGAAAATAAGAGAGGTCAATAGTGCATTAGCTTTAGGACAACATTTGGTCCTTGTAATCTACAAGGAAGTTTTATTTTCTGACATTGACCCTAATCTTTGATTCTTTACCGCTAGTTTTGTTTTAATGTTGCAGGAGTATTCTGATATTTTTCCTGACGAGATGCCGGATGGATTACCACCTTTGAGGGGGATAGAACATCGGATTGATTTTATACCAGGATCTACCATTCCCAATAGACCAGCCTATAGAAGCAATCCTATGGAAACTAAGGAGATGCAAAGGCAAGTAGAAGAACTCGTGGAGAAGGGATTGGTGAGAGAAAAGATGAGTCCATATGCAGTTCCTGTTCTTTTGGTGCTTAAGAAGGATGGAACATGAAGGATGTGTGTTGATTGCCGTGCAGTTAACAAAATCACCGTAAAGTATAGACATCCCATTCCTAGGCTAGATGATATGTTTGATGAATTATATGGTGCTGTGTATTTTACTAAAATTGATTTAATGAGTGAATATCATCAAATTAGAATGCAACCTGGTGATGAATGGAAAATAGCATTCAAAACTAAATATTGTTTGTATAAGTTGTTAGTCATGCCATTTGGGCTATCTAACGCCCTTAGCACTTTCATGAGACTTATGAACCATGTATTGCGTGCCTATTTAGGAAAGTTTGTTGTTGTGTACTTTGATGATATACTCATTTATAGCAAGTCTTATGAAGAGCATATTGAGCATGTTAAGTTAGTCTTACAAGCTTTGAGATCTTACAAGTTGTATGCTAAACATAAGAAATGCACATTTTGTATAAATAGACTTGTGTTTTCTTGGTTGTGGGGTGAGTGCACAAGGAATTGAAGTAGATGAAGAGAAAGTAAAGGCAATTAAAGGATTGCCCACGCCTAAGACTACTTCAGATGTGAGAAGTTTCCATGGCTTGGTAAGCTTTTATAGGCATTTTGTGTAGGATTTCTCTTCTATTGCTGCACCACTTAAAGAAATAATCAAAAAGGAAGCTGGGTTTAAGTGGGAAGAAGCACAACAAAAGACATTTGAAACTTTAAAAGGAAAGTTGTATTCTGCTCCTATTTTATCTTTACCTAACTTTGATAAGACATTTGAAATAGAGTCTGATGCTTCTGGTGTAGGTATTGGGGCAGTTTTGATGCAAGAAAAGAAGCCAATTGCCTATTTTCAGTGAGAAGCTTCATGGAGCCCAACTTAATTATTCAACCTATGATAAGGAATTATATGCCTTAGTGAGAGCTTTGGACGTGTGGCAGCACTACCTCCTTCCCAAAGAATTTCCCATTCACACAGATCATGAGTCCCTCAAGCACTTGAAGGGACAACGTAAGTTGAACAAAAGGCATGCTAAATGGTTGAATTTATTGAAATATTTCCTTATGTTATTCAATACAAGCATGGTAAAGATAACATTGTTGCTGATGCATTGTCAAGAAGTATTCTTTAATTTCTACACTTAGTTCTAAGTTTCTTGGTTTTGAGCATGTTAAAGAACTATATGTTGGCGATCTTGATTTTGGAAATGTATATGTAGTATGTGAGCATCAAGCTTTTGATAAATTTTATAGGCATGATGGATTTTTATTTAAGGGCAGCAAGCTTTGTTTGCCTAGTTGTTCTATACGTTATTTGCTTATATTAGAGTATCATTGTGGGGGATTGATGGCACATTTTGGGGTGCATAAGACTTATGACATGTTAAATGAGCATTTTATTGGCCTTATTGATAGGATATCACATGGCATAAAAGACAACAAGTAAGTAGCGGAAAAATAAAAATTTTTCATTGTACAAGCCATGCAATAAACAACATAGAATCGAAAACATGCAGTTTTAGGGTTTCGTTTGAACTTACATCCTTGAATGCACTTCAAAACTTGATTTTCCAATAACCAGTATATAAGATCAACCTATATACCCTTGAACTCAACCACAAATGCCAAAGGTGCTACCTTTCACGCCACACCACTCTATGTTTACACACACACTTGCCAAGTCGGCCTAAAACGGAGAGTGATACGACCATAGAGGTTTGTGATACGACCATAGAGGGGGCAAGTCATGATGCGGAACCCCAAGGTTAAAGAACCCGAAACCCCTTAAACATACGCTTTGATTTCAAAAGACAAAGAAGAGAAACTCCCTCCCTATTGAACTCCCAAACAACACGTGAATGGAAACGCAAATAATCGGGATAAGAAGAATTAAGAAAACGCCACAATCAAATGATTGATAAGTAATCCTAATTCTTGATGCAATAGAAAAGAAAGCAAGCAATCTCACAATCTCTCTAAAGAATTTCGGCTAAGCCAAGAGAAAAACTCTCAAAAGTTTATAATTTGATTTAATGATTATGTTTACAACCTAGGTTAGCCTATTTATAAGGTGGCTAACCCTAATTCACTCTTTAAAACCCTAATTTAAATACTCATATGGCCTTACACGAATTTCCTTAGGCTTTTACAAGCCAATTAAGCCCAGATAAGTCTTAAACACACTTAAAACAAAACTAATTAATAAACCTTATAGGCCTAAAATGAAAGCCCAAAAGAAAGACTAAAATAAATAACCAAATGATATGGATCCAAGAGGGCTATTTTATGCCATTGAAGAGGGCCAATCATATGACTTTCAAATGGGTCTAAATGGAGTTCAAAGACATAAATATATGCTCCAATATATAGGAGGCAGATTTGGTGCTTTACTATTAATTTTGGGCTTATACAACTTTGGGCTTTAATTGTACAAGTCATGTGATTGGAGCATATATTTATGTCTTTGAACTCCATTTAGACCCATTTGAAAGTCATAAGATTGGCCCTCTTTAATGGCATAAGATAGCCCTCTTGGATCCGTATCACCAAACTAAGCCCAAAAGAAGCCCACACGCCTAAGCCCACATTTACAACTTAAATGAGTCATGTGACTTTTAAATGAGGCACATGACTTGTACAATTAAAGCCCAAAGTTGTATAAGCCCAAAATTGATGGAAAGCACCAAATATGCCTCCTAAAAATTGGAGCACGCCCCAATGACATTTGGATCTTATATTTATGTGTTTGAACTCCATTTAGACCCATTTGAAAGTCATAAGGTTGCCCCTCTTCAATGGTATAAGATAACCCTCTTGGATCCATATCAAGTCATGATGATTTAATCAATCAACATCACAAGCATTAAGTACTCATCCTTTTGGAAGCAAATGAAGAATTGGGCCAACTTGAGTAATAAAGGGCTTATGCAACATAGGGCTTTAATTGTACAAGTCATGTGCTTCATTTAAAGTTGTATCTTAATGGGTTTAAGGGGCTGTTTTGTTTATTTTTTAGTTAGGGCTTTTAATTCATTAAGTTTAGTTCGATTATAGAATAAGTGAGGCCTTATTTAAGTGGGCTAGATGACACCTTCACTAAGGCCCATCATTTTGATTTTGTTTTAATTCTTTAAGTAGGAGAATGGGCTTGTTTTGTCTTGTAAAGCCCAATGAAATTCGGCCACATCTTGTTTAGGGCCTTTTTAGGGGTTGTTTTAGCTTCTAAGGGTGATCTATTACTTCTTAAAGAGGTTATTAGACTTGTTTAGGAAGTAAAGTGTCTTTAGAGTTCCTAAAGAGGCCATTTGGCTTGTGTTAGGAAGCAAAGTGTTAAAATTTTTAGTATAAATAGCTTGTTATGAGTTGTAAACAAAAAAAAATATTTGAATTAAATTATAAACTTTGAGAGTTTTTCTCTTGGCTTAGCCGAAATTCTTTAGAGAGATTATAAGATTGCTTGCTTTCTTTTCTATTGCATCAATAATTAGAATTACTTATCAGTCATTTGATTGTGGCATTTTCTTATTCTTCTTATCTCGATTATTTGCTTTTCCATTTACGTGTTGTTTGGGGATTTAATAGGGAGGGTGTTTGTCTTATTTGCGTTTTGAGATCAAAATGTATGTTCAAGGGGTTTCGGGTTCTTTAACCTTGGGGTTCTGCATCATTTGGTATCAGAGCCAAAAGTAAGGTAAATTCCTATTTATCTTAGTGTTAGGTTGATACTGATCCATAAGGGCTATCTTATGCCATTGAAGAGGGACAACCTTATGACTTTCAAATGGGTCTAAATGGAGTTCAAACACATAAATATAAGATCCAAATGTCATTGGGGTGTGCTCCAATTTATAGGAGCCATATTTGGTGCTTTACTATCAATTATGGGCTTAAAGTATATAGTCAAAAGCCTTTGGGTTAATGTCTCATAAAGGAAAGCCTAAAGTGAAGATAAAGAAAGCCTTGTGGGTTTAAAATAGCCTAAATGAAGATTTAAGCCTTGGAAAAACATGTGCAAGTCATGTGCGACATGTGCAAATCGCGTGCGAGGCATGTGCAAGTGGAAGACATGTGCATAGCATGTGATATTTATAGTTAATTAGTTTGGGCCTATTTAGCAAAATTGGGCTTTTATTTAAGTGGGATATGTGACTTCATTAAAATTCATGTGACTTAAGTAGCTAAATTAAGGCTTATTTTCTCAAGTAAGACACTCGGGCCTTTTTAAAATAAGCCCAATTCGTCACTTTACCTTAGTAGGGTTTTAAGTAGTTGTTTTAGCTTATTTTAGGTAGAATTTAGTGTTTAAAACCTATTGAACTTATGTATACCCATTCCCTTAGGGTTTGGATGCTATAAATAGGTTATTATAACTTGTAAAGAAGAATATTAGAATCACATTATAAACTTTTGAGAGTTTTCTCTTGGCTTAGCCAAAATTCTTTAAAGAGATTGTGAGATTGCTTGCTTTCTTTTCTATTGCATCAAGAATTAGGATTACTTATCAATCATTTGATTGTGGCATTTTCTTGTTCTTCTTATCTCGATTATTTGCGTTTCCATTCATGTGTTGCTTGGGGGTTCAATAGGGTGGGTGTTTGTCTTCTTTGAGTTTTGAGATCAAAGTGTATGTTCAAGGGGTTTCGGGTTTTTTAACCTTGGGGTTCCGCATCATTTGGTATCAAAGCCAAAAGTAAGGTAAATTCCTATTTATCTTAAAGTTAAGTTTGTGTTTCTTTCTTTGATTTTCTTTATATGCATGCTGAAATTAGTATTATAACATTCTGATTTTTGTGACATTCTGATTCTTGTTCTTTCATTACCTTTTGTTTTGATTTAAAAAAAAAAATCTTGTTACTATTTATCATACTGTCCATATACTGTTCACCATTACTGTTCATTGTTACTGTTTACGTACTGTTCACCAAAAAGAAAAAAGAAAAAGAAAGAAGAGAGAAAAACGTGAAAGAGAAGAAAAAAAATAGAAGAAAAAAATTATGGAGCAATTGAGCAAGGGCAGTTTATATAGCCTAAAGAAAATCCTAATCCTTTCATAAGTGGGAAAAACTAATCCTTTTTGCTTTAGAATTGGGAGGGGCAACATTTACACCTTTTTCAAACACATTTAGGAATCCTTTAAAAGGTAGGAAAATTAATCCTTATTGCTTTGGGTTTAGGCTTTCAAAAATCCTAGTCCATATCTAAATTGAAATTACAATCCTAATCCTAGTTAGACAAGGATTTCTACTTGGCAAATATTTATGCTATCCATTTATTATCTATTTGTGCCAATCATTTTTATCATTTGCTATTCATTTGTGCAACCATTTTTGGTAACTTTCCCATCATTTGTGTAACCATTTTTGGAAACTTTCCACCATTTGTGCAACCATTTTTGGCAACTTTTTCATCATTTGTGTGACCATTTTTTGAAACTTTTTCCACCATTTGTGCTATCATATTTGGAAACTTTTACCATCATTTTTCTATCACTTTGCCATCATTTTGCACACAACTTGACACACTAATCAAGCTTGTTACATAGTCCGGCATAGTGAATAAATTGACTCTAAAATTGATTTATTTTGTATGTTTTATTCTTTATTTAGTTTAAATTGGTATCTTGTTGATTTCCTTTCGTTGTTGGGTAGCATATTTAGGTTCTATATTTGATTTACTTTGCAGTGAATCAAATTCATTCATTTTATCCATATTGTCATTTTTCTTGATTCTTGTTGCTTATTTCTTTGTTTTAAGCTAGCTTTTGTTCCATTTACATTGTTAGGGTATCATTGCTTGTCCAATACTCTAATTTGGTTATCATCAAGTGGTACACCACTCTTGTTCGTGTATCACCTCCATTGTGTCTGGAGTCTTCTTTTCTAGTTTTTGAGCTATCTTTTTGTTGTTAGTTATAATTTCCTTACTTTCTTAAACGTGCTCAAGTTTTTGATTTGTGATTTACATTCTGAAGTGCAATTTTGAAGTTGTAAGCTTGAGAGGAAAAAGGCAAGAGAGTGAGAGGACATTAAGAGGGTAAAAGCCAAATTTTGAGTGAAACACGAGTGAATGTGAGGATGTCTTATTACAAGTCCAAGCGACATTTACATCAAGATGAAAGGAATGCGTTTAAGGAAGATATAAAAGTTGTTGAGGCAAGACCTTAATAATATAGAATGGTTGGTTAGACAATATTTCGAACCACGCATTAGAATAGAGGTGATACGACCATAGAGAGGGCAAGTCATAATGATTTCATCAATCAACATCACAAGCTCAAAGTACTTAGCTTTTGGAAGCAAGTGAAGGAATTGGGTCTAATTCATTTTGGGCTTATACAACTTTGGGCTTTGATTGTACAAGTCATGTGCCTCATTTAAAAGTCACATGACTCATTTAAGTTGTAAATGTGGGCTTAGGCGTGTGGGCTTCCTTTTAAAGGGATTATTTAGTTATTTGGGTTATTAGTTAGTCTTTTATTTTGAGTAGTCTTTTATTTTAGGCTTCAAATTCGTCACTTTACTTTAGTTGGGTTTTAAGTAGTTGTTTTAGCCTATTTTAGTTAGGATTTAGTGTTTTAAACCTATTAGAGTTATGTATACCCATTCCCTTAGGGTTTGGAGGCTATAAATAGGTTATTATAAGTTGTAAACAGAAGATTGAAATCGAATTATAAACTTTTGAGAGTTTTCTCTTGGCTTAGCCGAAATTCTTTAGAGAGATTGTGATGCTTGCTTTCTTTTCTATTGCATCAAGAATTAGGATTACTTATCAATCATTTGATTGTGGCATTTTCTTATTCTTCTTATCCCGATTATTTGCGTTTCCATTCATATGTTGTTTGGGGGTTCAATAGGGAGGGTATTTGTCTTCTTTGCGTTTTGAAATCAAAGTGTATGTTCAAGGGGTTTTGGGTTCTTTAACCTTGGAATTCCGCATTAGGATGAGAGCAAAGCGAAGAGAAAGAAGGAGAAAGTTATCATAGAAGAAATAATTTGTGAACCTGAAAAGGGTGATATAGATTTAGGCTTTGATAGTGAGATTACTCAAAACCATGAAGAGGATGTTGTTGATGAGTTTGATGAGGAAAAAGAGGTTTTGGGCGAAGTTGAAGATGTGGAGAATGTGGTTAAAAAGGTGAATGAGGTTATTTTAGAGGTGGAAAAGAATAATGATGTGTATACTGGAGAAATAATTGAAAGTGAAGAAATTGTTGATTGTTTGAATGCAAGTGAAGAAATTTGTTTAGTGGAGATGGAAGATCTGCATGTTACAATTTATCCTCTACCGCAAAAAGAGGATGAGGTGCACATGGGAAGCGACGAAGGTCAAAATCATATCACTATTAAATACTAACCATGTTTTGCATAGTTCTTTTATTTTAAACTTGCAGGATCATAATGAGTTCTTTAATGAAGAAGCAATCATACTATTTCCACCAATGCCAAAGATCATTTATGAAGATGAATGTATTCCTCAAGTGTTAATTCCCAACTATTGCAAGACCAAGATTTGAGGATGAATTTTTTTTGAAGACGGAGGGAATGACACAGATCCAAGAGGGCTATCTTATGCCATTGAAGAGGGGCAACCTTATGACTTTCAAATGGGTCTAAATGGAGTTCAAACACATATAAGATCCAAATGTCATTGGGGCGTGCTCCAATTTATAGGAGGCAGACTTGGTGTTTTACTATCAATTATGGGCTTAAAGTATATAGTCAAGCCTTTGGGTTAATGCCCCATAAAAGAAAGCCGAAAGTGAAGATAAAGGAAGCCTTGTGGGTTTAAAATAGCCTAAATGAAGATTCAAGCCTTGGAAGAACATGTGCAAGTCATGTGCAACATGTGCAAATCATGTGCGGGGCATGTGCAAGTGGAAGACATGTGCATAGCATGTGATATTTATGTAGTAGGGCTTTTGTATTCATAGTTAATTAGTTTGGGCCTATTTTAACAAAATTGGGCTTTTATTTAAGTGGGACATGTGACTTCATTAAAATTCATGTGACTTAAGTAGCTTAATTAAGGCTTATTTTCTTAAGTAAGATACTTGGGCCTTTATAAAATAAACCCAATTTGTCACTTTACCTTAGTAGGGTTTTAAGTAGTTGTTTTAGTTTAATTTAGGTAGAATTTAGTGTTTTAAACCTATTAGACTTAAGTATACCCATTCCCTTAGGGTTTGGAGGCTATAAATAGGTTATTATAACTTGTAAAGAAGAACATTAGAATCAAATTATAAACTTTTGAGAGTTTTCTCTTGGCTTAGCCGAAATTCTTTAGAGAGATTGTGAGATTGCTTGCTTTCTTTTATATTGCATCAAGAATTAGGATTACTTATCAATCATTTGATTGTGGCATTTTCTTTTTCTTCTTATCCCGATTATTTGTGTTTCCATTCATGTGTTGTTTGGGGGTTCAATAGGGAGGGTGTTTGTCTTCTTTGCATTTTGAGATCAAAGTGTATGTTCAAGGGGTTTCGGGTTCTTTAACCTTGGGGTTCCGGATCATAGAGTTGTGTTTCTTTCTTTGGTTTACTTTATATGCATGCCGAAATTAGTATTAGTAACATTCTAATTTTTGTGTTCTTTGTGTGTTAAATTTAGCCTTGTTCTTTCATTACCTTTTATTTTAATTCTTAAAAAAACCGTGTTACTGTTCACGTACTGTTCATCAAAAAAAGAAAAAGAAAGAAGAGAGAAAAATGTGAAAGAGAAGAAAAATAGAAGAAAAAAATTAAGGAGAAGTTGAGCAAAGGTAGTTTATATAGCCTAAAGAAACTCCTAATCCTTTGTTAAGTGGGAAAAACTAGTCCTTTTTGCTTTAGGATTGGGAGGGGCAACATTTACACCTTTTCCAAAAACATTTGGAAATCCTTTAAAAGGTAGGAAAATTAATCCTTATTACTTTGGATTTAGGCTTTCAAAAATCCTAGTCCATATCTAAATTGGAATTACAATCCTAATCCTAGTTAGACAAGGATTTCTACTGGGCAAATATTTGTGCTATCCATTTATTATCCATTTGTACCAATCATTTTTATTATTTGCTATCCATTTGTGCAACTATTTTTGGCAACTTTTCCATAATTTATGTAACCATTTTTGGAAACTTTTTCCACCATTTGTGCTATCATTTTTGGAAACTTTTGCCATCTTTTTGCTATCACTTTGCCATCTTTTCGCCATTGTTTTGCACAATCCTTGACACCCTAATCAAGCTTGTTACATCGTTTGGCATAGTGAATAAATTGGCTCTAAAATTGATTTATTTTGCAGGTTTTATACTTTATTTAGTTTAAATTGGTATCTTGTTGATTTCCTTTCTTTGTTGGGTAGCATATTTATGTTCTCTATTTGGTTTACTTTGTAGTGAATCAAATTCATCCATTTTATCCATATTGTCATTTTCCTTGATTCTTGTTGCTTATTTCTTTGTTTTAAGCTAGCTTTTGTTCCATTTACATTGTTAGGGTATCATTGCTTGTCCAATACTCTAATTTGGTTATCATGAAGTGGTACACCACTCTTGGTCATGTATCACCTTCATTGGTTCTAGAGTCTTCTTTTTCTAGTTTTGAGCTATCTTTTGTTGTTAGTATTATTTCCTTGTGTTTCTTAAATGTGCTCAAGTTTTTGATTTGTGATTTACACTCTGAAAGTGCAATTTTGAAGTTGCAAGCTTGAGAGAAAAAAAGGGTAGAGAGTGAGAGGACATTAAAAGGGTAAAAGCCAAATTTTGATTGAAACAAGAGTGAATGTGAGGATGTCTTATTACAAGTCCAAGCGACATTTACATCAAGATGAAAGGAATGCGTTTAAGGAAGATATAAAGTTGTTAAGGCAAGACCTTAATAATATAGAATGGTTGGTTAGATAATATTTCGAACCACACATTAGAATGGAGGAAAGCAAAGCGAAGAGAAAGAAGGAGAAAGTTATCATAGAAGAAATAATTTGTGAACCTGAAAAGGGTGATATAGATATAGGCTTTGATAGTGAGATTACTCAAGACCATGAAGAGAATGTTGTTGATGAGCTTGATGAGGAAAAAGAGGTTTTGGGTGAAGTTGAAGATGTGGAGAATGTGATTAAAAAGGTAAATGAGGTTGTTTTTGAGGTAGAAGAGGATAATGATGGTGTGTATAATGGAAAAATATTTGAAAGTGAACATGTTGTTGATTGTTGGAATGCAAGTGAAGAAGTTTGCTTAGTTGAGATGGAAGATTCACAAGTTACAATTGATTCTCTATTGATTAAGGAGAGAATGATTTGCATATGGGAAGTGAAGAAAGTTAAAATCATATCATTGTATTAAATACTAACCATGTTTTGCATAGTCCTTTTGTTTATAACTTACAGGATCATGATAAGTTCCTTAATGAAGAAGCATTCATACTATTTTCACCAATGCCGAAGGTCATTTATGAAGATGAATGTATTCCTCAAATGTCAATTTCCAACTATTGCAAGACAAAGATTCGAGGACGAATGTTTTCTAAAGAGGGAGAAAATGATACGACCATAGAGGGGGCAAGTCATGATGATTTCATCAATCAACGTCACAAGCATAAAGTACTCATCCTTTTGGAAGCAAATGAAGAATTAGGCCAACTTGAGTTATAAAGGGCTTATGCAACTTTGGGCTTTAATTGTACAAGTCATTTGCTTCATTTAAAAGTCACATGACTCATTTAAAAGTTGTATCTTAATGGGTTTAAGGGGCTGTTTTGTTTAGTTTTTAGTTAGGGCTTTTAATTCATTAAGTTTAGTTGGATTATTGACTAAGTGAGGCCTTATTTAAGTGGGCTACATGACACCTTCACTAAGGCCCATCATTTTGATTTTGTTTTTATTCTTTAAGTACGAGAATGGGCTTGTTTTGTCTTGTAAAGCCCAATGAAATTCGGCCACATCTTGTTTAGGGCCTTTTTAGGGGTTGTTTTAGCTTCTAAGGGTGATCTATTACTTCTTAAAGAGGTTATTAGACTTGTTTAGCAGGTAAAGTGTCTTTAGAGTTCCTAAAGAGGTCATTTGGCTTGTTTAGGAAGTAAAGTGTTTAGGATTTTAGAATAAATAGCTTGTTATGAGTTGTAAACAAAAAAAATATATGAAACAAATTATAAAATTTTGAGAGTTTTTGTCTTGGCTTTGCCGAAATTCTTTAGAGAGATTGTGAGATTGCTTGCTTTCTTTTCTATTGCATCAAGAATTAGGATTACTTATCAATCATTTGATTGTGGCATTTTCTTATTCTTTTTATCCCGATTATTTGTATTTCCTTTCACGTGTTGTTTGGGGGTTCAATAGGGAGGGTGTTTGTCTTCTTTGCATTTTGAGATCAAAGTGTATGTTCAAGAGGTTTCAGGTCCTTTAACCTTGGGGTTCCGCATCAGTTTGAATATTCGGCAATGGGTATGTTCTAAAGAACAAGATTTGATCTTGTTCTTCCTAGGGTTTTGCAATGGCTGTCTAAAACACAAGAGAAGAAATAATTCTTTCCCTTGTGAAAAACGGCAATGAGAGAGAAAAAACCTAAAGTGGCAAAACAATTTTTATCAATATATACTACTTAGCTAGGTCTTTGGTTGCATCTCGAATTCAACTAGGTTTGTAGCTTGAATTTCGGCTCAACCTCTTCCTAATCAAGTAGTGTATCTTGATTCAAATTCATATAGGATTTAAACTCAATTAACTTAATTATCTAAAGATAAATAAATAATTAATTATCCAAAGATAATAAATAATTTGTTATTATCCATGTCATTGCCATTTTTTCACTCTCTCATGGACTAAGGTCCATTAATTACCCATTAACCTTATTAATTTGACTTTAATTAAAAGCCCAAATTAATGCCCAATACTCTATATATAATATTTTAGGTCCAATGCTTTGTGTGCGATCCTATAGGTCTATTTAATATTGGCAATGGATTAACAAATAATCCAAAGGCTATATGTATATTCTCTAGCAAGATATTATAGCATACCAAATTAAATGAAAATGCAAATGGCAATTAGTGACCTAATACAATTTTGCATAGTCCCTTACCCACAAATATCAAAATTAATATAAGGCATAGAACAAGTCATCCTTATATATACTAATTCCTTTCTTGATATTCTAGTGACACCGAACTCTCAGATAAATAATGATTACTCATTATTTCATCTTAGTATAGCCATACACTTCTCAGTTCATTGATCAAGTGCCGGTGATATTTTCTCTCTCATTAAGAGGGGTAATCCCTTTACTTCTCTCATGCTCTCTAACATGAATTAGTGCATGCCCAAGCATACCCATACTAGTTACTCTGTTATGAGTACGTTAGGTGTATTTCAAAGTACACAGTAATTCGTAAAGAGTTTCATTGAGATTTTAGGTCTAAAAACTCCGATGCAAAACTTGCAATTAAGAAACACTTATGACTTGTACCATGTAGTGTTCTCATGTGCAGATCGAATCAAGATACCATGTTCTAAACATGTATCTATGATCTTTGATTGACTCCTTATGATCCGTAAGACAAAACTCAACTTATCAGAGATAGTATACTAGTCTTAATTCATTTGTTATTGCCATAACAATGACCGACTAGGGATATTTAGAATGAAGTCTCAAATGTCCCAAGGTTTTACAACCATGTGCTTTACACATGATAACTTAAATTGAAACAACATTTTTGGATAGTTCTATCACTTAATATGCATAGGAATACAATAGATAAAATAAATGCCTCATTTATTAACTTGAATGTTTTTATAACAATGTATTGGAGCTAGGGTTTACACTAACACTCATATGCATAGGGACGCGGACAAAGTGTGTAATTCACGTGTTGCATGTAGGCAAGCTAAGTCTAAAACTATGCCCCATGGTTTGTTTGCCTCTACCTGTGCCTAGTTCTCCTTAGACTAATATTTCTATGGATTTTGTGCTTGGATTGCCTCGAACTAAACGTGGTAAAGATAGCATCTTTATTGTGGTAGATAGGTTTAGCAAGATGGCTCACTTTATTACTTGTTATAAATGTGATGATGCTGTTAATGTTGTTGACCTATTCTTTAGAGAAGTTGTGCGTCTGCTTGGTGTCCCACGCACTATTGTTTTAGACAAGGATACAAAGTTCCTTTCACACTTTTGGCATGTTCTATGGGGTAAGTTAGGTACAAAGTTATTACTTTCTACTACTTGTCATCTACAAATAGATGGTCAAATAGAAGTAGTGAATAAAACCTTGGGTACTTTACTTCGTGCTATAGTGGGTAAGAATCTTAAGACATGGGAGGATTGTTTACCTTTCATTGAATTTTCTTATAATAGAAGTATTCATTCTTCTACTGGCTTTTCATCGTTTGAGCTTGTTTATGGTTTTAACCCACTAACTGTGCTTGATCTTTGTCCATTGCCTTTACATGAGCTTTCAAGTTTAAATGGTAATAGGAAGGCAAATTCAGTCTTTGCATGAGAAAGCAAGAGCTAATATTAAGAAGAAAAACCAAAAGTATGCTGAAAGAGCAAATAAGGGAAGGAGAAAAGTGGTATTCATCCCTGGAGATTAGGTTTGAGTATATTTTCACAAGGAAAGGTTTCCAAACCAAAGGAAGTGCTTTTGGATGCACGTGGTGATGGTCCTTTTCAAGTCTTGGAGCACATCACTGATAATGCTTACAAGATACATCTACCAGGTGAATATGGTGTTTCTGTTATATTTAATATTTTTGACCTTTCTCCTTTTGGATTCAGATTTGAGGACAAATTTTTTTGAGGAGGGAGGGAATGATACGGATCCGCCATCAATACCATCAACCACCAAAGATCCTTTAAAAATGCCTAGTGGTCCAATCACAAGAGAGCATGCTAAGAAGCTAAAGATGGCTATGTCATCTTATGTTCAAGACTTTGTTACTCAAGAACTTCATGAAGAGGCCTTTGAGAAGTGTTATGGAGAACTTGAAGGGCAACATAAAGTACTTAGTCTTTTGGAAGCAAGTGAAGGAATGGGCTAACTTAAGTCATCAAAGGCTTATACAACTTTGGGCTTTAATTATACAAGTCATGTGCCTCATTTAAAAGTCACATGATTCATTTAAGTTATATTTTAAATGGGCTTGGCGTGTAGGGCTTAATAAGGTTGGGTTTATGTTATTTGGGTTTTAAATAGTCTTTCTTTGAGCTTTCATTTTGGCCTACAAGACTTATTATTTAGTTTTGTTTTTAAGTTGTGTTTAAGATTTAATAAGTGGGCTTATTTGTCTTGTAAGCCCATGGTAATTTTGGCCATATCATGTTTAAGGCCTTATTAGGGTTTGTCTTGGCTTTTAAGGGTTAATTAGGGTTAGCTACCTTATAAATAGGTTATCATAAATTGTAAACTTAAGATTTGATGAATTAAAAACCTTGAGAGGTTTCTCTTCTTGGCTTGGCCAAATTCTTTAGAGAGAATTATGAGGTTGCTTGCTTTTCTTTCCTATTGCATGAAGAATTTGATTACTTATCAATTATTTTGATTGTGGTGTTTTCGTCTTCTTCTTTATCCAAATTAATTGTGTTTCCAATCACTTGTTGTTTGGGGGTTCAATAGGGAGGGTATTTATTTGATTTGTCTTTGCCATCAAAGTGTATGTTCAAGGGGTTTCAGGTTCTTTAACCTTGGGGTTCTGTATCAACCTCCCTTGTGCTTCATTTGTGTCTCCACTTTCAAGGACATTTTCACAAGCTCTTCCATGTCAATGAAGTGTTGCAACTCCACAACATTAGCTATCTCCTTACTAAGGACATTTAAAAATTGTACCATGATCGATTCCTCATCTTCCTTTAGGTTGGCCTTAATCATCAACATCTCCATCTCTTTATGGTAATCCTTTACTGATTTAGACCCTTGAGTGAATCTTTGTAGTCATTGATGCATTTCTCTATAATAGTAACTTGGCATAAACCTCTTTTACTTAATTCTCTTCAACTAGAAACTCTCCATTTCTCCTCCAATTCTTGTTCAATTTAGCCCACCACATTAGTGTATAATCAGGGAATTCTATAGCAGCTAATCGAACCTTCTTCTCTTCGAAATAGTTATGGCATTCAAAGATCACCTTAACTTTCATTTCCCACTCCAAATATTCTTATGCATCATTTTTGCCTTCGAAATGTGGAATGTTCATCTTTGATATGGATCCAATAGGGCTATCTTATGCCATTGAAGAGGGGCAACCTTATGACTTTCAAATGGGTCTAAATGAAGTTCAAACATATAAATATAAGATCCACATGTCATTAGGGCGTGCTCCAAATTTATAGGAGGTTAATTTGGTGCTTTACTATCAATTATGGGCTAAAAGTATATAATCAAGCCTTTGGGTTAATGCCCCATAAAGGGTCTACTAAAGTGAAGATAAAGGAAGCCTTGTGGGTTTAAAATAGCCTAAATGAAGATTCAAGCCTTGGAAGAACATGTGCAAGTCATGTGTGACATGTACAAATCATGTACGGGGCATGTGCAAGTGGAAGACATGTGCATAGCATGTGATATTTATGTAGTAGGGCTTTTGTATTCATAGTTAATTAGTTTAGGCCTATTTAACAAAATTGGGCTTTTATTTAAGGACATGTGACTTCATTAAAAGTAATGTGACTTAAGTAGCTTAATTAAGGCTTATTTTCTCAAGTAAGACACTTGGGCCTTTCTAAAATAAGCCCAATTTGTCACTTTACCTTAGTAGGGTTTTTAAGTAGTTGTTTTAGCTTATTTTAGGTAGAATTTAGTGTTTAACCTATTGGACTTATGCATACCCATTTCCTTAGGGTTTGGAGGCTATAAATAGGTTATTATAACTTGTAAAGGAAAAATATTTGAATCAAATTATAAACTTTGAGAGTTTTTCTCTTGGCTTAACCGAAATTCTTTAGAGAGATTGTGAGATTGCTTGCTTTTTTTTTTCTATTGCATCAAGAATTAGGATTACTTATCAATCATTTGATTGTGGTGTTTTCTTACTCTTCTTATCTTGATTATTTGCGTTTTCATTCATGTGTTGTTTGGGGGTTCAATAGGGAGGGTGTTTGTCTTCTTTGCGTTTTGAGATCAAAGTGTATGTTCAAGGGGTTTCGGGTTCTTTAACCTTAGGGTTCCGCATCATTTGGTATCAAAACCAAATTTTGTAAGGTAAATTCCTATTTATTTTAGTGTTAGGTTTGTGTTTCTTTCTTTGATTTTCTTTATATGCATGCCGAAATTAGTATTAGTAACATTCTAATTTTTGTATTTTTTGTGTGTTAAATTTAGCCTTGTTCTTTCATTACCTTTTTGTTTTGATTCTTAAAAAAAATCGTATTGCTGTTCACATATTGTTCATCGTTACTGTTCATGCACTGTTCATAAAAAAAAGAAAAAGAAAGAAGAGAGAAAAACGTGAAATAGAAGAAAAAAAATTAAGGAGCAATTGAGCAAGTGTAATATAGCCTAAAGAAAATCAGTCCTTTCATAAGCGGGAAAAACTAATTCTTTTTGCTTTAGGATTGGGAGGGGCAACATTTACACCTTTTCCAAACACATCTGGGAATCCTTTAAAAGATAGGAAAATTAATCCTTATTGCTTTGGGTTTAGGCTTTCAAAAATCTTAGTCCATATCTAAATTGAAATTACAATCCTAATCCTAGTTAGACAAGGATTTATACTTGGCAAATATTTGTGCTATCCATTCATTATCCTATCGTGCCAATCATTTTTATCATTTGCTATCCATTTGTACAACCATTTTTGGCAACTTTTCCATCATTTGTGTAACCATTTTTGGAAACTTTCCACCATTTTGGGCAACTTTTTCCATAATTTGTGTAACCTTTTTTGGAAACTTTTTCCACCATTTGTGCTATCATTTTTGGAAACTTTTGCCATCACTTTGCTATCACTTTGCCATTTTTTGCCATCGTTTTGCACACAACATGACACACTGATCAAGCATGTTACATCATTCTGCATAGTGAATAAATTGGCTCTAAAATTGATTTGTTTTGCATGTTTTATACTTTATTTAGTTTAAATTGGTATCTTGTTGATTTCCTTTCTTTGTTGGGTAGCATATTTAGGTTCTATATTTGATTTACTTTGTAATGAATCAAATTCATTCATTTTATCCATATTGACAGTTTTCTTGATTCTTGCTGCTTATTTCTTTGTTTTAAGCTAGCTTTTGCTCCATTTACATTATTAGGGTATCATTGCTTGTCCAATACTCTAATTTGATTACCATCAAATGGTACACCACTCTTGTCCATGTATCACCTCCATTGTGTCTAGAGTCTTCTTTTCTAGTTTTTGAGCTATCTTTTTGTTGTTAGTTATTATTTCATTGCTTTCTTAAACGTGCTCAAGTTTTTTATTTGTGATTTAAATTCTGAAGTGCAATTTTGAAGTTGCGAGCTTGAGAGGAAAAAGGCAAGAGAGTGAGAGGATATTAAGAGGGTAAAAGCCAAATTTCAAGTGAAAACACGAGTGAATGTTAGGATTTCTTGTTACAAGTCCAAGCGACATTTACATCAAGATGAAAGAAATGCATTTAAGTAAGATATAAAGTTGTTAAGGCAAGACCTTAATAATATAGAATGGTTGGTTAGATAAAATTTCGAACCACACATTAGAATGGAGGAGAGAAAAGCAAAGAGAAAGAAGGAGAAAATTATCATAGAAGAAATAATTTGTGAATCTGAAAACGGTGATATAGATATAGGCTTTGATAATGAGGTTACTCAAGACCATGAAGAGGATGTTGATGAGTTTGATGTGGAAAAAGAGGTTTTGGGTGAAGTTGAAGATGTGGAGAACTTGGTTAAAAAGGTGAATGAGGTAGTTTTAGAGGTGGAAGAGAATAATGATGTTGTGCATAATGGAGAAATAATTGAAAGTGAAGAAACTATCGTTTGTTTGAATGCAAGAGAAGAAGTTTGTTTAGTGGAGATGGAAGTTCTGCATGTTACAATTTCTCCCCTACTTCTTAAGGAGGATGAGGTGCATATGGGAAGTTGATATGAGCACGACCAAGCACGCCGGCAACAAGAAAGATGAACTAGCACTTTCTCAAGGACCAATAATAAGAGCAAGGTCAAAGAAGCTTAAAGAAGTCCTACAAGCATTCATGAGACCTCACGTGGAGAAGATGCAAGTTCAAGAGGAGAAAGAAGCTAATTTGGACTATGAAGACAAGTTTAGGCCGAATGGTGCAATGGGCCTTCAAGCTACTTTATTTAGTTTCTATTCTTTATGTAACATTTAATTAAGTATATTTGGGCAGCCTAGAACCTAGGAAAACGAATTGGGCTTTATTAGAATAGGTTTGCTTTATTTTGGGCTTATTTTACTGTTTTGGATAGTTTAAGTGAGTAGGCTAAAGTTGGGCTTATCTCTTCTAAAGAGTTGGGCCAAAATAACTATTTGAGGCTTAGAATACCTAAGGGGGCCGAATTTTACATGGGAGAATTGAATTTTAATGGGTTTGGGTCAGATTTAGGTTTAGGCCTACATTGATGAACTTAGGGTCCTAAATTTTAGGAATGGATTTTCCTTGATAAATACTCATTATTTTGGGATATTATTAAGTAGAGTTTTAGGGAGAAATAATAGCTTGACCATATCTTTAAAGGGCTGGCCGAAATTCACTTTTAGCCAACATTAAGTCTACATTCATTCATTCATTTTCTTAGGATAATAAGCATATTTATCACTTTCTGTTAGGATTAATCTCAAATTGTATTTATCTTTATTTCTTCATGTACTTGGTCCATATTATGGCCAAATACATGTAGATAAAGGTTAGGAATTATCTTTGTTATTTATTTTCTCTTAGAGTTAGTGTTCGATTTTAATTCATCTAGGGAGGGGTGGCTGCCTAGCCTATATAAAGGGCCGAATTCTTCATTTGTAAGACACTTGAATTTTGATTAATGAGAATTTTCTTTGGCTTGGCCGAATTTGTGAGAGTTAATTTATTATTGATTCTTGCTATTGCATGAAGAATTAGACTTAGGCTATTTGCATGATTAATGTATGCTTGATTCTTCTTCTTCTTGTTTTCTAAATCAATCTATCATAAGCGTTTCCAATCAATCTTGTTTGGGGGTTCTTTAGATTAGGGGTTTATTATCTTATTTATGTTCAATATTCATGGTATGTTGGCATTCTAGTTTGGCATATAGGCTGGGGTTCCGTATCAGAAGTGATGAAGGTCAAAATCATATCATTGTAATAAATACTAACCATATTTTGCATAATTATTTTGTTTATAACTTGCAGGATCATGATGAGTTCCTCAATGAAGAAGCATTCATATTATTTCCACCAATGCCGAAGATCATTTACGAAGATGAATGTATTCCTCAAGTGTCAATTCCCAACTATTGCAAGATGAAGATTCGAGGACGAATCTTTTTTGAAGAGGGAGGGAATGATATGGATCCAAGAGGGCTATCTTATGCCATTGAAGAAGGACAACCCTATGACTTTCAAATGGGTCTAAATGGAGTCCAAACACATAAATATAATATCCACATGTCATTGGGGCATGCTCCAATTTATAGGAGGCAGATTTGGTGCTTTACTATCAATTATGGGCTTAAAGTATATAGTCAAGCCTTTGGGTTAATGCCCCATAAAGGAAAGCCTAAAGTGAAGATAAAGGAAGCCTTGTGGGTTTAAAATAGCCTAAATGAAAATTCAAGCCTTGGAAGAACATGTGCAAGTCATGTGTGACATGTGCAAATCATGTGTGGGGCATGTGCAAGTGGAAAACATGTGCATAGCATGTGATATTTATGTAGTAGGGCTTTTGCATTCATAGTTAATTAGTTTGGGCCTATTTAACAAAATTGGGCTTTTATTTAAGGACATGTGACTTCATTAAGAGTCATGATGTGGAACCCCAAGGTTAAAAAACCCGAAACCCCTTGAACATACACTTTGATCTCAATACCCAAAGAAGACAAACACCCTCCCTATTGAACCCCCAAACAACACATGAATGGAAACGCAAATAATCGGGATAAGAAAAATAAGAAAATGCCACATTCAAATGATTGATAAGTAATCCTAATTCTTGATGCAATAGAAAAGAAAGCAAGCAATCTCACAATCTCTCTAAAGAATTTCGGCTAAGCTAAGAGAAAAACTCTCAAAGTTTATAATTTGATTCCAATATTCCTCTTTGCAAGTTATAATAACCTATTTATAGCCTCCAACCCCTAAGGGAATGGGTATACATAAGTCAAATAGGTTTAAAACACTAAATTCTACCTAAAATAAGCTAAAACAACTACTTAAAACCTTACTAAGGTAAAGTGACGAATTGCGCTTATTTTAGAAAGGCCCAAGTATCTTACTTAAGAAAAAAAGCCTTAATTAAGCTACTTAAGTCACATGACTTTTAATGAAGTCACATGTCTCACTTAAATAAAAGCCCAATTTTGTTAAATATGCCCAAACTAATTAACTATGAATACAAAAGCCCTACTACATAAATATCACATGCCATGCACATGTCTTTCACTTGCACATGCCCCGTACATGATTTACAAATGTCGCACATGACTTGCACATGTTCTTCCAAGGCTTGAGTCTTCATTTAGGCTATTTTAAACCCACAAGGCTTCCTTTATCTTCACTTTAGGCTTCCCTTTATGGGGTATTAACCCAAAAGCTTGACTATATACTTTAAGCCCATAATTGATAGTAAAGCACCAAATCTGCCTCCTATAAATTGGAGCATGCCCCAATGACATTTGGATCTTATATTTATGTGTTTGAACTCCATTTAGACCCATTTGAAAGTCATAAGGTTGCCCCTCTTCAATGGCATAAGATGGCTCTTGGATCCGTATCATTCCCTCTCTCTTTAGAAAAGATTCTTCCTCGAATCTTTGTCTTGCAATAGTTGGGGATTTGCACTTGAGGAATACATTCATCTTCATAAATGATCTTCGACACTGGTGGAAACAATATGAATGCTTCTTCATTAAAGAACTCATCATGATCCTGCAAGTTATAAACAAAAGAACTATGCAAAACATGGTTAGTATTTAATACAGTGATATGATTTTGACCTTCATCACTTCCCACGTGCACCTCTTCCTCCTTATGTAGTAGAGAAGAAATTGTAACATGCAGATCTTCCATCTCCACCAAACAAACTTCTTCACTTGCATTCAAATAATCAATACTTTCTTCACTTTCAATTATTTCTCCATTATGCACAACATCATTATTCTCTTCCACCTCTAAAATAATCTCATTCACCTTTTTAACCAAGTTCTCCACATCTTCAACTTCATCCAAAACATCTTTTTCCTCATCAAGCTCATCAACAACATCCTCTTCATGGTCTTGAGTAACCTCACTATCAAAGCCTATATCTATATCACCCCTTTCAGGTTCACAAATTATTTCTTCTATGATAACTTTCTCCTTCTTTCTCTTCGCTTTGCTCTTCTCCATTCTAATGCGTGGTTCGAACTATTGTCTAACCAACCATTCTATATTATTAAGGTCTTGCCTTAACAACTTTATATCTTCTTTAAATGCATTCTTATCATCTTGATGTAAATATCGCTTGGACTTGTAATATGTTTCGCTCAAAATTTTTCTTTTACCCTCTTAGTGTCCTCTCTCACTCGCTTGCCTTTTTCCTCTCAAACTTGCAACTTCAAAATTGCACTTCAGAATATAAATCACAAATCAAAAACTTAAACACGTTTTAGAAACAAGGAAATAATAACTAACAGCAAAAAAATAGCTCAAAACTATACAAGAAGACTCTAGACACAATGTAGGTGATACAAGACGACTTGATGATAAACAAATCAGAGTATTGGACAAGATACTCTAACAATGTAAATGGAACAAAAGCTAGCTTAAAACAAAGAAATAAGCAACAAGAATCAAGGAAAGTGAGAATATGGATAAAATGAATGAATTTGATTCACTACAAAGTAAATCAAATATAGAACCTAAATATGCTACCCAACAAAGAAAGGAAATCAACAAGATACCAATTAAAACTAAATAAAGTATAAAACATGCAAAACAAATCAATTTTAGAGACAATTTATTCACTATGCCGAACGATGTAGCAAGCTTGATTAGTGTGTCAAGCTGTGTTCAAAATGATGGCAAAGTGATAGCAAAATGATGGCAAAATTTTCTAAAAATGATAGCACAAATGGTGGAAAAAGTTTCCAAAAATGGTTACACAAATAATGGAAAAGTTGCCAAAAAAATGGTTGCAAAATGGTGGAAAGTTTCCAAAAATGGTTACACAAATGATGGAAAAGTTGCCAACAATGATTGCACAAATGTATAGCAAATGATAAAAATGATTGGCACAAATGGATAGCACAAATATTTGCCAAGTAGAAATCCTTGTCTAACTAGGATTAGGATTGTAATTCCAATTTAGATATGGACTAGGATTTTTGAAAGCCTAAACCCAAAGCAATAAGGATTAATTTTCCTACCTTTTAAAGGATTCCCAAATGTGTTTGGAAAAGGTGTAAATGTTGCCCATCTCAATCCTAAAGAATAAAGGATTATTTTTTCCCACTTATGAAAGGATTAGGATTTTCTTTAGGCTATATAAACAACCCTTGCTCAATTGCTCCTTATTTTTTTTCTTTTTCTATTTTTCTTCTATTTCACGTTTTTCTCTCTTCTTTCTTTTTCTTTTTTTTTTTGATGAACAGTACATCAACAGTAACAATGAACAGTAACAATTTTTTTTAAGAATCAAAACAAAAGGTAGTGAAAGAACAAGGCTAAATTTAACACACAAAGAACACAAATATCAGTATGTCACTAATACTAATTTCGGCATGCATATAAAGAAAATCAAAGAAAGAAACACAAACCTAACACTAAGATAAATAGGAATTTACCTTACTTTTGGCTCTGATACCAAATGATGTCGAACCCCAAGGTTAAAGAACCTGAAACCCCTTGAACATACACTTTGATCTCAAAAAGCAAAGAAGACAAACACCCTCCCTATTGAACCCCCAAACAACACGTGAATGGAAACGCAAATAATTGGGATAAGAAGAATAAGAAAATGCCACAATCAAATGATTGATAAGTAATCCTAATTCTTGATGCAATAGAAAAGAAAGCAAGCAATCTCACAATCTCGCTAAAGAATTTCGGCTAAGCCAAGAGAAAAACTCTCAAAGTTTATAATTTGCCTATTATAGCCTCCAAACCCTAAGGGAATGGGTATACATAAGTCCAATAGGTTTAAAACACTAAATTCTACCTAAAATAAGCTAAAACAACTACTTAAAACCCTACTAAGGTAAAGTGACGAATTGCGCTTATTTTAGAAAGGCCCAAGTATCTTACTTAAGAAAAAAAAAACAAGTATCTTACTTAAGAAAAAAAACCTTAATTAAGCTACTTAAGTCACATGTCTCACTTAAATAAAAGTCCAATTTTGTTAAAAAGGCCCAAACTAATTAACTATGAATACAAAAGCCCTACTACATAAATATCACATGCTATGCACATGTCTTTCACTTACACATGCCCCGCATATGATTTGCACGCGTCGTACATGACTTGCACATGTTCTTCCAAGGCTTGAGTCTTTATTTAAGCTATTTTAAACCCACAAGGCTTCCTTTATCTTCACTTCAGGCTTCCCTTTATGGGGCATTAACCCAAAAGCTTGACTTTAAACCCATAATTAATAGTAAAGCACCAAATCTACCTCCTATAAATTGGAGCACACCCCAATGACATTTGGATCTTATATTTATGTGTTTGAATCAAGAATTAGGATTACTTATCAATCATTTGATTGTGGAGTTTTCTTATTCTTCTTATCCTCATTATTTACGTTTTCATTCACGTGTTGTTTGGGGGTTCAATAGGGAGGGTGTTTGTCTTCTTTGCATTTTGTGATCAAAGTATATGTTCAAGGGGTTTCGGGTTATTTAACTTTGGGGTTCCGCATCATTTGGTATCAAAGCCAAAAGTAAGGTAAATTCCTATTTATCTTAGTGTTAGGTTTGTGTTTCTTTCTTTGATTTTCTTTATATCCATGCCGAAATTAATATTAGAAACATTCTGATTTTTGTATTCTTTGTGTGTTAAATTTAGCCTTGTTCTTTCATTACCTTTTTTGTTTTGATTCTTAAAAAAATTGTTACTGTTCATCGTTATCGTTCGTCATTATTGTTCACGTATTGTTCATCATTACTGTTCACATAATGTTCATTGTTACTATTCACGTACTGTTCATAAAAAATAGAAAAAGAAAGAAGAGAGAAAAATGTGAAAGGGAAGAAAAAAATAGAAGAAGGAAAAAAATTAAGGAGCAATTGAGCAAGGGTAGTTTATATAGCCTAAAGAAAATCATAATCCTTTCATAAGTGGGAAAAACTAATCCTTTTAACTTTAGAATTGAGAGGGGCAAGATTTACACCTTTTCCAAATACAATTGGAAATCCTTTAAAAGATAGAAAAATTAATCCTTATTGCTTTGAGTTTAGGCTTTCAAAAATCCTAGTCCATATCTAAATTGGAATTACAATCGTAATCCTAGTTAGACAAGGATTTCTACTTGATAAATATTTGTGCTATCCATTTATTATCCATTTGTACCGATTATTTTTATCATTTGCTATCCATTTGTGCAACCATTTTTGGCAACTTTTCCATCATTTGTGTAACCATTTTTGGAAACTTTCCACCATTTGTGCAACCATTTTTGGCAACTTTTATATCATTTTTGTAACCTTTTTTGGAAATGTTTTCCACCATTTTTGGAAACTTTTGCCATCACTTTGCTATCACTTTGCCATTTTTTGCCATCGTTTTGCACACAACTTGACACACTAATCAAGCTTGTTACATCGTTTGGCATAGTGAATAAATTGGCTCTAAAATTTATTTGTTTTGCATGTTTTATACTTTATTTAGTTTAAATTGGTATCTTGTTGATTTCCTTTCTTTGTTGGGTAGCATATTTAGGTTATATATTTGATTTACTATGTAGTGAATCAAATTCATTCATTTTATCCTTATTGTCATTTTTCTTGATTCTTGTTGCTTATTTCTTTGTTTTAAGCTAGCTTTTGTTCCATTTACATTGTTAGGGTATCATTGCTTGTCCAATACTCTAATTTGATTACCATCAAGTGGTACACCACTCTTGTCCGTGTATCACCTCCATTGTGTCTAAATTCTTCTTTTCTAGTTTTTGATCTATCTTTTTGTTATTAGTTATTATTTCCTTGCTTTCTTAAACGTGCTCAAGTTTTTGATTTGCGATTTAAATTCTGAAGTGCAATTTTGAAGTTGCAAGCTTGAAAGGAAAAAGGCAAGAAAGTGAGAGGACATTAAGAGGATAAAAGCCTTAATTGTGTGAAACACGAGAGGAGTGACATTTTTTGAGTGTAAAACACGTGAGGGAGTGCTTGTGAGGTTTTTATCTAACATTTTGTTGCAGGCAATCCACCATAACTGAAGAATTTAGTGGGAAAGTAATATCCCAAGAGGATGATATAAATGTGCCTGATAACAAGATGCTATATCAAGCATTTATTAGGGAGATTCAGAAGCTGAACCTTAGGATAAATGGAATAGAAGAGAGGCATGAAGGAAGTACATCCAATGTACCTAAAAGGACAGCAAGGAGAAACTGAATTATTGAACAACATGTAGTGCATGATTATGATGATGAAGATGGAGAGGAGGCTAGTGCAACAATAGATGGGAACTTGGGCAACATCAAACTGAAGATTCCTCATTTTAAAGGCCGAAATAGTGCAAAAGAGTATTTGTAGTGGGAGTGAATGGTGGAGATGATCTTTGAATGCAATAGATATTCAGAAGAAAAGAAGGTGAAGCTTGCAGCTGTGGAGTTCACTGATTATGCAGTGTTTTGGTGGGAGCAACTCAATTTGAGTAAAAGGAAGGTGGGAAGGCGTCCCATTAATAATTGGGAAGACATGAAGGAAGCCATGAGAAAAAGGTTTGTTCCTTCACACTATTTTAGAGAATTACATCAAAAATTGCATAGGCTTGTGCAAGGAGCAAAATTAGTGGAGTACTATAAAGAAATGGAAATGTGCATGGTGAGAGTAAATATTGAGGAGGATGAGGAGGTCACCATGGCTCGGTTCCTAAGTGGGCTAAATAATGATATTATTGATGCCCTTGAATTATACAAATATGACTCCATAGAAGAAATGTTGCACATGGCAATGAAGATTAGAAAGCAAAAGAAGAGTAGAGGCTTCCATAAGACCACAAACAACTCAAATCACTCTTTGGCATCTAAATGGACCAAAAAGGAGGAGAAGAAGGACTTTAGGGTATCTAAACCCTATGGGGCAGATTCGACACCCAAAGAAGAAAAGGTACCATAACTTCCAAACAAGGTTGTTAAAGGTAACTCTAGTACCCTTGTAGAGAAATTAAATGTTTTAAATGTTTGAGTAAAGGGCATGTAGCTCGTGAATGTCCTAATAAGAGGGTAATAATAGCTAGGGCTGATGGGGAAATTACTTCTAAATCAGAAAATAGTGATAATGAAATGCCTCCTTTAGAAGATTGTAGTTATTGTGATAGTGAAGGGGAGTTGTTAGTCGCTGAAACCGGGATATCTTTAGCTGCTAGGAGAGCTTTAAACTTGAATGTTAAAGAAGATAGCCTAGAACAAAGAGAGAACATATTTCACACTAAGTGTTTAGTTAATGGGAGAGTGTGCACAATCATTATTGATGGGGGGAGTTGCATGAATGTAGCTAGTGCAAGTATGCTTGAAAAGTTGAACTTGGCATGTAAGAAGCATCTTAGACCTTATAGGTTGCAATGGTTAAATGATAGAGGAGAAGTTAAGGTGACACGCCAAGTTAGAGTGCCATTTTCAATTGGATGGTACAAGGATGAGGTTTTATGTAATGTTGTACCTATGCAGGCAGGCCATTTTCTTTTAGGGAGGCCTTGGCAATTTGATAGACAAGCTATTCATAATGGGTACACTAACCAATTTTCTTTTTCTTATGAAGGTAGAAAGGTTGTTTTAGCTCCATTATCTCCTCAAGAGATTTATGAAGAACAAAACAAAATGTTTGAGAAAGAGAGAGGCTTCGGCCAAAGGAGTAAAGGGGAGAGAGGTTTCGGCCCAAGGGGTGAGAGAAAGAGAAAAAGAAAAGAAAAGGGGAAAAGAGGCCAGAAAAGAAACAAAACAAATAAATAGCCTATTGGTGAGTGAAAACAAGCAACGGGGAAGGCAAAAACAAAATTTTTATGTGAGAACAAGAAAGGTTAAAAGTGCTTTAGTTTTAGGACAACCATTGATCCTTGTCATCTACAAGGAAACTTTATTTTCTAACACTGACCTTAATCTTGATTCTTTGCCTCCTAGTTTTGTTTCTTTGTTGCAGGAGTATTTTGATGTATTTCCTAAAGAGATGCCGGATGGATTGCCACCTTTGAGAGGGATAGAACATCAGATTGACTTTGTGCCAGGATCTACCATCCCCAATAGACCAGCCTATAGAAGCAATCCTATGGAAATGAGTCCATGCGTAGTGCCAGTTCTTTTGATGCCTAAAAAGGTTGGAACATAGAGGATGTGTGTTGATTGCCATGCAGTCAACAAAATCACTGTAAATTTAGACATCCCATTCTTAGGCTAGATGATATGTTGGATGAATTATGTGGTGCTGTGTATTTTACTAAAATTGATTGATATCATCAAATTAGAATGAAACCTGGTGATGAGTGAAAAACAGCTTTCAAAACTAAATATGGTTTGTATGAGTGGTTGGTTGTACCATTTGGTCTATCTAATGTCCCTAGCACTTTTATCAGGCTTATGAACTATGTATTGCGTGAATATTTAGGAAAGTTTGTTGTTGTGTACTTTGATGATATACTCATTTACAACAAGTCTTATGAAAAACATATTGAGCATGTTAGGTTAGTTTTACAAGCTTTAAGATCTAAAAAGTTGTATTCTAAGCTTAAGAAATGCACATTTTGCATAGATAGACTTGTGTTTCTTGGTTTTGTGGTGAGTGCACAGGGAATTGAAGTAGATGAAGAAAAAGTGAAGGCAATTCAAGAATGGCCCACGCCTAAACTACTTCTGATGTAAAGAGCTTCCATGGATTAACAAGTTTTTATAGGCATTTTGTGCAAGATTTTTCGTCCATTGCTGCACCACTTACAGAAATCATCAAGAAGGATGTTGGATTCAAGTGGGGAGAAGCACAACAAATGGTGTTTGATACTTTGATAGGAAAGTTATGTTCTGCTCCTATTTTATCTTTGCCTAATTTTGATAAGACATTTAAAATAAAATGTGATGCTTCTGGTGTAGGTATTGGGGCGGTGTTGATGCAAGAAAAGAAACCAATTGCTTACTTTAGTGAGAAGCTTAATGGAGCCCAACTCAAATATTCAACTTATGACAAAGAGCTATATGCCTTAGTAAGAGCTTTGGATGTGTGGCAACATTACCTTCTTCTTAAGGAGTTTGTCATGAGTCCTTCAAACATTTGAAGGGAAAAGGTAAATTGAATAAAAGGCATGCTAAATGGGTTGAATTTATTGAACAGTTTCCCTATATCATTCAATACAAGCATGGAAAAGATAATATTGTTGCCGATGCATTGTCAAGGAGATATTCTTTAATTTCTACACTTAGTTCTAAGTTTCTTGGTTTAACCATGTTAAAGAACTATATGTTGGAGATCTTGATTTTGGTAATGTGTATGCAGCCTGTGAGCATCAAGCTTTTGATAAATTTATAGGCATGATGGGTTTTTGTTTAAGGGCAACAAGCTTTGTTCGCCTAAATGCTTTATGCGTGATTTGCTTGTATTAGAGTCTCATTGTGGGGGATTAATGGGACATTTTGGGGTGCATAAGACGTATGACATGTTGAATGAACATTTTTATTAGCCTCATATGCGCAGGGATGTTGAAAAAGTATATAATTCATGTGTTGCATGTAGGCAAGCTAAGTTTAAAACTATGCCTCATGGTTTGTATATGCCTCTAACTGTGCCTAGTTCTCCTTAGACTGATGTTTCTATGGATTTTGTGCTTGGATTGCCTAGAACTAAACGTGGTAGAGATAGCATTTTTGTTGTGGTAGATAGGTTTAGCAAGATGGCTCACTTTATTGCTTGTCATAAATGTGATGATGATGTTAATATTGCTGATCTATTCTTTTGAGTGCATGGTGTTCCATGCACCATTGTTTCAGACAGGGATACAAAGTTCCTTTCACTTTTTTGGCGTGTTCTATGGGGTAAGTTGGGTACGAAATTATTATTTTCTACTACCTGTCACCCACAAACAGATGGTCAAACAGAGGTGGTGAATAGAACTTTGGGAACTTTACTTCGTGCCATAGTAGGTAAGAATCTCAAAACATGGGAGGATTGTTTACCTTTCATTGAACTTGCTTATAATAGAAGTATTCATTCTTCTGCTGGTTTTTCACCTTTTGAGCTTGTTTATGGTTTTAACCCACTGACTGTGCTTGATCTTTGTCCATTGCCTTTACATGAGAATTCCAATTTGGATGGTAATAGGAAGGCAGAATTGGTGAAATCTTTGCATGAGCAAGCAAGAGCTAATATTGAGAGGAAGAATTAGAAGTATGCTAAAAGAGCCAATAAAGGTAGAAGACAAGTGGTATTTGCTCCTGGAGATTGGATTTGGGTGCATTTTCACAAGGAACGGCTTTCAAACCAAAGGAAGAGCAAGTTCGATGCACGTGGTGTTGGTCCATTTCAAGTTTTGGAGCGCATCAATGATAATGCTTACAAGATAGATTTACCAGGTGAATATGGTGTTTCTGTTACTTTTAATGTGTCTGACCTTTCTCCTTTTGATATGGATGCAGATTTGAGGACAAATCTTTTTGAGGAGGGAGGGAATGATACGGATCCACCACCATCAACCAATGATCCTTTAAAGATGCCTAGTGATCCAATTACAAGAGGACGTGCAAAAAAGCTAAAAATGGCCATGTCATCTTATGTTCAAGGCTTTGTTACTCAAGAACTTAATGAAGATGCCTTTGAGAAGTGTTATGGAAAACTTGAAGGCAAGTATAAAGTACTTAGCCTCTTGGAAGCAAGAGAAGGAATTGGGCAAACTTAAGCTATCAAGGGCTTTTAACAACTTTGGGCTTAATTGTACAAGTCATGTGCTTCATTTAAAAGTCACATGACTCACTTAAGTTGTATTATTAAGGGCTAGATGTGTGGGCTTCTTTTGGGCTTTGTTTAGTTATTTTTGTTAGGGGTGAGCATTCGATAGGTTCGGTTCGATTTTGGACCAAACCGATTTAACCAAAAATCGAAATTCAGAAAATATAAGAACCGAATCGAAATTGAGCTTTTTAGAACTGAGAACCGAACAAACCGAAATAATTTCGGTCGGTTCGGTTCAATCAATTTTGGGTCAATATGGTCTTATTTTTTATTGGACTTTTAACCTATATGGGTCCATAAATTAAATTAATTTATATTCAACAAAATAAATTCATTTAAAATAACTAAAATTAAAATAATATACATAAATTTATTATATTATGTCTATAATAAATACTAATCAAAATATTTTATTGGATTTATTAAGAATTAATTAGTTGAGAATTAATTGATTAATCCAGTTAATTGCCTAGTGAAGGAGATTAACAAGAATTTTGACTAGCTGATTGTTTATGCCAACTTAACCATACACAACAATTGAAAATGTCAGAAATCTTAAATATGGAGTTGATAATAATTTCAACTTTGACAAACTGAGAACTCCTCAAAATTCAAATTGATTTGAAATTAGTAATTAACATAGGAAATTGACGGTTTTTTTCTTTTAATTTCTGAATTTGAGTGATGACTTTATTATTTTTCATAGTTTTAGTGTGTTGATTTAAAAAAATTTGTATAATAATATCAACGTTTGACAAATTCCAGATAAAGTGCAGGGATTTATTTATATTAAATTGAGATTAGATTAGTAATAATTGAACCATTATTTTAATAATATGAGGTTTACCCAATTCAAATTTTAATTCACCCTCATTTCAAAAAAGAACTATACAATATAACCACTCTAGGTATATGTTGTCATCATAATTCTTTTATTTTTCAATTTATTTTTTAACTTATTATCTTGAACATAATGGGATAAATAATTTTACTATGGTTATTTTTCATTATTTTAATCATCATAGAAAAATGAAAATCATCTTCAAATTATTCTGAGATTGATTTAAAAATTAGAATAATTTATAATTAAAAATTAATGCGGTAGCTAACGCTCAATTAAAATTACAAAAAATTTTCAAATTTGATTATTTATAATAGTATTTACAATTATAATTAAATAACAAGGAAAGTATTTTTCTTTTATAAAAAAAAAGAGACAATGCATGTGAAATCTATTATTATGTGAGTAATGATGGATACATATTGATAACAAAAAAAAGATTAAAGTAAAAAAATTAAAAGTAAAAAAAAATTAGTGAATTAAATTTTTGTAGAATAAAAAAATATTAAAACAAAACTTTTAAAGTAAAAAAATTGAAAAAATAAAAAACAAAAAAGATTAAAGTAAAAAAATTAGTGAATTAGATTTTTGTAGATTAAAAAAATATTAAAACAAAACTTTTAAAGTTAAAAAAAATTAAAGTAAAAAAGATAGAAAGATTTAATTGCCTTCACTGAGATTTGAACACAGGACTTGCAGCATTTTCCCTGTGTTCCACGCCACCCAGCTACATTGTATTCTTTGATATATATATATATATATATATATATATATATATATATATATATATATATATATATATATAAACTTCTATCAGTTCGGTTCCTTCGGTTTTCCAATTTTAAGAACCGAACCGAATCGATAAAATCGAATTTTTATTTTGGTTCAAAATCGAACGAACCGAAAATCGAAAAAATCGAACCAAACAGACCAAAATCAATTCGATTCAGTTCGGTTTTCGATTTTGGTTCGGTTCTGCACACCCCTAATTTTGGTTATTTATTTTAGTCTTTCTTTTGGGCTTTGATTTTAGGCCTATAAGGTTTATTAATTAGTTTTTTTTTTAAGTGTGTTTAAGACTTATTTGGGCTTAATTGGCTTGTAAAAGCCTAAGGAAATTCATGTAAGGCCTTATTAGTATTTAAATTAGGGTTTTAAAGAGAATTAGGGTTAGCCACCTTATAAATAGGCTAACCTAGTTTGTAAACTTGATATTTGAATCAAATTATAAACTTTGAGGGTTTTTCTCTTGGCTTATCCGAAATTATTTAGAGAGATTGTGAGATTGCTTGCTTTCTTTTCTATTGAATCAAGAATTATGATTACTTATCAATCATTTGATTGTGGCATTTTCTTATTCTTCTTATCCCAATTATTTGCATTTCCATTAACGTGTTATTTGGGGGTTCAATAGGAAGGGTGTTTGTCTTCTTTGCGTTTTGCGATCAAAGTGTATGTTCAAGGGGTTTCGAGTTCTTTAACCTTGGGGTTCTGCATCACTTAGAAAAAAAAAAAGAAAAAGCCTTAGAAAATCGAAACTTAAACCTTGAATCTTTGGCATGAAAACCGAATCCTAGTAGAAGTAGACTTTGAATAGTTGTTGATTAAGAAAAAAAAAGAGAAGAAAAAAAATCATGGTATTGTTCATCATAATGTTCAGGTACTGTTTACCACTGTTCATGGTACTGTTCATAAAAAAAGAAAAAAAAGAGAGGAAAAAAATGTCAAAGAGAAGAAAAATAGAAGAAGAAAAGAATTAAGAAGCAATTCGGCAATGGTAGTTTATATAGCCAAAGAGAATCCAAATCCTTTAATAGGTGGGAGGAAGTTAATCCGAATTGCTTAGTGATTAGGGATCCTTTAAGGGGGTGGAAAAATTAATCTATATTGCTTGGGAATTAGGAATCCTTTAAGGGATAGGAAAACAATCCTTTTTACTTTGGGTTTAGGCTTTCAAAAATCCTAATACATACTTGAATTGGAATTACAATCCTAATCCAACTTAGGCAAGGATTTACTTTGCAATCATTATGCTACCATTTGTGCTATCCTTTTTGTTACTAATCATTGCCACCATTTTATATCATTTGTTATCCATTTGTGTTGTCATTTTTGATATCATTTTCCATCATTTGTGTTACCATTATTGGTATCATTTACCATCATTTTGCGACCATTTTAGGTAGCATTTGCCATCAATTGTATTACCATTTTGGCATCATTTGCTATCATTTTTGCCATAATTTTTTCTATCATTTTGCCATCAACTTGCCATCACTTTGCCACCATTTTGCACACAGCTTGATACACTAATCAAGCTTGTTACACCATTCGCGCTAGTGATAGTTTTGGCTCCAAATTGAATTATTTTGCATGCAATCTACTCTAATTAGTTTAATTAGGTCTCTTTGTTGATTTCTTGCTTTGTTGGGTAGAATAATTAGGTTTTGTATTTGGTTTACTTTGTAGTGAATCAAATTCATACATTTTATTCATATTGTCATTTTTCTTGATTCTAATTACTTATTTCTTTATTTTAAGCTTGCTTTTGTTCCTTCTACATTGTTAGAGTATATTTACTTATCTAATACTCTAATTTTGCTTATCATCAAGTGGTGCACCATTCTTGGTCGTGTATCACCTCCATTGTGTCTTCTTTTTTTCTTATTTTCAGCTATCTTTTATTCTTAGTGTTTATCTTCTTTGCTTTCTTAAACGTGCTCAAGAATATTGGTTTGTGGATTGAATTCTGAACTGCAATTTTAAAGTTGTAAGTTTGAGTGGAAAAAGGCTTGATTGTGTGAGATCAAATGAGAATAAAAGCCAATTTCTGAGAGATAAACACAAGTGTTTTCTAAGGATGTCTTATGACAAGTCAAAGCGATATTCAAATCAAGAAGAATGGAATGAGTTAAAGGAAGAAATGAAGTTATTCAAGAAAGAACTTAAGGATTCAGAAATGCGGCTTACACAACTTTTCAAACAAATTATTAGAATGGCAAAGAGCAAAGAGAAGAGAAAGAAGAGGAAGTTATCTTAGAAGAAATTATTTGTGAAGCTAAAAGGGATGCTATAGACTTATTTGATGATGAATTTGTGAGCAATGAACAAATAATTGAAAGTGAAGAAATTGTTGATTGTTTGAGTGCACGTGAAGAAGTTTGCTTAGTTGAGATTGAAGATTCACAAGTTACAATTGATTCTCTATTGATTATGGAGAATGAGTTGCACATGGGAAGTGAAGAAAGTCAAAATCATATCATTATATTAAATACTAACCATATTTTGCATAGTCCTTTTGTCTATAACTTGCAGGATCAAGACGAGTTCCTTAATAAAGAAGCATTCATACTATTTCCACCAATGCTGAAGATCATTTATGAAGATGAATGTATTCAAGTGTCAATTCCCAACTATTGCAAGATGAAGATTCGAGGACGAATCTTTTCTAAAAAGGGAGGGAATGATACGACCATAGGGGGGCAAGTCATGATGATTTCATCAATCAACATCACAAGTTTAAAGTACATAGCCTTTTAGAAGCAAGTGAAAGAATTTGGCCAATTTAAGCCATCAAAGGCTTAACAACTTTGGGCTTTAATTATACAAGTCATGTGCCTCATTTAAAAGTCACACGATTCATTTAAGTTGTAATTTATTGGGCTAGGTGTGGGCTTTCTTTAAAATGGTTTATTTAGTTATTTGGGGTATTAGTTAGTCTTTCGTTTTTGGGCTTTTATTTAAGTGAGACATGTGACTTCATTAAAAGTCATGTGACTTAAGTAGCTTAACTAAGGCTTATTTTCTTAAGTAAGATAATTGGGCCTATCTAAAACAAGCCCAATTTGTCACTTTACGTTAGTTGGATTTTAAGTAGTTGTTTTAGCCTATTTTAAGTAGGATTTGGTGTTTTAAACCTATTGTACTTATGTATACCCATTCCCTTTGGGTTTGGAGTCTATAAATAGGTTATCAGATGTTGTAAACTTAAGATTTGGATTAATTAAACTTTTGAAAGGTTTCACTTAAAGGCTTGGCCAAATTCTTTAGAGAGAATTGTGAGGTTGCTTGCTTTTCTTTTCTATTGCATGAAGAATTTGATTTCTTATCAATTGTCTTGATTGTGGAATTTTCATGTTCTTCTTTATCCCAATTACTTGTGTTTCCAATCACTTGTTGTTTGGGGGTTCAATAGGGAGGGTTTTTATCTCTATTTTAGCTTTGCTATCAAAGTATATGGTCAAGGGGTTTCGGATTCTTTAGCCTTGAGATTCCGCATCATTTGGTATTAGAGCCAAATTTAACGTAAATTCCTATTTATCTTAGTATTAGGTTTGTGTTTTCTTTCCTTTTTTTTTTCTTTAAGCATGTGCCAAAATTAATAGTAACAAGAATTCTGATTTTTGTGTGTTAAATTTTAACCTTTTTTTATTACCTTTTTGTTTTTATTTTTAGAAAAAAAAGCCTTAGAAAATCGAAACTTGAATCTTTGGCATGAAAACTGAATCCTAGTAGAAGTAGACTTAGATTAGTTTTTGATTAAGAAACAGAAAAAAGAGAAGAAAAAAATCATGGTACCGTTCATCATACTGTTCACAGTAATGTTTACTACTATTCACAGTACTGTTCATCAAAAAAAAGAAAAAAAAAGAGACGAAAAAAAAACATGAAAGAGAAGAAAAATAAAAGAAGAAAAGAATTAAGGAGCAATTTGACAATGGTAGTTTATATAGCCAAAGAGAATCCAAATCCTTTAATAGGTGGGAGAAAGTTAATCCAAATTGCTTAGTGATTAGGAATCCTTTAAGGGGGTGGAAAAATGAATTCATATTGCTTGGGAAATAGGAATCCTTTAAGGGATAGGAAAAAAATCCTTTTTGCTTTGAGTTTAGGCTTTCAAAAATCCTAATCCATACTTGAATTGGAATTACAATCCTAATCCAACTTAGGCAAGGATTTACTTGGCAATCATTGTGCTATCCTTTTTGTTACTAATCATTGCCACCATTTATATCATTTGTTATCCATTTGTGTTGCCATTTTTAGTATCATTTGCCATCATTTGAGTTACCATTATTGCTAACATTTGCCATCATTTGTGCCACCATTTTAGGTAACATTTGCCATCATTTGGACTACAATTTTAGCATCATTTTCCCAATCATTTGCCATCATTTTGTTACCTTTTTGACATCATTTGCTATCATTTTTGCCATCATTTTGTTGTCTTTTTTCCATCAATTTGCCACCATTTTGCACACAACTTGATACACTAATCAAGCTTGTTACACCATTCACGCTAGTGATAATTTTGGATTCAAATTGAATTGTTTTATGTGCAATCTACTCTAATTAGTTTAATTAGGTCTCTTTGTTGATTTCTTGCTTTGTTGGGTAGAATAATTAGGTTCTATATTTGGTTTACTTTGTAGTGAATCAAATTCATACATTTTATCCATATTGTCATTTTTATTGATTCTAGTTGCTTATTTCTTTGTTTTAAGCTTGCTTTTGTTCCTTCTACATTGTTAGAGTATCTTTACTTGTCTAATACTCTAATTTTACTTATCATCAAGTGGTACACCATTCTTGGCCGTGTATCAACTCCATTTTGTTTAGTATATTCTTTTCTTATTTTGAGCTATCTTTTATTGTTAGTACTTGCCTTCTTTGCTTTCTTAAACGTGCTCAAGAATATTGGTTTGTGGATTGAATTCTGAACTGCAATTTTAAAGTTGCAAGCTTGAGTGGAAAAAGGCTTGAGTGTGTGAGATCAAATGAGAATAAAAGCCAATTTTTGAGAGATAAACACAAGTGTTTTCTGAGGATGTCTTATGACAAGTCAAAGCAACATTCAAATCAAGAAGAATGGAATGAGTTAAAGGAAGAAATGAAGTTTTTCAAGAAAGAACTTAAGGATTCAGAAATGCGGCTTACACAACTTTTCAAACAAATGATTAGAATGGAAAAGAGCAAAGAGAAGAGAAAGAAAGAGGACATTATCATAGAAGAAATTATTTGTGAAGCTAAAAGGGATGCTATAGACTTATTTGATGATGAATTTGTGAGCAATGAACAAATAATTGAAAGTGAAGAAATTGTTGATTGTTTGAGTGCAAGAAGTTTGCTTAGTTGAGATGGAAGATTCACAAGTTACAATTGATTCTCTATTGATTACGGAGAATGAGTTGCACATGGGAGGTGAAAAAAGTCAAAATCATATCACTATATTAAATACTAACCATGTTTTGCATAGTCCTTTTGTCTATAACTTGCAGGATCAAGACGAGTTCCTTAATAAAGAAGCATTCATACTATTTCCACCAATGCTGAAGATCATTTATGAAGATGAATGTATTCCTCAAGTGTCAATTCCCAACTATTGCAAGATGAAGATTCGAGGACGAATCTTTTCTAAAAAGGGAGGGAATGATACGACCATAGGGGGGCAAGTCATGATGATTTCATCAATCAACATCACAAGTTTAAAGTACATAGCCTTTTAGAAGCAAGTGAAAGAATTTGGCCAATTTAAGCCATCAAAGGACAACTTTGGACTTTAATTATACAAGTCATGTGCCTCATTTAAAAGTCACACGATTCATTTAAGTTGTAATTTATTGGGCTAGGTGTGGGCTTTCTTTAAAATGGTTTATTTAGTTATTTGGGGTATAGTCTTTCGTTTTTGGGCTTTTATTTAAGTGAGACATGTGACTTCATTAAAAATCATGTGACTTAAGTAGCTTAACTAAGGCTTATTTTCTTAAGATAATTGGGCCTATCTAAAACAAGCCCAATTCGTCACTTTACGTTAGTTGGGTTTTAAGTAGTTGTTTTAGCCTATTTTAGGTAGGATTTTGTGTTTTAAACCTATTGGACTTATGTATACCCATTCCCTTAGGGTTTGGAGTCAATAAATAGCTTATCATATGTTGTAAACTTAAGATTTGGATTAATTAAACTTTTGAGAGGTTTCTCTTCAAGGCTTGGCCAAACCTAAAGGAAAACCCTAATAAGGCCTTTAACTAACCTAGGCTGAATTTCCCATGGGCTTTACAAGACAAATAAGCCCAATTATTGTGTCTTAAACAAAACTTAAAAAAAAACTAAATAATAAGTCTTATAGGTCGAATATGAAAGCCCAAAAGAAAGACTATTCAAAACCCAAATAGCTAAAATAAAACCAACCTAACTAAGCCCTACATGCCTAGCCCATTTAAAATACAACTTAAATGAATCATGTGACTTTTAAATGAGGCACATGACTTGTACAATTAAAGCCCAAAGTTCCGTTAGCCCAAAATGACTTAAGTTGGCCCAATTCCTTCACTTGCTTCCAACAGACTAAGTACTTTATGTTTGTCTTCAAGTTCTCCATAGCACTTCTTAATGGCTTCTTCATGAAGTTCTTGTGTAATAAAGCTCTGAGCATAAGATGACATTGCCATCTTAAGCTTTTGAGCATGCCTCATTGTAATTGGATCACTGGCATCACTAATGGATCTTGGATTGATGTCTTTGATGGTGAATCCGTATCAAGTTGGGAATTGGCACTTGAGGAATAAATTCATCTTCATAAATAATCTTCAGCATAGGTGGAAATAATATGAATGCTTCTTCTGGAAAAGACTCATTGCGATGCTGCATGTTAACCAAGAAACTAGGTAAAACATGGTTAGTCTTTAGTACATCCTGGTGAATATGATTATGATTTCCTTCATTTTCCATGTGTAATTCATCCTTTTTAAGCAACAGAGGCGTACTTGGAACTTTTTGATCTTCCAGCATAATCAAATAATCTTCTTCAGTTTCACTCAAATAATCATCTCTACCTTCAATTGCTTCTTCATAATTTATAACCTCAATATCAAATAAGACTATATCTAGAGCACCCCTTTCAGGTTCACAAATTATTTCTTTTAGAATAACTTTCTCTTTCTTTCTCTTCTCTTTCCTCTTTTCCATTCTAAATAGTTATTTGAAAATTTGTTTAAATCGCAATTTTATTTCTTCAAGGTCTTTCCTTAATAACTTCATTTCTTCCGTTTACTCATTCCATTTTTCTTGATTTGAATGTCACTTTGATTTGTAATAAGACATCCTCATAATTACTCGTGTTTATCTCTCAAAACTTGGCTTTTATTCTCATTTAAGCTCACACGCTCAAGCCTTTTACCACTCAAGTCGACTTTAATTGCACTTTAGAACTCAATTTCCAATCAAAATAATTCACAAACAACAAATCAAATGAAGAATACAATATTTACTTAACAAAGAAGATAGAATGAAGCAAAGCTTGCTTAATGTCGCAAGCGTGACACCTACTGCTGGGGTGAAAAGAGGCAGAGAAACAATTAGGTCAAAAATATGATAAAGATAAGTTTACCCAAGAGTTGTATTCTGATTTGTTTACACCAATTAGAGGTAAATCTTAATTAAAACACTTTTTTTTGCAATTATTTTTTTCTTTTTTCAGATGAACAGCACATGAACAATATTAACAAATATTTTTTTCTTTTTTTTTGAATAAACAACGTCGTGAACAGTGACAATGATTTTTTCTTATCTAATGGAAATTAAACAACATAAATAAGAATTTATCCTAGTCCAAGCTTTGATACCAAATGATGCAAAACCCCAAGGCTAAAGAATCCGAAACTTTTAAAACACACAATATGGCATGAACACGAATAAGAATTAAATCCCCAATCCTATTGAATCCCTAATCATTACATGAAAGGAAATGCAAATAACTAGGTTGATTTAAACATAATAACAAAATTCGCCATAAAGTAAATACCTTGATAAGAAATCTGAGTTCTTGATGCAAAAGAAGAAGATAAGCAATCCTCCCCTTGAAGAAATCGGCCAAGCCAAAGAGAAAACTCTCAATTAAAAAAAAAAAACTTAATCATCATCTCTCATACAATAAGTTTAATATGGTATTTATAACCACTTAAAGAAAATCCTAAACCTAATTAAATAACTATTAGGTCAAAATTCCTATTCCCATTAGGATTGACAATTAAACCTAATTTCCTACTTAAAACAACTAAACAAGACCAAATGAATGGGCTTCCCTATAAGTGGCATGTAGCCCATTTAGATAAGGCCTTTTTATTACAATTAACCCAAATAATAACTAATAAAAATCCTAACTAAATATGGGCTTTCCTGCAAATTATGATGCGGAACCCCAAGACTAAAAAATTCGAATTCCCTTAAACATACAATATGATGGCAAAGCTAAAATAGATAAACACCCTCCCTATTGAACCCTCAAATAACATGTGATTGGAAACATAAATAATATGAAAAATAAGAATAAGAAAAATGCCACAATCAAAATAATTGATAAGTAATTCTAATTCTTAATGCAATAATAGAAAAGAAAGCAAGCAAACTCATTAATCTTCTCTAGAGAGAATTCGGCCAAGCTAACGAAGGAATTCTTCAAGTTTAATAATCAATAAAAATCTAAAGTTTACAACTTATAATAGCCTATTTATAGGCTAGCTAACCCTAAGCAACTCTCTAAATCCTAATCAAATACTAATAAGGCCTTAAACAAGAGTAGGTGGAAATTCCCATGGGCTTTACAAGACAAAACAAGTCCATTTTAAAAGAATTAACATAACTTAAAATAAGCCTAATAACTAAAGAAAAAGTGGCCGACTGTTCAAGGCCAAAGAAGACTAATTATTTAAACCCAAACTAATGAAAAACCCTAACTAATAAAGGCCCACACGCCTAGCCCATCTTCCATACAATTTAAGTGAGTAATGTGACTTTTAAATGAAGCACATGACTTGTACAAATAAAGCCCAAAGTTGCATAGATCCAAAGATGAATTAAGTTGGCCCAATTCCTTCACTTGCTTCCAAACGGTTAAGTACTTTATGCTTGCATTCAAGTTCTTCATAACAATTCTCAAATGCATCTTCATGAAGTTCTTATGTAACAAACCTCGAACATAAAATGACATAGCCATTTTTAGTTTATGAGCAAGCCTTTTTGTAATTGGACAACTAGGCATCTTCAATGGATCTTTGGTTGATGGTTGTGATGGTGGATCCGTATCAAATTAACTTAAGCCTAAAATAAGTCAAGCTTTTATCATCTCGCTCTCTGCCGTGAGCACTACAGAAATCAATCTGCTCAAATTAATCTTTCTATGTTGACCAGCCCCCCTATGCATGCATCAAGATATGTGATGACACTAAGACAATAAAAATAAGGAAACCAAAAATATATCCAAGCCAAGTCAAATAAGGAAATCAAAATGTCTAAGCTAAGACAAAAAGAACAAACTAATATGTCTTAATTAGATCAAGATAAAAAAACCCCAAATGTCTAATTAACCTTTCTATATTAATTCCCTAATTTAATTTATAGGCCAATCAAAATTTTGAAATAAACCCAAATAATCAATTAGCACCAAGTCTATCCTAATGCCCATTAATGTTCAATCCTAATTAAGCCCAAATAATTTAATTAGCACCAAATCTAGCCTAATAAATAAAGCCCACAATTGTTCATGCCAATATCACTTCGGCTTTTTTTTTTGTAATATCGTAAATCTGCCTTAAGTAGTGCAGCCTTATTATTCATGCCACCAAACCACAATTTTGATTTTTTTTTTCTTTTTTCTTTTTGTTATGAGATAACACTAGAACTACAAATAACCCAAAATTCGAATCAATAATAAGAAAACACAAAGAACAAGCCTAAATAAAGCCTTATATTTTAGGACCCTAAGAACAGCATAAACAAAGCCTCCTAAATTTTCGAACCCTAAGAAAATAATGAAATTGAATACTAAATTAGCAAAAGCTCTAATACCAAATGATGCGGAACCCAAGGCTAAAGAACTTGAAACCCCTTAAACATATAATATGGCATGAACATGAACAAGAATAAATTTCCAACCCTAATGAATCCCCAATCAATTTATGAAAGGAAATACATATAATTCGGTTGAAAAACATAAGAATAGAATTCACCACATGTAAATACCTTCATAAGAATAAAGTTCTTGATGCAAAAGAAGAAGATAAGCAATCCTTTCCAAAAAGGAAATTTGGTGAAACCTTCAAATAACATAATCAAAACCTCAAAATCTTCCTTACAATGTTTATAATGAGGTATTTATATCCTCTTAAGGAAATAAAACCCTAACTAATTAAAAAGGCCTTTAATAATGGGCCTCCCACCAAATTAAATTAAACCCACACCAAATAACTCTAAATACAGCCCATAAGCGTAAAAGAATTAAATCAAATGAGCTTAAGCTAAAATAAGCCCAACTCACTTAAATAAGCATATTAAGTTAAATTAAGATCCAACAAAACAAATCATAATAAAACAAGTCCAACATAATAAAATAAGTCCTTTGGGCCCGCCTAAAGCTCTTTTACTAGCTTAAAATAATTAATCAAGCCCATTTGAGTCTTCTCTTGTCCATTCGGCCCCATTAGGTTAGATATGGAATTATTCAGCCCCTCTCTCTCTTGAATATCCATAGCTTCCACAATTTGGCCCATATATCTTTTTAGTGCTTCCTTGAACTTCTTAGCTTTTGACTTTGTCACTAGTCTATTTGGCAATGCTAGCTCATCCTTTAACTCATTCCTCTTTTAATGTTCTTTGGTTGTGCATTCATCTTGATGTATGAGTGATTCCTCATCATCGAATAACCCTAATCTAAGTTGAGATGGGTGAATGATTATTGAGGGTGTTAAATTTTGTTTATACGGAAGGGTTAAGATCAATGCAGCTGTTATGCTGTTGAAAAATTAACTAAGTGAATAGTTACAATTCGATTAATTAATAAATTTTGCATGTAAAGAAAGATAACTAGAAGGAAGAAAAATTTACAGCATAAATTATAAGGGAAATAATTGATAATAAAATTTATAGAGACAATAATTGTGACCTTTCAGCATAAAGATGATGAACTCAAATATAGATTAACCTCAAAAGAATTCAAGACCATACCTAGAAAAAAGAAATAGAGAAGAAACTTACTTGAATCACTAAAAATATGAGCTTGATAAAGCTACTAGAAATGAAAGTAATTTCAAAGCAAGAAGAGAAGAAAAAAAGGCAACTGTAAAAAGGAAGTGTTTTTAGAGCCAGGAAATGTATATATAGACATCAAAAGGAGATCTAAGGAAGAGTGTCTACCATCAAATCACAAAGACACATGGCATATAACCATAGGAAACTCATAAGAATCTAAACGATTCCGTTTAATGAGAAAACATTTTGATAAACGAAAGGCAATCAAAACATGCTAAGAAGGAACTTTCGAATCTCAAACCCCTTGCAAATTTTGAAGTCATTTGAACTTTGGTAGGAAGGAGAAATGACAATGCCAATTATAATATGTAACGCCCCAAAATTTTGGTATTATTTTGTAACAATTAATTATGAAGATTTAAAAACAAAATGTAATTGAAATTGAAATAGGAAAAGAAAAGAGAAATAGTGGGTTTAAAATATTAATGTGTGTGAAAATAAAAGAAAGACAAATGGTGGGGTATTGTTATTAGTATTATTAAGATTTTTATTATGAGTAAAACCAAAAACGAAAGGAAGAGAAGGAAAGAAAGAGGAGGAGGGAGGAGGGGAATCGGGGAAGAGAAGGGAGCCGGAGGGGAGGCGTTGGCGCCGATCAACGGCGCTCTGGCCGGCGATCGGTGCGGCTGCCACCACCTCAGCCACCGGCCTCTCTCCTCGCCGTCCCTTCCCTCCGGCGGCTGTATTTTTGTTCTTTTTCGTTTCTTATCAACCGGATCGCTCTTCTCCTTTTTCCGGCGATCTCCGAGGGCGGTGGAAGGGGCTGACGGCACCGGTGAGACCACGAGGCTGAGGCGGAACTTTTGGTGGTCGCTGATCGTCCCCACTCGCCGGCATTAGGGAGATCGGAAGTGTGGTGGCCACTACCTTCCAGCGCATTTTCCGGCGGTTTGAGACGGTGGTTAGGCGCGTGAAGACCACCGGGAAGCTACCGGCGCTTCTGGCTTCAGGTGAGAGACTTCAGTGTCTCTCCGGCGAGTCTCCGGTGAGGCAGAATGGAGAGAGAGTTTTGGTCTTCGACTCTACGGTATGGGATACTAAAATTTTCTCTGTGATATTTAGTTAAGTAAATTCGTAAATTATTGGAAATTGTTTGAATTTATAACTGTTTATTAGTAACAGAATATGGGAATTATGTTTATCTCCTTATATATATGTTCTTAAAGGAGATTAAAGGCTTAGAGTTAGCATTGTTCACGAGTAGTTAGTTAAATCTTTTACAGATGGATAATTTGAGTTCTAATGGTCTAAATAGGTTGATTTCAAGGCTTAAGATTTGTAAAATTAAAATATGCTTGAGATGAGAAATGAACAGACAACTTAATTGAAGAAATTATAAAGTTGTCGAGTTATTGGTTTCTTTCTTGTTACCATGTATGCTTAAATTTATTGTAAAAATGTCACAGGAATTATTAGTACATGTTAATGGCATGTAAAAGTTATTGACAGGTCTTGAAGATATGAATTGATAGTGAGTTTAAGATGTGATTTGAGTAGAATGTCCATTAAAAAGACATGAGCTACGTTGAGATTTAATGGATTGTAAATTTGATATTTCATTTAAGGAAATAGATTGTACATTATAAGTAATATAGCCTTCTTGATTACTCAAGTGTGATATATCTATCACTAATGACATAAAACATAAGGCAATAGAATAAGAAAATGGTAAGGATAACTCAATTTAGTTGGGGCTTAGTTTTAGAAGTTGAAAGTATGGTTGCCATATATGGATGCAATGGTGTCTTAACTTATGTTTATCAAGTTTTGTTTATATCATACAGTAAGAATTCACTATGTTATGATGATGAGAGAAATTACATGGAATAACTATTGTTAAATAACTTAGTAATTAATATGATTTAATAGACTATAAAAAAAACTTTTGGTATCACGAGAATAATGATAGCTAAACGCTATGTAGTTTTACCTGTTGGTTTAAATAGGTTTAAATATACATGTGTTGTCAGATTATGCATCTAGATAGGTAGTTATGATATTGAACTTATATGTATGTATAGATGTTAAAACAATATGTAATGGCGTAATGATATATGGATTTATTCTATAATTATATGGTTTGATAACATGATAATAAAGTAATATGTTGTTGTTGTAATAAGAAGAATTTATGTTCAATAGTCGTAATTGCTATCATTTCATACTTGCTAATTTAGTAAAAGACAGGTGACTAGAATTGGACGGTTAAAGTCCTAATAAATCAGTAATTGATCAAGTCAAAAGACAAACATAAAAGGTTACTCTTTGGAGATAGTTAAAGCTAAGTAAAGTTTTATTCTCATTTCTTACTATAAAATTTGTACAAGTATCAGGTTAGGAAGTATTTTAACTTCATATATGCTATTATCTTTCATGATGTAATTTGTCAAGGTATTAAACAAAAAGTTATTTGATACGTAAGAGATCATGATAGAATAAAAAGATGATTATTTGGAATTTAAATTACGATAATTGAAGATTATAATGTCATAATACAAAACAAGTGAGAATGTAACTAGTATAGTAGTAGGCTATTAGTATAAATGTGATATAAACATGTAAAGAATGGAAATACCGTAAAATATAATGAATTGGGAAATATTGGAAAATACTCGTTTCTTTATGAATCTTTGTTTGATAATTGAATATCAAAAATGAATATCATTATTATAAATGAAGTAGACATAGTTTTATGTTTACGCTCTTATGGTATCATGAGAAGATTGATGATTAAATGATATGTACTTACATGCGTTTACTTTAATATATTGATGTTTTAAGATTATGCATTTAGATATGTGATTATAACATTGCACATATATGCATCTATAGGCGCTAAAATGATATGGACTGGTGTAGGTAGATATTGATATCGGATTTATCACTGAATATATGTATTTGATGTATTGGTTGAATATATATGTTGTGATTAAATTGAGTACAATAGAGCAGGTGAGATGGCTATAATGAACCATGCAGGTACGTCTTTCTGAAATGACTGTGTTTATGTACTGTTTTAGACACTCACAGTGGATGTGATAAGATTATACATGATTTCTTGTTCATGAAAGCAGTCTAGCAATGCATAAATTTCTATGACATGTATAAGTATTGTTAATATATGGTTATTTGAAAGTTTAAAAGTAAATTGAAAGAATGTATATTAAGTAAACTCCTTTGATGACTGAAGAGTAATATAAAGAGAACTTGCTGAATTATTGTGAAATAATTCATGACATAAGTGAATGATGATTTACAAACTGTATAAGAATATTGAATGTTCTGAATAACTGTATTATCTGGATTGAACTGATGATAAAGTTGATAAATGTACTGAAAGAAAGTGATCTTTTGCGCCCTTAGAAAATAGTCTGGCAGTAAAAACTAGCTCAGGATATAATTGGCTAGCCATAGGGATTCTATACCGCGGTGCAAGTCATGGCGACTTGCTTTACTATGGTTGGATCGTTGATCTCCATAGTATATATATTATACGTACTGTCATATGTTCATATGTTTTATGATAGATGATTCTGGAGGTCATTTCTCATTCTGTTGTGACCCGTGGGGTCCACATCCCGTATATCCAGTCTGAGTATTTCTGTCGGTACTGTTCTAGGGGCATTAATATGAAAATAAGTTGAAAAGTATAAAAGATTTATAGTTCAGAACTAATATGCATAAGAATTATCCTCTTGTATAAGTACATCAAATGGATGTTAAATTGCAAGTTAAAATATTGATGAGCATGTGATTCTTAAATTTTATATAAGTATTATGTATCTATATATTTATGTATAGGTATGTATATCACTCTGATATCAATCAAGTATATAAGGTATGGCACACTATGGTATGAAGTATTATATTGTTCACCTTGTTAAGATTATGTAATGAGTACTTGGAAGTGAACTTTGAATGCATACAATGTTTTAAATGATGTAAATGTATGAAAGAAATATGCTGGCCGTCTTTTGTGGTAATAATGAATGATGCATTGATTACTGAGTTATTATGTTTTATTGTCCATGTAAGCAAGATGTTCTGTAGTTTATGCTTGTGATTTATTGTTGAATATAAGAACTGGAAACTAAAGTAATTGAAGGCATTTATTAAGAATATTAACAACTTTGTATTTGTATAATTGATACTACATGTTTAAAAGATTATGTTTAGAATACTTTGTTCCCCACTAAGCTTTATAGCTTAGCACGGGTTTTGTTATCCGTGTAGGTACAGGATAGGCTGGTTTTTGGTTAGACAGCTGCGTCAGTTCAATCAGCAGAAGAAGAGCTCTAGTTTCAGAAATTTCATGTTGAGGGTCACAGATGTAGTGAGACATTTATGTTCATGTAATTTGCTTATTAATATTAAAGTTTTATAGCTGTTTAAGAGTATTAGTTATAAAATCGAATTATCTGATGACATGTAAAAAAAAAAAGAAGAAACTAATGAGAATGGATGTATGAGATGTATTAATTTTGTTTGTGGTGCCCTTGAAGGGCTGAGGAATTGTCTGATTTGCAGGTGGGTTAGTTAAGTTTTTAGGCGTTATATTGCCGAATTTTTATTTGAAAGTTGGTTAATTGGAGAATAAAGATTAATCAATGTAGTTGATTTATAAGTATTGCATGTTGGGCAAGTCTGTAGTAGATAGAGTAATTAAAAAAAAAATTTCAGGTTATCTCTTGCATAGTCAAACTGTTCAGTAAGGGTGTGAAATAATAAGCCCAATACATGGCCCAATTCAAAGACCAAGCCCAAAAGAGCTTTGAAGTCAACTGAAAGGACCCACCAATTAATAAACCCTTAACCTAAGGATGGCTTGCATCTAACTTAACTTACCTTGGTGATTTCCCTTTTTAGAAGATCTAATTTAAGCATTTGAGTGTTTATCTTTAGATCGACCAAGGCACTCACTTTTCTCCTCTGATTGTAGGTCCCAAAATATATGTAGCATGCACAATGCCTTTGATCCCAATCGGATATCTCCTAAGGCAAATCCTTTTTTTTTTTATCTTTTTAGACTTATCAAGACTAAATTAATCCTTTATCACACACACACACACACAAACACACAAATATATATATATACCCAATCCGAACTCGTCTAAAAAAATGAATTGAATTTGCACCTGTATAACTCGAACTTGTCTAAACAAATGAATTGAATTTGCACTCGCATGACCCGAAAATTTTAGGTTCAAACCTGAAATTCGAAAAATCTATCTAAAAACACTTGAAATCTAATCCGACCAATCTGAATCCATGACACGATTTTTTTTCAATTAATTTTGGGTCATGTTTTCACAATTATATATATACTATTTTATTAATATTTTCATTCCAATTTTTGATAACAAGTTTAATTTAATCTAAAGAAAAGAGAAATATAATTGTTTACATTAATTTTGAGCTGCAAACAATAAAAGGAAAAGAACAAAAGAAAATGAAATGGAAAATAATAATTAAGTAGCATATAGTGTATATTATATTTCACTATTTCTATTTTTTTGCATATTTTTTTTATCTTTCTTCACTTCATGTCCTAATTCATCATTATTCTGCTTCTCACAGCTCGTCTATCATATTATGTCATTGCCATTGTTTAGCCATATTTATCGATTTTTCTCACATCAAATTATAACCTATCAAACTTGAGATAGGGTATAATGCCACAAAAATTCCAAGTGTGAATAGTACATTTCAAGTCTTAAATAGTACTTTTCAAGATGAATAGTGCCACTCAAGGTATGAATATTGTTTTTTTAGCTTATGAATAGATCCATTTGATACAAACCTTAAAGATCAAATTTGAGGTGAAAATAAGTTTATTTAAGATGTTAAAAATTGAAATTGAAATTTGGATCATAATTTCGTAGTGAATAGTCACAAGTTTTAACCAACTTTAACCATGACCAAAGTTGACTCGAGACACTGAAAAATCAAACCGATCAATACGAGGAGTTATGTATGATGCCATTTATATATTTTAAGTAGGGGCGCTGAAACAATCAAAGTTGATTTGATATATCGAAAAAGTGAAAACCAAATTGATTCAACCAAAAATTGAACCAAATATATTTGATTTTTAGTATCGATCCGATTTCTTAGACCTAATTATGAACCAAACCCATCTGATCCAACCCAACCCATTTGTCTATATATATATATATTGACCATTTTAAAAAGGAAGGGCAAACGTTTATAATAAATTGTGGATGCTTTGTCAATTCGTTGTTTTTTATGTATACTACAAATTAACAGTCTAATTGACTTATTATTTTCTAAATTAATAAATGGGTCAATCATACATGTTTCTATTTATTTTTTTATTTATTTCCAGGTAATCGATAAAAAATATTTTTTTTTTGAAAAAAATAAACGTAAACTTCATGATATAAAATGGGAAAAGGTATAAAAATTTCTCCCCCATATTTTTTCCAGATTATTAAAAGGCCCCTACTATTTATTTTAGAGCAGAAATGCCCCTAAAGTAATAGAAATTCAGAATATCAAAATGGCTCTATTATTTATTTCGGAGCAGAAATGTTCCTAACATAATAGAGATTGATAAAAAAAATACTCTTGCAAGTAACTTTCAACAACTCCAAATTAATGATTTAACTAACATGGCACTGATATAGCACCCACACATAGCAAAACATTTCACTTCTTAAATATTTTTCCAATTTTACCTATTAAGAATTTATTTATTGACATAGCAAAATATGACATTGATGTGACATGTTTCAACATATGTTATCATCACCCCAATACCATGTCGACACCATCTCAGTGCCGTCAATTTAGAGTTGTTGAAAGTTACAGTGGCATTTTATTGCCAACTTTCATTTAGTTAGGTGCATTTTTGCCCAATAAATAAATAAATAATAGAGGCGCTATAGTTAGAAAAAACATTAGGGCCATTTTTGTATCTTTTCCAGGATTCACTACTTCCTTTGCCTTTGGCTTGTGTTGCATAAATATACCATTAACAAATTTGTTTATTATCATAGATAAAATTATAAAGTTACTCAAATATCTTAAAATTATTTTAAAATTTGAGTTTTATGATTTCTTACCTCACTAAGTGTATCATATCATCGTAGTATAGAGAACTTAGATGGTTCAGACTGTTGTTAGGAGTATTTTAAAATAATTTTGGACGATTTTGGATTATTTCTAAAAGAAAAAATAAATTGTGAAGAAAAGGAATTAATTTAGAATAAAAATATAATTCTGAAAAATCGAGGAAATATTCAATCTCAAAGCCAAAAATTGGAACGTTAAGATCAAACTAATAAATACATTAGGAATAATTTAGCTCTTCTAACAAAATGATAGGTATAATCATAACTTTATCCCTTTTGAAATAATGACTTTTTTCATTTATTTTAATTTAATATTCTTCAATATTCATTGGCAACATTGATTAGTTATTTGTAGCACGCTAAAAAAATCATATTTAAAAAGATTTAAAAAAAATCACTTTCTATTTCATGACTCCTTTTAAAGATATTAGCTCCACGTTTTAGATAAAAATTTTTAGATAAAAATAGCAATTTTTTTTTTAAATTTCCTATTTTAATTATTGCAATAAATAAAAATTTATCAATAATTTTTAGTTATTTTAATAATTAAATAATAATTCAAAGAATGATTATTTTTCTAATTTAATTTTTTATATCATTATTATTAACATTCATTAATTATAATAATAAAAAATTATCATTACTTTAAATAATATTAATTTCAAAATAAAAACTTATAAAGTAATTTTATTATTAAAAAATTGAATATCGGTTAATGGAGTTTCTTATTGTACATTTTTTTTAAAAAAATCTAAAATTAAAAAACTGCCCTATAATTTAGGCTTTTTTTGTAATTAATTCAATTTTAATTTTTTTCCCAAAAAGTTACAACAAAAAAAAAAAAAACGATTATAAGATCTACTAAAAATACCTTATCATGTACACACAACTATGTTGGAAAAAGCATTATAAGAAGAATTAACAAAAATGCAAAACTAGGTGAAATGCAACTTGCAAGAAATACCTTACTAGAATAGCATGAAACGAGTATTATAGTGACGTAGTCATGCAATAGCTTGCTTATTGCTTAATAGTAAATCCTGTTGGGGATAACTTTCAAAGGCACCCAAATCCAATTTCATGGGGCTGCCATGCGAACAGTGGACAGGTTCTCACAGTTTCCTCATTGTAAAGAAGCTTCCAAACAACTCTTTCAAGTCCTCAAGCAGCATCATGAAAGCTTTAATGGACGCTAGAAGTCTCATTTCTTACAGCTCCATTTAGCTTTTCTTCACCATTTGCATCCTGCTGCTTTTCTAAAATCAAGACTTGTGCTCCCTGACTTGCTTTTTCATCAGTTCCTCCGAAAGGACACAATCTTCCGCTCCCACGAACAAGGCTGTAAATGCTCATGTTCAATTCTTTATCTTCCATCAAAGATTCCAATGTCACATGTACACCTGAATGCTCAAGTTACAAATGCATATATGATTATCAAAGCACAAGTCTGTTTCATTAGCTGCTAATAATAATAATAATAAATAAATAAATTGCTTGATTTTGAAAGCTGAACGCCAAAAATGCCATCTATAACCTACTTGATCAAATCTGATAAATTTGAGTAAGCACTTACGGTATCTCCAGTAGTGCTTTGGATTTGTGGGATCATTGATTGTCTCCTCTGCTGCTGGGCGTGTGGTGTACTCCTCTTTTAATGCCAACAAATCCTGATTAGTAAAAATCCATTATTTACATGTAATAATTGAATACTTATCATATATGAAAGTTCACATAATTTTATAGCAGCATATGATGATGCATCTGAATCAAGTGACCAAGCTTTGTCATAGTACCTGAAGAGGAAAAATTGCCCACATTGATGGAGCTTCAAAATGTTGTCTTATGACAAATCGTGCAATATCTGGAGTACATTGACTTGGAGGCAATGCATCGGACCCCACCACAGTTTTGAAGAATCTTCGCCTTCTTTCTTCATCTTCTTCCCACCAAGCACGCAAAGTGGAGCAATCATGGCAAGATGGAGCACACACCTGAAGTATATCACAAGTGATGTTCACCAAAAATAAAAATTAAACTGTACAGAATAATGATGCTGAAATTTCAATTGCTTTTGTTTTAATCATATGAAACCAATTTAAGGATTATGAGAGGCAAGGGGAAGACTTGCATATGTTCAATTAAGAAAATAATAATAAATTTTCATGCATTTTCGAAAGAACAATTGAGGAGCAAGTTTTCAGTACGAAGCCCAATATTCCCACTTCTTAAGGTCAGTGGAAATAATACCAACATATAAAACAAGTTTTGACCTATCAGTGTTAATGGTATCTGAAATGAGTCTATCTTATCAATTAGCACAGTTCATGTAGGCAACTGGCTTAACCAACCAACTCCTACTCTGACCAATATAAGCACTATGCATCACCTTTGACCTTATATCCTCAGTTGGCATTCTTTCTAAGTAAGCAACACCGAAGATACTGTTAGAAGAATGTAGGAGGAGAAGGTTTTGATAATTGTAATGACTGTGGAAGAAGGATGGCTGGTCTACCATGCTTTAGAGATGTTTTCTTAAATTTGTTTTTAATATTTGGAAATTCAAATATATGGTAACTGAAGAAAGAACCAAAAAAAGAAAAGGAATAACATTCTTAATCATTTTTAATCAAAGAAAGAATAAAACAATTGAATAACATACATTACTTGCTCATCATGTTCTTGCTTAGTCTAAGATTATTCTATATCAGCATTATCTGGAACAATTTATAATAAATCATCATCCCATGAAAGCAAATCAGGCTTATTTGTTCTGGCAAATCTTTTATGATGAATTGAACAAAATAGCAAAGGAGCAAGGTTTGGCATTTGATACAGCATACTGGTTCACTAATGTATCAAATAATAACTAGAAAGAGACACCCATTCATAAGCCAAAATGCAAATTCTGCAATCATAGATTGGAAAAGCCAAATAATTTCATTCACAACCAAGGGCATGTCAGTAAGTTCAGCAAATGAAATTATTCCATAATTACTACATCTTATAAAATTCATCCATTTTGGCAAAATGTTTTTTCATAGCAGAGGCTACAGATGTCGGGTTGTAGTGGTGTCACTTTTATTTGAGGTAGGAGCAAAAGTATTACGGTGCACCACTAAAAAAACGAATATATATATATATAATGAGATTGGAGCTCACCGTCATGTAGCTGTATTGTGAAGGATTACCAAACTCCAGACCGGGTTCACTAGGCATCCGTTGAATACGCAAACCTATCAATCCCAACTCTTGCATAACCTGTTTTTGAAGTTCCAAGTATACAAACATAAACTACATAAAGAAAAGTATAAGGTAGATAGTTGGAGTTGAGACTGTTAAAGGTAGGATAAACATACAGGGTGAACACAGGCTGGAATGAAGCCCAAATCTTCTCCACAGGCTAGCATGTCTGATGAATTCAGGAGGACAGGTAGAGTTTTCATAGCATTTTGCTTCCACAGATTATCTTGCCAGTGAAAATAGTAATCATAGTACAATCTTTTCAGAACTTTTTTGCTGTAAGGTGTGACAACTAGTAAGAAGTTTTGTATTGGTGACCATCAAGGAAACAAGAACGAAAAAAAAATAATAATAAAATATATAAGCCCTCCCCGCATATACAGCAAAGCGGAATTATTACATGAGAAGGGCAAATCTGCCCTCCCTCTTGCATGTACTGAGCCCCATCATGTGGGATCCACTACATAATATTAGAGAGAATGCAGGTGCACCCATCCTATCTAAATAATAAGAAATAATTTTGAGCAGCAAATAATTGAAACAAGTCCTTGAACTATGAACCAAATCTGTGAGGTTCAATAGCAATCAACAAAATTACCTTCATTTAGAAAAATAATGAAGTTAACAAGAAACCAACCTATCTATTCGGCACATTGGAAATCACAAGTCAAGCTTCTACCATAGCATAGACCAAGACTTTCAAGTGTTCAAAATCTAATGCTATTCTAAATTGTTTTCTGGACAGGTTTTGATTCCACACACATGCACACAAACCAAAAAAGATGTTCCTAGGCCATCAATGATTTAAGTTACCTGTGGTCATCCAAATCTTGAAAACTCAAAGTATCCTCTAGGTTGAAACGAGGATAGAATTTTCTCGCATCCTCGGTATCTCTAATGAGAATTATATTCTGCAAATGCAATTAAAACAAATCAAAAACCTAGGAAAAGGATTAGTTTCAGGAACATTTGACAGTCATGACAGGCATTAAAGAATTGCAACATCACAATATTATGTGATAAAAAAACTAAAAGTTGTAGCCTATACTATGTTACCTTCAAAAGATCACAGAGATCACTGCGCATCTGTTCCTCACTCTCAAACAACATGGACTTCTCAGAAAATTTCTTCAATTTGGAAGCAATCTTTTTTTCTGTGTTACAGTCCTCCTTGAACTAAAATATATTTAGGAAATATAAGTCAAAAACTACTTGCATGACATATATTTTGTAATAAAACACAAATGGGAGAAAATATGTTTCTCTATCTTTGTATTAAAAAATACAGGTATTAATACAACTATGAAAGAGTTATATGAGAAAACCTATAATTCTGCTCCTAAGATTATACTAGCTATACATGGTAACTAAATCAATAGCTAGTTACAATCTGTAACACTCCCACTCAAGCTGGAGGATAAATAGTAATTATGCCCAGCTTGTTATACAAATATTCAACTCAAGACCTATTTAAAACATTTGTGAATAAATTACTCAATTGTTCTCCTATCTTCACATATCATGTTGAGACTATTATTTTAAATATTTTTCATGAATAAAGTGATAATCAACTTCAATATACTTGATCCGTTCATGATACATTGGATTGAAGGTAATATGAACAACTTGATTACCACATCAAAGTTTTGCTGGAGACAAATGATCTACACCAATTTCAGCAAGCAAATGACGAATCTACAAAATTTCACAAACAGACTGTGATACAACTCTGTATTCAAATTCCTCATTAGATATGAATACCACAGTTTGCTTCTTGCTCCTTCAAGACACTAAATTTTCTCGAGCAAAAATACAATAACTTGTAGCTGACCTCCTATCAATCTTAAATCGGTAAAACATTCAATGTGAGTATGACCATGATCACCGTATAGTATACCTAGTATAGGAGCACCTTTCAAACACATAAAATCTGCTCTAGAGCTTCCCAATGCTTGATCGTAAAAGCAGCGATAAATTAACAAACGCTCACTGCAAATGCGATATTTAGACAAGTTACTGTGAGATAATTCAGTTTTTCAACTAACCTTTGGTATCTCTCTAGATCATCAAAAGGATCACCATCATCATTTGTAAGTTGTAAATTGAAAACCATAAGAATACTTTATGACCTATCTCCTAATTTTTCAATTTCTGCAAATCTACTATAGAGCTTCCCAATGCTTGATCGTAAGAGCAGCAATGAATTAACAAATAACGCTCATTGCAAATGCGATATCTAGACAAGTTACTATGAGATAATTCAGTTTTTCAACTAACCTTTGGTTTCTCTCTGGATCATCAAAAGGATCACCGTCATCATTTGTCTGTACATTGGAAACCATAAGAATACTTTATGGCCTATCTCCTAATTTTTCAATTTCTGCAAATCTGCTCTAGAGCTTTCCAATGCTTGATCGTAAGAGCAACGATAAATTAACAAACAATGCTCACTACAAATGCGATATCTAGACAAGTTACTATGAGATAATTCAGTTTTTCAACTAACCTTTGATATCTCTCTGAATCATCAAAAGGATCACCATCATCGTTTGTAAGTTGTACATTGGGAACCATAAGAATACTTTATGGCCTATCTCCTAATTTTTCAATTTCTGCAAGCAAATCAAGAACATATTTTCTTTGGTATAGAAGAATTCCCTTCTTACTTTTCGATACTTCTACTTCTATGAAATATTTCAACTAGACCAAGTCTTTAGAGTGAAATCTACCATACATTAAAGACTTAAGTGAAGAGATACCTGTAGAATCGTTCCCTATAATCACAATATCATCAACATAAACCACAAGAAGAATAATGCTAGCTTCTAATTGTTTGTAAAAAACTGAGTGGTCACGCTAACTTTTCTTTAGCCCAAAATCTTGTACAACCTTACTGAATTTGCCAAACCAAGCACGAGAACTTTGCCTCGATCCATACAGAGATTTCTTCAAATAACAAACTTTCCCATACTCCCCCTGAGCAACAAAACCAGGTGGTAGCTCCATATAAATCTCTTCCTGAAGGTTGCCATGAAGGAAAACATTTTTGATATCCATCTAATGCAAGGGCCAATATTGGGAGGAAGCCAAAGAGATGAATAAACGAATAGAACTCAATTTGACGACCGAAGAGAAAGTATCGAAATAGTCCACTCCATAAGTCTAGGCATATCTTGTAGCAACAAGTCAAGCTTTAAGCCAAACCATTGAATCATCTAAATTAACTTTGACTGTAAAGACCCATTGACAACCCACAACCTTCTTCCCCTCTGGTAAATTCAGCAACTCCCAAATATTATTTGTATCCAAGATCTCCTCTACCATTGCATCACGCCAACATGGATGGGACAAAACTTCTTTAACAGTTCGAGGAACGGAACTAAATCGAGAGAAGCAATAAAAGAACACTTAGATGGAGATAAATGATTATAAGAGATAAAATTACCAATAGGATAGGCACACCGGTGTTTGCCTTTCCGTAGGGCAATGGGAAGATCAAGATCATCTGAGACTAGATCGGATTATGAATCTGATTCAGGCATTGTATTGTAAGTTCCATATCTGCTGGCATAACAGGAATGGGAACATCTGCTGGCATTGTAATAACATTAATGTAACCCAAACAAAGATCGTCCTCCCTCTGACTTGTAAAATCAAAAGATGGGTAGAAAGGTTTATTCTCCCAAAAATTAACATCAATAGACACAAGTTTTGGACAATAGCATCTGTACCCCTTTTGAAGATGAGAACCCCAAGAAGACACACTTCAACGACTTTGGATCTAATTAGTGATTAGACATCGAACATCCCAAACAAAACAAGTGTTCCCAAATATTATCGGTTTTATAAGAAACAACGGTTTAGATAGAAAAAGAACAAAGCAGGGAGTCTCACCAGCGAGCACTAAAGAGGGCATGCGATTAATCAAGAAACAAGCAGTAGACACAGCATCAGCCCAGAATTATTTAGGAACTTTCATCTGAAATAAAAAAAAACCCTATTGTCTCAAGCAACTGTCTGTTTTTCCTTAGCAATTCCATTTTGGGATGGTGTATCAGGACATGAGGATTGATGAAGTATGTCATTCTGAGTCGTGTGTCTGAAAAGAATCTGAAAAGTATTCTTTTGCATTATTACTCCTCAATGTGCGAGCATAAACATTAAATTAAGTTTTGATCTCAGCATAAAATGCACAAAAATGAGCGAATAATTCAGAACTTTTCGTAAAAAAAATATCTGAGTCATAAGAGAGTAATAATTCACAAATGTTACAAAATACTTAAACCTAGGTTTGGCTACCATAAAACACGGTCTCCAAACATCTGAATGAACTAATTCAAATGTAGAATTAGCTCATTTATTAGTCTGAGGACTTGAAAAGCTATGATGGTAGTTGGCAAACTGACATGATTCACAGTTAAAAGAAGAAACATTAGAAAATTGAGGACACAGTTTCTTTAGATATGGTAAAGAAGGATGCCCCAACCTATAGTGTTCTTCAAAAGGAGACAAAATACTAGAACAAGCAACCAGTCTCGGTATCTTTCCATCAAGAATATAAAGACCTCCCGAGATGTAACATTTACCAATGACTTGTTTCGTTACAAGATATTGAAATATACAATGATTAGGGAAGAAGGAAACACAACAATTAAGATCATGTATGAGTTTACTTACAGAAACCAAGTTAAAAGCAAGCTTCAGTAAATGTAGAACTTATCCCAAAGAAATTGACTAAGTTAGGTTAACTGTGCCAGACCCATTTACATGAGAAAGTGATATCTACAATTGTAACTGGAAAAGAAGATGCATGAGACTGAAAAGTAGAGAATACATTTCGGTCATATGATCTACAGCACTAGAATCGATGACCTACTGAAATGAGGAAGGTAAAAGATATGTACTTAGATTCCCTATCCCAGCAATAGTAGTGGTGGGTGAAGCTTTCAAAGAATTCTGATATTGAGTGAATTTTGCATACTTATCTCCAAAAATCATAATATACTTCCCAGAGGTATTGGTAGTAGCAATGTTTGCTAATTTAGACTTCTGATTATACAATTTTCCACATAAACTTTTTGTATGACAAGGTTTATGGCAATAATAGCACATCATATTCTTGTTCCAACTCATATTAAATAATACCAAGCAGCAAAAAGTAAGTAACACAGTCAAGCAAAAAATACCTCACAAATATCCAAACACTTGTGACAAATAACCAGAACACCCAAGTACTGGTGGCAATAGCAATGATAACACAACCACCACTCAAATACCACAACTACAACTAGAAACAAAACCCAAAAAATTTCAACGGCTCCTCAAACAAGCCAATAGACCCGAAACTCCCAAAAATGGAACCAGAAACCACAGAGAGAGAAAAGCACATTCAGAAGGGACTAGATGAAAATTCTGAGCTGAGGATCTGATTGGGGACAACCAGGCGATGCCGAGAAATGAATTAGAGGATCGCTGGACACCGCACGTGCTCCCACACATCGGTGTGCGAAGAAAGGGTCAGGAACTGTAGCGGCGTGTGAGGCTCACTCATTGGCATGATGGACACCGAATTTTGTGGAGAGGCTAGAAACACCCCTGGGCTCCTTTCGATGTCGGCAGTGAAACAAGACAGTCACAGGAGCTGGTGACCAATAACGAGTAGATTCCTCAACCTAAAAAAATGCCAAAAATTTGAAAAACTAGAAAACCCAGAAATCCCAAATGAGCCTAAGGCTTTGATACCATGTAACAAAACACAAATGGGAGAAAATATGTTTATCTCTGTATTCAAAAGTACAGGTATTTATACAAGTATGAAAGAGCTATCTAAAGAAACCTATAATTCGGTTCCTAAAATTATGCTAGCTATTCACGGTAACTAAATCAATAGCTATTTACAATCTATAACATTCAACAATAATATTGCTGCTTTTGGTAGTAGTAGTAGTAGTATACATATGAAATAGCTTGGTGCCATGTGATTTAGGAAGAAGAAGAAGAAGAATAAGAAGAAGAAGAACTGCAGTTAAGCAAAAAATAAAAACAAAAATACCCTCTCATATATATTATAATGGCTCATTGTGTAAACAAGAAATACCCTCTCATTAGGTTTGATGTTTGGTTGAAAGGTATGACTCCCCCTACTTTTCTCTCTATTACCTTGCGTGGGATCATAACTAACTAAGACAGATATGAGACTAAATTCAACATCTCATCTCAGTGGTATATGCTAAATAATTTCCTTAATCTCCCATAATAGTATATATCTAGACCAAACACAAGATCTATAAATTAAATCAGTGCACAAGAGTACAGTCCAAGAAGATAATGCCGCAAAGAAGAGCTTCCTATGAAAGATTAATGTACCTTAAGTTCTGAATACCAGAATTGTCCAATATCGTTTGTAATGATTGGTAATGGAGATTAATAAATGAAAAATGAAAGCACAAAAAGCAAAAAGTTTTTCTATCCATAAATACAGTTTATTTACACAAATGAATTTGGAAGACCAAATCTCAAAGCAAGGATGAACTAAGCCCATTCATGATTTAGAGAAAACAAATCTAAATTAAAAATCAAAAGTATACTTCAGCATTTGGTACCACACCTCATAATGGCCCTTCCGATATTCATTCAGAAAACTTGAGGCTATAAAAGTCCATGATGCTCCAAACTTCTCCTGAAGTAAAGGAAAAATACAGGAACACTACATCTTGTTTAATTTAAGTTGATACATCAAATTAAGTAAGTTGATATTCCTAAGAAGAATTCAGAATCAAAACACAAGGAAAACTTAGTAACCTGCAAAAATTCCTGCCGTATATATGGACAGCTCAAGCGATCAAAGTCCCAAATTCCTTCTCTTTCTAGTTCTTCCTGCAGAAGTATCAAGTTTTGTAATCATTACAAAAAGAAGAGAAGATAATTTTACTTGTAGCTGATAGACAGGCAAGAGCATTATAGAGCTTGCTCTAGGATAACCCACATCAAGCTGCTGCAGTGCTTACATATATTCTACCACTTAATCTTTGTGAATGACTGCTGCAAGAATGCTGGTATACCTGACTGAGAGGGATAGACGGTCTGAATTTTCCAATTAGACCAGTTAAAGCATGTTCAGGAAGTTCCCAGATTCTAAAGAAGCCCAATATATGATCAATCCGGTATGCTGTGAAGTATTTGGCCATCTGTTACAGAATCAAAGAAAAGCATTCTTCAAGAAGTATAAGAAGATATAGTCCAAGGAAATAGAATATCAAAGTTCAAGTATAAAAAAAATGGGACTGATCATCTGCACAGTACAAAACCTGAGCTAAGCGAGCACGCCACCAAGCATAGTTATCTTTGGACATTTCCTCCCAGTTATAAGTTGGAAATCCCCAATTCTGGCCATTTTTATCAAAGTAGTCTGGAGGCGCTCCAGTAGAAGTGTTCATACGAAATAAATTTGGATAAACCCAAGTATCCACACTGTTTCTGTCAACACCAATAGGTAGATCTCCTTTCAATACCACTCCTTTTTTTCTCGCATACTCTGCAGCTTCTGATAACTGGCAACTCATTTTTTTTTTTAACAAAAATTATCAGTTGATGATTTGGCCTACAATACACTAGAAGAATAGTTATTTGTTCAAGACTAAGCACAAATAACACACATATAATCGAGAGACGAATCAAACTTACTTGCGAATGTAAATGGAATTGGATATAATAATGGAAGCAAATTATTTCATAATGCAAGCTATCTTTTGAGACAAGTTTCTCAAGCTGCAAAAACATCATTCATAGTTAGATATCTTAAAAAGAATAACATTATTTATTGCATGTAGCACACTCCAGTTAATTTAAGACACCAAGGCTTCGGTTAACAAAAATTGGTGTATAGAACTAGAAATTTTGGTTTGGTTCGGTTTTACTAATTTGGGATAATTTTTTAAATAATGTATTTTTAAAAAATAATTTGAAAAATTGTGTGCTTCAAAAAAAATTTGGGAATATGGGGTTTTCAATGAATCTGCAACAGGTGGCTGTGGATTCAAATATGTGGGTCCCACTGAACTCTGAAAAAATTTGTACCAAATCTGCAACAAGCTGATGTAGATTCAAATTAGTGGGTCCCACAGAACATTCTAAAGCATGTTTTGGAATTATAAAGAATAATCTATGTACATAGATGCCTTCCAAACCTCTTTTGACTAAGCTACAAGGAAAATTCATTGACAAAAGGTATATGCTTATACTTAAGGGGTGGACTATTCTGATACTTACTCTCCAACTGGCCAAGTTGACTTCTGTTCACCTTTTCATCGCTTTCATAGCTTCTCAAAAATGGCCCTTGCACCAGTTGGACATCAATAATGTTTTCTTTCATGGCAATCTTCAGGAAAAAATCTATATGGAACAACCACCTGAATTTGTTGCTCAAAGAGAGTATGGTAAAGTAAGCTATTCAAAGAAATATTTACATGGTTTGAAGGAAAATCCTCATGCCTGGTTTGGCAAGTTCAGTGAGGTAGTATAGGAGTTTGGACTTAGAAGAGCAAGTATGATCACTCAGTCTTTTATAGATGTATACAGCTGGCATTATTCTTCTAGTTGTGTTTGTTGATGATATTGTCATAATAGGAGATGACAATGCAGGGATTGCCTCTCTCAAATCATTTATGCATGCTAAGTTCCATACAAAAGACTCAAGGCAATTGAAGCACTTCTTAGGAGCAAAATTTTCAAGAAACAAGAAGGGAATTTGTCTGTCAAAAGAAAATATTTTCTTGACTTACTTACAAATATTAGAAAATTAGGAGTTAAGCCATGCAATACTCCTATGGTTCTCAATGTACATCTTACAACAGATGATGGTGATCTTTTTAATGATCTAAAGAGATAAAAGAGATTAGTTGGGAAACTAAACTATTTTACTATGACCGGTCCAAATATTGCTTTTGCTATAAGCATTGTTAGCCAATTCATGTTTGTTCCTACAGTCAAGCATTGGGAGCTCTAGAGCAAACCTTATATTATTTGAAAGCAGCTCTTGGACTTGGCATATCTGTAAATTTTTGTGGAACGAGATTTTCTTTATTACCTCAATTACTCTAAAATAATAATACAAAATAGATTTTATATATACACAGCTAGTATATATGAGAAAATACTATTCTACCCTTAATTACAAAACTAACTAAAGAAATAGATTAACCAACACTCCTCAATTTGGTGCACATGCCCAACTTACAGACTATGGTATGGAAGGCTCGGCTATTGAGTCCTTTTGTGAAAACATCAGCCAACTGTCTGTTCGATGTTACATGAAGTAAGCTCAAGACACTATAAGATAACTTCTCTTTAATGAAGTGTCGATCGATTTCGATGTATTTTGTCTTGTCATGTTGAACAGGATTATAAGCCATATTAATTGCAATTTTGTTATCACAATACAAAAATAATCGATCTTCTTCAGCCAACTTCAACTTCACCAACAACTCACAAACACCTTGAGCCATAATTTTGTATTCTACTTCTACACTAGACCTTACAACTACACCTTTTTGTGTTTCTCCAAGTGACTAAGTTACCTCCTACAAATGTACAATAACCAGAGATGAATCTTCTGTCATCTAGAGATCCAACCCAATCTGTATCAGTGAAGGCTTCAATTCGAAGATGACAATTTAAAAAAAAGAAAATTTTCCTGGGTTACAACTTATGGTTACTTTCAATGGATGTGTTTGCTGGTTTGCATCCCAGCACACCGGTTTCATTTAAAAGATCAAGGATGTATTTTCTTTGAAAAATGAAGATTCTTTTGGTAGATCTGACAACTTTAATTCCCAAAAAATATTGTAACTTTCCAAAATCCTTGATCTCAAATTCCTGAGCTAAGAGTTTTAGCCGAACCATTTCTTCTTTATCATCTTGCATAAGATCAACATTGCTCTGTTGATAACCAAAAGAGATCATGGTTTTGTTGAATCTATCAAACCAAGCTCAACCTATACATGGTTTTCTTTAGTCTGCATACCTTTTTTTTTTATTTATTTCATCATCAAAACCAAGGAATCTTCATATAAACCTCTTCTTCCAGGTCCCCATGGAGGAATGCATTATTCACATCAAATTGTTGTAAATCCCAATCCAAGTTAGCTGTACAAGATAGCAAGATTCTGACTATATTCATTTTGGCAACAGGTACAAATGTCTCTTGATAGTCAATTCTATAAGTCTAAGTGAATCCCTTTGCCACTAATCTAACTTTGAATCTTTCAATCGAACCATCGGTTTTGTATTTTATTGTGAACACCTACTTACAACCAACTTCGTCTGAAGAGTCAACTAGTTTCCAGGTTTTATTTTTAGAAAGAGCTTTCATATCTTTTACCATAACTTCTTTCCACTTTGGATCCATGATAGCTTCTCTCCAATCATGTGGAATAGACATAGAGGAAAGAGACAAGGCAAAAGCTCTACAGGAGAGAGAAAAAGAATCATAAGAGATAGTTAAAAATAGAATGTTTTGTACACGACCTAACTCATTTTCTTTGAGCAATGAACAAAATTAAATCAGGATTGAAAAATAGCTCACTTGAGGATTCTAGCAGTATAGGATGCATGATAGCTTCTGCGAACCTATTCTTCCTTGAGTATCTTAACAAATTAGGTCTATCTAAATGACCAACAATATTTTGCTCCCCCTGAACATCAACATTCTGCTCCCCCTGGATATCAACAACATTCTCCCCTAAATATTATCAATCTTTTCATTCTCCTACTGAACAACAATCTCTTCAATCTCCCATTGAACAAGATCATGAGGTACCACAGGTACATGCATCACCACTTCTTCACTACTCTTCCCCTGAAGAGGAGATTGCGTAATGCTAAACTAAGATTCAGACTCTCGAAAGGTAACATCCATCCTAACATCAAATTTTCTAGATGGGAAGTGATAGCATTTATATCCCTTTTGGGTTGGAAAATATCCAATGAACACACATTTCAGTGCCATCGGATCTAATTTTTCAATATTCCTAGTATGGACAAAGCAAACACACAAAAAAAATTTTGATGGAACAGTATAGCCATTTTTTCTGCTTAAGACTTGTAAAGAAGTCATAAAGTTGAGAGTTTTAAGAGATATTCTATTAATAAGATAGGCAACCACTAGTATAGCATCTCCCTCACATGGTTTCGGAACATTCATAGTAAACATAAAGGATCTAGCAACTTCCAACAAATGCCCATTTTTCCTTTCAGCTACACCATTTTGAGCAATAGTATAAGGACAACTAGTTTGATGGATAATCTCATAAGACTCTAAATAAGTACCAAACCTACTATCCATATATTATGTCTCATTGTTAGTTTGCAAAACTTTTATTTTAGCATCAAACTGGGTGTAAACCATGTTATAAAAAAATTGAAAACATGAGAAAATATCACTTTTTGCTTTAATCAAAGACATCCAAATCATTCTAGTGCAATAATCAATGAAAGTAACAAACCATCTATTTTCAGATGTAACAAAACTCAAGTGGGAGAATGAAATACTCTATTTCAATATTCAAAATTACATGTATTTATACAAATATGAAAGAGTTAAGAGTTATAGTTAACTAAGGAAACCTAAATTTCTATTCCTAAAATTATGCTAAATATTTACAGTCTGCAATACTCTCCCTCAAGTTGGAGTATAGATATTAATCATGCTCAGCTTATTCACCTAAAGGTCCATTTAAAGTTTTTGTGAACAAATCATCCACCTGCTCTCTTGTCTTCACATGTCCCGTTAAAATGATATTATCTTGAATTTTTTCACGAATAAAGTGATAATCAACCTCAATATGTTTGGTCCGTTCATGATACACTGGATTGGAGGCAATATGAAGAACAGTTTGATTATCATACCAAAGTTTTGCTGGAAACAAGGAATTTATACCAATCTTAACAAGCAAATGACAAATCCACAAGATTTCACATGCGGAATGTAACATAGCTCTGTATTTAGATTCTGCACTAGATTTGGATACCACAATTTGTTTCTTGCTTCTCCACGACGTTAAATTTCCTCCAACAAAAAACAATAGCCTGTAGTTGACCTCCTATCAATCTTCAATTTTGCCCAATCAGCATTGGTAAAACACTCAATATGAGTATGTCCATGATCACTGTACAGTATACTTAGTTCAGGAGCACATTTCAAATAACATAAGACATGCTCTGGAGCCTTCCAATGCCTAACGATATCTGGACAATTTACTGTAAGATAATTCAGTTTTCCAACTAACCTCTGGTATCTCTCTAGATCATCAAAAGTATAACCATCATCCTTTATAACTTGTACATTAAGAACCATAGGAGTACTGCATGGCTTAGCTCTTAATTTTTCAGTTTCTGCAAGTCAAGAACATATTTTCTTTGAAATAGAAGAATTCCCTTCTTATTTCTTGACATGTCTACTCCTAAGAAATATTTCAACTGGCCCAAATCTTTAGTGTGAAATCTACCATGCATGAAAGACTTAAGGGAAGAAATACCTACAAAATCACAACCTGTAATCACAATATCATCAACATAAACCACAAGAAGAATAATGCTAGCTTCCGATTGTCTATAGAAAACTGAGTCGTCACACTATTTTTTAGCCCAAACTCTTAGATAACCTCATTCAATTTTCCAAACCAAACACGAGGACTCTGCTTCAATCCATACAAGGATTTCTTCAGATGACAAACTTTTCCATACTCCCCCTGAATGACAAAACCAAGTTGTTCCATATAAACTTCTTCCTTAAGGTCGCCATAAACGAAAGCATTTTTGATGTCCAACCGATGTAAAGGCCAATGTTGGGAGGCTACCAAAGATATGAACAAACGAACATAACTCAATTTAACAACTAGATAGAAAGTATCATAATAATCTATTCCATAAGTCTTGGCATATCCTTTAGCAACAAGGCAAACTTTAAGCCGAGCTACAGAATCATCTGAATTAACTTTGACTGTCAAAATCCATTTGCAACCTACAGCCTTCTTTCCTTCTGGTGAATTCACAAACTCCCAAGTATTATTTGTACCACCACTCAAATACCACAACCACAATTGGAAATAGAGCCCAAAAAATGCCAACAGTTCCTCAAATAAGCCAACAGATCCGAAACTCCAAAGAACAGAACCAAACACCACAGAAAGTGGAAAACAAAACCCTCCAGATTAGAGCTAGAAGCAATCGAGAGAAGCAAGTACCTTCAGAAGAGACCAAATGAAGAATCTAACCTGAGGATCGAATCGTGGACCACCAAGCGACGCCAGAAAATGAACCGGAGGACTAACGGACAAGGCACGCACCTCCACTCACCAGCGCGTGAGGAAGTGGCGATCAATTTCGATTGGTGCATTAGATCCACTCACGGCTCTGATGGACACCAAGAAATGTGGACAGGCCGGAATGGAGGCGAACCTCCTTATGGTGGTGGTGAGAGAAGAAGGCAATCACTAGATAGTGACCAAAGCAAATAGAAACAGGTAACGAGCCGTAACCCTCAGACAGGAACCTAGAAACACTGAAAAGAGCCTAGATCAGGCTAAATAAATACTGCTTCCACCTAACTTAACAGGACTAATTTGAGAATATGGACTATCATTAATAGGACAATATTTCTCTACTTTCGTATTAATGTTTTTAGTATCTGACATTATGGCAAATAAAAATTGAAAGGCAATAAACACCCAAACAACAAAGAACCAACCCCAACAGCAGAAGAAAAAAACACCAAAAACAGTATAACAAAACCTATTACGTGGGACCCAAAAAACCACAATGCCGGAAGTCATAGGAAATCAGTCCACAGGAGTCAGAGAAGGCCAGCAAGATGAACGGAGGAAGAATCGGTGGCAAAAGGTGGCGGGAAGACGTTGCATGCGCCTCAAGCCGGCGAGTGGAGGAAGATCCAAAATACTAAAGTGGCGCGTGTACCCATGCACATGGTCGGAAAGCGCTGGAAACTGGGGCACTGGTCGGAAATCACCTGGGCTTCCCTCCGGTGGGGGCAGTGTTGAAAATCAAGGGCCAAAATGCAACCTTTTATTCTTGCCGAAAAACGGCTACCGAAAATAACCAACAAAGGAAAGGAGAAAACTCAGCCTTTAAAACGGCAGTGGCTTTAATACCATGAAAATTTTTGTGGAACGAAATTTTCTTTATTATCTCAATTACTTTAAAATAATAATACAAATAAAATTATATATATATAGCTAGTATATATGGGAAAATATTATTCTACCCTTAATTATAAAACTAACTAAAAAAATATATTAACCAACAATACCCTATAGTAATCATGGGCACACTCATATTAAATGCTCTTTAGATGCTCATTGGGATGGTCCCAAAAGTGATAGGAAGTCTACTACAGGCTATTGCGTCTTTAGTGGTGGATATTTATTGTCATGGAATAAGAAGCAGAGTATTGTAACCAAATCCAGTGCAAAATCTGAATATAGAGACATGGCACAATCTACATGTGAAATCTTGTAGATTTACCATTTGTAGATGAGATTGATTTGGATCCTTCGCACCAATAAAACTTTAGTGTGATAATTAGGCTACTCTCCTTATTAGCTCCAATCCAATGTATCATGAATGGACTAAACATATTGAAGTTAACCGTCACTTCATTCGTGAAAAGATTTAAGAAAATATAATCTCCATTAGATACGTGAAGAAAAGAGAACTTGTGAATCTATTCATAAAAGCGTTAAATGGGACTCAAATAAAATATTTTTCTAGCAAACTGGACATGATTAATATTTATACTCCAGTTTGAAAGAGAGTATTACAAAATTAATTGTATAACTGTAATTAGCTATAGAATATATAGTTTCCTTAAATAGATTAGAAAGTTTATAGGCAAATAGATTTGATTTAATTTTCTAAGTTAGGATTCCATTCTTGTATTTATACCGTATTTTCTTTAATAAAATTACAAAACATCCTTTCTCAATTCTTGTTTTGTTATAGTAAAAAAAAAAAAAATGCTCAATACCATAAAAAAAAACTATTTATAGTGTGTTCTTGAATTTTTTAAAATTCCTACATTAATTCCCTTTACCAAATAAAATTAAGGCTTAATATGCAATTTTACCCCTGAAATTTTTCAAAAAGAGCAATGTTGCTTTTAAAATTTATTTGCATGCAATTTTCCCTAGGATGTTTATAAAAATGAGCAATGTAGCTCATGTCCTAACGTTTACATCAGTTTGACCGAAAATTGTTAGTTAACCGCTTATGTAGGATGACACGTGGACATCAAATAACATGTTCATGTAGGCGGTCAACTGACGATTTTCGGTCCAATTGATGGAAATGTTAAGGCATGGGGCTACATTGCACATTTTTGTAAACATCCGGAGGAACATTGTACGCAAGTAAATTTTATGGGTAACATTGCTCTTTTTGAAAACCTTCATAGGCAAAATTGCACATTAGACCTAAAATTAAATCCCTATACCTTAATATGGAGTAACATGAAATCTCTTATAAACAGAAAAACGTGCATTAGTTTAGGAACTTAGAAATATATTTTTCTAAAAGATTATTACCATCTTTTAAGTAATTATATAAAATAATTAATAATAATAATTATGAAAAAAAAGACCTTTGCATATTTATGCATGATATACAGATTGTATATTGTTGAAAGACCTTATGGTTGGATTCCATCAACTTAACAATTCAAGAAAAGGGAGGAGAGAGATTCTGCTTTTTTTTTTTTAAATTTAGTGGGATTCACTAATCTTGAATCAGCAACAGCTTGTTGCAGATTTGGTACAAATTTTTCCACACTCCAATATGACTCATGTACCTGCATCCGTAGTCACCTGTTGCAGATTCATTAAAAAACTCACATTCCTAAATACTTTGTAAAAAACACCATTTTTCAAATTATTTAAAAAAACATTATTTATAAAATTGTCCCGACTAATTTTGCACGTAGCACACTCCAGTTACTTTAAGACACTAAGGCTAACCCAAGTCAAATGAGGTTAACAAAAATTGGTTTATAGAAGTAGAATAATATTTTTTTTATAGAAATAACCATCAGTTCAAAGATAAGAAAGAGTTGATTACCTTCTCTTTCGAATAAATAGAAAAACGGCCCCATTGACTATGATCAGATGTTTCAAAGAAGTCCCTCAAAAAACAGAAGGCTGCATAGGGCTTTAACCATTCCTTTTATAGAGCATAAGGAAAGTCAGCAAAACAATTGGCATCGCAATAAGCATGAAAATGAAAAGAAGATTGATTATGTTCAAACTAAATGTAGAAAAACAAAATTACAACTAAGAGAGGTAGATTTTTCAGCAATAAAAGAATCAGACAGAAGAAACAAAAGTCCATAAGACCTGGTTCTGTAAGAAATATTGCTGAAAGGAACTGGAGTTAAGTATCAAATCCTTCTCTCGAGCAAAAACTTTCTTGGCAATTGATAGCTTAGTAGCCAGAGTAGCCTCATAATCAACATTCTGCATACATTCCAAACTTGAATACATAAATACAAGGTCTGAATCATCCATTAAAACATGAGCAAATCCTGCATTTAAATTTCTGGATGATATTTTCATTAATTGGAGCCCTTTTTTTCATAAAATAATGTTAAAAATCTGACAACTTATTGGCATCCAGGAGGTAAAGGGACTAAAAAAGATTTTCAACCTGCATCTTTAACATTATGCTTTTATAAAATAAAAATGAACACCAGCTAAAAGCAGAGTAGCAGAGAGTGATATAATCTTCGGAGATATCCTTATTCAGTCATGTAAGAAGCTTTGTGTGTTTGACAACTACCTCCATTTTTAATCCCAAGAACAAAGTAAGTTGCATGTTTAAGAAAAAGATCAATGTCAACAACAATAAGTTGAGCACAACGCTAGGAGGGTAGGGTTGGGGCATTACAGATGTGCTTTTCAAGGGAATTCAGATCAATTATGGGCAAAAATGGAGAAGCATTCAGGAACTGTGTGAAGGTTAAGTATTCCTCCTGTATTAAGGAAATTGCATGACACTGATTTTTCCAGAAAACATTTGTGGTAATTTGCTGCTCTAATGCCTGTAATATGAGCAATATCTTCCTATAAGTATTTGTTCATCAAGAAACTCTGACACAACAGGCATTCCTTCACTCTCATGTTTTTCAAAACAACATAGATATGAATCAGAATTGCCTTCTACCATGAGAAGAAAAATTGGGAAGGAACTACCTTTCCGTCCAATCGCTTTTTAGCATCTTCAATCTCTCTCTGCAAGCAACATAAACTAAAAAGTTGTTCAAAAAAAGCAAAAATAATAGGGAAAAGACGAAGTTTTTTTAAAAAAAAAAGTGTGTGAGGTTCATTTAAATCAAAGAGAAAGCAAAGTGAATTACAGGGAGAAAAAATTTTATTGTCATTCATATGTTAAGTAGTGTATGAAACTACCTTGACATCCTCTTGTGGATTTGCTGAAAGTGCCTGTACTCTCAGGTATAGTGGGTGCAATGCAAAAACAGATAGTGAGCTGCATAAACAATAAAATCAAGGGAAGAAAAGAGTTTCCATAAGGTCAACACTCCCATATGGAACAGACAATGTAAGGCAGTTCAGTGTCTGAATATGATATGTAGGTAGCAAGGAAGCCTATCCATTATGGCAGATAAACTTGGTAGGCTACTTCCCCATGAAATAAATGTATAGCAAATAAACATAAGCATGAGTCAGCCAGATGACATTTAAAGCAAAAAAAAAAAACTAAACATAATGTGCCTTCGTTTAAATTAACAAGGTCATTGTACCTGTAAGGATATGAATCCCACCACATCCCATGCACAGACGTGTCATTGATAGGCAGAAGCTGAACCAAATGAAACCCAGATTCCACAGCCCAATCAACAAGCAATTTCAGGTCGAGGAACTCACCAACCCCAAGATCATTTTCTGATCTAACTGAAAACATTGGAATTGCAACACCAGCACCCCGCCAAGGCATTTCCTATGAGAACAATTTGATCAGCTAAGATAATAACAAAATTTCTCTGAACACAATTTATTTGTGTATTATTAAACACAATTACTCGCATCATGCCATCTGAAAGGATGATGTGTCTTGGTGGGATTTTCAAAGAGTCTAAATACAGGTCCCGATTTTGATCTGTTTCCAGTGAAATGTTTCCTGCCTTGTCATATTTGCAATACCGATACGTATACAATGTTAAGGCGAGGATGGGAACAGAAAAAGGAGAGAGAGCAACATCTCAATAACCAAACAAAAAGTAAATGAATCCTCAATTTATTTGCAAAAAAAAAAAAAAAGATATATATATATATATATATATATATCCCAAAAGGATATTTTATTGGAAATTCACTCCTTGATATCACAGCATCTGCTTGCCAAATTGAGTCACCAGCATAGCTCAGTTTAAGTCCACCCTGAACCTTCCACTGACCTAATTTGGCAGTGCTGCCAATTACGTAAACCTGCAAAAATCAAGCTTCATAAATAAAAGCAAGTATCATGACTAATAAAATATACTTAACTCCACTATCAGGTATGATTTTTCATATAGATAAATAAGGAGATGTGATCAGGAAAGAGAATGTACTGATGTCTCTTCCTCTATATTGGGGCAGCAAATCTTGAAACAGACAAGGACTGCATCTGTTATCATTCACAACTCACAAAGAAAAGGTAAGCAAACAAATGCTAATAAAAAGTTAACATCACAGTAACAATATGTGGGTCATCAAGATGTTAGTAATTACCTTCACTGTCCAGTCTATTCTGAACTCCTAGAGGTCTTTGTATGTTCAAATTTCTACTTTTGCGAAAGATGACATTTTTGAAGGCACTTCTGAAAGGGATAGCATCAGCACCAGTCTGGATATAACAAATGACACCAACAAATAAGTATATCATCATGAAGCTCACAACAACAAACTCAGCAAGAAACATTCATATTATGCACTTAAACTGCCAAAATTCACTGAACAGCATTCAGATAGCTACACTGAAGAAAATTAATATATGTATATAATGTTCATATTGCTTTCTGGTTTAAAATATAAAGTAAGACTCAATGGTTTAGGTGGTCAATTCTCAATAAATCAACAAAAAAGTACACAATATATACTCATTGTTGACTGATTTGATTAGGCATTAATCAGGCAGATTCTTCAGCCCTAATTTTTAGAGATTTTATTCTATTTTGTGTATTCCCCTTCTTGTGTTCTATCTTGGTTAGGCCTCATTCATCTGTATAAATTGGGATATAAATTATTTGTTTATACACAAGAAAATCAATAAAATCTCTTTTTCTTTTTTAGATCTTCACGTGTATACTGCAACCTTTAATGTTTTCAATTCAGAAACACTACATATGGCAATTGCATGCTGTAAGATAAATGATGAACAAGTAAGCAACAAATTTAAGTTTCTTATTTTGGATGTTTATTTAGAAAATATAAAGGAAAAGTGACATAGTAAAGAAGTTTTTGTGCTGTTGTACCTTTAAGGGAAGATTCTTATTAATGGACAAAGAGTCCTTAAGCAAATTTGATATTTCATTTGTCCTTAATTTTGAAATTTAAGCCTGGTTTGGATCCCCAGGATTGCACAAAAATGTTCACACATCCATGTCAGCCACAAGCATTGAAAAGAGGAACTGGGAACCAACAACAGCAGCTCGGATATGTATGTGAAGATTTTAAAGAATAAAAATTTTATTAATTCTCTTTTTTTAATATTCTAAGAATGGACAAGCTAAATAAAAAGGAAAAACAAATCCTGTCCTAACAAGGAAAAATAAAAGGTAATTAGGAAATATAATGGAAAATAAAATTCTAACTAGAAATATATAAGAGAGTCCAATTGTAACTAGGAAACCAACAGTTATTAACACTCTGCCTCAAGTTGGTGCATAAATATCACTAGAGCTATGCAGAACTGAACTAAAACCAAAAACCGAACTGAACTGAATGGATTTTGTTCTGCTGGGTTTGGTTATTTCAATTTATTCAGTTTTTGACCAAAAAAATATTCAAGTAATTCAGTTTGGTTCAATTTGCAAATCTGAAAATCGTATGGACCAAACTAACTGAAATATATAAAACAAACCATTTCACTAATTTTTATTATTACTTTTTTATTTTTGTGTCTATATTAAAACTAAAACTTCCACTCTCCTCTTATTCCCTAAATCAAAATCCCTATCCACCTTACTTCCATTCTCCTCTTAGTTCTCCCATTCTCTGTCTTACCTTATCTCCATTTGTTCTTCAATCTTCATCTCTATAGATCCAAATCGCCAAAATTGCATTACTAGAGTTCTTCGTGGAGGAGAAAAGAAGAAAAGAAGAAATTGACCCAATTTGAAACGGTAATTATGTTTTTATTTTTCAATTTTTTTCTATTAGATTTATGAATTATGACATATATGTCACTTGGAGGTGTTCAAAAATGAGTAAAACTAGTTAGAGGGGTTACGATTAAGTTTTATCTAAGAAAAAAATTGGAGATGAATATAAATCATATTCAAGTTTTATTACAACCCACTCAACCCATTTTTTAACATCGCTAATCTGCTCAATTGTTTTTCTTCTCACAATTGCTTTATTTTCTTCTTTTTTATAATGGCTTCTTTTCTAGTTTTGTTCAATAATTTGGAGGGTCTACACAAAAAGATCCAAAAAGAAGGCGAGAGATAATGTGAAAGGTGTGCTGGCAAAAGTTAGTTAGGATTGGGAAAAATGAAGGAGACCAGGGTAGGGAGTATATATATCAGTGTTAGTTAGAGGAGAGGGGCATGTTAAGGAATTGCTTATAATTGGCGTGGGGTGAGTGAGGGAAAGGAGATAACAGAGTGTTTGGCTGATCTTCGTTGTAGTGTTTGGCCCTTGCTGCCATTTTTCTTTTATTTCGTTTGATTGTAATGCAATACAGGAATACTTAGCTGTAAATAAATTATTATAGATCACACTATACACAGCTTCTCTCATTATTCATATATTTGTTGAGTGTGTTATTGTTCTTCTTATCATTGGTCCGACCTGTTAGATCTGAAAGAGAGGAGGGAGATGGAAACTAGATTGCAAACCTTGAATACCAGATTGGAAGATATAGAAAGTCGAGTGGGAGAATTAGCAGCATGTGCGAAGGAGCTCACCAAATCAATCACTGAAATCCAAACTTGTTGGCTAACTCTCAACTAAGTTACCAAGCAGACAAAAACAAAGAAGATGAACTTAGAGGTCAGGTGATCAATTGGATTAAATGTTTGGATAAACAACCTACCCATACGGAGGAGTTTAGTTCCCTGGGTTAAATGACATTGGAAGGGGTTGGGATTCACCAAGGGTAGGGATAAGCTCAGAGGATGGACTATCACCTCAACACCAATCACTTTGCAGAACCCATTTGCTTCCTTAAAGAAGGTGAAGCTGCCTACCTTCAACGGTACAGATCCAAGAGGATGGGTAATGGGGGCTGAGACTTATTTCCAGATAAACCAAATCCCACCTGAAATGTGCATTAACTAGGCCAAACTGTGTATGGAAGGGACAACAATTAACTGGTTTTCCATGCTTCTCGATACATCTCCCACATTGACTTGGGAGCAATTAAAGAGGGAAATTATGCAACGATATGGCGGAATCCACTCTTGAAGTTCTTTTGAGGAGTTAGCAGACATAAAACAAATAGGGAGTGTAGAGGAATTCATTGAATTATTCAAGATGGTAGTAGCTATAGCTCTTTGGCTTCCTGAAATGCAATATGTGGGGTATTTTATTAGTGGGTTGGGGGAAGAAATTACGGGATGGGTAAACTTGCACAAGCCAGAGGATAGAGTGAAAGCAATGAGACTCACTCGTTTCATTGAGGTTTCTTTGCAAATCAGGAGAATGGGAATGGGTTCCTCAAAGTCGTTGCAAAGCTCAGTGAAGGAGAAGGAAGGGATACTCAAAACTCACGTGACTAATGGGTTATGGAGTCGGTCAAATAGGTATGGGTCACCACAAATGCAGCCTAATTCCCCATTTGGGTAAACCCAAAACAAATACCCAACCCATTTCACAAACAACCAGCCATCAGCTCCTTACTACTCAACTGATTCCAATCGACGGGGAAACAGGAGATCACGAATTCGACACCTCACCAAGACCGAATGGGAAGAGCGACGGAAAAAGGACCTTTGCTTCTAGTGTGGTTAGACTTATTCCCCGCAACATAAATGCCCTAAGACACAATTGAAGGTCATGTTGCTAGGAGAGGGAGATGAAATTGAAAAGGAGGAATTTTTTGAAGTTGAAAATGAAGAAGAAAACCCGATTGATGGAGAATGCAAGGTCCTTGGCTTAAATAGCTTTCACAATCAAGTGGAGGTTGCTGCAGGGTACGGCATGAAAGTGAACACAATCAAATTGATGGGCACCACCAAAGAGATTCCCACATTGATGCTATTAGATAGAGGAGCTATGCACAACTTCGTCTCGCCTCAGCTGTTGTCTGTATTGGGATCTCAGGTACATTGAATTAAACTACTTGAAATCAAACTTGGGGATGGGAACTTAATTGGGGTGGAGAAGAGGTGTACTCAGATTTCTATCCAAATCGGTGAATGTCACTGCCTCATTGACGCACCGGTGACAGATTTAAGAGGGCTAGATTTGATGTTGGGGATAGAATGACTACGACTCTGGGGGATATTACTACTAATTGGACGTTGGGATGCCTTAAATTTGCAGAACAAGGAAAAACAGTAAAGTTGAAGGGGGTTACTACGGGACATCGGGTACTGCAATCTTTACAAACCTGGATAGATGGTCACTCGTATTAGCTCATGGCCAAAGGAGACAGTCTTTCTCATGTTCCCTTGGATGTATTGAATCATTTGAAAGATCACCATTTAAACAAATGGTTGCTCTGCTCACCAAGCACACTTCGGTCTTTGTCTAAATGGAGAGGTTGCCTCCCAAGAGGGCAGTAGAACATTCAATCTCTCTCCAGCCCGGACAGGGGCCGGTCTGCGTCCACCCTTATCGCTATCCATACCATCACAAATAGAAAATTCAACGGCAAGTTAAATACATGTTGAATAAAGGGATTATCAGGCATAGCTAGAGCTCTTTCTCTAGCTCGATTATTCTGGTCAAGAAGAAGGATCGGTCATGGAGGATGTGTGTGGACTATAGAGCTCTAAACAAGGTCACTGTACCGAACAAATACCCTATTCCAGTTATAGAGTAGTTGTTTGATGAGTTGGGTGGGGTGAAATTCTCCACCAAATTGGATCTCAAATTGGGTTATCATCAAATTCGGGTACGTGAATCTGATATTGAGAAAACTGTTTTTCGCACACATAATGGCCATTACGAGTTTCTGATAATGCCCTTCGGATTGACAAACGCACCAACTACTTTCCAGTTCGCAATGAATGATATATTTCGGCCACTACTTCACAAATGTGTTTTGGTGTTCTTTGATGACATTCTAATATACAGCCGTACATGGGAAGAGCACTTGCGACATGTTGAGCTTGTCTTAGGAATTTTGGCAGCAAATCAGTGTGTGGTGAATAACAAGAAGTGCAGTTTTAGTCAGCAATCAATAGAATACTTGGGCCATGAATGGAGCAAAGATAGTCGATTCCAGCAAAGTCAAGGCCGTCAAAGATTGGCCTACACCCACTGCAGTAAAAGGTTTGCGAGGGTTCCTTGGACTCACTGGGTATTATCGAAAATTCATTGAAGAGTATGGGAAAATTGCCAAACCACTGACCGAACTTACTATGAAGAACGAGTTTAAGTGGAATACCGTTGCACAACAAGCTTTTGATCTTCTAAAACACAAGTTGACTTCCGCCCCCTTATTAGTCTTGCCAGATTTCTCAAAACCATTCGAGATTGAGTGTGATGCATCAGGAGGTGGAATAGGGGTTGTGCTTATGCAGAACTGCAGGCCAATCGCTTATTTCGGCAAGAAGTTATCTCCCCAAAACCTCATTAAGTCAGCCTATGAGAAGGAAGTAAGGGCTATTGTCTTAGCTATCCTTCACTGGTGACCGTACCTTCTGGGGCGACTATACCATTTTTTGTCTATACAGACCAACAGAGCATCCGCCAGCTGCTTCACCAAAGAATCGCAACAATGGATCGGCAAAATTGGCTTGCCAAGTTAATGGGCTACAAGTTCGATGTGTGTTACAAATCGGGAAGGGAGAATTGAGTTGCTAATGCATTGTCTCGAGTTACTAGTGTTGAACGGGAATTGAATGTTTGTCTCAGTTGGTCCAAGTTGGCTGGATGGACCGGAGCTATCCCAAGGAATAGCCAATGCTTCGTAACTTCAGCAAATTCTCACAAATTTCAATCAGGATCCACTTTCCCATCCAAGATTTGTGGAACGCCATGGCACCCTTTTCTTTAAAAATAGGTTAGTCATTCCTGCTGCTTCTCTTTGGATTCCAAACCCACTAGAAGAATTCCACACTAGTCCTTTCGACTAGCATTCAAGATATTATCACACATATAAACGATTGTCTTCAGTACTCTATTGGTTTGGCATCACTAAAATAATACAGCGATTTGTTCAGGCTTGTGATATTTGTCAAAGGTACAAGGCTTCGACCTTGGTATCTGGAGGGTTGCTACAACCTCTGCCTATTCCTGATCAAATTTGGGAAGACATTTCTCTTGATTTTATTAGGGGTTGCCAAGATCGAAAGGGTTTGACACCATTTGGGTGGTGGTGGATAGTTTGTCCAAATATGCCCATTTCATTCCACTGAAACATCCTTTTACTGCTAGAATATTGGCTGAAATTTTCCTTCGGGAGATAAGCCACCTTCATGGGTTATCAAAATCCACTCAGTGATAGGGATCCTTTGTTTATCAGTCGGTTTTGGTAGGAAATTTTCAAGTTATAGGGTACCAAACTAAATTTAACTCAGCTTATCATCCTCAAACCAATGGCCAAACGGAGGTAGCAAACAAGTGTGTAAAAACGTTTTTGCATTGCTTTGCTACCAACCCAAAACTTGATCCTCTTGGTTGTCCTGGGCAGAGTTTTGGTATAATCCCAACTATCATGTGTCCTTTGACACCAGTCCCTTTGAGGTGGCTTAGGGCCGCAAGGCACTCACTGTCTTCCAATTTGTTCCTGGTAAAATTCAAGTAGCAGCAGTGGGAAGGAAATTGATGGACCGCGACGAAGCTTTGCGACAATTGAAGTCCCACCTAGCTCGTGCCCCATCAAAGATGAAGAGTTCAGTAGACCAACATCGTCGGTATGTGGAATTCCACATGGGAGACTAGGTGTATGTCAAGCTGCGTCCTCATTGCCAACATTCTATCACTTCCAGAATTACTCCCAAGCTAGCTCCTCGGTTTTATGGTCCTTTCTCTATCATCCAACGCATTGGACTGGTAGTTTATCAATTGGAGTTACCTCCTAGAGCTAAAATTCACCCAGAATTTCATTTGTCATTGTTGAAGAAGGCAATCGGGACAACTCAGGTAGCTTCCTCTCTTCCTAAAGGCTTAGAACCGGATGAGGTAACTACTCTTACTCCTCTCTGCATTCTAGTTAAGCGTGATAACTCCCATTTAGTATACGGTTTTAGTTTAATTTTAGTATAGCTTTCATTATCTTTCTAGTGTCTTTTGTTCTATTTTTACTTGCATATAATAATTTATCCGATTCTCAGTTAATTCTAATTTTTGTGCAAATTTGAGAGCTTTTGATAGAATTTTGTGATTTTTGCAAGTACCTCACGGTTATTAGGAAATTCCTAGTAACTGTGACCCATGTGTTCTATCAAAATGCATCATTTTGAGGCTTGTCACGGTCAGCATGGCAATTGTGCATGAAAGGGTGGTAACCGTGGCCTATAAAGTTTTTAGTACAGAAGCTAAAAGAGAAACACCTCATGTTACTAAGAATTTGGTAGTAACCGTGAAGCAGGCATGTTTTTAGTCCATAATGAAAAAGAGAGCCATCTCACGGTTACTAGGAATTTCATAGTAACTGTGACCCAATTCAAGATGCAATCCTGAGTCATCTCACGGTTACTGGGAATTTCCTAGTAACGGTGACCTATTTCAGCCAAAAGAGAATTTTCTATTCGAGGTCACGATTACTAAGAATTTCATAATAACCATGACCCATGTTGACCTATAAAAAAGTAGATTATTCTGCAGAATCGGGGGAGTTGATTTTTATAAAGTTTTAGGATTTTCTTTCTTTCTTCCTTCTTTCATTTCTTTGTTCATTTTACATACATAGATACATAGATTTACTTGAAAATAATTAGATTTACACAAAAATACTTAGATTAAACATAGATTTACAGTTCAAAAGTATAGATCTATACATTTAGAGCTCATTTTTCCAGTCAGGCTTTGGAGAAAGAGATTGAAGAACCTGAATTCAGCTGGGTTTTCTTCACCATGAATTTTAGGGGTTATTCTATCCTTTTTTCTTTTCATTTTATGATGGATAGTGAGTAGTCTTTTAATTATTTGGGGGATCTTTGAATCCCCTACCCAAAGATGTGAATATTGAACATATTTTCAGTTATATATATATGAATAAATGGTTTATTTCACTGTTGCCTATTTTATTTCATTAGTTTTCAGCTCTTCAAGTGATTTTTCAGTTTTGTTGAATGATTTTATCTTATATCTTAGTTGGATGTTGATGCTTGTGTGAGTTGAATGCTTTGAATGAATCCATGCTGAGCTTTTCTATCTAAACATATTGTCTATTTTAAATTGCTCCGGAATGGGACTCTAGATGTGCAGTAAATTTGGTTTTAGAGTTTGAGTATGGAGTGAAATAGATGAATTTTGGGTTGTTTGGCTCCGGAATGAGAAAGCAAACCAAACTTAGAATGTTAGGCCTGTGCGTAGGCTAGTTGTTGGGCTAGCTCTGGAATGGGACGTTTAGCAACTAGAATAGCTGGCTCCAGAGTGGGACGCTTGGGTTAAGAGAATTATCCCGAATTCATTCATGTATACTTTTAGGTAAAATTAATTTACATTGGATATGTGGTGGATAAGTGAACTTGAGCAACGTTTTATTTTTATAGATTTTTACACTTGTTAATTTTTCAGAATTTAGTTCACACTCAATTTAGTGCTAGTAGAGTCTAATCTCTTTTCATTGCATATTTTTGTTTTTAAAAGTTTACATTTTACAAATTAGACAACTCTTACACACAAACAATTGGGAATTCTTTAGCATACAATTAATTTCCACACACACAATTCCCTTTGGTTTGATATTGAGGGTTCTAACCATACTCCACTTTATTACTTGTCGATCTAGTGCACTTGCTATTGTCTCAAAAAGTTTTTGGCGCCGTTATCGGGGAATTGGCGTTGTTAGTAAGCTGTGATTATTGTTTGTATGTGTTTTTTCCTTATTTTATATTTTTTCTTGATTCTTTTCATGTGAAATTGGTGCATGAACAGAACAAGACAAGAGCTATTAGTATCTTTTAATCCTGAAATCGAAAAGACCTTACATCAAAGAAGGAGAGCCAATAGAGATATTGATATGGAGCCCAATCCTCCTCTTGATGAGTTTCCTCCCGAGAATGAACAAGTGACGAGGGCACATGAAGAGATGCTAGGGGCAAGAAGAGAAGAAATGCCTAGGCAAAGGACTATAAGAGACTACACCATGCCAAGGTGGAATAAAGATCATTAAACAATTGTATTATCGAGAAGGGTACAGTTTGAGCTCAAGCCAGCCACCATTACTATGGTACAGAGAAATCAATTTTCTGGTTCAAAAGTAGAAGATCCAGCTCAATATATTGATATATTTCTGAAAGTTAGTGACACAGTTCAAATTCCGGGTGTTAGTACGGATGCAGTAAGATTGAAGTTGTTCCATTCACTTTGATTGGTAAAGCAAGAGAGTGGCTACAAATGCTATCATGCCAATCAATATGGTTATGGGATCAAATGCAAGAGAAATTTTTAATGAGATTCTTCCCTCCAACAAAGACTGCAAGCATCTGAAATAGCATCATGAGTTTCCATCAAATGAATGAGAAGCCTTTTCATAAGGCATGGGAGAGGTTCAGGAGATTATTGAGAAACTGTCCGCACCATGAGATAGCTGTCTACCAACTGATGACCATATTTTATGCTGGAGTTACACTTCAAATAAAGTCATTATTGGATTCAGCATCAACAGGATCTTTCTTGAACAAGCTGCCTGAGGACATTTTTCAATTCTTGGATGAGATGGCGGCAAACGACTCTCAGTGGACTGCCCCTAGATCAATCCCCAGGAGGCAAGGGTTACACAATGTCGATGAAGTGGCATTGTTAAAAACCCAATTAGAATTGGTTAGGAAAGAGTTAAGCGGCTTGAAAGTTTAAAATGTGGCTGCAATAAATCAAGGGAGTGGACCGTGTGAAAGTGGACAAGGAGTCCAAGAAGGCAAAATAGTGGGGGATGTGAATGCATTGGGAGATTTTAGAAGGAATGACCCCTATAGCAATTCATACAATCCGGGATGGAAAATCATCCAAACTTTTCTTGGAAGGATGGGAATCAACAAGCTTCATCTTCTCAACTACAAGCACGAGCCCTTTACAACTCAAATGCCTACCATACTCACAATCAGTCTCACCAACCGCAAGCCACCACTCACTACCAAGCTCCTTACCCACCAAACCACCATCAAGGACAAAGCTCTAATCAGTCCCAACCTCAACCATACCATCCATCGGGATTCCAATTAAGGCCACCCGTTCAAGAAAAGAAGCCTAATTTAGAAGACATGTTTGCTAGTTTCATGAATAGCCAACAATAATTCATGACGAGTCAAGAGACAAGGCGGAAGTCTCAAGAGCAATGAAACCGAAACCAAGATGCTTCAATGAGAAATTTGGAGACACAATTGGGTCAACTTGCAACTTCAATGTCAAATAGACAACCAGGGACGTTTCCTTCAAATGTGGATCGCAATCCCAAGGAGAAGGCCAAAGCAATCACCTTGAGAAGTGGCAAGGAGGCAGCACGAGAGGAAGAAAAAGGTAAATCACCAACTTCATCAACTGATTTGGAGGAACCAACATGGAAGGTAAATCACCAACTTCAACTTGCGGATAGATCAATGAGAAAGCCAAGAGGGGTTATTGAGGATTTATTGGTGAAAGTGAAAAAATTCATTTTCCTCGTGGATTTCGTGGTCATGGAAATGGAGGAGGATAGAAAGGTACCACTTATTGTGGGAAGACCATTCTTGAATACCACAAAGGCTCTAATTGATGTCCATTGGCAAAATGTCACTCTTCGATTCAACAACGAAGAATTGGTGATAGATATGAACAAGGCTCAAAAGTATCCATCAAGTAATCTGGAGGAGTCGGTTTATTTCATGGACAAGGTAGATGAATGTGTAGAGGAAACGCAAGAAAAAGTGCTGCTAAATGATCCAGTGAATTCAAGCTTGATGCATGCCTTGGAGAATGAAGAGTTGGATGGAGTAGAAGGAGAATTGGTACCAGCTGTGGAGAAGGATTGTGAAGAGGAGAAATTGAAGCAAGAGAGAACTACTTTACAAGAGGGGGATTTGAAATCTGAACTTAAACCACTTCCTCTTCATTTAAAGTAGGTATTTTTGGAGCAAGGAGCAAAGCCAGTAATTATCTCTTCTTTGTTGACAGGTTTTGAAGAGGAGACACTGCTCAAGGTATTGAAAAAGCATAAAGAAGCAAGAGGATGGGAGATAGCGAACTTAAAGGGTATTATAATCCAAGCTATTGCACTCACCGGATTCCAATGGAGGATGATTGCAAACCGGTCGCTCAACCCCAAAGAAGACTCAATCTAGCTATGCAAGAGGTTGTCAAGAAAGAGGTATTCAAATTGCTTGATTCAAGTATAATCTATCTAATCTCTGATAGTAAATGGGTTAGCCCAGTGCAATGTATCCCTAAGAAGGGGGGAACGACAGTGGTTAAGAATGAACTAGATGAACTCATTCCAACTCGTACAGTTACGAGTTGGAGTGTGTATAGATTATAGGAGATTGAACCATGCCACTAGGAAAGATCATTTCCCATTACCATTCATTGATCAGATGTTACAAAGGTTAGCAAAGAATAGGTTTTATTATTTTTTAGATGGATATTCGGGATATTTGCAAATTCTCATAGCCCCTGAAGACCAAGAGAAAACGATCTTTACCTACCCTTATGGCACATTTGCCTATAGGAGGATGACTTGTGGACTATGTAATGCGCTGGCTACGTTTCAACGGTGCATGATAGCAATTTTCCATGACTTTATAGAAAAATTTATGGAGGTATTCATGGATGACTTCACCATTTATGGGCTAGATATTGAGTTGTTTAGAGTATCTTGATTTAGTGCTAGGTAGGTGTAAAAAGACCAACTTAGTACTAAATTGGGAGAAATGCCACTTTATGGTGAGGAAAGGCATAGTTTTAGGACACAAAATTTCAGAAAAGGGGATTGAGGTAGACAAGGCCAAGATAGAAGTTATAGAAAAGCTCCCACCACCAACCAATGTCAAGGAAGTTAGGAGTTTTCTAAGTCATGCAGGTTTCTACCGTAGGTTTATAAAAGACTTTTCAAAAATTGCAAAGCCCTTATCCAATTTGCTCATGAAAGATGCTCCTTTTGAATTCAATGATGAAAGTTTTTTGGCTTTTGAATTGTTGAAGCAAAGGCTTATTTCAGCGCCGGTGATCATATCCCCGGATTGAAATTTACCCTTTGAGCTAATGTGCGATGCAAGTGATTTTGCAATAGGAACAGTACTTGAACAAAGGCAAGAGAAAGTGTTTTGTGCAATTTATCATGCGAGCCACACTTTGACAGGACCTCAAGTCAATTATACCACAACTGAGAAGGAACTTCTTGCCATTGTGTTTGCCTTTGAGAAGTTTTGATCCTATTTGCTTGAAGCAAAAATTGTGATGTGATCTGACCATGCGGCATTAAGACATCTCTTTGCCAAGAAAGAATCCAAGCCGAGATTGATAAGATGGGTGCTCCTGTTACAAGAATTCAACTTGGAGATTAAGGACAGAAAGGGAGCCGAAAATTTTGTGGCGGATCACTTATCAAGATTGGAGCATGATCATATTGCGAAAGGGGCGGTTTTGGATTTATTCCCGAATGAGTGTATTTGTGCATTGTTTGTTTGTGAAGTTTTTGTACCTTGGCTCGCTAATGTTGCAAATTTTCTCACTGATGCGAAGCATTACATCTGGGATGACCCTTACTTTTTCCACCTTTATGCTGACCAAGTGCTAAGAAGATGTATCCCCAATGAAGAGCAAGCAGAGATAATAGAAGCCTGTCATAGTGGAGAAACCGGTGGACATCATGGACCCAATAGAACGGTATCAAAAATTCTCTCTTCTGAATTTTATTGGCCCACTTTATTTAATGATGTTAAATTATTTATTCAATCTTATGATCGATGTCAAAGAGTGAAAAATATAACTAAGAGAGATGAGATGCCATTGACCGATATGCTTGAGGTATAATTGTTTGATTTGTGGGGGATAGATTTTATAGGACCTTTTCCAATCTCCTATAGGTTTGAATATCCTGGTGGCAGTAGATTATGTAAATAAGTGGGTAGAAGCTGTAACCACTAAGACTTGTGATGCAAAAGTTGTCTTAAAATTCTTAAGGAAGAATATATTTACTTGTTATAGAGCCCCAAGAGCTATCATCAGTGATGGTGGGAAACACTTCGTGAACCACCAATTTAAAGCCTTATTGAAAAAATTTGGAGTGATGCATAAAATCACTACCCCCTATCATACTCAAGCTAATAGCCAAGTTGAGGTGTCCAACAGGAAGCTAAAAGCCATTTTAGAAAAAACGGTCAATGCATCTAAAAAGGACTGGTACCTTAAACTAGATGAAGCTTTGTAGGCGTATAGGACAGCCTTTAAGACACCAATAGGAATATCACCTTTTAGGTTAGTGTTCGCCAAGTCATGTCACCTACCGGTGGAATTAGAGCACAAGGCTTATTGGGCTACTAAGTTCTTAAATTTTAACCTTGAGAGTGCAGGCAAATGCAGGTCCTTGCAGCTAAATGAGTTTGAAGGACTCAGATTTTGGGCCTATGAACATGCCAAGAAGTAAAAGAACAACACAAAGAAGTGACATAATCGAAGAGTAGCTAAGAAGGAATTTACACCCGGGATGAAAGTTCTTCTTTACGACAGCAGATTGAGATTATTTCCGGAAAAATTGAAATCAAGGTGAAAAGGGCCCTTTGTGCTAGTGAGAGCAGATAAATTTGGGATAGTGACTCTTAAACACCCAAGAGATGAGAAAGAATTCAAGGTGAATGGACATCACGTGAAGCCCTATTTCGAGTCAACATTTGAGGGTGCTTCAATGATTGTCACTCTTTAAGACCCTTGATGGTATTTGAAAGTCCAGCTACGGACTTTATAAATGCAGAATTACCTCTAACTCTTACTTTTAAGAATGTTTTATGTTGTTTTCCTTTTTAGTAGTCTTGTTAAGGGTAGTGGTTTAAGGATTGTGAGTTTCAGTCATAATGTTGGTGTTTTCTATCAATTAAGTGGAGAAGAAGGCTTTGTTTAATAGTTAGAAGACAGTGATAAATAAAATTTTTGGTAAACTTTAGTAGCTCACGATTACTAGGTTTTTCTTAGTAACTGTGACATAAGTCAATTTTAGTTTTGCATATCAGAGTCTGTTAGGTCACGGTTACTGGGTTTTAAATAGTAACCGTGAGATCAATTCAGTTTAGTCTAGAATCGGAACTCACCTTATCTCATGATTACTATGAATTTTGTAGTAACCGTAACCTATGTCCGTCTTTATTCCAGAAGCAAAACTTGGGGTACCTCACGGTTACTATGATTTTCACAATGACCGTGAGCTACACTCCTTTTAGTACAGAGGCGAAATTCATGTTATCTCATGGTTACTATGATTTTAATAGTAATCGTGACCTATACCTCATTTTAGTCCAGTAGCAAAATGCATGTTATCTCACAGTTACTATGAATTTCATAGTAATCGTGACCTTTGTCCGTTTTTAGTCCAGAGAGTAATGCTGTGGTATATCACGGTTACCATTAAATATATAGTAACCGTGACCCTATTTAAAAAATAATAATAAAATAAATTTGAAAACCCTATTTTCCTGACAACCTTTTTAGTTTCTTTTAGTTTAGGGTTTCATTTCATCTTTTTACTTTTGGTTCTTTCTTTTTCTCTCTTTTTTTTCCTTTCTCCACCGTGCACCTCCGCTCTCCACCATCTTCAGTGGTAAGTTTTCTTTGTCTTCTCCTTCATTTTTCTTTCTTGTTGTTTAGATCTAGTGTTTGAATCATGGTTTCTTTTGTTTTTGGGTTGTCTTCTTATTTTTCTTCTTATTTTTTTCTCCTCTTCATTTTTCTTCTAATCTATTTTATTTTACTTTATTTGTTTGGTTGTTCTTGTTTATCTATTTATTTTTTCTTATTTTTTTATTATTCTATTTTTCCTCTCTTTCGTACTTCATTTTTTTTTCTCATCTGACCACTTTCTTTCTTTCTTTTCTTTGTTTGTTATTGTCCTTCTTTTTGTTTGCTTGTAGTTGTTTGCTCGTGCCACATCACCAAGTAAGTATCAAATTCTCTTTTTGATCACCAAATAGTATTTTGTTTTGTTTTTGCTAAGAGTTTTGAGTTTGATTTTAACTTAGTTGTTGTTATTTTCGTTTTTGTTGTGTTTTTGTTTGTCATGTTGCTCCTTTGTTTTTTTTTTTTTATTACGTTTCTCTTTTCTTGTCTATGTTGCTAAATTTTGTTAATGCCTTGTATTAGGATAGTTTCAATCTTGAACTTTTTTGTGATTTAATTTCCCTATGTTTGTGTTTGGCTTGATTTTATGTTTGTTCTCCCCCTTTATCTTGGTTCGGTAAGGTGATTGGGCACGCATACAGGTTAGTTCTCCTCTCCGTTTCTTTCTTTTCGTCTTACATTTTAAAGTTTATTTTGGTGTTGTCCTACTTGTTGATTGGATTTTGGTAAATGACGTTAAACTTTCTTAAGTTTTATCTATTTGTGTGTTTCTTTTCATTTAATTTTTGTCTTCTTTGCACAATCTTCACAAATAACACTTTTTCTTTGCTTAAGTTTAGCTTGGCAATTATGACTTTAAGATATGGCTAAATTGGGTTACTACTGCAAAATTTTGGCATGACAAAGGGTAAATCATTTGGCATTTTTGATTCAAATTGACAATTGGTGCAATCTTTGCTGGGCATTGTTTCAAATTATTTTTGTCATGATTACCTTATCGTCGATTCTGTGGATTGTGAATATCTTGTTGTGCAGTTGCTGTCCCAAATCTTTAGTTAATCTAAATGTTTGCTTTGAGGTTATCTTAATAGAAGCTATTGCACTCCACTTCCTGTATGAATGATTTGGAATTGTTGCATGTAGACCAATCTCATTTGTCATCTTATTTTGTTAAGAGCATCTCATCATCAAATAAGCATGCCAAATCCTGTTCAAACATGTTTGAGTTAGCCAATTTTTGTTCATGTGCATTTGTATGTTCAATTGCATCCTTGAGATATATAGGCTGAAACGATTCGACCTGCGGGCTACTGATTTCCAAAGGATGATTCGGTCATCGTAGTTGAGTGCCACGTATCTCAAGGAACTTGTGTGTGCCATGAATTTAAATTGTGCATTCTTATCTGCTCATATTATTTTGGTACTTCTTTTGCCTTGCTAAGCACTGTTAACTTTCTCAATTTTGTTTTTGGGCAGTGGCACCTAAAAGAGCTAGTGCTTCCAATTCTTCTTCTCAAGCCCAAGCAGTCCTCCCTCTTGCCAGCCAACCCCTACCATCTGAAGAGCAAGCGGAGGCTAGTCAGCCACCACCTCCAACTCCTGTGCAACAAAGGCAAAGGAAGAAGAAAGGACCAAAGGTACCCAATTGGGTTCCTGAAAAGATGACAAATTATGAAATATTTTCCAACTGCGAGTACCTTCCTTCAGTTTATCCGAATATGAGTTTATTGAAAAAGTTGGGGATCAAAGCGGAGGTTAACAGCCATATAGCAACGATTGGTTGGGAAAGGTTCTTTGAACGCAGGTAACTAGTTTATCCGAATTTGACCAGAGATTTCATCTCCATTGTGCAATTCCATTTTGGACATGGTAAGGGTCCAGATATGGTAACTTTCTTCCTGAAAGGCAAATTCTATAAGGAATCTTTGGCAGCTGTCACTGAAGCATTGGAATTTCCACCGGATGGGATATACGCCTATGAAGAACACTCAAAAGACGTGGCTTGGGAAGACATCCGAGATCTACTTATTGGAGGCCCTTATGTATCCAGGACTACCAAATCCCATTTGTTGCGAGACCATATTTTCAAAATCTTACACCGCTTTTTTTCTATATCCTTTATGTCTCATGAGCAGAATGCGGGGCAGATTAATCTTCCGAAGGTTATCATACTTTCCTATATGGTGAGACACTGCCGCATCAATGGCGCCTACCATTGGTGGAACAAACTCGAAAAAATCCAACAAAAGCCCACCAAAGTCAAGAAAATCTCCTTCAGTGGTTGGGTTACCATGATCGCCAAGTACTTTGGGCACCCATTGGATGTAGACAAAAGTTTCCCCGTAGCTACCTATATTGATGAAAAAATATTAAAGAATATGAAGATCATAGTAAAAGATGATACAACGGAGCATGGTTTCAGGCTAACAGACAAAGAAGAGTATTTGCACAAGATGAAGCGCAGCCTGTGTAATCCTCCAGCTACCCCAGATCAAGATGTTGTCACCTTGTCATCTGCTCAATACACTGCCCTAATGGAACGCATGGACATTCTACCTGAAAATCAGGAAGAATTCAAGCGACAGCAGCAGCAAATCATTGAAGCCTTAGCTACTTTGAATGCCAAGCTTGATTCCTCAGCTCCCCCACATGCATGAGCAGGAAGTCCCTTCTCCCTTCTTTCCTGTTTTTGCGATATATACTTGTACCTTGCTGAGAACAGCAGGTTTTGAAGTGTGGGGTGAAAGAGTATTTTTGTTGATATTGAATTTTGAACATGTTGGTGAAAATGTGAACAATTATAGGAAGTTAATATTTTCTTTTTGTGAAGAATTTGTTTTGTGCAGATTTTCTTTTTGAAAGAAGAAGTTGGAATTCAATGGCTGAAAGTATGAAATTCTTGAACCACAACTCTTTTTAGTGTTTTTCAGATTGTTTAGTTCATTTCTATTTTCAATTTATTTTTGCATTGTGAATATTCTTTAGTTTTGATTTAAAGTAGTTAATTTTGCTTTAAGTTCATTTACTTTATGTTTTGCATTTCCTTTTGTTTTAAGTAGGTTGTTATGTTTTAAAAGTTTTAGTTTTCCCTTTAATTTAAGTTAGAATAAAATTTTTCTGTTGAGTTATTAATTACTATACCATTAGTCTGAGCTTCAAGTTGATCTTGAATTGCATTAGCTTAGACTCGTTTTTTTTTTGAACTGATAAGTTGGAAAGCCTGAGTAGCCAGAGAGCAATAGTTTGTTCAGAAAAGATTGTTATTTAAAGTGATTTCGATTAATCACGTATCATTCAATTTCTAATTTAAGGAACACAATAGACTAAGTTTTTTTATTTCAAAAAATAAATAAATAAATAAATAAATGAGAGCAGTGGAGTGAAGGAATTCTGGAATAGTTAGAACCTTTCTCATCACCCTTCGAAACGAATATTCAACTCAGGCAGATTTACGATAAGACCCGGGCAGCCTTTATTTGTTAACCAATTTTCAAATGATTCTTGACCTACCCCTGAAAATTTTGCCATTATTAGCCCCTTTGAGCTAAATTGGTATGCTAAAAGCATACTACATAATTTTTCTTGATTGCACTATTGCTTAACTATACAGCCTAAATGCCTTTGTCTTTCCAATTTTGGAATTGGCCATTCTTTGTTGGGTAGTGAAAATTGCATGATAGGTTTGATAAAATTTTTGATTATCAATCAAGAAGAGAAAGTTGAAAAGTTTTTAAGCATTTGTGAGCTTAATGTTCTAACAAATTTTGGGACAAGGATGATAAGAATCAATGCTTTTGGTACTCCTATCACCTAAGTTAGTAGCTCACGGTTACCATGAGATTCATAGTAACCGTGACCAAAAAAAAAAAAGAAAGAAAGAAAAATAGATATTTTGCTGCAGAAATTTTGGTTGATTCAGTACTGCAGAAAATAAGTGTGGGGTACCTAGCATTTATAGGAAATATCATTTATCTTGCTTCCTACAATTTTGAGAATCCAATTAATGTCTTAAGATTAGTTTTCCCTTTTGATAACAATAGAACATGAATTTTGAAAGAGTTGTTTCTTGAGAAAGCTAAGTGGTATGCATTTCTGGGTAATGTGACTAATTCTATCTTGCTAACCTTATCAATTCTTTGAAACATTTGTCTTAATCTCATTACAACCTTAATGTAAGACCTGGTGATTCTATCTTGTTCTGAGTTGTTTAGTGGAGATGACCCTTGTGGTTCAGGTGTTAAAGGAGGGCTTATGGTTGTTTCGAGTTCCAAGCGCAAAATTGTCATAATTTTCTATTTGCTTGATTGTTGGAATTCACTGGTAGTTTAATTTTGAAAGGATAAAGATATGTTTTAGCCTAGCACACACACACAAAGAAATTGTTTGACATAGATTAGTTTGAGTCCTTTTGACAGACTTCTTCTTCTGAGTGTCTTCTGCTAAGTGTTGCCCTGGCATCTCTGATTTTTCTTGTTCTAAATTGGAGTTTTGAGTTTTCAAGATTGTGGATGATTCATTTGCTTGAGGGCAACCAAAGTCTAAGTGTGGGGTATTTTGATAACTCCAATTTAGTGTTTGGTTTTAGTTTAATTTTAGTATAGTTTTCATTATCTTTCTATTGTCTTTTGTTCTATTTTTGCTTGCATATAATAATTTATCCGTTTCTCAGTTAATTCTAGCTTTTATGCAAATTTGAAAGCTTTTGATAGAATTTTGTGATTTTTGCAGGTACCTCACGGTTACTAGGAAATTCCTAGCAACCGTGATCCATGTATTCTGTCAAAACACACCGTTTTGAGGCTTGTCACGGTCAGCATGGCAATTGTGCATGAAAGGGTGGTAACCGTGGCCTATGAAGTTTTCAGAACAAAAGCTAAAAGAGAAACACCTCACGGTTACTAAGAATTTGATAGTAACCGTAATGCAGGCATGTTTCCAGTCAATAATGAAAAAGTAAGCCATCTCACGGTTACTAGGGATTTCATAGTAACCGTGATCCCATTTCAAATGCAGTCCCGAGTCATCTCACGGTTACTGGGAATTTCCTAGTAACTGTGACCTATTTCAGCCAAAAGAGGATTTTCTATTAGAGGTCACGGTTACCAAGAATTTCATAGTAACCGTGACCCATGTTGACCTATAAAAAGCAGATTATTCTGCAAAATCGGGGGAGTTGATTTTTATGAAGTTTTAGGGTTTTCTTTCTCCCTTCTTTCATTTATTTGTTCATTTTACATGCATAGATACATAGATTTACTTGAAAATAGTTAGATTTACACAAAAATACTTAGATTAAACATAGATTTATAGTTCAAAAGTATAGATCTACACATTTAGAACTCAGTTTTCCAGTCAAGCTTTGGAGAAAGAGATTGAAGAACTTGAATTCAGCTGAGTTTTCTTCACCATGAATTTTAGGGGTTATTCTATCCTTTTCTCTTTTCATTTTTTGATGTATAGTGAGTAGTCTTTTAGTTGTTTGGGGGATCTTTGAATCCCCTACCCAAAGATGTGAATATTGAATATATTTTCAGTTATATATATATATATATATATATATGAATGGTTTATGTCACTGTTGCCTATTTTATTTCATTAGTTTTCAGCTCTTCAAGTGATTTTCTAGCTTTGTTGAATGATTTTATCTTATATCGTAGTTGGATGTTGATGCTTATGTGAGTTGAATGCTATGAATGAATCCTTACTCAGCTTTTCTATCTAAAAATACTGTCTATTTTAGATTGCTCCGGAATGGGACTCTAGATGTGCAGTAAATTTGGTTTTAGAGTTTGAGTGTAGAGTGAAATAGATGCGTTTTGGATTGTTTGGCTCCGGAATGGGAAAGCAAACCGAATTTAGGATGTTAGACCTGTACGTAGGCTAATTGTTGGGCTGACTCCGGAATGGGAAAGCAAACCGAATTTAGGATGTTAGACCCGTACGTAGGCTAATTGTTGGGCTGACTCCGGAATGAGACGTTTAGCAACAATAATAGTTGGCTCCGGAATGGGACACTTAGGTTAAAAGGGTTATCCCGAATTTATTCATGTATACTTTTGGGTAAAATTAATTCACATTGGATATGAGGTGGATGAGTGAACCTGAGCAACGTTTTATTTTTATAGATTTTTACACTTGTTAATTTTCCAGAATTTAGTTCACACTCAATTTACTGCTAGTAGAGTCTAATCTCTTTTCATTGCATATTTTAGTTTTTAAAAGTTTACATTTTACAAATTAGACAACTCTTACACACAAACAATTGGGAATTTTTTAGTATACAATTCATTTCCAGAGTTTCCACGCACACAATTTCCTTGGGTTCGACATTGAGGGTTCTAACCATATCCCACTTTATTACTTGTCGATCTAGTTCACTTGCTAGGATCTCAACAAAGCGTACCATCTGCAAACATGGGGAGACACTTCCCCAGTGGTTGATCCAATGGCACGAAGAGGGAATAGATGACGCCACTTGAGAGGATGAGTTTGTAATCCGTAACCAATTTCCTCAATTTAGTCTTGAGAACAAGATTGCTTTCCCACCCAATGGCAATGATGAAGAAAATGCTAGCAGGGAAGAGACTCAAGCCTACAAGCCCACAATTTGGAGGGTTTACACCAGAAGATCCAAAAATAATGCAAGAGATGATGTGGAGGGTGAGCAGGCAAAAGTTAGTTAAGATTAGGAAAAATGAAAGAAAACCGGATAGGTAGTATATATATCAATGTTAGTTAGAGGAAAGGGGCATGTTGAGCAATTGCTTGTAATTGGCGTGGGGTGAGTGAGGGAAAGGAGAAAGCAGAGTGTTTGGTTGATCTTTCATGCAGTGTTTGGCCCTTGTTGCCATTTTTCTTTTATTTCATTTGATTGTAATGCAATACAGGAATACTCTACTGTAACTGAACTATTATAGATCAATATACACAATTTCTCTCATTATTCATATATTTGTTGAGTGAGTTATTGTTTTTCTTATCATTATCATTAATCGAATTACTTTTCTATACTGCCCTAGTGTCCATCATAGTAGCAAAAAAGTGTTAGGATAATAAATTAGAAGAGAAAACAAAGGCAAAATTGGATATCGAAACAAAACCTTAAGGACAAAGGCTCAAAACCTAAGAAGTCCAACAATGGTCAGAAAGAGGCTAGCTGAAGCCAGAGAGAGCTAGCAAGTTGGTCTGAAGAAAGATGGACATCAAATGGCGACCAAACGACTCTTCATGCGCTTACACACTCCAGTGCGTCAATAGGGCCTCGTAAACTTTCAGGTGGCACATGAGCACATGCACAGAGGCAGACAGCGGCGATCTTCCGAGGATAGGCTGATCTAGTCCCAGGCTTCCCACCTTGAGGGGTAGTGACAACAAAGAGGGAGGCAAATTCTACCTCTTTAGACTTGTTCAAAACTCTACCTCTTTAGACTTGTTCAAAACCATTACTGTAGATAGATAAATTCGAGCCCAATGCTGGAGAGCAAAAACTTAGTAGTAAGATAAATTCAAATCCAATTCTGAAGAGAGATAAGTCTATCTCCTAAAAAGGCACCGACTGTGGTGGTACAAGAAGGAGAAAACTCAACCCCTCGATACTTCCCTAAAAGTAGTACTGTACCCTTAACGCTAGAAGGGAGAAGACTCGACTTCTAGAAAGCACATAAGCTCTGATACCATGAATATTTTTTAGAATAAAAAATTTATTAATTCTCTTTTTCTTAGTATTCTAAGAACAAACAAGCTATATAAATAGGAAAAACAAATCATATCCTAACAACGAAAGATAAAAAAATGATAAATTCCAGCTAGGAATATAAAGGAGAGTCTCCGTCTAACTAGGAAAACCAGCAATTATCAATAGTATGTTAATGTCAAAATAAATGGTAAACAAAAAGATTAAATATGAAAAATTATTGTACAGAGAAATGGCAATATTTCATGGAAATGGGGAGTCGAATCCCACAACCAGCTCACTCAACCACTAAAATTGAGATACAATCCAATCGACAAAAAAAATATAAAAAATAAAAAAAAATAAAAAAGATTAGTTTCAATAATCTGCACTAGGATTATCATTGTCTGCACAACCTGTACTTAACATAAGCCCCACAATAATTGGGAGAAAGGAAACAAAAGAAAGGACAATGGAGGACGATCTAATGTTTATTATGGTATTAGCAACGCGGACCAAAAAGAATAGATTTCTACAACTTAAAACTTCAGCTAGGTCAAGAGGCTACAAGTTTGACATCACGATCTCAAACATAGGCAGTAAACTACGTTGTATATATATTCTCCTACAAACTTTGCTCTCCATAAACAAACAAGGAAAATTAATCTGTCTTCTTGCCAGTATTTCCATCTACTGCTGAGAAAACTCATCCAGGAAGTCGTTGCTTATAAACGGCAACTGACCTGGTGCAGGTCTCCTTTTCATTCTCTCATTAAAAAGGAAAATAATAACATGAACTACTTCGCAACTAACAATGCCATGTAAGTGATAGATAAGATATCCAATTTATTCACTATGCGAGAAAAACGAGTATGATTTCCAGAAACAATTCTACAGAATGGTAAAAGCTTAGTTACAATTACCATATGCATAATTAATTTTTTTTCAAATCAAATAGCGGTCATTTATTATTGACAAAGAAAAAAAAAAGGTCAATTAAATATTGACTAAAATTAGGTGCATAGGACTCATCCCTATTTCAATTAGTCATTAACTAGATGGAATTATTGAGAGAGTGGAAGATCAGTCTAAAACTTGCATTAAGAATAAAGGGCATATCAACACAAATCAAGTAGCAAGAGAGTAAGCACGGATGAGAAGCAAAGCTACAAAAGCACGGAGGAGAAGCCAAGCTGCAACACTTTGATAAATTTCTCACATGTTTCATACTCTTTTTTCCTTTAAAACTAAAACGAATACCGAGTTTCTTTGAAACTAAGACATAAACATGCATAGATATAAGGCAGAAACAGTGAGGGAAAGGGGGAAAATGCGTAACCTGCCAAAGATCATGAAGCTGGACAGTTTCCCCACCATTAATTCCCTCAGGAAGTAAAAGTGTACGCTTCTTACCCATCTCCCATCTTAGCACATTTTTCTCATCATCCACCACATAATAACTGTATTCGCAAGTATATCTGCAAGGAACAGAAACACTTCCATACCATATGAGCTCCTCCCCCTCATGAATTGGACTCAACAACAAGCCCTTCTTCACACTCCATGAACCCAGCACTGGGTCAGAACCGCATACAAGCAGGCTCTGGCCCCACCGAGTGTAATACGGTATTCTAAAGCTCACATTCACTGATTTCACGAACTTAGTCCCAGTTAACAATGCGAAACTGTCCATTTCTTTCAGAAATAAATCAGACCCGGATGATGATTCTCACAATCTAGCGAATTCAGCGTGATCAGTGTTAAAAAAAAACCCTCAAAAACAAAAATAATTGGCAAAAATATTAATTGAGAATATCGGATTGAAAACAAGAACAAGACACTGAACAGATTCTTAATAAGAAACTAGCAATACAACATAAGCAAGAAACTGGTGAATTCGGAGAATTGAACAAAAAAATTTCAAAACATAGCGAGTGCCCAGTGTCAGGGGGGAAAATATAAATTACAATTTGAAAATTATATTATTATATTAAGAAATAAAAGGAAAACAAAATATCAACTGAGATGCGAGCAGCGACCTTGAATGAAAAAGGATTAACGTTGCAGTTTTTGGGGAATGGGATGTATTATAATATAAGAGAAGGGAATCTGAGAGTGAGATTTGTTGATTGTACTAAGAAACAAATAAAATATAATAAAAAAAGAGAGGTTGCTATGCATTTATATAAGATACTCTAAAGAAAAAGGCTCATCGCTTCCCTGCCCCAGTGGAAAGATATTTTCAACGGGGAAAAGAAGTGCACATAAATTGGTACTCTATTTTAAGAGAATTGGGATATTTTTCCACGGGAAAGAGATAGATAAGAAAACGAGGGGCTTTTAGCTTTGATTATAGAGGAAATTACATAGAATACCACTTTTTAAACTTTCATTTTTAAAAACACCTCCTTCAGTTTTTAAGTTTTAAAAATACCATTTTTTAAATTTATGTTTTTAAAAATACCACTTTTAGTTTAAGACACAGCTACTAAGTAAACGGGCAATTAGGCGTCGAAGTCTATTATATTCACACAGACGAGAAGTGTCAAACTTCGCTTCATGAACAAAACACTATTCAAGTCTCGAGCCCTATGCCAATCTGATCCAACAACTAAAGCATTAACGAGATTTGTAAGAGTTCTTGGACATTTCAGCAGCGCAAAGTGATCAGATGAAGATCACGACGCACTGATAAAAGCTCGATAATAAGTTATACTAAATACAACCTAGGATGCAAAAATAAAATGGAACTAAATCGCAAAAACAACACTGTGTACAACAAAATCAAAAGCCCCAAAAAAAGTGTTAGCACTGTAGCTCGATATCATCCAAAACACACGCAAGAACACATATCAAAGCATAGACGATGGATCATAAAAAAAGAACAAATAGATCAGATCACAAAAAGTGCTTAAACAAGCAAATCGGATAAAAACAGGAAGAGAAAGAAGAGAATAGGAGATATACTGAAGCCGTTGTCAACGAGGTAGTTGAAGGTGTGGCAATCGCAGTTATAGGTGAATTTATTGTTGGTAGCCGGAAGTTTCTGAAGGCACTGAGCAGCTATGCTAGTGAAATTGCCGGTAAACTTGGTGTAATCGGCCAGAATCACCGTCCCTCTCGCCACAAAGCTGTAGATCAACGATTGCTGCCCCATCTAATATCCACTGCCACAACAATAGTAAACCCTACCCCTAGAGGAGAGAGAGAGAGAGATGGGGGAGTTGATTAGGACTTTGTTGCAGCAGAGCAGAAATGAATTTGAAGAAATGAGCGATTTTATTGTGGGTAGAGAGAGAGAGGTTGGGTATAGTCGAATGAAGTTTCTTAGTAATATGAGGGGAACTTGCAAAGGTTGGGTTGTAACTTTTCTGTTCTTTCCAAGATTGCGATTTCTTATATGGGATTCATTTCTTTTTAACTTGCCATCTGCCATTTTACTAATTAATTAGGTATTAACTTGCCTAAATAATAAGGAGATAGCCTCACAGTAGACCTAGTAATTCAGTCGTGGGCGCATTTTCAAGAAGTTTTGCATCATTTTTAGTTTATCTTGCTGGCACATGATTTCTGACCTAACACGTGATAGGTTTGACGTAATATTATTAATATGTAATTATGTATACCACCACAGTAGAGTGACCAAGACTCAAGGATTAGGAGAATACTTATATATAATACTTTTTTAATATAAAATTTTAAAAATAACCAATATTTATTATAATAATCTACTTTTATTTATAATTATAAATAATAAATACAATTATTACAAATTATAAAAATGTAAATTTATAACAGTCGATGCAATTGTTTTTTATTTTAGAAGCATCAAATGATTAGCAAATAAATAATATAAATTGATAAAATAATATTAATAATATAAAAATAATGGGATAAAAACTATTGACTCAATTTAATAATATTAATAAAAAAAGGCAATCGTATAAATTATACATGTATGTAATTTCCCTTTTCTCCGACAAGAGATCATTAGGTACAGTGAGTTTGTGACGACTTGTTATAAAGCATTTTGATTTTGATCCCAATTCTAAACGATTCTTATGATGCAAATACGGAAAGAAGAAGATGCTTAAAGAAGTGGGAATGGAGAATGTACTGTTGATACTTGCATTTCAATTATTGGATTTGCATTTATTATATTCTTAATAAGAGCTTAAATACAAAAAAAATACTAAAATTTAATTTTGAGAAAGAAAATCATATTATATTTTTTTTTGTATATTAGGCGGTATACCAATGGTATATCATCTTGTACATCAAGTATATCAAATGGTATACCAAAGTATACTATTGGTATACCATCTGGTATACATGGTATACCACATGGTGCATCCGGTATACCAATGGTATACCATATGGTATACCTGGTATATCAATGGTATATCATGGTATACCACCTGTTATACATGATATACCACATGGTACATCGGGTATACCAATGGTATACCATCCGATATACATGGTATACCAATGGTATAACATTTAGTATACATGGTATGTCATGGTATACCTCGGGTATACCACGGTATACCAATGGTATACCACCTGGTAGATCCAGTATACCACTGGTATACCATGGTACATCCAGTATACCAATGGTATATCATCTGGTACATCAAGTATACAAATGGTATACCATAGTATAACATTGGTACACCACCTGGTATACATGGTATACCACATGGTGCATCCGGTATACCAATGGTATACCATATGGTATACCTGGTATACCAATGGTATACCTGGTATATCATAGTATACCACCTGTTATACATGATATACCACATGGTACATCGGGTATACCGATGGTATATCATCCGATATACATGGTATACCAATGGTATAACATTTGGTATACATGGTATGTCATGGTACTAACTAATTTCACTAATAAATTATTTAATAAATATTGCCCTTGTATCCATGGTATGTCACTATAACAATTAATTATTGAAATCCAAGAAATATTGCAAAATTACTAACTAATTTCAGATTATGCATGGACCAATTATTGAAAATTAGGATAAATTGTTCAAATTGGAATATATATATAAATTCATAATAAATATTAAAATAAAATTTGAAAAGAAAAACGAACTAATGTTATAAAACTCATTCTGATTAAGCACTTGTTTCATGTTCGCGATTTCTTTTCTCATTTTTGTTATCAGATCATGCAATTCCTTTATTTCTTTTTCAGTTGTTAGTTCTTTTTTTCTATTTTTGAAATACTAATTGTGTGTAATGTTCTTAGTACCAACAACAACAACATAAATATTCCTATGAATTTGAAACAAATCTTTAGCAAGATCAATCGATATAACACCAGCACTTCAACCAATACCCCCAAGATTGAAGCTCATGATATTACCCCTCAAATTATACTTATTGACAATCATAGCAGAAAGTGATGGTGTAGGATTAAACAAGCTGCAGCTACCATTGACGACATAGAAGGAATGTAATGCATAGCTTCAGAAACATAAATTTCTTCACCAAGGCCTGATCTTTTCAAAATCTTACGCTGAAATTGCAACACGGTATCATCAAAATCGCTAGTTAGCTTTGAATGCTCCATAAATTGTTGGTACATGACCTGGAGATGAGAGAGAGGATTGTAACAAGCATAATCAACTAGATAATTAGATTTGGGTTGTGTCATGATATAAATTGTGCATTCAAAAATAACAAAAATAGAATTGCTGATTTTGTAGACTATGCTATGAGATTGGCTTAGAAGTTCCCGTTCCAAACTCTGACTTTGTTGTTTCAATTTTGTGTTTGTATGGATTTAGCGTAATGGTGCATCAATTCGGACTGTAATTTATTATATATATGACAAACAGAAAAAGACTAGATTGTCTTTCCACTACGGTATTTTAACGTTTGGATTCTGTTGGCAGGAGAGTGATATAGAGGCTCTTGTAAAGAAATCCTCTCCAATAGAGGAAATAAAAGAAAAAAGCTCGAGAGCTGGAAGCAAAACTGATGATAGTTAACCCTTCACTTATTTCTTGAAGGTTTGGTGTCTCGTGCAAATATTCTGTAGGACAGGAACTTTCCTTCTAGTTGTTGCAAAAGATGGTTAACCCTGCATATAGAGAAGGACCTTGGTTTTTTTACACTTTCAAGCTCGTTGTCACCACTAAGAACAGATTCATCAGCATACTCCTCACTCGTGAGATCATAACATTCTTGTCTCTTCACATTGTATTTATCATCAGAACTGAAATATTCAAGATCCTCACTGTCAAGGCTTTGCTCCCTATCTTCTCCATCATTAAGAGGAAAAATATACAAATAGTGCCTCCATTTTGCAGAAAAATTAGGATGGAATGCACGTGAAACCTATAGTAAGTAACATATCCTATCAGTAAGCGAAAATGGTTAGTTATTAAACACAATTGCCTAGTTGCAGTTATTAACCAGAAATAGATACTTAGATTGAAGCAATACCTCAGAAACAGATATCACCCTAAGTTTTCCAGGTGCTGATAATTTTTTTAAAATCCACTATCGATACAATTTAAACTCTTGTAAAAATACATCCATTTATAAATACAAATATAAGACAACAAGTTTTTAATATGGGGCGATATAATTAAAACTAGATCCAAAAGTCATTTTATCCAACAAACATCATTGCCGTTTCCCATACAAGGAGCTTTGATAGCACCTAGCCTTTTCTTTGCCCGATCCTTCAGTTTCCTATTGAGACGATTCCAATCCCAACCTCCAGCATCATCAGTCATATCCCAAATGGAAGCTTGAATCTCATAAACATTGGATCGATCCACCACATGCGCACTCAAAGGACCCGAAGGATCTGCCCTATTATCCAGCCAAAATTTGACACTTTGACCATTACCCAGGGTCCATTTAACACCTCCACGCACCCTACTCCAGACCTTAGAGGCCCCCTCTCTAGAAAACAGAGGCTGTCTTACAATTAAGGACCTCTGGAATGCTAGATCCCATTCTATATTTACTGCGAAACACCTTAACCCAGAGAGCTTCTGGGTTGTTGGTAATCCCAAAACCAGCCTTAAGAAAGCATCTTTCCAGTTGACCACTAAAGGTGCTTTATGGTTCTCAGTGGAGCCCCAAAGAAGATTACGCACCGACCTCTCAATTCCCAAGCACAAGCAAGGACACTTAGGACAGAATTAATTTACATGCTTACATTCTCACCGTATTAATGTTCAATTAGCTTGCTAAGGCATTCAGCATACTTATTTCCAATTAGATTGAAGCAATACCTCATAAACAGATATCACCCTAAGTTTTCCAGGTGCTGAGCTGTTGATGGCATCTTTTATTTCATCAGGTGTAACATCCTTTGTCCAGGTATCTGAGCATAAAATTGGCAGTTGGCCCCAGAAAAAGTCAAAATCGAACCAATTAACAATCAACTGAAAAAAGAGGCTATATAATCATGAAAAAATGTATGAGAATCTTTTTTATTGAGTTTCTGTCCTGCAAAACAGATAGTTGCATCTTTGCCTAAAAGTAAAATGCACGGAAAAACAGAGACATTCACACACACGCACAAAAACACACAAATAGCAACAGCTATTTTAACAAATCACAAAAAATTTCAAGAAAAACCAGACATGAGAGAATTATGAAAGAGAAAGAGATGAAGAAACAAAGAATTCAAGGAAGAAATAAAAAAGGAAGAAGGAGAAATTACGAACCTTGAGTGTGAGAAGAAAGTGAAAATCCACGAAAGAAAGCAGAGAAAGAATTTCTTCAGTGCCCTAAAAGAAGCCATTGAATTTCTTATAAGAACGAAAGAAGAAGAAGAACGAAAGAACAACGAAAGAACAGGAAGAGTGAAAAAAGAAGGAAAGAAGGGAGAGTTTGTCTTGAATTAAAAAAGTGATATTCTTAAAAATAGAAATTTAAAAAAAAGGTAATGTTAAAAAGGAAAAAAAAATGGTGGTATTTTTAAAAAAAGGGTTCTGTTTTTTGGGTAGTTTTGTAAAACTCCCTTGATTATAGGACAAAAATTAAAGAGTTACTTTCACGGGAAATTGGGATTAGAGACGCAAGACAGATCCTACAGATCTGGGCCTGGCAACCCTTTCTTTCCATTAATTAACAAAGAGTCTCGCTACGTTAACGGAGACAATTTTTATAAATAATATTTTTGAGAAAATTATTTGAATTTTTGATGTATTTTTTAAGCTACTTGGATTTTTAGGATTTTTTTCATTTTCATTAAAAATATCAGCAAAAATGACAGGTGAGACCTACGGCATGAATTTTGGTGTCTTTCTCATTTCCGCTGAAAATATCAGTGAAAATAGTAGATGGAGCCCATAGCGAAATTTAATTAAATTAATCATCCAAAAATAATAAAAAAATAAAATATGTCTCAATTTTTATGATCTGGTCTTAATTTTTTTCCTTCTAGAGAAAAGAATACATAAAATTGAAACACAAATCACAGATGGTGAGGTTGCCTAACTTAATCTCCATCCATAATTCTAATCAAATAAAATATAACAAAATTAATATCACTAAAATTAAAAAAATAGTGAATTAGATTAATTAATCTGATTAACCAATTACTTTTTTTCAACTTATCAATTTTTTATTTAAGTAAATAAAATATTTTTATTGATATTTTAACTATATATCAACGGTCAAACTTGCTTCATATATTTGTTTTTTTCTTTTAATCTCTTATTTTTTATAATATATATGTAGAGACTTTTTTATAAATAATGTTTTTGGTGTTTTTCTCATTTCCTCTGAAAATATCAGCGGAAATATTAGGTGAAGCCCACAACGAAATTTAATTAAATTAATCAGTCCAAAAATAATCAAAAAAATAAAATATGTCTCAATTTTTATAATATGTTCTTAATCTTTCCCCATCTAGAGAAAAGAATACATAAAATTGAAATACAAACCACAGATGCTGAGCTTGCCTAACTTAATCTCCATCCGTATTTCTAATAAAATAAAATATAACAAAATTAATATCACTAAAATTTTTTAAAAAAAAAAAGTAAATTGGATTAATTAATTTGATTAACTAATTACTTTTTTTCAACTTATCAATTTTTTATTTAAGTAAATAAAATATTTTTATTGATATTTTAACTATATGTCAACGGTCAACTTTACTTCGTATATTTGCTTTTTTTTAATCTCTTATTTTTCTTAGCTAGTAATCTCATAAAATTAGGGCAATTATTTCCTTGATTCAAGATATAAGTTGACTATTTTTTTTTAAATAAAGTTCTAATTGTATTAATAGACAAAAAAAAATTAACTCATCAATTGCAACCCCTAAATTGATAAATTGAAAAAAAAAGTAATTGATTAATCAAATTAATTAATCTAATTCACTGTTGTTTTTAAAATTTTAGTAATATTAATTTTGTTAGATTTTATTTGATTAGAAATATGGATGAAGATTAAGTTAGGCAAACTCAGTATCTGTGATTTGTGTTCCAATTTTACCTATTTTTTTCTCTGGACGGGAAAAGATTAAGACCATATCATAAAATTTAAGACATTTTATTTTTTTTATTATTTTTGAGATGATTAATTTAATTAAATTTCGTCGTGGGCCCCACCTACCATTTTCGCTGATATTTTCAACGGAAATGAGAAAGACATCAAAATTCATGCTGTGGGCCCTCACCTACCATTTTTGTTGACATTTATAGCGGAAATGAGAAAAATCCCAAAAATCCAAATAGTTTGAAAAACACACCAAAAATCCAAATAATTTTTTCAAAAATATTATTTATAAATTGTCCCACGTTAATGAACTTTTTTGCAGTTTTCTATGGAATTTTAGCAAATTTTACTTGCTTTCGTTTTTTAGCTGTTCACTCCAAATAAACTAGTGGTGAAAAAATGAAAAAAAGAATCAAAATTAAATTGATTTTTTAGTTAACTAATCTGATTTATATTTTAAATTTTTGGTTTTGACTTGAATTTTTTTAGTACAGATCAACCGGTTCATATATATCATATTTTTTATGCCTTAAATTTTTCTGAAAAACTTATATAAATTAATACTTTAAAATGCATTTAAATTAATTTTTTTTATTTTTTTATAAAATTTATATAACATTTTAAACTAAATTTATATCATATGATTCTCTTTAATTGTATGGTAATATTTATATGAAATAGCCTATTAACTTTTATATATGTTATTTTTATTAAATATTAGTATTTATATGTTATTTAATAGTATTTAATTATTTTTTTATATTTTAAAGTTTATATTTTGATATTTAATATTATGCAAATTTTTCTTTGATGGAAAATTAAACATGCTAATTTTCAACAAATATCAAATTTATTTTATAATATTAGCTATTGATTTGTTGAACATAAATTTTAGCTAGTATATTATATTTATTTTGTAATTTTTATTTTAAATTATTTTACACATTTGAAATTGAATTAAACTTTGTATATAATTTTATATTATAAATTTTAATGGTTAATCGAAAAATATTTCGACAAAACAAAAATGAAATTAATAGACTGTTTAACCAAATATAATAGATCAATTAATGGTTAATAAATTTGAAAAACTGATATTAATAGAGTGATCAATTTTTTTACTTATAGATCGATTAACCGATCCGTACTCACATATAGGATAAATTCAAACCAAAAAGCCATCATTGAGTGCATCTTTACTTCCTATTTGCAATTTCTATTAAATCGGAGTTTGACTAACGTGTGTGCTCCTAGAGTCATTAAGTTAAATTTTTACTTAATACTTTGAAAACTGCATATTGGATCCCGATACTTTAATTTTACATCTTATTAGGTCATGTGTGTTTTCTAAATTCGTTCAATTCATGATTTTATCTCAAATTAATTTCTTTTCTTCTTAAAAATTTTTTTTCTCCAGACATGTCCAATACTTATAAAATCATTCAACAATATTTAGCCCAAATTCAAAGCGAGTTTGTTCTTCTTCAGAAATTTTAATTGATCTAAACAAAATTATAAAGCTACTCTGACACCTTTAAAACTATTTTGTAAGCTAGATTCTAAAATTTTGGACTTCCCTCAACTTTTTATATTCATTAAAGTATCGAAAACTTACAATGAAATCCAAAAACTCTTTGTTTTTTAGAAAATAATTGTCAAATTCGCTTTATCTTAAAGTCAATTTTTTTAAACATTCTGAAAATTTTTTCATACAGATTTTAAACTTTTTAAAGTTTTTGTTTAGAAAATTAATATAGTTCATAATAGTATTTAGCAATTTTGTTACTGAATCCTAGTTTACTTCATGATCTATATGGAAACAATCATAAAATTAACAATTACTGGACATCAAAAATTATTTTGTACAAATAATTCATCCAAAAATCTGATAATAATATTAAACAATGCTAGAATTCTCATATGCTCCCTACAATCATAATACTCATTACTATTAGCTACATGTATTTGAACCATTTTCTCTCCACTTGTTATTAATTCCCATTTAAAATTCAATACTTATTTTTATTAGTAAAATTTATTAAACACAACTTTCCTATAACACTTTTAATATTGAAAGACATATAATTATAAAAAAAATTAAACATATATCTTATTTGTGAACCAAGGGCCACTGAGTTTTTGCAATGGCTTCAACTTTTTCTCTCTTTCCATCATCGGAGACACCTTAAAAGTTGGAAGGTTCTTCTATGTTATGGCTACCTTTTCTCTTTTTCTTATAAGTCTTACTGCAACACTCCTTCCTCATAGACCATTTAGAGATTGTTTAGGTATATGTTAGCAAAATGTTTTTCCAAGATGTAAAACTCATGTAAGGAAATTCATATTTTATTTTTAGTCCCCTCAAAACTAAGAATTGAAGGGTTTTTATAGATACAAAATCGGTGCCTTTATTGTAACGTCCTAAAATTTTGAGGTTAAAAATAATAATTTCATATTAGAAGAAATTAATGATTTTGAGATGGATAAAATAATTAATAAAATAATTTTTATTAGGTTCTAGAATTTGCTAAACAAATCTAAATGAATAGGGTTAATAATAATAATAATAAAAGGAAAAAAGAAGAAAGTGGCATACAGATGAGGGATAACACAAAAAGAAAAAGAAAAAGAAGAGCATATCAGGAAAGAAAGAAAAGGGAAGAAGAAAAAAAAAAGCGGGGGTGGAGGGGGAGGGGGGAGAGAGAGTTTGACCACCATACCCATCACTAGCCTCCTCTTCTCCATTGTCTCTAGCTTGCCACCCCACCACTGCCCTCTTTCACCGTTTATCCCGCTATTACCACCGCCTCTATTTCTTTTCCTTATTTTCAGTTTAAAATTCATTTCTCTTCCAATGAAAACTTCTCTTCCACTTTTTGACCACCTCCAACATCGGATGGTGCCATAAACACCATTGGTATGCTCCTGGAACGGAGAGACTTCTTCGTATACCCTTGATTATCCTCCCTCGCTGGAAGTAAGGAGATCGGAGCTAAAGAGGTTGAGAGCTTCAAGTGTGGATTATAGCTAGATTTTTTATACCTAAAAGTACATAATCACCGACGATAGGTTCTTGGCACCTTGATCTTTACGATGGCAGTGGTAGTGCATCGCCAATGAAACTCCGGTGAACTGACCCAATTTAAATCAAAATGAGCAAAAATTTCAGGAATTAACCCTAGTTTTGTAAATACTTTACTAAATTCACTTTCTTTTCCATTTAAAGGTATTACTCTTGACTTAGTTATGATTTAGAGTATGATTTGAATCAATCGAGTTAGAAAAAAATAAAATGGGTTTAATCAGATGAATAGAATTAAAAAATGAGGTTGAAAAATAATGGCATTTAAATTTGTTATTATTATGTTAGATTGGAGTTTAAGAGAATGTTTATGTGACACACATTAGAGTCTTACTTGCTTTCGGGTTTGATTCTCCGAGGCTCAATTTTAGGATCCGAGACCAGAGGAGGCTTGTTTAACTCATAAATTAGCTACTTCACCATAAAGATGGATCAAATCTAATTTATAGTTGGTAGTCAACTCATGAAAGCATCAACTAATGGGTCCAAAAAGGTAGGTATAATGGAGTTACCACCCAACAGAATGTTGGGAAAGAAATCTCGACCTTTTGATACCCAAACAGAGATCGATATTAGGATGTAATGGCCCAAATACCGGGTTGATCGAGAATAGTATTCTAATGTGAATAGTGACATCGAGGTGAATGGTATCTCCCAAAGTTAGGAAATATTTTATGTGATCATTGGAAATTATTAGTTGCGACTAGTCTAAAGGTGAAATTTGAAATCAAAATGAGGTCAAATGAGTCTACAGAAATTAAATTATATGGTATTAAAAAATTAATTTTTTGATAATTTTAAAAAATCGGATATTGAACTGATAAAAGTGAATCAGATAGAAAAACAGTCTCTGTTGACTCAAAAATATTTGTGGATGCTAATAAATATATTTTGAGGTGTATGAAAGTATTTTTGGGAAGGTTTGAACTCAAAAAGTATGAGAAAAATAATAATTTTGGTTCAAATAGTAATCGATTGATTATGAATTTGATCGAGATTTTAAAATAGTAAATGATCTTTAAAAACTATAGGAATTTTTAGTTGGACTTTACGGTAACACTGAAAATTTGCTAATCAGATCAGTTTGAGTGAACCATATCGAAAACGAACTCTAATTGAGTTGAGAATTTTTATGGAGGCTATATTATATATTTTAAGAATTATGAAATTAAGTTTGAGTGAATTTGAGTTTTGAAAGTCAGATTAATAATTTTAAGATGTATAATAAGCTTAAAATGGAAATTGGACTTAAAATAGGTTAGGCCAAACTTGGTTGGACCAAGCCTAGCCCATTAAGAGGCTTATAAAAGGCAGAAATTCAAATTTTTCCAGACTTCACCATAACCTTCTCCTTTTCCGTTTCTTCTTCTTGGCCAAATTCCCTTTCTTTTCCTTTTTATTTATTTCTTCATCTTCTACTCAATTTTCTCCCTAAATTCAAGGCTCCAATGAAAATTTAAGCTCTTCTATTAGTTGATGGAAGTATTTAACTTCCATTTAGGGTGAAAGAAGTGGTGGATATCAAGTATTGAAGTTTATATATCAAAATTGGAGGGAAGCAAAATTAAAATTTTTAATTCAAATTAAAGGTATATATTGATGGATTTAGGTGTGTAGATTTTATTTATGGTGTTAGATTTAATTTTGGAGTAAAGAAAATGATGATTATATATCCTTGAATTTTTGACCATTTTAGGATTATTTTGTGAAGAATTTATTTCATGAATTTAAGGTGATGGAAATAGAGATCTAAGTGAGAAGAATAAGATTTAAGGTAAATAGATATAATATCCCTTAATTTTCATGAGTTTTGTATGGATATATGGTTATGTAAGTTGTGAAATTGAGTGTATATTTCATGTTTAATTGAAATTAATGTATTGGATATGTTGGAGAAGGTTAGAAATGGTGTTTTAAATGATTAAAAATAAAAAAATAAATCTTACATAATGGACTAATGTAGACCGAATGGGTATTCAAGGTATACTAGGATATATTTTGTGAATTAATGATGTTTAATGCCATAAAATAATTTTAGATATGAAAAGAAGTGTCCACGAATTTATTTAAAATTTATAAAAAATTATATGAATATTTTAGAGAGTGAAATTGCATTATGTTTAAAGTGAAAATGTTGAATTTTGATGAAATAATTCATGTAATAAGTAAAAATGATAAATTATAAGAAGATAATTCATAAAATATGCAAAAAAGATTAAAAAGTTAAGTAATTAGTACATTGAGATGCAAAAGTAAGTGAAATAGTGAAAATGTTAATTAATATGGTGGGAAGGTGTAGTGATAGAATGGAAGACAATAATAAATTTAAATGTAAAATTTATATTATAACCGATTAGAAAAAGAAGAAGAAGAAACTGGAAATTTTAAGGAAATAAAAGTTAATTGGGTAAAATAAAAGATTAATCAAGGTTTAAAAGTGAATGTATGAATAACAAAAAAATTAAGGGCTAAATCGTAATTGTACAAATAAATATTAAATTTATAGTGAAAGATGTATATCTAGTGGTAAAATTGTAAATAAAATAAACTGAGGGGTATTTTAGTAATTTAATAAAAAAAGATAAGAAATGATGTGTAGTGTTAAGTGTGAATATAAATGCAATATTTGTAAATATGAATATGTATGAATAATTTTTAGAGAAAATGTATTATGCTTAAAGTGCAAATAATGAATTATGATGAGATAATTCATGAAATATGAAAAAAAAAATTGAATTGATGAAAAAATTGATTGTCTAATTTATTAAAATGAAAAGAAAATGGAAAAGTTAAAATGTGAAATGAAGATGATGAATTATTGCGGGATAATTCATAAAAATATGTAAAGTGACAAAAGAATTAATTTGAAAGTGTACTAAAATGGAAAGGCAAATGAGAATGCCAAAATATGAAAGAAAATTCTGAAATAAGTAAACAAATTTGCCCTTAATAGTGGTCAGACGGTTAAAAATCTAGTTTAGGATATGAATGGCTAGCTATAGGGACACTCATACCGTTATACAAGTCATGGCGACTTGCTTAGCTATGGTAGAATCTTAATGATCTCTCATAGTTTCTGTCTAGCTGTCTGTTATGATCTGATCTAATTACGATGGATTGGTCCTTTGAGGTCATCCCCAACTGTCTACTGTGGGCTCGTGAGATTCATATCCCGTATATCCGATCTAAAAATTTATGTTAGGATTATACTAAGGGCATAATAGTAAGTGACTGAAAAATGTAAAAAGTAGAGTGAAAAATAAAGATTTGAACGAAAAATTATCTAATTGAAAAGAAATGAAAAGTTCAAGGGTAAAACAATAATTTTTTCAAATATTGAGGTTAATGAGTAAAAATGATAAAGTAATGAATGAAAGGGTAAAATGGTAAAGTAGTGAACAAATAGCTTAAAAATGAACATTTGAAGTTTGAAGGACTAAAATAAAATTTTGCATGAAAAAAGTTGAAATAAGGATTAATTAGTAATTTGAATGCCAAATAATGAAATTGCACAGAAAAATAAATGAAAAGGTGGCAATTTTGTAATTAACGTGTAAAAGGGACAAATTCATAATTAAATGAAAAATTGAGGATCAAATTGAAAATGTACCAAAATAGTGGTATTAATTCGTATTGAATGTGAGGTACATTGATAATTGTAAATAGGATGTAAAAATTATAATTTTGTAATTAATTAAAAGAATTGATACTAAAATGTAAAGTGGCAAGAAAATGATATGTTAAGAATTAAAATTGCAATTTGTATAATGAACAGTAAATAAAAGTGCATAAATGAGCTCAACCCATGATATTAAATTAATTAATTGAAATTGAAGGGCAATATTGTACTTCAATGAAAGAAAAGTATAAAAATGATAAGATAGGATAACAAGTGGTTTAAGGTGTAAGTTAATGACCCAGTAGGGATCAATTTGTAATTTACCATATATTTGTTATTAAGTGTTAGATTGAATGTTAAATAGGAAATTAAATGTGAAAGTAAAGATGAGTAATGGCATTAGTGTAAATGAATAATAACAGAGGGCACCGTCGTAATTTAGTGAAGGTGCAAGGACCAAATTGTAATTTAGCAAATGAATTGTTAATTGATGGACCAGATTGTAAAGGAACCCTATTATATGGTGAAATAGGGATCAAAAGTGTAATTCTTATACTTAAGTGAGAAGTAAGGTCTAAATTGTAATTTTACATGTCACAACATGTATTAAGAGTAAAAGATAGGAAAAAAAATGAGCTATAAGAGTAAATAGTAAAAACATAAGTAAAATTTGCAAATGTGCAACTTTAGGGACCACATTGTATTTTATTATTGATAATGGTGGGGAAAGGACTAAAATGAAAATTTAGAAATAATATGGTTCATAAGTGTAATTAAAAGTAGGATGAATATTATTTAAGAAATGGTAAAAATAGTAATAGTTGGCAAGTGAAAGATAAATTATAAATTAATAGAATTTTAAAAGGGGACTTAATTGGAAATTAGTCCTGATAAGAGCAAAGGAAAATTTGTCCACAAGCCGAATTAGAATACAATCAGTAAATAAAATAAGTCTGCAAAAGTTAGAGCCATTAAGGACGAGAATGTGATAGAAAACTTTGATGTATAGATCAATAACGTCAGTATTAATTATCAGAATTGTAATAGCAAATTAATTAGTAATACTATTATAGTGTTAAAGAATTGATCAAAAGGTATAGCAAAGCATAGATAGATCACGACAGTAATGAAAATAAATGACAGAAAAGTTGATCAAGAAAATAAGTGATAGTATTGCTAGATAAGACCCTATAAGCATAGCAATCGTTGATTTCAGTAATTGAAGGATAATCGAGGTAATAATAGAAAGAAACAAAAAGAGTTAATGATGATATAAATGAAAAATGGATAGGCTTGTGTAAACCTACATGTGATTGGATTGGAAAGTGATAAAGCACAGAAAATCTTTATATGTAAGGGGGCCCGGTCAGACTGAGCGTTAGCACTCCGAAGCTTAAGTTAGTAGCTTTTAGAGAAAGAGTGTTTAGAGAGAGGGAGTCTCAGATATTCAATACCTGGTGCCCTTATGCCTTTTGCTATTTATAGGAGATAGAGGAGGGGTACTTGAGTACCTTGGGATGTGATAACTGGCAACTGGAGTAGGTGAGCGGCGATGTGATAGGCAATAGGTGAAGGCATGGGCATTAACTTATGTCAGTAGACTTGATAGGATAAGGCGTCCCATCAGTCCGATCGAACATCGTGCCTTTTTGTCTTGTCTTTCAGCTCACGCTTGGTCCTTTTTGTTGCTGGGCTTTGGGCCCTACCAAATGTTATTAGGCTGACTTGATTGGGCCTTAGAGATGTTTTTTCCATAGTTATCACTTATCCTCCCTCCAAAGGGTCCAACCGGGAGATTTCAAATTTTTTACTGGATTTTTTAAATTTTCAGGAGGCGAGAATCTGTTAAGTCGTGTCTATTTCGGACAACTGTTAAGCATTTATTGCCTGTGCGCATGTCGAGAGTGATGCTTTGTTCTCCGTAATCGCCATAATGGATTGGAGACACATGGCGATCATCTAGTGGAGAGTCGGTTGGAGAATTCCAGAAGCTTTGCGCCTATAAATAGGTAAGTTGAGGTCGATTTTTTCTCATTTTTCAGCGATCCTTAGAAAAACTCTGCTAGATTTTCTTTGTGAACTTTGCCATTTTAGCAATTTTAGAGTTTCTGTAAGATTATCCACATAAGTAAACAATCCATGCCTTTGATTTTCTTCCTCATTCATAATATCATTTTTTACTTCTCTCCCTCCATCAAAGATGGCTTCAAGCAGCAGGCAGTCTATAAATAGGAGCTTTTTTGAAGCTTATAAAGATCGAGAGATCATGGCTCATCCTTCGAAACTCACGAAGGAGGAAGTGGTTGAGATCCCTTCACGATACAATCTTTTCGCAGAGGTCTTTGTGATGGCTTGCCCAAATTCCATGGCGATGACTGAGGAACCTTTTGGACGTGAGAATAATGAGTGGTTCATTTACCATCTGTGGAGCTTGGATGCCAGGTTGAGGCTTCCTTTCAGTGCCTTTGACATAGCAATTCTTAAAGGTTACATAATTGCCCCTAATCGACTTCATTCGAATGGCTGGAGAACAATGTCCTGCTTCAAGGTCCTCTGTGAGATGGAGAGAGTGGCCTCAACTTTGGATCAGTTCACTCATTTTTTCTATATCTCAGGGTGGAGTGATGGAACAGAGTATTTTTTTACAAGCCGATCACAGAGGAAGTTATTCGTTGTACCGTCCTCTATGAAAGGCTTCAAAAAAGATTCTTTTTAGAGGGGTGGTCGGAGGATTTGGAGTGTCTTTAATCCGTTCGGATGTAGTTATCACCCTGAAAGACCATGTGTCCGATCGGGCTTTGTATGAGAGTGATATTGAAAAGCTATTGGGCGTTATGGCAAGACATGGGAAACCATATGATTCCAATTATCTTCTTAGTGTCCTGATCGGGTCTGCATGCTTCGACAATAGAAATGACAGAACATGAGCATTATGACTAGAGTGTGGGAGAAACGCATACTAATAATCATGCATTGCATGCTCATGAAATTTGATATGGATCCAAGAGGGCTATCTTATGCCATTGAAGAGGGACAACCTTATGACTTTCAAATGGGTCTAAATGGAGTTCAAACACATAAATATAACATCCAAATGTCATTGGGGCGTGCTCCAATTTATAGGAGGCAGACTTGGTGCTTTACCATCAATTTTAGGCTTATGCAACTTTGGGCTTAATTGTACAAGTCATGTGCTTCATTTAAAAGTCACATGACTCATTTAAGTTGTATTATTAAAGGGCTAGATGTGTGGGCTTCTTTTAGGCTTAGTTTAGTTAGTTTGGTTATTTGTTTTAGTCTTTCTTTTGGGCTTTCATTTTAGGCCTATAAGGTTTATTAATTAGTTTTTTTTAAGTGTGTTTAAGACTTATTTGGGCTTAATTGGCTTGTAAAAGCCCAAGGAAATTCGTATAAGGCCATATGAGTATTTAAATTAGGGTTTTAAAGAGTGAATTAGGGTTAGCCACCTTATAAATAGGCTAACCTAGGTTGTAAACATAATTATTGAATTAAATTATAAACTTTTGAGAGTTTTTCTCTTGGCTTAGCCAAAATTCTTTAGAGAGATTGTGAGATTGCTTACTTTCTTTTCTATTGCATCAAGAATTACGATTACTTATCAATCATTTGATTGTGGTGTTTTCTTAATTCTTCTTATCCCGATTATTTGCGTTTCCATTCACGCGTTGTTTGGGGGTTCAATAGGGAGGGTGTTTGTCTTCTTTGTCTTTTGAAATCAAAGTGTATGTTCAAGGGGTTTCGGGTTCTTTAACCTTAGGGTTTCGCATTATTTGGTATCAGAGCCAAAAGAAAGGTAAATTCCTATTTATCTTAGTGTTAGGTTTGTGTTTTCTTTTCTTTGATTTCTTTATGTTTATGCCGAAATTAGGTAGTGATAAGTTTTGATTTGTGTGCTTTTTGTGTGTTAAATTTAGCCTTTTCTTTTCCTTACCTTGTGTTTTGATTCATTAAAAAGCCTTAGAAATTGAACTTGAACTTTAAATCTTTGGCATGAAAAACTAAATTCTGGCAGTAGTAGCCTTTAGATTGGTGTGTTGAATTAAAAAAAAAAGAAAAAAAATCATGGCACTGTTCACAACATTGTTCTGGTACTGTTCATCAAAAAAAAAAGAAAGAAAAGAGAAAAACATGAAAAAGAAGAAAAACAGAAGAAAAAAAGTAAGGAACAATTAAGTAAGTGTAGTTTATATAGCCTAAAGAAATCCTTTCATAAGTGGGAAAAACTAATCCTTTTTGCTTTAAGATTGGGAGGGGCAGCATTTACACCTTTTCCAAACACCTTTGGGAATCCTTTAAAGGGTAGGAAATACAATCCTTATTGCTTTGGGTTTAGGTTTTCAAAATCTAATCCATACTTGATTTGGAATTACAATCCTAGTCCTACTTAACCAAGGATTTACTTTGCAATTATTGAACCACCATTTGTGCTATCCATTTGTTATCCATTTATGCCGCCATTTGTTATCCATTTGTTCCATCATTTTTTAAATCATTTTGATCATTTATGCTACCATTTTGATATCATTTTGCCATCATTTTTCCAATCATTTGCCACCATTTTGTTACCATTTTTGGCATCATTTGCTATCATTTTTTCCCATTATTTTTCTATCATTTTGCCATCAATTTGCCATCACTTTGCCACCATTTTGCATACAACTTGACACACTAATCAAGCTTGTTACATCGTTCGGCATAGTGAATAAATTGGCTCTAAATTGATTTTTTTTTGCATGTTTTCTACTTTTTTTAGTTTAATTTGGTATTCTTGTTGATCTCTTTCCTTTGTTGGGTAGAACAACTAGGTTCTAAATTTGATTTACTTTGTAGTGAATCAAATTCATCCATTTTATCCATATTGCCATTTTCCTTGATTCTTGTTGCTTATTTCTTTGTTTTAAGCTAGCTTTTATTCCATTTACATTGTTAGGGTATTATTGCTTGTCCAATACTCTAATTTGATTACCATCAAGTGGTACATCACTCTTGTCTGTGTATCACCTCCATTGCGTCTAGAGTATTCTTTTCTAGTTTTGAGCTATCTTTTGTTGTTAGTATTATTTCCTTGTTTTTCTTAAACGTGTTCAAGTTTGATTTGTGATTTATATTCTGAAGTGCAATTTTGAAGTTGCAAGCTTGAGAGGAAAAAGGCACGAGAGAGGACATTAAGAGGAAAAAAGCCAAATGTTGAGTGAAACACGAGTGAATGTAAAGATGTCTTATTACAAGTCCAAGCGACATTTACATCAAGACGAAAGGAATGCGTTTAAGGAAGATATAAAGTTAATAAGGCAAGACCTTAATAATCTAGAATGGTTGGTTAGACAATATTTCGAACCACTCATTAGGATGGAGGAGAGCAAAGCGAAGAGAAAGAAGGAGAAAGTTATCCTAGAAGAAATAATTTGTGAACCTGAAAAGGGTGATATAGATATAGACTTTGATAGTGAAGTTACTCAAGACCATAAATATGAGGTTGTTGATGAGCTTGATGAGGAAAAAAAGGTTTTGGGTGAAGTTGAAGATGTGGAGAACTTGGTAAATGAGGTTGTTTTAGAGGTAGAAGAGAATAATGATGTTGTGCACGATGGAGAAATAATTGAAAGTGAAGAAATTGTTGATTGTTTGAGTGCAAGTGAAGAAGTTTGCTTAGTTGAGATGGAAGATTCACAAGTTATAGTTGATTCTATATTAATTAAGGAGAATGAGTTGCACATGGGAAGTGGAGAAAGTCAAAATCATATCACTGTATTAAATACTAACCATGTTTTGCATAGTTCTTTTGTTATAACTTGCAGGATCATGATGAGTTCCTCAATGAAGAAGCATTCTTATGAAGATGAATGTATTCCTCAAGTGCCAATTCCTAACTATTGCAAGACAAAGATTTGAGGACGAATCTTTTCTAAAGAGGGAGGGAATGATACGAATCCAAGAGGGCTATCTTATGCCATTGAAGAGGGGCAACCTTATGACTTTTAAATGGGTCTAAATGGAGTTCAAGCAAATAAATATAACATCCAAATGTCATTGGGGCGTGCTTCAATTTATAGGAGGCAGATTTGGTGCTTTACCATCAATTTTAGGCTTATGCAACTTTGGGCTTAATTGTACAAGTCATGTGCTTCATTTAAAAGTCACATGACTCACTTAAGTTGTATTATTAAAGGGCTAGATGTGTGGGCTTCTTTTGGGCTTAGTTTAGTTAGTTTGGTTATTTATTTTAGTCTTTCTTTTGGGCTTTCATTTTAGGCCTATAAGGTTTATTAATTAGTTTTGTTTTAAGTGTGTTTAAGACTTATTTGGGCTTAATTGGCTTGTAAAAGCCCAAGGAAATTCATATAAGGCCATATGAGTATTTAAATTAGGGTTTTAAAGAGTGAATTAGGGTTAGCCACCTTATAAATAGGCTAACCTAGGTTGTAAACATAATTATTGAATTAAATTATAAACTTTTGAGAGTTTTTCTCTTGGCTTAGCCAAAATTCTTTAGAAGATTGTGAGATTGCTTGCTTTCTTTTCTATTGCATCAAGAATTAGGATTACTTATCAATCATTTGATTGTGGCATTTTCTTAATTCTTCTTATCCCGATTATTTGCGTTTCCATTCACGTGTTGTTTGGGGGTTCAATAGGGAGGGTGTTTGTCTTCTTTGTCTTTTGAAATCAAAGTGTATGTTCAAGGGGTTTTAGGTTCTTTAACCTTGGGGTTCCGCATCAAAATTTATATCAATTGGGGAGGATACTTGTTTTGTTTTTGTGATGCAGCTATAGGCGTGATGGCTAAAGGAGATGAAGTTGCTAAACAATTGTCCGACTGGGCTAAGGCAAGGATTGAGGCGAAACGTACCGTCAAGGAGGAGAGGAGGTCAAAAAGGAGAAAGCTTATGCCTTCTTTAGAAGTTCAAGCTTCCAATCCCTCCGCAAGTGCTCCCGTTTCTGCCCCTGGTGCCACAGTGGCTCCTGTCCTCACCCTCCTCAGACCCTTCCAAGATCCGCTACTGCTCAACCTTTGGTGAAAGGTCGGCGCCCCCTTAGGCGTTTGCTTTTAAGGGATGAAACTAATTAGGGGGAAGAGCAAAAAACTCAACATCGGAGGGGATCAACTCAAGCAAATGCTCCCCCAGCAGATTAAGCTATCCAAAGAAGGGCTGAAGAGGCAACTAGGAAAAAAGCTATCGAATTGGTAGCTGTTGTGGATGCAAGGGTTGCCGCAAGAGGCAAAGAACCCATCCGGGATGAATTCGCTCAGAGTGCTGCCACAAGAATTGCTGAGAGATGGGTTAATCGCTGGGAGAAATATTGAAAAATCAATTCGGTGACAGCTGGTCTATTGATAATAAAGCGGTATCCAGCTTTGTGTGCCGAGGTATGCTTCAGGAGAATGACTTCAACGCCATGGGAGACCCCAGCACACTTGCCCGAGAATGCAACCTTTTTCAGCAGTAGAGCCTAGAGGTAATGCTCGTGACTTTATTTTTAAATTTTACTAAACTCGCCTTTTGTTTTTTTCTATCTTCCCTGATTGACCAACCCCCCTCCTCTCCTTCTCTATTTGTTTTTATTTAATAAGAAGGGGTTTGCATTTGCATGGTATGTCCGCCTTTTGCCGAGGGAAATGGGAGGACGCCGATCGGGTCAGGAGAAAAGCATAAGCTAAATATGATGTAACTAGAAAGGAGTCCCTACTTGCCCAATTAGAGGTTGAAAACTTGAAAAAGGAAGCCACTCGTCTTTCTCAAGATCTGAAGGCTCGGCAGAAAGAAGTTGACCACCTTAAAGGGGACATAGCCTGTCTGACTGTCTAAAGTGCCTTATGGAAAAAATTCGAAGAAGAGGCAGCCAAATTGAGGGGCAAGTGCACACATCTGTCTGCTGAGTGTCCAAAGGCCAGCACTAAGCGTGACCTTCTACGGGGTGAGCGAGATTCATTGCAAGTCGCCTTAGTAGAAAGAGAGATGGTGTGGGGTAAAAAGCTTGAGGGTGAACTTACCACCCAAAGAGAAGAGCTTCTGGACCAGTTGGGAGAGGCCTAAGGGTGGTTATTAACTCGGTTGATTTATGCAACTGAGCAACGCTTTCTTGAGGCTGACCTTAACTGGATGGAGGACCCAGGAATTTTGCCCGACCCTCCTTCCAATGATAACGAAGAGGAAGCTCTCCAAAATCCCACATCATCTCAGCCGACCCCTGGGGTGCCAATCGAGCCAGAAGCGACTATCTTAGTATCAACAGATCATGTTCCTATGGCAGCCCCTGATTCTTTTCAGCCTTCAGCTGAGATGGATGTGCCCCCTGCAGCTGTAGAAATCATAGATAAAGAGATTTAGGTTTTCTTTGTAATATTTTCTACTTTGTAATGGTTTTCTCCTTTGTTTTGTAACTTGTAAAAATTCTTCATATATAAATTTCAATTTTCCTTTTAATTGCATCTTCATACTGCATTTCTCATTTAAGATAGTTTTATCATAAAATCAATTAAGGAGAAAATATTAAATCGACTGAGGAGAGGATATGTAAAATTAACCAAGGAGAAAATATTAAATCGAATGAGGAGAGGATATGTAAAATCAACCATGGAGAATGTATGAAATTGACTGAGGAGAATACTTTCTGAATTTTAAGATGCTTTTCAAGCATACAATACATAACTCTTAAGATCAATGATCACTTAATCCGATCGGATTGAAAGGATAAAATCATTTGTTCTAGCGTGAGTTATGACTTAGAATTTAGATGTATGACGTCAAGCGTAATAAGTGACTTTTCAGTCTTCATTCAATTGAAGTATTATCCGATCGGTTAGTTAAAGATTGGCTTTCCATAGGAGAGTCATGCATGGTGAATGACTTTTCGGTCTTGCATTTACTTGAAGATTTGGCGATTTTATACTCTATGGTAGATTTTTACATTTTGGATTTGGGATAGACGTCGAACCTAGCGAGTGAGTTGGTGGAGATTAGATGGAGGCATCTTGCATTTTCGGTTCGGGAATAACATCGAACCTAGTAGATGAACTTATGATGGAGAAAAGCTTTTGCATTTTGGGCTCAGGATGAGCATCGAGCCTAGTGAGGGAGTTGACCTTATATTGGAGAAAAGCTTTCGCATCTTCGGCTATGTCAAGCCTAGCAGATAAGTTGCACCATATTGATTCATCGGTCAGGATGTGGCGTCGATCGAAATTAAGTTATTCGGTTTGCGCTTTGGCGGTTAGAAAAATACTGATTGATCAGTCAATACCGTTGGTGGTTTTGTGGAGATTGTTTGCTCTGGAGATATTTTGTCGACTAGAGTAATGATCATCGATCAGAATGTTCATCGGTCAGGATTAACTACTTCGATCGAAATTTTCATCGATCGAAATTCCAAAAAATTGATCAACGCTTGAGCGGTGGTATTGTTTTGAACGATCGAGGAGAGGTCTACAAGTGTTAGGGCCCTCATCTCAAGCTCCCAATGGTAGAAATAACCGATCCGAAGGTTGTTTTGCTGGAGAGGGAGTTAATATATTTGATTAATGACGAGTATTAAATTCATAAGTTTGGACAAGTACTTGTCTTTAGGCAGTTTTTTGTTTCGTGGAGGCACTCATTTTGTACACATCAGGATGGTAAAACTTTCAACAACTTTTCACATGTTGAAGCTTTTTATTGCTGTATCTTTAAAAACTTAAAGATGAATCTTTAACAGTAAATAAGTAATATCAAAATGGGCTAGCAATCCAGCGCTTATTATAGGAGACTGAGAGAGTATGAAATTTAGTACAATAAATTCGTGGGGACTCAAATTATAATAATTGCACCAAATTTCGTTGTTATTCGATGACCTCAATAGTCAGCCTGTGTTGGTCCAGCTTTTGTGCTTGTCGTATTTTTCTAAACCGGATGCCTTTCTCCCATCGCTGGACTGCTTACAGAAGCTTTTCCCTCTGGTCCATTCCATCTCTTTCTTTAGGAATTAGCGTTCATTGATTGAGTGCCCGACAAGTTTGTGTAACTCACAACCTTTGTTGCGGTCTCCATTGTTTCTTATCTTGTTTAGATAGTTTAGGCCGGTTAACTTTCTTACATTTTTCCTTGGTACCCCTCAATGCTTGGGCATGACTGGCATTGAGTGGAGTGAAAGTGCCAGCCAGCCGATTATTGTACCATCCGGTCTCTTTTCTCTTGCCCAGATTCCTTGAGAAGAATGACCTGTTCAGATTCCTCTCTATCCGATCGGATAAGGAGGTTCTGCTGATTGCCCGACCGTTTGGATATTGCAATCTGTCCATGCCATTGATATTCTTTACTCTATTGGATCTGCAAGCATCGTCCAGATGGATGTGCTATCTAGCTCTTCCCATTAGGTTGGAAAAGCTAACCGGTGACCTTGTCGTTAAAGATTCAAAAAGTGGACGATCCGTGATGCCTCTCGCTAATGTAGTCGATGCCATTTCCACGCTTACATTCCTTACTTTCGACATTGTGGCCTGAAAGTGATCGATGTAGTCTCTAAGACTTTCATCGGTTCCCTCATAGAGGTTGTACAAGTCATTGACTGACTTTGGTTCGTACGTCTGCAGAGTGAATCACGTAGTGAACAACTTTTTGAGTTGCTTGAAAGAGGTGATTAATTCTTGAGGGAGTTCGTGGAACCAATTCAAGGCATCTCCTCTTAGGGTGGTGGGGAAGACTCTGCAGGCAATTCTTTCATCGTAGATGTAAACCTGCACTTTAGTTAAGTACTCCGCAAGGTGAGTAGTGGGATCAATTTTACTTGTATACTTATCCATCACCACGTCCCTCCACCTAGGAGGCAGCTCTGACTTCGTAATTTCTCTGCAGAAAGGGGAAGCAGTGTTGTTGCAGGTGTTCTCTTTAAACATACCTTTTTTAGGTTTTACCAAACCAAATTGCTGGAGTTTTTGTTTGAACCATTTATCCTTCCTGCTCGTCGTTGTGGACGTAAACTCCTTTTTAGATCTGCGGGAGCGACTGTGAAGTGTGTGCATAAAGGATGGATCATCGTCAAAGGATAGGGTGGATGATCTACTGGGGATGTAGGGAGTATCTTTGCTTGGGGACATTGTCCGCTTTCCCTTATCGTATCTCTCTGGGGTTCTGACCCCTATCCTTCCCATGTTATGAGTTCGTGGTTCCTTCATGGAGATTTCCCTGTTTCTTCTTCTTTCGAAGTCTTCGGTCATGAAAATCATTTCATGACCTCTTTCAAAAGTCCTGGGCATTTTACCCCTTTCTAGAGTTTGGACTACGCTCTTAGTAGGTCACTAAGAATGGCATGCATATCTTCGATAGTAATAGGAGCATCTTTCGGCTGTCGCATGACCACGTCATCAAGATCTGAGAAGAGGTTACCCTTAGCAGGTGATCTGAGAGATCTCTCTCTTATCCCTGAGGGCTTATACCTACCCTGGCCATTGCAATTATGTTCTGTAGGAGCTGTGTGCTCGTTGGATCTTAAATCTGCCATAACTCTCAATGAAAGCACCAAATGATAAAGCATAGAAAACCTTTATCTGTAAGAAGGAGAGTTGGTAGCCGAGTGATTTTGATCGGATGACTGATCCTACAAGGGGACCCGATTGGACTGAGCGTTAGCATTTCGAAGCTTAAGTTAGTAGCTTTTAGAGAAAGAGTGTTTAGAGAGAGAGGGAGTCTCAGATATTCAATACCAGGTGCCCTTACGCCTTTTACTATTTATAGGAGATAGAGGAAGGGTACTTGAGTACCATGGGATGTGACAACTGGCAACTGGAGTAGATGAGCGGCGATGTGACAGAGAGCAGGTGAAGGCATGGGCGTTAACTTATGTCAGTGGACTTGATAGGATAAGGCATCCCATCAGGCTGATCAGATACCGTGCCTTTTTGTCTTGTTTTCCAGCTCATGCTTTGTCCTTTTTGTTGATGGACTTTGGGCCCTGCCAAATGTTATTGGGCCGACTTGATTGGGCCTTGGAGTTGTTTTTGTCATAGTTATCAGAAAGCTTGGGATATGTATCCTACCACTGGGCATTTTAATGCTCAGTGCATAATTTTATAACTACGAATAGGTTCCAAAAATAGAGATTCAGCAAATTTTTCAGACAGGCAGAAAGGATGATGGATAGATAGACATAGCATATATGTATCATACAAAATAGAAATGTAAGTATTAAAATTATGGTTATGCATCTGTATTTGTACAACTGTATTTAGTATGGCATATAAACTGTCTGGTATAGTGCATCGGGTAACTGTTGCTCTGATGTGATATCTGAATTTATCAGTCATCGTACGTATAGTGTAGTGTTATAAGGGTGTTACAATTTTATTGATATCGGAGCAAAGGTTTAGCCGGTTTAAAGATCAAAGCAAATGTATTTAGGATAGAATGATGTGTATACATGCCATGAATAGGTGTTGATGGAAAAAGTGATTATAAGTATACAAGAGGATACAAGGATCGTTTAAGTTTATTGAATCGCAAGAATCATAAGATGTAAAAAATTAGTAGAAAATCTGTTGTGGGTTATTAAATTGGACACCCTCAAAGTGATCATATAATAGTGATAGTGATGGTTGTATGCAAAGAAAATTTGATGATGAAATTTTCTTAGTGGGGGAGAATTATAATGGCCTAAATACCGGATTGATCGAAAATAGTATTCCGATGGTGAATAGTGATACAAGGGTGAATAGTATCTCACGGAGTCAAAAAATATTTTATGTAATCATTGGAAAGTACTTGTTGCGAGTAGTCCAAAGGTGAAATTTGGAATCAAAATGAGATCAAATGAGTTTACAAAAGTTAAAGATAAGAAAATTTCATGGTTTCGGTTCAAATAGTGCCCATGTTGACTAAGGTTTGATCGAAACTTTAAAAATAGCAAATGACCTCTAAAAATCACCAGAATTTGCAGAACCACATTAATTGAGATGTAGAATTATATGATATTGAAAAATTAATATTTCAATGATGTTGAAAAATCAGGTATTGGGCTATTAAAAGTGAACCAGATCAGGAAACAGTCTCTAACTGACTCAAAAATATTTGTAGGCGCTAATAAATATATTTTGAGGTGTATGAAAGTATTTTTAGGAAGGTTTGAACTCACTAAGTACAAGAAAAATAATGATTTCGATTCAAATAGTAACGGATTGACTGTGAGTTTGATTGAGACTTTAAAAATAGTAAATAATCTCTAAAAATTGCAGAAATTTCTAGTGGGGCTCTAATTATTATTTAAAATTATTTGATGGTGAAAAAGTGATTTTATGGTAACATCGAAAATTTGCTAATCGGACCAGTTTGAGTGAACCATACTGAAAGCAGACTCTGATTGAATTAAAAATTTTTATGAAGGCAATATTATATATTTTAAGAATTATTAAATTAATTTTGTGTTAATTTGACATTTGGAAGTGAGAGAAATAATTTTAGGATGTATAATTGATGCGAAACCCCAAGGTTAAAGAACTCGAAACCCCTTAAACATAAGCTTTGATTTCAAAAGACAAAGAAGACAAACACCCTCCCTATTGAACCCCCAAACAACACGTGAATGGAAACGCAAATAACCGGGATAAGAAGAATAAGAAAATGCCACAATCAAATGATTGATAAGTAATCCTAATTCTTGATTTAATAGAAAAGAAAGCAAGAAATCTCACAATCTCTCTAAAGAATTTCGGCTAAACCAAGAGAAAACACTCCAAAGTTTATAATTTGATTCAATAATTGCTCTCTACAAGTTATAATAACCTATTTATAGCCTCCAAACCCTAAGGGAATGGGTATACATAAGTCCAAATAGGTTTAAAACACTAAATTCAACCTAAAATAAGCTAAAACAACTACTTAAAACCCTACTAAGGTAAAGTGACGAATTTGAAGCCCAAAATAAAAGACTAACTAATAACACAAATAACTAAATAATCCATTTAAAATAAAGCCCACGTTCCTAAGCCCACATTTACAACTTAAATGAGTCATGTGACTTTTAAATGAGGCATATAACTTGTACAATTAAAGCCCAAAGTTGTATAAGCCCAAAATTGATGGTAAAACACCAAATCTGTCTCCTATAAATTGGAGCATGCCCCAATGACATTTGGATCTTATATTTATGTGTTTGAACTCCATTTAGACCCATTTGAAAGTCATAAGGTTGCCTCTCTTCAATGGCATAAGATAGCTCTCTTGGATCCGTATCAACTTTACACATTTTTATGAATTATCTCACAATAATTCATCATTTTCATTTCACATTTTAAATTTTCCATTTTCTTTTCATTTCAATACATTAGACATATAACTTTTTCATCAATTCTTTTTTTTTTCATATTTCATGAATTATCTTATCATAATTCATTATTTTCACTTTAAGTATATTTTATTTTCTCTAAAAATTATTCAGACACATTTCATATTTACAAATATTACATTTATATTCACACTTATCACTATACATCATTTCTTATCATTTTTTTAATAAATTACTAAAATACCCCTCAGTTCATTTTATTTACAATTTTACCACTAGATATACATCTTACACTTCAAATTTAATATATATTTGTACAATTACGGTTTAGCCCTCAATTTTCTTGTTATTCATGCATTCACTTTTAAACCTTGATTAATCTTTTATTTCATCCAATTAACTTTTATTTCTTTAAAATTTTTAGTTTCTTTTTTTTTTCTAATCGTTCATAATATAAATTTCACATTTAAATTTATTCTTATCTTTCATTCTATCACTACACTTTCCCACCATATCAATTAATATTTTCATCCATTCACTTACTTTTGCATATCAACATACTAATTACTTAACTTTTTCATCACTTTTGCACATTTTATGAATTATCTCCTTATAATTTATCAATTTCACTTATTACATGAATTATTTCACCATCATTCAACATTTTTACTTTGAACATAATGCAATTTCACTCTCTAAAATATTCATATAATTTTCATAAATTCTAAATAAATTCATGGACATTTCTTTTCATATCTAAAATCATTTTATGGCATTAAACATCATTAATTCATTAACTATATCATAGTATACATTGAATACCCATTCGGTCTCCACTAGTCCATTATGTAAGATTTATTTTTTTTATTTTTAATCATTCAAAACACCATTTCTAACCTCCTCTAACATATCTAATACATTAATTTCAATTAAACTTGTAATATACACTTAATTTCACAACTTACATAACCCTATATCCATACAAAACTTATGAAATTAAGGGATATTGTATCTACTTACCTTAAATCTTATCCTCCTCACTTAGATCTCCATTTCCATGCCCTTAAATCCATGAAACAATTTCTCCACAAAATAATCCTAAAATGGTCAAAAATTCAAGGATATAAAATTATCATTTTCTTTCCTCCAAAATTAAATCTAACATCATAAATAAACTTTACACACCTAAATCCATCAATATATACCTTTAATTTGAATTAAAATTTTAATTTTGCTTACCTCCAATTTTGATACATAAACTTCAATCCTTGATCTCCACCACTTCCTTCACCATAAATGGAAGTTGAATACTTCCATCAACTAAAAGAAGAGCTTAAATTTACTTAGGAGGCTTGAATTTAGGGATAAAATTGAGTAGAAGATGAAGAAAAAAATAAAAAGGAAAGAAGAAGAATTTGGGAAAGAAGAAGAAATGGGAAAGAAGGAGAAGACTATGGTGAAGTCTGGAAAACTCCGAGTTTATGCCTTTTACAAGCCTGTTACGGGCTTGGCCTAACCTATTTTAAGCCCCAAGTTTAAAGAACCCGAAACCCCTTAAACATACGCTTTGATTTTAAAAGACAAAGAAGACAAACACCCTTCCTATTGAACCCCTAAACTACATGTGAATGGAAACGCAAATAATCGGGATAAGAAGAATAAGAAAATGCCACAATCAAATGATTGATAAGTAATCCTAATTCTTGATGCAATAGAAAAGAAAGCAAGAAATCTCACAATCTCTCTAAAGAATTTCGGCTAAGCCAAGAGAAAACTCTCCAAAGTTTATAATTTGATTCAATAATTCCTCTCTACAAGTTATAATAACATATTTATAGCCTCCAAACCCTAAGGGAATGGGTATACATAAGTCCAATAGGTTTAAAACACTAAATTCAACCTAAAATAAGCTAAAACAACTACTTAAAACCCTACTAAGGTAAAGTGACGAATTTGAAGCCCAAAATAAAAGACTAACTAATAACCCAAATAACTAAATAATCCCTTTAAAATAAAGCCCACATGCCTAAGCCCACATTTACAACTTAAATGAGTCATGTGACTTTTAAATTAGGCATATGACTTATACAATTAAAGCCCAAAGTTGTATAAGCCCAAAATTGATGGTAAAACACCAAATCTGCCTCCTATAAATTAGAGCATGCCCCAATGACATTTGGATCTTATATTTATATGTTTGAACTCCATTTAGACCCATTTAAAAGTCATAAGGTTGCCTGTCTTCAATGGCATAAGATAGCCCTCTTGGATCCGTATCAACTTTACACATTTTTATGAATTATCTCACAATAATTCATCATCTTCATTTCACATTTTAAATTTTCCATTTTCTTTTCATTTCAATACATTAGACATATAACTTTTTAATCAATTCTTTTTTTTTTTCATATTTCATGAATTATCTTATCATAATTCATTATTTTCACTTTAAGTATATTGTATTTTCTCTAAAAATTATTCAGACACATTCCATATTTACAAATATTACATTTATATTCACACTTATCACTATGCATCATTTCTTATCATTTTTTTAATAAATTACTAAAATACCCTTCAGTTCATTTTATTTACAATTTTACCACTAGATATACATCTTACACTTCAAATTTAATATATATTTGTACAATTACGGTTTAGCCCTCAATTTTCTTGTTATTCATGCATTCACTTTTAAACATTGATTAATCTTTTATTTCACCCAATTAACTTTTATTTCTTTTAAAATTTTCAGTTTCTTCTTTTTTTCCTAATCGATCATAATATAAATTTCACATTTAAATTTATTCTTATCTTTCATTCTATCACTACACTTTCCCACCATATCAATTAATATTTTCATCCATTCACTTACTTTTGCATCTCAACATACTAATTACTTAACTTTTTCATCACTTTTGCACATTTTATGAATTATCTTCTTATAATTTATCAATTTCACTTATTACATGAATTATTTCATCATCATTCAACATTTTTACTTTGAACATAATGCAATTTCACTCTCTAAAATATTCATATAATTTCCATAAATTCTAAATAAATTCATGGACACTTCTTTTCATATCTAAAATCATTTTATGGCATTAAACATCATTAATTCATTAACTATATCATAGTATACATTGAATACCCATTCGGTCTCCACTATTCCATTATGTAAGATTTATTTTTTTATTTTTAATCATTCAAAACACCATTTCTAACCTTCTCTAACATATCTAATACATTAATTTCAATTAAACTTGTAATATACACTCAATTTCACAACTTACATAACCCTATATCCATACAAAACTTATGAAATTAAGGGATATTGTATCTACTTACCTTAAATCTTATCCTCCTCACTTAGATCTCCATTTCCATGCCCTTAAATCCATGAAACAATTTCTCCACAAAATAATCCTAAAATGGTCAAAAATTCAAGGATATAAAATTATCATTTTCTTTCCTCCAAAATTAAATCTAACATCATAAATAAACTTTACACACCTAAATCCATCAATATATACCTTTAATTTGAATTAAAATTTTAATTTTGCTTACCTCCAATTTTGATACATAAACTTCAATCCTTGATCTCCACCACTTCCTTCACCATAAATGGAAGTTGAATACTTCCATCAACTAAAAGAAGAGCTTAAATTTACTTAGGAGGCTTGAATTTAGGGATAAAATTGAGTAGAAGATGAAGAAAAAAATAAAAAGGAAAGAAGAAGAATTTGGCCAAGAAGAAGAAACGGGAAAGAAGGAGAAGACTGTGGTGAAGTCTAGAAAAGTTCGAGTTTATGCCTTTTACAAGCCTGTTATGGGCTTGGCCTAACCTATTTTAAGCCCCAAGGTTAAAGAACCCGAAACCCCTTAAACATACGCTTTGATTTTAAAAGACAAAGAAGACAAATACCCTCCCTATTGAACCCCCAAACAACATGTGAATGGAAATGCAAATAATCGGGATAAGAAGAATAAGAAAATGCCACAATCAAATGATTGATAAGTAATCCGAATTCTTGATGCAATAGAAAAGAAAGCAAGCAATCTCACAATCTTTCTAAAGAATTTCGGCTAAGCTAAGAGAAAACTCTCCAAAGTTTATAATTTGATTCAATAATTGCTCTCTACAAGTTATAATAACCTATTTATTGCCTCTAAACCCTAAGGGAATGGGTATACATAAGTCCAATAGGTTTAAAACACTAAATTTAACTTAAAATAAGCTAAAACAACTACTTAAAGCCCTACTAAGGTAAAGTGACGAATTTGAAGCCCAAAATAAAAGACTAACTAATAACCCAAATAACTAAATAATCCCTTTAAAATAAAGCCCACATGCCTAAGCCCACATTTACAACTTAAATGAGTCATGTGACTTTTAACTGAGGCACATGACTTGTACAATTAAAGCCCAAAGTTGTATAAGCCCAAAAATGATGGTAAAACACCAAATCTGCCTCATATAAATTGGAGCATGCCCCAATGACATTTGGATCTTATATTTATGTGTTTGAACTCCATTTAGACCTATTTGAAAGTCATAAGGTTGCCTCTCTTCAATGGCATAAGATAGCCCTCTTGGATCCGTATCAAAAGTGACAAAAGAATTGATTGAATGGTGTACTGAAATGGAAAGGCAAATGGGAATGCCAAAATGTGAATGGAAATTATGAAATGAGTAAAGAATTTTTCCCTTAGTTGTGGTCAGACGGTTAAAAATCTAGTTCAGGTTATGAATGGCTAGCCATTGGGATATCCATACTACTGTGTAAGTCATGGCGACTTGCTTAGCTATAGTAGGATTTTAATGATCTCCCATAGTTTCTATCTGACTGTATGTTCTGATTTGATATGACCTGGATTAGTCTTTTGGGGTCATCCTTTACTCTCTGCTGTGGGTCCATGGGATCCACATCCTGTATATCCGATCTGAAAATTTCTGCTAGGATTGTACTAGGGGCATAATAGTAAAAGTGACTAAAAAATGCAAAAAGTAAAGTGAAAAATGAAAATTTAAATGAAAAAATATCTAATTAAAAAGAAATGAAAAGTTCAGGGGTAAAAGCGGTAATTTTTCCAAATATTTTGGTTAATGAGTAAAAATGATAAAGTAATGAATGAAAGGGTAAAACGATAAAGTAGTGAACAAACAGCCTAAAAATGAACTTTTGAAGGACTAAAATAAAATTTTGCATGAAAAAGTTAAAATAAGGATTAATTGGTAATTTGAATGCCAAATAATGAAATTGCAGAGAAAATGAATGAAAATGTGGCAATTTTATAATTAAAAGTGTAAAAGGGACAAATTTGTAATTAAATGAAAAATTAAAGATTAAATTGAAAATGTACATAGTGGTATTAATTCATATTGAATGTGAGGTACATTAATAATGATAAATAAGATGTAAAAATTATAATTTTGTAATTAATTAAAAAGAATTGATACTAAAATGTAAAGTGGCAAGAAAATGATATGTTAAGAATTAAAATTGCAATTTGTATAATGAATAGTAAATAAAGTGCATAAATGAGTTCAACCCATGATATTAAAGTAATTAATTGAAATTGAAGGGCAATATTATACTTCAATGAAAGATAAGTATAAAAATGATAAGATAGGATAACGAGTGATTTAAGGTGTAAGTTAATGACCCAGTAGTGATCAATGTGTAATTTACCATATATTTGTGTTTAAGTGTTAGATTGAATGTTAAATAGGAAATTAAATGTGAAAGTGAAGATGAGTAATGACATTAGTGTAAATGAGTAATAACAGAGGGCACCATCGTAATTTAATGAAAGTGCAGGGACAAAATTGTAATTTAACAAATGAATTATATTGTAAAGGAACCCTATTATATGGTGAAATAGGGATCAAAAGTGTAATTCTTACACTTAAGCGAGAAGTAAGGTCTAATTTGTAATTTTACATGTCACAACATGTATTAAGAATAAAAAAAAAGAAAAAAATGAGCTATAAGAGTAAATAGTGAAAACGTAAGCTAAAACTTGCCAATTTGCAACTGTAGGGACCACATTATAATTTACCATTAATAATGGTGGGGAAAGGGCTAAAATGAAAATTTAGAAATAGTATGGTCCATAAGTGTAATTAAAAGTATGATGAATATTATTTAAGAAATGGTAAAAATAGTAATAGTTGGAAAGTGAAAGATAAATTGTAAATTAATAGAATTTTAAAAGGGGACTCAATTGAAAATTAGTCCTGATAAGAGCAAAGAAAATTTTGTCCAAAATTCGAATTAAAATGGAATCAATAAGTAAAATAAATTTGAAAAGGTTTGAGCTATTAAAAGGACGAGAATGTGATAGACAACATTGATGTATAGATCAATAATGTCAGTATTAATTATCAAAATTGTAATAGCAAATTAATTAGTAATACTAATATAGTGTTAAAGAATTGATTAAAAGGTATAGCAAAGCATAGATAGATCATGACAGTAATGAAAATAAATGACAAAAAAGTTGATCAGGAAAATAAGTGATTGTATTGCTAGATAAGACGCCAAGCATAACAATAGCTGATTTCAGGAATTGAAGGATAATCGAGGTCATAACAGAAAGAAATAAAAAGAGTTAATGATGATATAAATGAAAAATGGATAGGCTTGTGTAAACCTGCTTGTGATTGGATTGGAAAGCTTGGGATATATATCCTACCACTGGGCATTTTAATGCTCAGCTGGTAGTTTTGTGACTGTACGTAGGTTTTGAAGATAAAGAGATTTAGCAAAATTTTCAGACAGGCAGGAAGGATGATGGATAGCATAGACATAACATGTATATATCATAAGAAATAGAAATGTAAGTGTTAAAATTATGGTTATGCATGTGTATTTGTACAACTGTTTTAGTATGGCATATGAACTGTCTAATATAGCACATCGGGTGATTGTAGCTCTAATGTGACATCTGAGTTAATCAGTCATCGTACATATAGTACGGTATTGTAAGGGTGTTACATCAAGACATCACTCTTATTAGGCATCTTGATTAGGTGTTTGTTTTATAATTGAGTTTTAAACTTAATCCCCTCTCCTCTCTCACACATTTCGTTGGCGATAAAATTAAGTAAACATCCTAATCAAATAAAAACAGTAAATAAATACTTAAAAATAAAATCCTACTTAAAATTATTACAGAGGTAAATCATCCCAAAGAAGAATAATATACAAAATAAGTCCAATATCATACATAAAAGGGCTATTATTTAGTTTGGAAATATTGGTTCTCTTATGCATATTTAGAAAAAAAGCTCTTATCACATTGTGTGACTTTGGGCTAAAAAACGGGATATTGGTCCATGTTTTGAAAAAAACAAACCCAATTTATTAGATAGAAAACATTTAGAATGTCTTTTTCTCTTAGCATGCTTGAAAAATCCCTTTTTACTAATTATTACATCCCCAAAGAAATACATCCAAAATAAAGGGAGCCAAATAAACAAATAACACAAGAATAAATAATGAAATCCAAAAATAAAATAACTAAAGGAAATGATTAATCCAAAATAGCTAGAGTTGGAGGTGAATGCTTCGGATGCACGCATAACTTCCTATATAGAAAATCATATAAAATATCCTCTGAAGCAACAACATTAAACACTCAAAAATAATCACAAAAGGCACAAGATTTAGTATGGTCAAACAACGTAGCAAAAATAATTATGGATTCACACAGACAGAATGGGTTAGAGTATAGAAATACATCGTACAATATCAAAGTTAGATCGAAAAAAACACAAATATAATAAGAAATAAATAAATGATACATAAATAAATAAAAGCATAAGATGTATAAGAAAAATACCCCAAAATATGTTAGTGTAAGCCCTAGCCCCAATACATTGTAATAAAACACTTAGTTAATAAAATGAGGCATTTGTTTTATCTTTTGTATTCCTGTGCATGTCAATTGAGAAAACTATCCAAGAATGTCGTTTCGGTTTAAGTTATCATGTGTGAGGCACATGGATTGTAAGACCTTGAAACAAATGGGACTTCATTCTAAATATCCCTAGTCAGTCATTGTTATGGGAATAACAAATGAATTAAGACTAGTATGCTCTCTCTGATATTATGAGTTCTGTCTTACGGATCATTAGGACAAGAGTGTCAATCAGAGATCATAGATACATGTTAAAGAACATGGTATCTGGATTCGATCCGCTCATGAGAACACTACATGGTATAAGTCATAAGTGTTTCTCATATGCAAGTTTTGTATCGGAGTTCTTAGACCTGAAATCTCTATGAAACTCTTTATGAATTACTGTGTACTTTGACATACACCTAACGTGCTCGTAACAGAGTGACAAGTACGGGTATGATTGGGTATGCATTGATTCATGTTAGAGAGCATGAGAGAAGTGAAGGGATTACCCCTCTCAATAAGAGAGAAAATATCATCGGCCACTTGATCAGTGAACTGAGAAGTGTATGGCCATACCGAGATGAAATAATGAGTAATCATTATTTATCTGAGAGTTCAGTGTCACTGGAATATCAAGAAAGGAATTAATATATATAAGGATGACTAGTTCCATGCCTTATATTAATTATGATATTTATGGGTAAGGGACTATGCAAAATTGCATTAGGTCACTAAATGCCATATGCATTTTCATTTAATTTGGAATGCTATAATATCTTGCTAGAGAATATATATAGCCTTTGAATTAATTTATTAATTCATTGCCAACATTAAATGGACCTATAGGATCGCACACAAAGCATTGGGCTTAAAATACTTAAATTAAGTATTGGGCATTAATTTGGGCTTTTAATTAAAGTCAAATTAATGTATGTAATGGGTTATAAAATTGCTATTGGGCCTTGGTCCATGAGAGAGAGAAATTCAGCCCACAAGGTTTAATTTCAATTAATTAATTATGTTACATTAATTAAGTTAATTGAATATTAAAGCCTAAAGGAATTTAAATTAAATTAAATCACTTATATATTTAATGATGTGGCCGAAATTCCAAGAGGGAAATCAAGGAATTTCGGCACATGCTATATATTTAAATTAAGTGATTTCATTTATTTAAATGTCTTATGTTTTATTTCAAATTTGAATTTAAATTCAAAGGAGTTTAATTCAAAATATATTACTTATCTTTAGGAAGTGATAGAGTTTGAATTAATTATCTTAGGATGGTTGAATTCAGATCAAAGACTTGCCAAAGGATAAGCATATATATTAAAAAGAAATAAAACCCTAAAGAACTAAGTGAAGTTGGCGTGAAACCCTAATTTACTTGCTTTGGCGTAAAAGGCTATTCCTTGGCATTGGTGATCGAGATCTAAGGCGGACAAAGTCATCTTAGTTGTTGGCCATCACCGAAATCAATATCTAAAAGGCATCTTAACTTGTAAGTTCTACAACCTAAAATTGCATGTTTTCGTTCCTAGTTTTGGATATGTATGGTATGTATGATAAAAATTTTTGTTTTTCCGCTGTGCTATCATGATTATCATACCATGTCATATTCCATCAAAATATGCTTACAGGCACCCAAAATAGGCGAGGGATGGACACAGGGGAATGAGGGAGAGAATGGGAAAATGGACTGATGATGTCCCATCCATCAAGTGATGGACAACTATCCGTCAGTTTGTCTTCTTGTCCATCACCTCTGGACAGAACTAGAATGCAAAATTCATGGTAAAAATGCAAAATATCATACAAAAAAGGTTTCTAGCCCTAAACATGCAATATTTAATCACCAAACCATGCTAAATCATGTTAGAAACACATAATCATACATTAACTACATTAAAATAATGAAAATATAGAATTAAAATAATAGAGAAAAAGCTTTGCATATTCAACAATGGAGGAATCTCAATGGTCCTATCATGCCTTTAACAAATTAAACAAACTTAAAAACAAATCACACATCAATAGACATGCATATCATTCAAATATAGAAATTAAAAAAATGTATTAAATCAATGCTAAATAATCATGTGATCATGTGAATAAATTATGGAGAGAAAGTAAGAATGAGCTTAAAATATTATCCTTGGGAGATATTCTGACTCTATCATTTCTATAGTTTAGATCTCTACTTCGATTCATTCTTCTTGACTTTCAAAAAAATATGAAATTCTTTTGTGTGATTGTGTGTGTTCAGCAAAGATTGATAAAGCAAAAGTTTAGAGAGAGAGAAATTGAGTTTTCTTCTTCTCTAAAGTGGCCCTCCAAAAAAATGATTCCTCCTTTTTTGAAAACCCTAGATTTTTGGTTTTATACCTAAGGAAGAGTTTGAGTTGAATTCCAACTCAAAACTCCCCAAATATGGAGATAAAATCCCCTAAATTCGAAAGAAGATCTTTTTAAATAAAATTGCTTTTTACAAAATCCAAAAAATGTGGGAAATTTTGGGTTTTGAGCTAGGGATGGGCTTCCCTCAATGAGGGGCGTCTGTCCTTCATTACTAATCTAGAAATCCTTAAAATATCCTCAATTTAGCCTGTACAGGTGAAAGAAGTCCACAGATGGGCACCCCTCTGGTGACAGATAACCTTCTATCACCACTAGAGGTCCAAACCAAGATTTTTATGCACACTTTGCTAAAAAACTTAAAAATATTTGCAAATACTTGGAAATGCATGAAACTCTTTAAGAAAAAGCTCATAATTCATGGTTGGAGCTACGGGATCTGAACCTGCTATTAGCAATACATTATATCCTCATCATCGGTAACCTTGATCTGGGCTGCCTCAGGTCACGGTGTCTATAGCTGCCTCCAATTTTGAAAAGCTAGTGTACTAGTACCAAAGTGAGCCAAAATTCATAGTACAAGGAAAAATGTACTATAAAACCCTCGAAATACAAAAAGGAACCAAAAAGAAGACTATAGACTTTATAATCTTCAAAGACTTGTGTTGGCCAACCTGCTACAGATATCAGTCCTGCGAGAAAGTCTTAGCCTTGCAACCTACATGGATGAAACACCCATGCTAAGCTATAAAGCTTAGTGGGGAACTAAATCATGATAAACGACCACTCATAGTGATCGTCAACAAGCACACAACATGCCTCAAATATAACAATGATTTATTTCAAGAAATGAAAGAAATTGAACATTTACATTCACTTATAGAAATCATAAAGTTCAACGGTAAGAATTTGTATTGACGTTTCAATCACCATATATGATCATACAAGTTCCAACATCCTTTGGACTTAAATGAAACTATTTATAATATGATTATTTTATTTTAATCAATGCTTAATCATAAAAGTATAGTTATTTATTATTAATTTCATAAACAATCTTCACAAGTATTGAAATTAGCTTACTTCAATTCTTTTATGTCTAGTGTATAAACATGCATTCATACATTCATATAGTAATTCGAATACTAGTAATTAAACATACCTCTCATTATGAACTTATACTTGAACATATGATCTTTAGGCAACACATCATATCACAATCATATTATCATACATATAGGATTAAAGATAATTTCATAACTTCATACTTTCATATATTAATCTACTTCAATGAAGGTTCATCTATTTGGTAAAAATGTATCTTTACAACTTTGTTTCTATAAGTCATTATATTAATCTTATATTTTAATGTTACATAATACTCTCATATATACTTTTAAAATGTTCTAAACTCATATATGAATGTCATATTTTAAGTTAAATTACATGTTTTAACATGCTTTAGATGTGTTTCAAAATGTTAGAGTAAGTGTTGATATTTAATGAAGCTAAAAATCAAGTATAACTGTAAAAGGAAAGGGCCACGGCTGAGACAATTGGTCCTAGCTAAGACTAAAGGCTGTAATTGAGATCAGAAGGTGCACACGGTTGCGCCTCCTTGAAATGCCATACAAAATTTTTGCAGACAGTTTTTCTAAAGCAAATAGCACATCATTTTAGACCTCCCAAACGGAATTTTAAGCAAAAATGGTCTTCTACAACTTTGTTCCCCTATGTTTCTAGTTTCTAAAACATCAAACTTCATCTCAATATCAGTTCTAATTTGAAAGATATTGTCAAAATACTGAAGACTGTTCATGAGTACAAGATTGCAAACTTGTCCGATTTTCAAGCTAGGTTATGACCCATTTAGAGGCAGAATTAGAATGTTATTTATTCTTATGAAATCTATGTATGGAAGTCTATTTTAACACCCAATTAGAATAATCTAATTATCTATTCTCAAACTCAAGATATTACCAAAATAATACAACTAGGTCCAGTGAACCCAATCCTAGAATTTTAAAATTTACATGCATGTCTATTTAAACATCAAAAATTGATGTTTTATTTCAAGTTACTCATAAAATATGATTTCACACATTGTATTATAACCTTTCTATAATAACATCACTTTAAAATAATCTCAAATCAAGCTTTTAACAATTTATTTATCCTAACTATATCTAATAACACATGCAAGAGGTAAATCTCTACATGTCCTATTTGTAGCTATAACACTATATCAAAATGCATCCATCTCATATTATAATCACATATTTCACTCAAGGAAAACACATGAATGAAAATTAAGTTCCCAAACCTGATCATGCAACTCAAATCTTCTTCAAAATTTTCATTTTTCTCTCACTATCTTCTTTCATGATCCTAATTTTCTCCTTCTTTTCATTTCACAATAATTTCATCCATTAACACAAAATTCCAACATTTAACTCAATCTACTATTAACCAAAACAAGAAGATGGAGAAGAAGAAGAAGAATTATCAAATAAAGTTAATTACCTTGTAGATGTACACTAACTTGTTCTTCAAAAATCCACATGCAAGAATTTCTTCAAAGATTTCTTAGAGATTAACCAAGAGTGAAAAAGAGGAGAATGAAGAAATTCTATAACTGCCCCTCAAGAATGCCATCCCCTTCCTTCTCTCTTATTAAATTTCTCTTTCATTCCACTAGCAAATGGCTATTTATAATGGCTAGGGAAAATTCCCTTTTTGGTCCCTTAAAAAGTTGCATGTTCCACCAACTTCTTTCTATCTTTTGCATGTTTTAATTGACCCCTCCACTTTATGCATGTTATAAATTAACCTATTCATTTATTCCTTCTCTTAATTCAACCTCTCGAATCCTTCTTTTATGCACATTTGACCCTTAAGATGCCGTATTTATAAATTGACCCCTAAACTATTACAACCTTGAATATTATTATACCAATATAATAATTTAATTATGCCCTTATAAAATTCATACCATATAATTCACACATTTATCACATAATTAATGATAACTTAATAACATTTTTTCCCCAATCAATATCTTAACTCTTAATAATTCATCCAATAATACTCAATTAGGCTTTAATAACATGTAATTGCCCTTGAATTCTACCAGGGCCTATTTTGGGTCCTTACATAGATAACTCAAAAACTTGGGAGGACCTTCATTTGGCTCCCTAATCAAGTTTGAGGTTTCTGAGGATAACTACTTCAGATAAACACTTGCCGACTGCTACTTTTCATTACTAGGACCTGAGGGTCCATGTGTTTAGGTTTACACACCCGGAGTTGTGTCCTTTACCAAAAGAGTTTGCCACTTTAGTTGATGCTAGGTTTAAGTCTGACACTCGGCCATGCTTGCCCCTTCCTACCATCAACTATCCCAAAGAGGTGGTCCGTGCTCTGGGCATCCTTTTTTCTAAGGTTAGGGGTTTAGTTCCTTATGAGAAGACATTTTCATTAGAGCCATTCATCAACATCCTGGCAGACTTTGATGACATACCCATTTTCCATTTTACCGTAGTATTACTTTATTATCTTGCTCGGTGTTTATTGGTGCATGGTGGTGATTTCATGACTATAGATTATAGGCTATTTAACGTTGTGGATAGCATACTTCAGGGGCACAACCCATTTTTCCTGATTCTGGTAGATACCATCATTGCCCTGGATGCTTTTTACCATAACTCTTTTAATCAACATGGCTCTTCTTCCTTACTAATATGCGGTCTTATACTTCTTCAGGTATGCCCTTTAATTTTGAAGATAGTACGCCCCTTGTTGTTTTCTTATACTAGCTTTTCTTATTGAAATACACATCCTTTCGGATTTTCATATATCTCTTTACCTTATTTTTGCTTAAGATGAACCTAACTCACCCCAACAGCTTTTTTTAGGCGTGGTTTCATGAAAAATTGCAATTATTGTCAGAGCCTCCTCCTCAAGTCAGAGTCATAGGTGTCTATCCATAAGCTATATCACAGTCAGGTGTCTGTAACGTGAGTTTCAATCAGTCCAGGATGCAAGTGACTGGTTAGGCTATTCGATAGATGTTGACATTAGGTTTAGATATACCTAGTTGCCTATTACTTTTATGGTCCAAGACGGAGCCTCAGGATGTGTCCCTATATGTGGACTTCATCGGGCCACCTTTTATGCTATTGCCCATTATACCAGTCAGGTTGGGGACCAATAGGATGTCAGATGTGCTTTAGGCTTTCAAGGATGCATCCTTACTGCTCACTTCTTAACATGTCGTAAGTGCTCTTCGTTTGTACAGTTGTATATTAGAATGTCGTCAAAGAACACTAAAACACATTTGTGAAATAGTGGCTGAAATATGTCATTCACAATGGATTGAAAAGTAATTGGTGTATTTGTCAATCTCGAAGTCATCCTTTCATGCCATCATAGTTTGCTTAATACAAAATCAGAGGCTTACCTGCTTGAGGCAGTCTCAACACTGGTGAATGTAGCAAATATTCCTTGATAGTATTGAATGCTTTTTGACAGTTTTCATTCCAAACTACTGGTTGACCCTTTATGAGTAGCTTGAATATTAGTTAGCAGATCGACGTCAACTTGGCTATGAACCTACTTATGTAATTAATCTTACCCAGAAGCCCTCTAACTTTCTTTTATTTTTGGGGTACTAGCATCCCCCTAATAGCTCTTACCTTGTTAGGATCTACTTCTATACCTCTCTAGATCACCATATGGCCCAAAGCTTACCTGAAGTTACCCCAAAGATGCACTTCTTAGGGGCGAGGTGAAGATTATACTTGCCAATCCTTTAGAAAAACCTCTATAATGCCTCAAAATGTCCTTCCTTAGTGACTGACTTGATCAACATATTGTCTACATACACCTCCACTTCTTTATGAATCAAGTCATCCAGTATCTTAGTTGTCATTATTTGATAAGTGGCATCTACATTTTTTAGCCCAAAAGGCTTAGCCCAATAAGCATATGTACCCCATTCAGTTATGAAAGTCATTTAGATTCTATCCATTATCTTATCCAAAATTTGATTGTACCTGGCATATCCCTCCATAAAACTGTACATGGCATAAGCTGTTACACTGTCGACTAGGATGTTTATATAAGGCAAGGGAAAATCATCCTTAGGATAAGCTTGTTTTACATCCTTATAGTTTACACAAACCTTAAATCTTCCATTTTTATTTGCCATAAGGACTACTTTTTCCAACCATATGGGGTACTGGACTTCAACTAAAAACTTAGCCTCTATTTGCTTTCTGACCTCATCTTTAACTTTCTCTACCCATTCTAGCCTAAGCCTTATATGTAATACCCTAATCCCTTAACCATGGATAATCATCAATCATCATCCTACCTAATAGAGATCAGACAGGAATACTAATAATAATAACACAGGCCATGATTACATACCACAATTAAATAAATCAAACCTATAAATAAGAGGGCCTAACATAATTGGCCAATAATACATAATAGAATCTTCAACACAACTGCAATCGGCCCGATCCTCTCTTTGATGATGGTTAAGCTACAGTAGCTATCAAACCAAAAGGGAGCTTATCCAAAACTTACATGGATAAACAAACCCGTGCTAAGCTATAAAGGTTAGTGGGAACAAAACTCTGCAGATAACTTCCTTACATAATTCACCTCATTATATACAAGTTCCTATATAACACAAGATAACAACTGAGTCTATTATATTGATCATTTCACAATGAACATTTGGGGAAGTCCCCAAAACTTATTAAGGATACCATATTTACTAATGTCTAGAGCATTTTGCAAAATATCTTTGTTCGAAACTTGTCAATTTACTAATCATCATCTTTATACTATTTTTCCTTTAAAATAGCTTGATTCATACCCTTCTTGATCCTTACTACTTCAGAATTCAGACATCCAGATTATTGATAGTACAAACTTTATCTTAATGCCTCAATCACATGTTTACATAAGTTATGCATTCAACATTAAATCCATGCACACTAGAGTGCTTATGCCATGTAACAATCATAAAGTTATTGTTAGACATGATTTCTTCATATATCTTTATACGGTTCTCATTTCAGGTTCATACAAGCTTACCCCTTAATGCTATTTTATCGTTGCAATTTAAACATCATACCACATCATATTATATCATGTTTTACACTTTGGTTTATATCATAATCATACATATGCATATATATATTTAAATGATCATATACATACTAACAGGTTTGCATGTCATTTCAACGAACATGCATTACATATCATGATTAACTGACAAAGTTTCCATACCATATGCAGACCTGTCAAACTTTCACATACATAAAGATCATTATGCATACTACAGTTCATATAACTTTTAATACAATATTATAAGCTTGTGGCTCATATGACCCATCTATTCACCGTGGAAACCATTGGTGGAACTAACTCACATCTATACACACACGAGAACCTTCCTCATAAATAAATGAAAGATATCATAATCATATAACGCATAATATGGCATTTCATTTCATAGACATAGTTTATAGCCAACAAGAATTAGGATACAACACCATAGGAGGCCATTCATCATGCTTACATTACATAAATGGGGCAATCATTGCATGTTTTACTCTATCTTATATACATTTATCATCTTTCATAGCCTGCCTAAGTACTAGTTCAAAGGGTGGATAACAAGAGCAATGGATACCCGAAGGTATCAAACTATGGATATCCGAAGATATCAAACAATGGACCCAAACGGGGTCAAACAATAGTTCCAGCAAGGAACAAACTATAGACCCAAAAGGGCCGAACGATGGTTCCATTAAGGAACAAGACCCAAACGGGATCAACTATGATAGCTGCAACTATATCTCTTTAGGCATGCCTATCAATCCACAACTGAACTAAGACCCACAGGCTTAACCACTTTAAGAACATCTTTGATTTAACATATTATTCTTTACTTAGTACATCATTTGGCTGAAAGCCTCATTTCATAAAAGAATGCATATCATTCTAATCATATTTACATATTGAGCTATAAGCTTCAGTATATATGGGTGCTATCATATGATCATATAGTTGCATTAACATCATTCATACATATTGTAGTGGATTGCATGATAATGTACACACAATAGAATATTTCTTGCATCAATCCATCTCATTATACTTGATATTATACATGAAGCCAATGAGGCGATTATGGAAGTATAGTTCTTGCAACTAAAAATAGTCATAGTATTATATGCATGTCCATATATATATATGTGTGTGTGTGTGTGCGTATAAAATGAACTTGAATCGTAGTAGAACATACCCTATAGGTACTCATATCTAATCATATAATGAGTTAAACTACTCATCATAGCATGGTAACATCAATTATACAACATTGAATTACATAATTCATTGATAATCTCAATGACGTACCTTGTTACAATTTGCTGCGAGCAGCTCTCCCATGTTATCATAACTCACTTCAAAATATAGTTATTTAAAGCAATACCCATACATTTATGTTCCATATAGTACTAATATGCATAGGTTTCTTACAATGTTAAAGGTTAACACTTGTTCATATTTAGTCCCTTGATTCACTTTGATGGTTTATCAGATTATAGACAACAAGTTATATACTTTAACATAATCATATAAATATTTCAATCCTCTTACTTTTATTTTATACCCAGGTAGATTATGTGAGCTTATTTCATCTTAGTCGTTAGCACACTACGGATGCTCATGTGCTAATCATAATGTGTTATAGGCATGAGCAAACAGGTGAGCAAGTTATTACACATTACTGCTAATCATTAGTTCTTCTTGTGACTTTGAGTGTAATCAAGCTTTTAGGGTTTCATAATTTCACATAAATTGTGATGTCCCATTTCTTTTAACTTGGACATGCAACCTTGTGACTATACTCTTATTATCTCTAGGTTATATCATAGTGTTCTCATATCATTGTAGAGGAATATCAATATGCAATATTTTTGGGCAAAGCCTAAACACATGTGTATAATTATTATAATACCATCAAATACAAGTAATCATTTTCATATATTCCAACGTTAGTATTCATTTCCTAACTTTATTATCATGTAATGTTTCATTTAATCATGATTAGTGTCATAACTTATCCTTATTTTATGCTTAAAATGCTTTAAAGTTACTTAAAAAGGTTTTAGATCAGCTTTGGTGACACTATAGGGCTTAAAAATCATGTTTGGGTCGAGTAGGGAAGTGTCACGAGTCGTGAGGGGTGTCACTACTCATGAAAGAGAGCAAACTTCACGACTCGTGCACTTATTCACAAGTACCACATGTCACGAGTTGTGACAGGAGTCACGAGTCGTGAATAGTCATAGGCAGTTTTCTGAGTTCGACTTGTAAGCGGTTTTTGACATATCAAAGGCATTTTTAGCAAAAATGGTCTTCTACAAACTTGTTCCATTATGTTTCTAAAACATCAAAATCATCTTGATATCATTTCTACATTTCCAGATATTTACAAAACACTGAGATCTGCTCCTAGTGACTGGGCAGCAAACTGTTCAATAATGCAAGCCGAAATATGGCCTAGCTAGAAACAAATTTAGGACTTGGTTTCTTCATATGAAATATAGGTATGGAAGTCTATTTTCAAATGCAAAAAGAATCACTCAATTTTCTATTATGTAGCTCAAATTATGAGCAAAACAGTCCAGATAGGTCTATTAGTCAAGAAGAAACGTTTGACTCGTGAAGAGACTCACGAGTGAAGCAAGAAGGCTAAACTTCACGACTCGTGAAGGAGTTCATGAGTGAAGCAAGAAGACTCATTTTCATGACTCGTGAAAGGGCACACAAGTGAAGTAAGAGGTCTAACGTTCACTACTCGTGAAAGGGCTCACGAGTGAAGCAAGAAGGTTTAATTTCACGACTCGTGAAGGAATTCACGAGTTGGAAAAGAATGCATGACTCGTGAAAGGATTCATGAGTCAGTAACCAAAGAGGAATAACACATTCACGAGTGACCTAAGGCAAATGGTGCACGACTCGTGAAGAAGTTCACGACTCGACACCCTAAGCAAACAGTCTTCCATTCTCATCTTAAAATCCCGATTTACATATCCAGATAATATAACCCTAATTCCTTTAGTTTCATCTACGTACAACAATAATCAACAACACTCCCATTCACATAATCATCATAATAGTCCCATAACCACTGACATAGATTTAATATCCATGTGAGGATTCTCTATGCAGGTTCTAATGAACTTGTTCTTCTAACAAGCATCCACATGTTAGCTTTGATTATCTTCCATAATCACAGTTATGAGAACCACTGCTTGAACCATTCAAGAAGCATAACATGTGCTAGTCTGTCCAAATTAACAATGTCCTATCTTGTTAATTATATGACTAGGGATATTTAGATATTAACACATTTGCATGCAATAGACATCTCACATCATGAACACTTTCATGATTGCCTTTGCACTGTGTTTATAATATCTCGGACTTCATTTATTAATTTAAGATTTACAAACTCATTTATTTAAACACAACATTAATAAATGAATGATTCCTTTTATTAAGAATATAAATTTCATACATATGAAAAACATCCCTATTACATGGGCTCTAGGGCATACTCTCTAACAATATCCCACTTGCACTAGAGCCAATGACTCATATGTCTCAGACCCATGCTATTTATATGGTGATCATGCTTAATCTGGGAAAGTGCTTTAGTGAGGGGATCCGCCACATTGTCATCTGTGGGAACCCTTTCTATTTTCACATCATTTCTAGCTACTATTTCCCTTATGAGATGGTAGCATCTGAGAACATGCTTGGATCGCTGATGAGACCGTGGTTCCTTTGCTTGCGCAATGGCTCCATTGTTGTCACAATATAAAGGAATCGGATCAACAATGCTAGGCACCACTCCTAGTTTGGTTATGAACTTTTTGATCCAGACTGCTTCTGAAGCAGCAATGTACTCAGCTTCTGTCATGGAATCAGCAGTTGTTTCTTGTTTGGAACTTTTCCAACTAACTGCTCCTCCTCCCATTATGAACACATAACTAGATTGTGATTTACAATCATCTTTGTCAAATTGGAAGCTGGCATCTGTATACCCATTTACTTCCAAACTGCCCTCTCCATATACCAAGAATATATCCTTAGTCCTTCTTAAGTACTTAAGAATATTCTTGACAGCTGCCCAGTGTTCCTCTCCAAAATTGGATTGGAATCTGCTTGTGACACTCAAAGCAAATGCTCCATCTGGACGTGTACATAACATAGCATACATGATAGAACTAATTGCAGATGCATATGGTATTCTATTCATGCTCTCTCTATCCTCTAGTGTCTGTGGACACATAGACTTAGAAAGGTGTTTCCCATGCACCATGGGTATAAACCCTTTCTTAGAGAGATCCATATTGAACCTCTTCAATACTTTATCTATATGTGTACTATGAGAAAGACCTAGCAACCTATTAGATCTATCTCTATAGATCCTTATTCCCAGAATATAGGATGCTTCTCCAAGGTCTTTCATGGAGAATTTCTTGGATAACCATATTTTAACAGATTGGAGAAGAGAAATGTCATTTTCCATGATCAATATGTCATCTACATATAGAACTAGGAAGACAATTGCACTCCCACTGACCCTTTTATACACACAAGGTTCATCTTCATTCTGTGAGAAACCAAACTCTTTAATTGTCTCATTGAATCGTATGTTCCAGCTCCTAGAGGCTTGCTTCAATCCATAAATGGATCTTTGAAGCTTGCATACCTTTTTGCCATTTCCTAATGTGAATCCTTCTGGTTGTGTCATATACACATCCTCGGTAAGATTTCCATTAAGGAAAGCTGTCTTCACATCCATTTGCCAAATCTCATAATCATAATGAGCTGCAATGGCTAAAAGTATTCTTATAGACTTAAGCATCGCTACAGGAGAAAAAGTTTCGTCATAGTCAATACCTTCTTTTTGACGATAACCTTTTGCTACTAAGCGAGCTTTATAGGTAACTATATTACCTTCCATGTCAGTCTTCTTTTTAAAGACCCATTTGCACCCTATGGGTTTTATTTCTTCAGGTGGTTGAGTTAAAGTCCATACTTTGTTCTCATACATGGAGTCCATTTCAGACTGCATAGCCTTAAGCCATAAATCACGTTCTGAACTGTTCAAAACTTCTTGATAGCTTGTAGGCTCATTGTTCTCTACTACAGTTATGCCTCTATCCGAATCAATGTGAAATCCATATCTCATAGAGATAGAACACATCCTAGTATATCTTCTAGGATTTTGTGTATAATCAGGTTCAATTGTAATCTCATCATTATGAAATTCAGTTTGGGGTTCAATCGGTTGATCATCTTCTATTTGTGGGTCTTGAACTTCACCAAGTTCAATTTTACTCCCACTGTCCAAGAAGACAGCATGCCTTGAAACAAACACCTTTTGTTCTAAGCGATGATAGAAATAATATCCAAACGTTTCTTTTGGATATCCCACAAATAAACATTTGTAAGACTTAACATCCAGTTTGTCTGACATTGTCCTCTTCACATAAACAGGACAACCCCATACTTTCATATGAGAAAGCGTGGGTTTCTTGTTATTAGAAAGCATGGGTTTCTTGTTATTCCACAACTCATATGGAGTAACATCAACCGATTTACTAGGAACTCTGTTTAACACATAAACAGCAGTTTCTAGTGCATATCCCCAAAAGGACTTAGGCAAGTCCACTCGGCTCATCATTGATCGAACCATATCTAATAGTGTTCGATTTCTCCTTTCAGATACACCATTGTGTTGTGGTGTATATGGAGGAGTCCATTGAGATAAAATCCCATTATCTCTAAGATAATCCTGAAACTCTTGACTTAAGTGTTCACCTCGATCTGATCTAAGTGTTTTAATACTTTTGCCAAGTTGTTTCTCTACTTCATTTCTGAATTCTTTGAACTTTTCAAATGCTTCAGACTTATATTTCATTAGATAGATGTATCCAAACCTGGAATAATCATTTATGAAAGTAATGAAGTAGGAGTAACCTCCTCTGGCATGTGTAGTCATTGGACCATATACATCTGAATGTATTAAGTCCAAAACCATTTTAGCTCGTTCTCCTTTACCAATAAAGGGAGCTTTTGTCATTTTTCCCAATAAACAAGATTCGCATGTATCAAATGATTCATAATCAAATGATCCCAAATCACCTGACTTGTGCAATTTGGTCATGCGTTTTTCATTTATATGGCCTAAACGACAATGCCATAAGTATGAGGTATTTAGATTATCATGTTTCATTCTCTTGGTATCCACATTATGTACTTCTTTAATTAAATCAAGAACAAATATACCATTCTCAATGATAGCTTTTGCATAAAACATATTGTTCTTAAAAATGTAACAACATTTGTCCTTTAAAGAAATATCATAATTGTTCATCAAACAACTGAAAGAAATAATACTTTTGGACAAAGCTGGAACATAATAACAATTATTTAATTCCAGTACTAATCAACTAGGAAGAGGCAAATAGTAAGTCCCCACAACTGTTGTAGACATGTTCTGTCAAGTAGCTGACTGCAAACATATCTCTGCCTTTCCAACTCTTCTAAAGCTTCTAAGCCCCTGTAGATCATTACATAAATGAGATCCACATCCAATATCTAATACCCAAGATTGTTTTGAAGCAATAGAATAAGTATTAATTTCAATCATATGAATACCTGAAGTAGAAGCATCAGCTTGCTTCTTCTCCTTGAGAGAATCTAGATAGGCCTTGCAGTTACGCTTCTAATGACCATCCTTTCCACAATGGAAGCAAGTTCCTTTGGGATTCTCTTTCTTGGCAACCTTCTTCTTGGAGATCCCACCATTCTTTGGCTGCGCCTTGGTTATCTTCTTCTTCTTCTTCTTCTTCTTCTTCTTCTTCTTCTGCTTCTTGCCTTTAGCAGAAGTGACAACCATGACACTTTTTGGATCCTTCTTAAATGATCCATCAGCTGTCTTGAGCATATTGATTAACTCAGGAATGGATACTTGGATCTTGTTCATGTTGAAGTTAAGCACGAAAGGAGCATAACTTGGAGCCAACGAGTACAAGATTAAATCTATGTATAGATCATTATCCATAACATAGCCAAGTCTACTCAAATGCTCAATATACCCATACATCTTCAATGCATGAGTAGCAACTGAAGTGCCTTCCACCATTTTGCAGCTAAATAGAGCTCGAGCAATCTCATATTGCTCAGTTCTAGCATCCATCATTTCATGTTTCTTTTAAAGCTCCGAGGACATAGCACCCAGCATCAGACATGCTGCTGCTTCACTATCCTCCAAGTATTTTCGATAAATGCCTTTGATCTCATCAATGGCATCATCTGATGGAAGTGGTAGTGGATCTTTATCCAAGACATAGTGGATCTTTTCAGCTCTGAGAACAATTCTCACTTACCTGATCCAGTCAGAATAGTTGTTGCCAACCAGCTTGTTATCCAAGATTGATCGTATATTAATGTTTGATGTGCTTATGATGATGACCTAGATGTGAAAAAGAAAAGATATGAGAGTATGTTCATATATATGTATGCATTAATAAGGTCTTTAATTAATCCATTTACTCCCACTATTTTATTGCGAATTAATAGCCCTCACTATATAATCCGAGAAAACCCGATGGTTTTCTTAGTGGGCCAATATCCAATCCTTGATATGTAATTTGACCTTGACTGCGGTCAACAAGCCAAATTCCATACCCTTGAAAGGTAGGTATCTCTATACCAATTGTGTCTCTACATAACTATTGGATCATTAGGTTATCAACTCTTGATGCATGCATATCATATATGCATTCCCTAATCTTGCCTCTAGAACCATTAGCCTTGACTGTGGTTAACAAACTAATGGGCTAGCTAAGATAACCCATTTAATTAGATTTGAACATATTCGATATAATGTGAGCTTGACTGTGGTCAAAAACCCCCACTATAAAGAACTCTGGTTCTCCTCAAATTAATGGAAGGCTTATATACCTTAGTATTTGTTTGAGGGTTTTAGTTAATTAAGTCTCGTCATACATGGTTGGCATACATTGGTATGCATCCTATATCTATCACATAAATATAAGCATACAAATATGGTATAGTTATGGACTTTACTACATTGATTTCCCCGAGCCAAAAGGGAAATCAAAAGGTCACACCTAGGTAGTATGCATGATTCAAACAAGAAAAAAAATTACATTATCTTCAAGCTTGTTGGATTTCCATCTGGCCCATCTTGCTCCTTGATATTGGTCTCCATCTCTATTTCTAATTCTAATCTAAGTAATCTAGTTACATATTACAACTTGCAGAGAAATACAAACCAAAAACAAGTGGCCGGGACATGAAAGTCCTCATTGGGCCAAAACATGCATTATGCTCAATCACATTGGGCGTTGTCCATAACTAACCATCATACCAATCATACACCCTTATATGCCTCTCTAATGCATAAAGAAATGGATTACTAACTTTTTTTCAACCTTTGAAACTATATTTTGAGTTATTTTAATGATGTGATCAAATTAGGAAACTTTTTCCATTTTGGAAACTTTCATTTTAGGAAACCTTTTTGCATGCATGTGTTATTGCCTTAATAATCAATCCAATTGATTATTAATTAAATATAAATTGATTATTTAATTAATTAATCATATTAAATAATTAAAAGAATCAATTTTGGGCTTAAAACCAAGGGTGGGCCGAAACCCATAAAAGTAAACCCTAAATGTGTTCACACACAAATTGGTTTTGTCTTTTGGACCATTTGGGCCTTCTGGAATGAGCCAAGCACACTCCAGCCCTTAAAAACCATTAATAACCTTAATTAATATTTATAATGTTTAATTTAAATCAGCTCCTTGGGCCCACCAAGTCATTCACTAATTTAAACCAAGTCCGTAAACATAATTAAGCCCATTAAGTGGTTTTAATAAATTAAAATTAATCAAATTAATTTAAGGCCCATTTTAATTAATCCAATTAATTAAAAACACTTTAATATATCATATATATCAGATTTATAAGATCAAAAGTCGTTCTAACCAAGAACACATCAAGAACACACGAAGAACACCAATTTATCGAACTTTTTCGACTAAACTAGTTTTCATGCAAAACTTGTTCGATTTTAATTTCGTTCGATCCTACGGCTTAATATCCCATATTAAACACATAAAATATCATCTAAATGATGTTTTAATGTATCCATAAGAAATTAAATTAGAACAGCCCCTTAAATCACCTAGGGTTTCATGCCAAACCCTAATGGGTTTCACTCCAAACCCTAATCACAATCATTCAAAAGTTTCGTTTTTGTTTCCACCAAATTTATTTGATCACACATACAACCAGAAATCAACATTTCTCATTCATGAACAATCAAATCTAATATTTTAAAGTTCATGAAATAAATAACTCAAAACAAAACAAAACTTATTCTGCAGAAAAATATAGAATTGTATATCCATGGCAAAACCGTGTCTCTGATACCATGTTGAATTTTAACGGTTACATGCATCACATACATGAGCGTAATTTTAAAATTTTTTCACCATTAGATCTGATATTGCCATGAATACACAATATAACTATATGAGAATAAGAAAAATCACCTTTGATTTTTGTTGAACAGTTGATTTTACTTCGCACCTGGTTGTCGCAAACCACAGTGTCCAAAATCGAACACCTCCAATGAGTAATCCACACTAGAGAGGGATAAATTAAAACAAAAAATTGGTGTTCAACTAGGGCTGGCTGAAATTCCCAAGAGCTAGCTTAGGAGTTGGCGCAAAAGGGAGAGAGAGATTAAGAGAAAAGACATTCTTTTTGTTTTAATCACTTAACCCTAATTCTCATTAGTTGGCCTTTTAGGGTTAGGTTAAAATTCCAACTCCTTAATGAGATTGGGCTCTTTAAAATCGCCGGAGAATTATTAATTGGGCCTCTGGAATTAATTATAATCATTTGGGCTTAATTAAATCCAATTTAAACCTTTTCATAAAAGTCTATGCACAAAACCCACAAACTAGGCCCTTTGTGCAACTAATTGGATTTAAATACCCAAATGGATTCCAAATCCAACCAAATTAAATATGTGGGTTCCATAACACTTATGTAACATATATAAATTAATTTGGTCCATTAAATAGGCCATTAAGGCCTTCTGTTCTGAGGTAGGCGTGTGGCCCTTACAGAAGGGCTTTCGCCAACTGCTTCATTCCTTTGGCCCTTAATAATTGCTCCAATGGACTTATTAATTATTATACCAGTCATATAACACTTATAGTAGTCCTACAACAATTATAGGACAATAAAAAATTATCATGAAATACATTATTTTAATTAGGTCCAATTTTGCAGAACATTTCTTAAAAGTTTCGCGGACAATTTATTTGATCATAATTAATTAAACTCTTTAATTAATTATTATCATATTCTCTTCTCTACCTTCATAATAATATCAAATATTATTATCCTTGTCATTTTACCATTTTACCCTTTTCTCTATATGTGTGTGACCTATTGGGTTCCTGTCCATGTTGGCAGTATAATATGTAATTGTGAGTTATATTCAAAACTCACATGATTTAAACTCCTTTAAATCATTTTATCAATCTCTATTGATATTGCGATACATCATTATACAAGTCATGATTGGCCTCTAGCTAGGCATCATGACTACCCAAATGTCAGGAAAGTCATGTGGTTTGACTGTACCCTTCCATAGAAACAGTTACCGTGCAATTACTCCTGTCACCACTCTTATCTCAATTAGATTCTGAGTATGGATTTCTGTCAACTCATATAAATCTAATTATGCATGTTCTATTAATTTAACCATTGTTCCTAAAATGCCCTTCATGGATCTCCATCCATCTCGACATATTACTCTGGCCAGAGATTCTCTGAACAAGGCAATTATAGAATCATGCGAGATAACTTCCCTTGTTAAATCTGGGATGGTGAATCCTTTGTCAATCACTCAACTATCTTTAAGTAGGTCATGTTATACCCAATCTCCTAACTATGTTCACTCCCAGTTGGAAGTAATCAGTTATGGAGTCAAAGTATACCACTTGCTACTTAAGATAACTTTGGTGATCTCAAGTCTAAGGATACTTGAACAACCGCTATGAAGAGATTCTGCACTGACATAGATTTAATATCCATGTGAGGATTCTCTATGCAGGTCTCTAATGAAATTGTTCTTCTAACAGGCATCCACATGTTAGCTTTGATTATCTTCCATAATCACAGTTATGAGAACCACTGCTTGAACCATTCAAGAAGCATAACATGTGCTAGTCTGTCCGAATTAACAATCTCCTATCTTGTTAATTCTATGACTAGGGATATTTAGATATTAACACATTTGCATGCAATAGACATCTCAAATCATGAACACTTTCATGATTGCCTTTGCACTGTGTTTATAATATCTCGGACTTCATTTATTAATTTAAGATTTACAAACTCATGTATTTAAACACAGCATTAATAAATGAATGATGCCTTTTATTAAGAATATAAATTTCATACATATGAAAAACATCCCTATTACATGGGCTTTAGGGCATACTCTCTAACAAGATATGCATTTAATATTCAATCAAAGTCTAAGGGAGTGCAACTGTCATGGGATATCTATACCCATGAACCATTAACTTTGTCGATGGTCCATCAGAGATAACATCTATAAGAGATACGGTTAGGCATAATTTCTTTACATATATCACACAATCTTAAGTATAGACTATATTCATAGTTCACATTCCTGTTCATAATCATGTATTCCTTAGTGCTATCTTAGCATGGCAAACTAAATATCATACAACATCGTATTATGTCATACCTTTGGCTTATGTCAGAGTTATCAGTATGCATATATATGTGTAAATATTTATATATACAGACTAAAAAATTTGCATGTGATTATAGAGAACATGTATTACATATCATGATTACTCGATAAAGTCCCAATATCACATGCATATGTTTCATAAATTTCAAAGTACATGAAACTCAATATGTATGTTATAGCCCATACAGTTTTTAGTATAATGTTGTATGCTTTAGGGCCCATCTATTCACCATAGAACCCATTGGTGGAACCAACTCACACCGACACTCACATGGGAACCTTAACCCCTCCTGTTTGTTGTGAGATATAACAATTATATGGTACTAAATATAGAATTTCATTTCATTGAAATAGTTTTTAGCCAAAAGGAATTTAAGATAAAATAATATAATAGGCCATTCATCATGCTTATATTACATAAGTGAAGCAATTGATACATGCATTTCTTTATTTCATGTACATTTCATAATCTTTAATAGTCTGCCTAAGTACTAGTTCAAAGGGTGGATAACGGGAGCAATGGATACCAATTGGTATCAACGATGGATACCCGAAGGTATCAAACGATGGATATTCGAAGTTACCAAATGATGGACCCAAAAAGGCCAAGCTATGGTTCCATTTAAGGAACAAACAATGGACCCAAACGGGGTCAACTATGGTAGTTGCAACTGTATCCCTCTAGGCATACCTATCTAATCCACAACTTAACTAAGACCCGCAGGTTTAACCATTTTTAAGAACATTTTTGATTCAACATATTCCTCTTTACTCAATACAACATTTGCTTAAAGCCACAATTAATATAAGAATGCATATTCCATATTCTTATAATGGCATTAACATTCATCCATCTATATCATAGTAGTTGCATGGTTATGCAAATAATAATAATGTATAATCTTTCATTGATCTATCTCATCATAATTAACATTACGCATGATTCTAATAAAGCAATATGAAAGTGTAGTTATTGCTACTAAAAGTCTTCATAAGGTTATACGTATGTCCATATATATATATATATATATATATATATATATGCAAATTAAATCATGGCAATACATGCTTTTGTTACTCATACTTGTTCACATACTGAGTCAGACTACTTATCATAGCATAGTTACATCAACTATAAGATATTGAACTTATGTAATTCATTGATAGTTCTCAATGACGTATTTTGTCGTTGTTTGCTGTAAATAGCTTCCATACATCATCATAATTATTAACATCAATGTATAATCACTTTAAACAACACTTAGGTATCTATGATCAATATAATAAAATGAATAAGTTCTTTTCATCTTAAGGTTAACACTTATTCCTATTTAACCCCTTAGTTCACTTTTATAGTCTATTAAATTGTAGACAATAGATTATATACCCTAACAGTATGATATTATGCATCAATCATCTTACTTGTACTTTTTATCTTGCAATATTTTATACCCAAGTAAGTTTATGTAAGATTATTCCATCTCAAATGTCAGCACACCACTTGCGGGCATGTGTTTTACATAATAAGATATAGGGCATAGGCAAACATGCAAGCATGTTTCTTTACATCAAGGCTAATCACTACTCTCTATTATGACTTGAAGCATACCCAAACTTCTATAGTTTCATAACTAAGCATAAAATGTAATATCCCATCTCTTTTAACTTAGACACGTAACATTGCAACTATCCTTTTGGTTCCACAGGCTATATCATAGCATTTTTCCATTGAAAAGAAATATCAGTGTATAACGTTTAAGCAAAACAATTTACTTTGATAGGGTACATACCTTGTACCAAAATATGTAGGACACATTAAATAGCATAAATTTTTGAAGTTACTATGTTACCTCTATATTCTCCTTTGTTCTAGGCTCGATATGCACTAAAACACATTCTAGCCAAAGCGATTCATATTAGCATTGACATATGCAAGTCCCTCCAAATCAGCTTTCAAGTGAACCCCATACCTTAACTCAGTGGGTTTTATTACTCTAAAACTTCTCCCTCTTTATATATATATATATATATATATATATATATATATATATATATATATATATATATATATATATATATATATATATATATATATATATATATATATATATATATATATATATATATATATATATATATATATATATATATATATAATATATATATATATACACATACATACATACATACATACATAGGGATTCTCCAATTAAATGACCGTGCCATATACAACATATTGGTTATTTGGGTAACTTACCATTTAGTTCAACCTACTCCTTCCTGAATAACATTCATGGCATTTAAATTTCGATAATACCTTATCTTATAGCCATACCTTTCTAAACTATATCTTTCTAAACTTTAGCATTAGGGAGACTTCACAAATCTATTAATCCACCAATAATCAGATAGCATACTAAGCACCACTTTAATAAACAATTATCATCAACATTACCCACTGCTAGCTTAATTCACCATAATTATATGGCTTTCTTAATAAGCTTATAGACTATACAATATTGTGTTCATGATTTATGAGTGATCTATTATTTAGGTGAGTGAATATAGATGAAGTGAGGGAGTACATGTGGCCGTGCATTGGGAGAGGAAAGGTCATGCTTGTCCATGCATAAAAAATAATAGGACATACTAGGCCCTGCATCGCAAGGAGAAAGCCACTTGGCCGTGCATTGTAAGAAGAGAATGGCCACTTGGCTGTGCATTGTAAGAAGAGAATGGCCACTTGGCCGTGCACTGCAATAAGAGAATGGCCACTTGGCTGTGCACTGCAAGAAGAGAATGGCCACTTGGCTATGCATGAGAAGAATAAAGGCCATAGGCAGCCATACAAGGAAAGAAGGAAGGCCATGCGCGGCCACGCAAGGAAAGAAGGAAGGCTATACATTGCCATACAAGGAAAGAAGGAAGGCCATGTGCAACCATGCAGGAGAAACCAAAGGCCATGAGCGACCGTGCAAGAGAAACCAAAAGCCATGAGTGGTCGTGTAAGAGAAACCAAAGGCCATGAGTAGTCGTGCATTGGGTCTCTGCTAAAAATCCCCCTTATATGGATCAAACACTTAAACTCAAGATCTCAACCTAACATCTTATAGCAATACTCACTAAGCCATTAAATCTTTCTAACTTCTCTTGGCTTTAAGATAACTCAACTAGTCATCCAGAAAATAATGGTTTCGTCACCATTTTCAGATAACCCTAATCTTATCGAATCAATCACTTTCTTATTATAGAGTCAACAATATATCATACACAATCAACACAATATTCTCATACCTGTTATTGAAGCCTTAACTCCTCTTTCAACATTCTTGATCCAGCTCTATTACTGATGATTTCTTTCTTCCCTTTACACATAGTGGCAACAACAGGATTTCTTAATCCCCCATATCCAGAAATCAAATCGAGGAACGAAGAGAAGAAAGATCTATAAGAGGAGGAAACATTACCTTTAAGATGCTAACTCATAAAACCTAAGCTTTCACCTTTTTCAATCCGTAATCCATAACCAGAGAGAGAGAGATTGCATCTCCCTTCTCTGTCCTTAAGCCGATCTCTACCTTCTCCAAGAAGCTTTAAATGAGTGAGTGGGATAAATATCTCACTAAGGGAATTTTCAAATTTACCCTTATACACTTTAACCCCTAATAACTTATATTTCTTACATTTTAATCCCAAAATTTCTAATTTAATTTAATTGCATCATTCCTTATAATTTAACTATACCCAAGTTACATACATATCACAATTACAAGAATACCACTCATGGGACTTAACTTTAATAATGGAAAATAGTCTAATTTTGCCTTATTTAACCATAATCCTCATTAATTTACCATAATCCGATTAGGGCCAGGATTGGGGCCTCACATATGCTCACTTTGTAAGGTCGTACATAGCCAAAAACAGAAAAAATCCTAACATTGGGTTAAATATTGAGATCTTATATGTGTATTAGGGTAAGGACTTGCCTAATTTACCCCCTTTAAGCTCCAAATCAAAGTCACTTCTTAATATTCAACCTCTATTCCTCTCAGTTACCTAAATTAAGCACAAAAACCTTTTAACACATTTTTCAAAGAATAGTTTTAGCATGAGAAGGGTTCACTATTCTCAATTCACTATCTTTAAAGGAGTAGTTTTGCTCATTAAGTAACCCTAACAAAAGCCTTCTAGGACCCAATACTTATAGTTGCCCCTAACTTTGGGAAGACTAGTACACATAGAAGTTTAGACGAGCCAAAGTTTAAAGTAGGAGAGAAAGATGCTTACCTGAGGAGGTGATCTCCCTATTTGCTTATTAAAAAGGCTTGATTGGTGACTGATGCCAGCCTATGGCTTATTCATTGGTTTGAAAGTGATTCCACTTTTGCGGCTGTACCCTAACCTAAAAGTGATCCCACCATATGGCTATATCCTAATTTCAAGTTGATCCCACTCTGTGGCTATACCTTAATTTGAAAATGATCCCACTTTATGGCTATACCTTGAGGCGATTCCACTATGTGCCTTTACCTTAAAGCGATTCTACTATATGGCTATACCCTGACTTGAAGGCAACCCTACTCTGTGGCTATACCTTGAGGCAATTCCATTATGTGGCTATACCCTAATTTGAAGGCAATCCCATTCCGTGGCTATACCTTAAGGCGATTCCACTATGTGGCTATACCCTGATTTGATTTATAACAATTTTACGTATACAAATGTTGTTGGGGTGGCTTGGATCTGGAGTTAATGATCTCATCGTCATGACTGCTTGCCCTCTGCAATGGAAGGAGTGCTATTGTGAGTGATACTCATGAGGCTGCATTGGTCGGTGTTGTATGGCTAGTTAAATTTTGCTTATTCTATATTTATAGTGTTGAAAAGTTAGATTGGGGTTTGTTGCCCCTTCCACGCTCACTAAGATAATCATTCACATTTATTTTTCTTATATATATTTGTTTAGCAATATAACATGCAAATTTTGTTAAGTCCATTGCCTATTTAGAATTGTAACATATAGCTCGTTATTAACCAATTACTATAATGGAAGTATCTTAAAAACATACTTAACTTGTTAACAATAAGTAATATTGATTTGTGACACAATGCATCAAATATGCTAGTAAATAATTTATGTTAATCATGGAAAACAAATAATAATTTCAAAGTGAATCCAAAAGAATGGTCCTGATAAATCCAAAATGAATATCCAGAATGTAAAAACAACATAAATATCCAAAATGTAACACAATGTGAACATCCCATAACACATGTCCAAATTTGTGAATATATGTAAGCTGTGTGTGGTATAAGAATGTATGTAAAGGCCATCATCTCCTTAAAATCCTAGAGCCTCAATATAAGCCATAGTTAGTGGGGCCCTCCAATGAGGAAAGGGATTGATGTTTGTAGAATGGCAAGCCCGGTGCCTGAGGGGCGAATGAACCTAGCTATGTGGAGTCTACAACTATGGGATGGAGAAAATCATTAGTATAACCTGCGAGGTGATCTATATCCCTTCGAATACATGCTATCTCAATCATTTGTACCATCAGGTGACCTATAATTGTCCCATTTATGCATGTAATATGTGCCCTAAAATTAGCATCCAGCTTGTCAATCCTCTTCTCCATCTCATCCTTAACTCTCTTGACCATCTCACTGGTAGTAAGAAGCGTAGTCTCTAATGTTGTGATGCGCTATATGGCCTTCTATACACTAATATCCACATTTTGGACTCCCATATCTATCCTGACCAAGTTAGCTGTGAACTACTCATTGGAGAGCATCAACGTTATGGAATCTCTTCATATACTTCTCATGCTGCCAAGTTTGCTCCCGGCGTACCGCCTGTATGTCCACAGCCATGGTAATTTAGGCCACAATTAAACTTTAAATACCCTACAATATAGTGTCCCATAGGGCTACTTGCCAAGGTGAAGGCAGTACTAAGGATAATGATTCACCAGGATGACCATAGTCCTTAGTAGGCAGCTCCTACTGGAAGGTAGGAAAACCCTACATGGCATGTGGCATAACTGGCTCTTAACAGGCCTCTCCTACAAAATAGTATGTGAAAGGGATCTCTTTCTCCTCTCTGAGTCTTGGGCCTAAGACATCCTACATTTGCTGGTCATTACCTAGCTCCTGCTCAGGATATGGCTGCTATGGCTTATGCTCTGGTATCTCCCTACCCGATGGAAAGTCGCATCCATCTCCTTTAAAGTCATTAATCTGATCCCATCAAGAGTGGCATCATCCTCTTTAGCCATGCACATATCATATGCTGCCTCTCTATCCGAATATATGCCCTCTCAGGTAGATGGCCCCATCCAAGCCATTGGCATTCTCTCAGCTAAAAGTAACCTAGTGACCAAGCCTCCGATGACTATAACATCACCAGAGTTATGCTGTGTTTCCTGTATATGTTCCAATATGGCATAGGTCAAGTTTATCTACCTATTGCTCACCATGCCCCATAACTTGTAAGTCCCTGCCACCATGATAGAACCTGGATTGCTTAAAACCACATAGAAGCAAGAGAGGACCTTGTGCAAGTAACGTAGCAACTGAGATAACAACATAGTAAACTTCACTGTCCTCCTTAAATATGGGATCCCAAGTCATGCAATAACTACCCATATCTCTGCTGAAGCTGACCACTCAAGTCTGATCACTCCTTCTTCTATAGTCCACCCTAGGATCTGAGCAAAATGCCTATGTGACATAAACATTGGCTGACCCTGGATACGATAAGTAATAACTCCCTCTTCATCATCTAGCCTCTAATTTCCCAAGTAGCAAAATGTGGCTAAAGACTATTTGGTCATTTCTAGATAGGTTTGATAAGCTCCTGCATAAAAGTACATCAATTATGCTCGGTTGTTCAAGTTATCGGCCTCTTCTAACAACCCAAGCTGATTTAACAACCCTATAGATATAAACCAACTTGGTAACATATGAACTTCTCCTAAAGTTCTATCGCGGGCACCTTGTTTGGGTGTCATCCATATAGCGTACTGGGGATCTATATCCTACACAATTAAAAATTTCACATTTAGTCATGGTGCATTTTTTGAAGATGCCCTTTAGATATTATAACATTTTGTGCCCAAATTTTGACAACATAATGGTTTAGAAAAACTAGGCCTAATCCTGCACAAAACTTATCCACAAAGCTGTAATAGCTAACCAACATCTCATTTCTCCTAACCCATCATTAGGCATCTAGCAATCATGCCAAAATTCTCATAAAAAGTAATATACATACAACAACTAAGTAAAGTTATTGAAAACCCTTATATTATTATTTGTATGCATATGTTGTTATGCCTACTTTGTTACTACTATTCTTATTCATGCATAAATAATTGCCATCGATGTATGCATGTCTTTCAAATAGTAGGCCCAATTTATCTCAAATGAGTAAATTGCACCATCCCCAAACTACTTCTACCCCTTTTCTACTTTTATCACTATTTACACATCTTGCATATGCTTTACTATCATTACCATGCATATTCTTACCTATTCATTCATCATTACATAAATAGAAAGAAAACACTATACATATCTTCCACCACTTTACATTGGCTATATATTTTGGAATGTTAGGTTATGTACAATAACAATAGCTAATTCTTACCTTCTAGCCTTATATACATATTTATTTTTTTGCATATTACATTTATTATCATCATTTGTTTTGTTTGATTATGGCAATACTACTCTATGTACACATCCTATTTCATGCATATATTCATTATTATACACATATTATTTATTTTCTTCTAACTTCTATCTTTATACAAAATGCACCCACTGCCCATATGTATAATCTTTCCATGCAAATCAATCAAATACACTAAGTAACATTATGCATATAACCAAATAATTAAAAAATACAACACCCTAACCATGTATATTTACTCAGTTTCTTCACACAAAATAAAAAACCAACATTAACAGCTCATCACATATACTCACAAAAATTAATACTACCCATTTTGCATAATTTTGGACCCTTTCAAATCGAAAAAAAAAGTTAGAAAATTGTAAATGTACCTTTTTTCCTTAAGAAGTAAAACTTGAAGAAAATTTGCAAAATTGGTGTCTAAATGTGTGCAATGTGAAAGCCTAGCAGTTTACCGGATTAGAATTGTGAAATATTGCTTCTAAGGTGAGAAAAGAGTGAAAATCGAGAGTCATCCATTTGAAATTGGCAAAAAAGAAGAAAAAGTAGAAAGAAAGAGAAGAAAGAAAGAAACTGACGACATTTAAGTTTGAGGGAATGCATGAGTATACAGAGGAGTATACGGTTGTACTTTCCTGTGTAAGGCTATATGCTGAGAGTGCAAGTGTAACGCCCAATGAATTGCTAATCTCATGAATAACAGTTACAAAATTTTGTCTTCACCATTGGAAAGTAATATTTATGATGAGTCTGATGGTATAATTTGGACTAAAATTGAGGTCAAATAGGCTTTCAAAAGTGAAAAATAAAAAAAAAGGATCGATAGAGTTGACATAAAATTTTGAATGGCTTGAAAATATTCCACGGACTTCATAAAATTATTTTGATTACACCAAGTTACTAGAAATTATGTATATGAATTTTCAGAAGCGTGAAATGAATTTTTTGAAGACTTTGAAAATTCAGCTTTCAAACAGGTAAAATATGCATTCGGGCTAAGTTTTATATCGAAACGATCTTAGATTGATCTAAAATTTTAAATATGGCCTAATTAACATTTTTAGGAAATTTTAATCTAATTTTATCAAAAATTGACAAGTAAAAATATTTTGGCCAATGATATTGTGACAAATGGCATTGGATCCATTTAGGACTTAATTACTTTTGTTCCAAAATAGGTAAGCCACATTTATTAGAAAAAAAAGAGACTATATCTCTTTATATGGCCGACCATATCTTTTTCATTTTTGTCCATGGCTTTCTCTTCTTCTTCTACCTTCATTTTCTTTGATTTTCAAGGCTTAATGCTTAGGATTTCTACCTCTAATCTCAACCAAATTATCTCAAATTTTTTTCCTCCATCTTTGGTTGTTTATAGTGGTGAAAGAAGTTGGAAATAACCCATTTTATTAAGTGGATATTTTGGTAAGTTTAGGGAAAAATGAGTTTTTCTTGATAATTTGGTTATAATTTTGTATGTGTTATTTGGATGATAATTGATTGAAATTATGGTGAATTTTGGATATAAAATTGCTACAAAATAGAGAATCAAGGTGAAGGACACCAACCAATCAAAGATAAGGGCTAAGGCAAGATTTATCGAGTGATTTGGAGTGAGATTATGTAAGCGAACAACTCAAAAATCTTTAATTTCACATATATGTTGTATATATAATTAGGAAATTTTTGGTTAATTATGGATTGAATAGAAATTGAGCTTAAAATTGAGAAATTAAAGATTGAATTAATTGAATTATGGCATTTAATTAAAATTTAGATATGCCTAAATTAGGAAAAAAATTCGGCCACCATTGAAAAATTAGGGACCAAAATGAAAATTTGTGATCTAAATTGAAATAATTGAAAAATATGTAACCTATATAACCATTGTGATTAAATTGAGTAGAAAATACACTTTAAAAGGAAAATTGGCATAATGTAACCGAATAGGGACGTTATGATGCGGTTTGAATCAAGATGACCCTATGTAGTAGGCTAAGAACTATCCACTTTTACTATTTATTTTTCATTGTCTGTCGTATTACTAAATTGAACAACATATATTGTTCATTATAATGGGCCTATAAGGTTTACATCCCGTGTATCCAGTCTATAGATTTCTACTAGGTCATACTGGGGACATATTGATAAAAAGGATAAAAAATGAAATGAATGGGATAAAAAAGGAAAGATGAAGGATAAAAAGGTAATTTAGCTAATATAGAGATTAGATGGTAATTTTATGCATAAATAGTGAACCAAAGGAGTTAAATGATTAATGTAATGGCATTTCTATAAATAAAGCGAAGATAAAGGGTATCACTATAATTTATTAAAAATGAAAGGACCAAACCATCAACATAATAAAGATATGGAAGAAATAAATGAAATTGTAATAGTAAGAAAGGATTTAATGAGTGAATAATTGTGTGGGCTGAATGGTCTTAATTAAAGAAATTATATGATAATTGGTATTGTATGAAATAATAAGATTGATTCTGATACAAACTAATTTTGATACAGACTGATTCTAATAATGCATATTGATTATTATTGTAATACCATGAATTGGTAATGATGCATCTATATAAATTGTATTATATTGTAATGACTATTTGTCCTTAATATTAAATGTGAAATCAGAAATTAGGATGTACATGGCTAGCCATATGGACATTACTGTAACCATGATAGCAAGTCATGATGACTTACATAGTGGTAATCTTGATATGTTCTATGATTGTGTTGGAGTGTTTGAGGGAAAAAGAAAAAAATGTGTATAATTGATAACACCAGAGTACTGAGACCCATGTGGTCCATTGTTTTGTTCATCCTATTCAACAATGTATTTACATGTTGTACTAAGGGTAAAAGTGTAAAATATTGAAATGTAAGAAAAAATATAAAAGAGCTGGAAAATAAATGAAATTAGGAAAAAAGGTGCATTTTTGAAACTTTAGGGACTAAAGTGAAATTGTATCCCTATAGTGTGAAATTAGAATATAAAGTGAAAAAAATTTGAGAATAAAAATTGAAAAGTTATAATTGAGAATGAATTTCTCACGGGCGGGAAAAATAGTAATTTTATCGATAAAAGTCAAATTTAGAATTAAATCGAAACATTTGTGTAAAAAGTAATTATAATAGAATTAAATGATGAAAAAAAATAATGAAATATAATTATGAATATTGTATGAAACAAACCGAAATGAAATTCTAGGGTTTAAGGCTTTATGTTCACCATGTACTTAGTGTGTGGTTTTGTGCTGCACGCAGGGGACAGAGATTGAGCTTGTGTTAAAGAGAAATAAATGGAAGAGAAATCCAAAATTTTGTGTTTTTCTTTGGTTGGCATGTATATAAGTATGATGCCGAGTAAGATGGACATGAGTAGTTTTCATGACTATATATATTTTTGAGATGGATTGGATTTGTGTATATCTTACACTATAAATGAGTTTTGATAAGATTAAATGAAGAATTTATACTATATGTATATACATATATAATTATGGAGTGACTACTGTACTGTAATGGCTAATTTTACAAAATTTTTATATATTGTTGGAGGTTGGGTTGGATGTGTGTATTTATTTCGTAGTGTTTTTGTAGCTTTTGTAGGAAGGTAGAATTTGGGTTTCAGTCGTTATGTTACCCAAATTTTAGTAAATTTAATAATAATTTATGGATCATCACGGTGTATTGTGACACTGGTACTCGGCTTAATGTCCAATTATTAGATGTTACATTTAGTGGTATCAGAGCAAGGTTTAGGCGATTCTGGCCAATAAGTTATCTGGAAGATATGTGGCATGCTTTATAAAGAATCAAATATGGGCTGGTTACTATGGACATCTCTATTTATTCATAAGAACGAATAATTCGGGTGGAGTTGAATAGAAAACAAAAGATAAGAAATTAAGTTGTTCAAGAATTATGAGGTTTAGAGTATATGAACATAGGACGAAGGTTGTGGCACTTTAGGTACCTGTAAGTTATCCTTGATAGAGGGGCAATCATTGAATGTTTTATGCATGGGAATGGGTTAATATACATTGCCATTACATGAATGCACATTTATATAATACAACATATATGAAATATCATACATTCATTATACCAGCATCATGTGATCATTCATGATTAATAATAAGTTTTATGAATATGCCCCAATTGAAAGGAAACTTACATGGAATATAGTAAGTATATGAAAGTGAGGTAGATGTATGTGTAGAAAGATAGTAGTAGAGTGGAGGTAATAAGGGATTAAGTGATTGGATTGAGTATATATACATGCCAATAGAGGAAAAAAAGAGAGGTTTGAATGAGGCATGGTAGACTAGAATTTGCTAGTGAGCAATCCTTTAGGGAATAGTGTAGTAGTTGATATAGTATATCGGGACAGCCTTGTTAGTGTTCGATAGTGTGTGTTCCTGCTGATTTGATAGCCCTTCCTTTTTTAGAATTTAACATCATTCTTGTATGGATTGGCTCCATGCTCATCGGATTATAGTGGATTGTTGGTTAAAATGGATCACTTTGATAACTTAGAATGGAACAAAAATAATAGTAGATAGGGAACAATCAAATTTCTTGAGAAATGTGATTTTAGCTACCGTAGCATGCCTGTTATTGAGAAAAGGGTGTGTGACATATTTAGCCCTTGTGATTGAAACTGAGAAGGTCGGACCATGTATTAGTGAAAAAACTCAAGGTTCAGTTACAAGAGCTATTAGAGAATTTATTAGACCTAGGATATAGCTTTGGGGTGCACTAATACTGTTCGTAAAGAAGAAGGATGGATCCTTATAGTTAGGCATTGATTATAGACAGTTGAACAAGGTCACTATAAAGAATAAATATCCAATGCCTTATATTGATGACTTGTTTGACCAGCTGATGGTGCAGGGATGTTCTCCAAGATTGATTTATGATTGGGATACTACTAGTTGAGGGTTAGGGAGATTGATGTGAAGAAGGCAACTTTTTGTACCAGATATGGACACTGCGAGTTCCCAGTGATGCCATTTGGATTGACAAATGCACCAACAGCTTTTATAGATCTCATGAACTAGATTTTTGATCCATATTTGGACCAGTTTGTGGTGGTTTTCATAGATGATATTTTGGTGTATTCTAAGGCTCTTGAAGAATATGATAGACATCTCAAAATAGTACTTCAGATTCTGAGGGATAGGTAGTTGTATGCAAAACTTAGTCAATGTAAGTTCTAGCTTCAGAAATTTGCTTTGTTAGGACATATAGTGTTTGCGTAAGGCTTATCAGTGGATCCTAAGAAGGTACAGGCAATATTAGAGAGGAAAACTCCTGGAAATATGACAAAAATTAGAATTTTTCTGGGTCTAGTTAGTTATTGCAGAAGGTTCGTGAAGGGGTTCTCCACCATTGCTACTCACTTGACTCAATTACTTTAGAAGAATACTAAATTTGTATGGTCAGAGAACTATCCAGAGAGTTTTGAACTGTTAAATAAGATATTGACAGAAGCTCCTATTTTGATTTACAGCGATACCTCTAGAAATGGGCTAGGTGGTGTTCTGATGCGGGAGGCTAAAATGGTTGTTTATGCTTTTTGGCAGCTGAAGACACCTAAGAGAATTTATCCTAGTCATGATTTGGAGCTAGCAGTGATTGTATCTATATTGAAAATTTGGAGGCATTATCTATATGGTGAGAAATATTTTATCTTCACTGACCACAAGAGTTTAAAATATGTACTAACATAGAAGGAACTTAATTTGAGGCAGAGACATTGGCTGGAATTGATTAAAGGCTATGACTGTTATGTTGACTACCATCTAGGTAAAGTTAATGTGGTAGCTGATGCACTCAGTAGAAAGCATATGGCAGCTTTGAAATCCATAAATGTGAGACTATACCTAATGGTAGATGGAGCACTTTTGGCTAAACTATAACTCAAGTCAGACTTGTTACAACAAGTAAAAGTCACCCAGCTACATGATAAGAAGTTGGTTAAGGCTATGATGGATATTAGTTAGAGCAGGGACATTGAGTTCACTTTAGCACTAGATGATAATATATATTTCAGAGGAAGACTGTGTGTATCTGTTGATGAAGATGGGGATTACAGATTTTGTATTTGGGTGTTTGAGTTGTTAGCAAGTTAGGGCTAAGCATCAAGTTCCCTTTGGATTACTTCAGCCTATTTGTGAGGCCTCAATCTTAGCCCTAATCGGGTTATGATAAATCAATGAGGATCATAGTCAAATAAGGTGAAATAGGTTTTAATTGCAATGTTTAAGTCAAAGTTTTATGAGGGGTATTTTGGTAAATTATACAAATATGTAACTTGGGTATAGCTAAATTAAATGAAGGATGTAATTGGAGTAAACTAAAAGTTTTGGAGGTTTAAGAAAGAAGTGAGTTATTGGGGGATTAGAATGGAAAAGGGTAATTTTGGAAATTCATTTGAGAAGATATTTACGCCACTAACTCCTTTTTATAGCTTCCTAAAGAAAGGACTTGGAGAATTGAGAATTGGAGATCGGCTCAAGGATCTCTCTTTCTCTCTATTTAGTTATGGATTACGGATTGAAGAAGATGATAGCTTAGGGTTTTGAGAGCTAGCATCAGTCCTTCTTTTATGTTTGGGTTCCATTTTCGGATTTAGGGTTAAAGGGAAAATGATTGTTATCTTCTTGTGTAAGGAAGGATAACCTTTAAGAGTTGAATCAAGATTTTAAAGGAGATGAAGCTTCAATAACAGGTACGGGAATTAGGTTTACTACAATGTTTATATAAGTTTATTTTGGGAACTTTTCTCCCTCCTGGTATATGTATCATCTATAATGAGGTTAAAGGCTAAATCTAGTAATTTAGATGAGTTTAGAATGGTTTAAAGGTTTAATGAACATTACTGTAACATGTTAAGTGAGATATGGGATTTGACCTACTTAATCTGGGTTTCTGCTTGCCGAGATCCCTTGCATAGCTGCGCGTGGTATTTCTTCTTCCCATGCATGACCGCTCATAGCTTCCCTCCCTTGAACGACTGCGCATATTCCTTAGTGACTCCTTGCATAACCGCGCGATGCCTTTGTAATTCCTTTGAGAGGCCGTGCATCCTTCCTTGAAATTCCCTGTATGGCTGCATAAGGCCCTTTGGTTTCTCCAGCACGACAGCATATGGTTTTCTTGGCTGCTTGTGGCCTTTCTTCTTCTCATACATGACCAAGCATGGCCTTTCTTCTTCTCATGTAAGGCCAAGCATGGCCTTTCTTCTTCTCATGCATGGCCAAGCTTGGCCTTTTTTCTTCTCATGCACGGCTAAGCATGGCCTATTGTTTTGATGCACGGCAAAGCATGGCCTATTGTTTTGTTGCACGGCCAAGTGCCTTATTCTTCTTCCAGTGCACGGCTATATGTACTTCCTGTACACATGCTCCTAAATAATAAATCACCCATAATCATGAGCATGGTATTATATTAAAGTCTATAAGCTTATTAAAAAGCCACATAATCGGGTAAATGAAGCTAGCAGTGAGTAATGTTGACGATAATTGTTATTAAAGGGGTGGTTAGTATGCTATCTGACCATTGAGGGATTAATAGATTGTGAAGCCTTTCCAATGCTAAAGTTTAGTAAGATATGGTTAGAAAAGTATGACTATAAATGAGGTGTTATTGGAATTTGAATGACATAAATGTCTTTATAAGAGGGAGTAGATTGAATTAAGTTGTAAGTCACCTAAAGCCACCAATATGCTATATATGGTATGGTCACCTAATTGAAGAATCCCTTTGTACACATATATGTATATAGAAAGAGTGAAAAGTTTTAGAGCGATAAAACCTATTGAGGTAATGTATGGGGTCCACTTGAAAGCTAATTTAGGGGGGGGGGCTTTGATATGGCAATGCTAATATTAATGGTTTTGCTAGAATATGTTTTGGTGCATATCGGGCACCGAATTAAATAAGAGTAAGAGGCAACATAATAACCTAAGAATTATATGCTATTTAATGTGTCATATAAGGTTGGTATAAAATATATAACCTATCAAAGTAAATGGTTTTACCCAATTTACTACACATTGATGTGTCTTTGTAATGGCTTGAAAATACTATGATATGGCCTAGTGTTATAAAAGGATGGTTAAATGTTACTTGTCTAAGTTAAAGCGATGGGATATTACATTTTATGCTTAGTTATGAGGCTATAAAGTTTGGTTATGCTTCAGGTCATAATAGAAGGTAGTGAATAGCCTTGATGTAAAGGAATATGTTTGACTATTTGCTCATGCCTTATATCTTATTATGTAAAACTCATACCCGCAAGTAGTGTGATGATGTATAAGATGGAATAATCTTACATAAACTTAACTAAGTATAAAATGTTATAAGATAAAAAGTACAAGTAAGGTGATTGATGCACATATGATTATGTTAGGGTATATAACCTGTCATCCATGATCTAATAAACTATAAAAGTGAACTAAGGAGTTAAATAAGAACAAGTATTGACCTTAGGATGAAAATAATTGTTTATCTTATTATATTGATCATAGATGCTTAAGTATTCTTCAAAGTGATTATATATTGATGTGAATAATCATGATATTTTATGGAGGCTACTCACAGCAAATAGCAACAAGGTACGTCATTGAGAACTATCAATGAGTTATGTAAGTTCAATATTTTATCATTAATGTAACTATGCTATGATAAGTAGTCTGACTTAGTATGTAAACAAGTATAAGTAATAAAAGCATGTATTGCTATGATTCAAGTTTCATTTATATGTACACACACACACACACACACACACACACACATACACATATATATGGACATATATATAATCTTATGAAGACTTTTAATAGCAAGAACTACACTTTTATATTGCCTCATAAGCTGCATGCATAATACTAAGGATGATGAAATAGATCAATGAGAGTTTATACTTTATTATGTTTGCATAATTGTGCCACTACTATGGTATGTATAAATAAATGTTGATGCAATTATGTGACTATATGGCTGGTATCCATGCGTACTCGAGCCTAGAGCTCAATATTGATCTATGATGAGAATAATATGCATTCTCATATGAATTGTGGCTTTAAGCAAATGTTATAATAAATATATTAAATTAAAGATGTTCTTAAGAATGGTAAAGCCTGCGGATCTTAGTTCAGTTGTGGATTAGATAGGCACGCCTAAAGGGATACAGTTGTAGCTGCCATAGTTGACCCCATTTGGGTCCATTGTTTGTTTCTTTATGGAACTATAGTTCAGCCCTTTTGGGTCCATTGTTTGATATCTTCAAATATCCACAGTTTGATATCTTCGAATATCCATTGTTTGATACCTTCGGGTATCTTATCCACCCTTTAAACTAGTACTTAGGCAGGCTATTAAAGATTAAAGATTTAGAAATGTGCTCAAAATAAAGAAATACATGCAATGATTACTTCACTTATATAATATAAGCATGATGAATGGCCTATTATGAACTTAAAGTTAAATTCCTTTTGAGCTATAAATTATTTCAATGAAATGAAATGTATGAAAAGTATGCATGTGATAATTGGAATTTCTTTGGTAATCATGATATGTAACGCCGTTTTCTATAATTTCATGCAAAGCTAGTTAGTCAATACATGTGAATGTTTGCACATGAATGTGCATGCCAATAGCTCGAACATAAGTCAAAGGACAGTGTATTACATAATACGATGTTATTTGACATTTAGTTGCCATGATAAGACAACATTAAGGAATACATGATTATAATCAAGAACTGTGAATTATAAAGGTATTCTATACTTAAGATTATATGATAATTGTGAAGTAATTATGCCTAATAGTATCCTTTATAGACGTTACTTGACACATGCACTCCTTATGCTTTGAATGAACATTGAATGCATACCTTATATAAAAAATGTGATTAAGTGCATATGATTGAAGTTTGTATTATCAGTAATCACGATGTCTGGAGTCATGAATGAAAGGATTATGAAGTGAATGAATTATGCTAGCTTATCAGTTAAAAAGATTTAATTATAAAAGTAAATTGAAAAGTCTTCAGGAACTAGATGAGTTCATGTAATGCTCTAGATTATAGTAAGAATAGTACTTATTGTTAAGGTGGAAGACTCCTCCAGGATGTTCATTGTAAATGATTAATATTATAGACTTATATGTTTTTCCTTAATTATGAAGGTGGTAAATGAAGTTATGATATTTTTATAAGAGTTTGTCCATAGTCTTTTATTTCCCCACTAAGCTTTATAGATTATCTTGGGTTTTTTTATTCGTGTAGGTCTCAGGATAAGCTTCATTTTGGATTGATAGCCATTGTGGCTTGGCCACTTTGAGGAAAAGATTTGGCAGGTTGCAATGGTCCTTGAAGTTTCCATGTTTATTGAAGGCCATTTATGTTATGTCTCTTTATTTTGGAGTTTGTTTTGGTTATATTATGGCATGTAATTAAGGCTTGTATTATTATTATTATTATTATTATTATTATTATTATTATTATTATTATTATTATTATTATTATTATTATTATTATTATTATTATTTTTGCCTAATCTTTACTAGGGTAATGTTAGTATTGATGATTATGCATTTCTGATGGATTAGGGTGTTGCACTATTTCTGTACTAGAATGGAAATCGGATAGGATTACCATGGACTTTGTATCGGGTTTGCCACTCATCAGATATTAGCATGATACTATTTGGGTGATAGTCGACAGATTGATTAAATTCGCCCATTTTTTGCCTGTGAGAACAAATTTTTCTCTATTGAGGTTGACTAAGATTTGCCTTAATGAGATAGTACGACTGCATGGTGTTCCTATCTCCATAATTTCAAATCGAGATCCCCAATTTATTGCTAGATTTTGGGAGAGACACAAACATCACTAGGCATAAGATTATATTTTAGTATGGCTTTCCACCTATAGAAGGATGGACAGTTTGAAAGAGTTATACAGGTGCTTGAAGACATGTTGAGATGTTGTGTTCTAGATTTTGATGGCAATTGGGAAAAATATCTTCCTTTAATTGAATTTGCATATAACAATAGTTACCAATCTAGTATCAAAATTGCACCATATGAAGCACAGTACGGGAGGAGATGTCGGACTTCATTATATTGGACTGAACTGAGTCAGAATAAGTTGGTTAAACCCGATCTAATTAAAGAAACTGAAGATAAAGTTCAATTGATTAGAGATAATTTGAAGGCAACAGCCGATAGATAGAAGTCCTATGCTAACTTAAAGAGAAAAGATATTAAGTATCAAGTAGGTGAGAATGTATTCCTAAAAGCATTCCTCTGGAGGAAGATTATGAGATTTGGTAGGAAAGGGAAGCTGAGTCTCAAGTTTATAGGCCCTTATGAGATTTTAGAAAGGATAGGACTAGTAGCTTATAGACTGAATTTATTAGCAGAACTATAAAAAATCCATGATATGTTTCACGTGTCTATGCTCAGAAGATATAGATTAGATCCATCGCATGTGATCATAACACGGGACATTCAGCTGAAGACAAATTTATCATATGATGAGGAACCAATGAGGATTTTAGATAGAGAAGTAAAACAATTGAGGAATAAGAAGATACTGCTATTTAAAGTATTATGGACTCACCATAAAATCGCGAAAGCAACTAAAGAGCGAGAGTAGACTATACAACAGTAGTATCTGCAACTGTTTCTATCAGGTAAATTATGAGGATAAAATTTTATTTAGTAGGGGAGAAATGTAACGCTTCATGAATCGTTGATCTCATTAATAGTACTTTTTGAGGTCAATATTGCCATCCAGGCCCATAAAATGTTTTCTTCACCATTGGAAAGTATTATTTATGATGAGTCCGGTGGTATAATTTGGACTAAAATTAAGGTCAAATTCTTCTTCTTCTTCTTCTTCTTCTTCTTCTTCTTCTTCTTCTCTTGTTTGTTTAGATTTGGTTGCAGGAGAAACTTAGAATGCTAGTTGAACCTCCTTTTCATATTGTGGATGCATACTCCTTGAGGTTCTTTGGCGCACGCATGTGATGGAATTGGATTAACTTTGTGGAAGAAGGCTGGCTGAGCTCAATGGTAGAGTGAAGGGTAAGCTTTATGTGTTCCTAGGTTTGAGTTAAGTATGTGACCCAAGATGGGAGCTCTGGGTGTGTGCCTCTTTATGATATTCATCATGTAACTTTCTGTATTACCGTCCGCTGCACCTGACAATTTGGCCTCAGGCAGGAGATAGTGCACATTTGCCTAAACTTTGAGGAAGGGGACCTATCTGATACATTTTTCATAAGATATCATTACCTTCGGAGGTGCTAACCTGTGAGGACTAACAATTTTCCAGCGAGCATTTGTGATTTTGAAACTAGTGTGAAGTACCGCTTATGGGTTATAGAGGCACTTGATACCAGAGTGTTCCTTTTGAGGTTCCCGGGTAAGGGTGGCCCTGGTGGAGGAGGTGTCAACTGATGGGCTTTTCTTAGGTATGGATAGATTGCTACTGTTGTTTTTATTCTCTTTCTAGGCATGTAACATATTGCAGCGATAGTTGCTTGAACAAATACTTTTTTTTCTTCCTTTGTTGACGTGCTTGCAGGGTTTGATGCTTTTGTGTTGCTGCCACGTCTATTTGCTTGCCATGGTTGATGTTTTAATGTTGTTGCTATAAGTAAATAAGACTTTTTTTGTTCATGTTAATCATAGTGCATAACTTAGATTATTAGTGCATGTTCACATGATTATAGTGTTGTAATGATAATAATCACGATATGACAGTTAATACAAAACATAACCTTTATTTAATCTCGAGTGATGACATCTTAAAAGCATCATATTCCTATCATCAATTAGCCTTTGTGGTTTTTCTTGATTGGCTATTTTCTCTTAATCCTTATTTTTTACCTAAGGAACCTTTTTTTGATTTTCGCCTTAACAAGGTACCCAATTTTAGCAAGATTGCCTTTTTTGTTTTCTCTCGGTAGGGCATTTCTTCCTTTTTGATTTTGAATTTTTTTAGCCATGGAAACTTTTTAGCCTGTCAATGTTAACTAGCTCCTTAAATTCATGCCCATCACTATCCGTGAGGATAGCCACTCATTTAGAAAGAAGTTTCTTCAAGATAAAAGAGACTTCCAGTTGGGAATTAATCAGTTACATACATCACATGTATAAGCAGAATTTAAAATCTTTAACCAATATATCTGATCTTGTCATGAATTTACAATATAAATATTAATGAGAATAAGAAAAATCACCTTTGATTTTTGTTGAACAATTGATTTTCCTTCTCATCTGGTTGTCGCAAACCATGGTGTCCAAAATTAAACACCTCAAATTAGTAATCCACACTACAGAAGGATCAAATGAACCAAGAATGATGGAAATACAAGGCTGGCCGAATTTCCCTTGATGCTAGCAAGGGAGTGGCGGCTAGGGTTTAGAAGAAGAGAGAGAATTTCTTTTTTCTTAAAATTTCACTTAACCCTAAATCCCCTTAAGTTAGATTATTATAGCTAGGTTAAATGGGATTGGGCTCTTTAAAATTATTGGAGAAATATTGCTTAAACAATCTCATATTGCTCAGTTCTAGCTTGAGAAGAATAAAGCTACTCTAGATGCAAAATGATGGTTCTAGCATCCATCATCTCATGTTGCTTCTGAAGCTCTGAGAATATAGCACCCAACATCAGACATGCCGCTGCTTCACTATACTCCATGTATTTTCGATAAATGCCCTTGATCTCATCAATGGCATCATCTAATGGAAGTGATGGTGGATATTTATCCAAGACATAATGGATCTTTATAGCTCTAAGAACAATTCTCACTTGTTTGATCCAGTCAAAATAATTGCTGCCAACCAGCTTGTTATCCAAGATTGATCGTATGTTAATGTTTGATGTGCTCATATGATGATCTAGATGTGAAAAAGAAAAAAATATGAGAGTATGTTCATATATATGTATGCGTTAACTAGGTTTTTAATTAATCCATTTACTCCCACTATTTTATTGCAAATCAATAGCCCTCACTATATAATCCGAGAAAACCTGATGGTTTTCTTAGTGGGCCAATATACAATCCTTGATATGAAATTTGACCTTGAATGTGGTCAATAAGTCAAACTCCATACCCTTGAAAGGTAGGTATCTCTATACCAATTGTGTCTCTACACAACTATTGGATCATTAGATTATCAACTCTTGATGTATGCAAATCATATATGCATTCCCTAATCTTACTTCTAGAACCATTAGCCTTGACTGTGGTCAACAAGCTAATGGGCTAGCTAAGATGAACCATTTAATTAGATTCGAACATATTCGATATAATGTGAGCTTGACTGTGGTCAACAACCGATACTATAAAGAACTATGGTTCTCCTCCAATTAATGGAAGGCTTAAATACCTTTGTATTAGTTTGAGGGATTTTAGTTAATTAAGTCTCATTATACATGGTTGGCATATATTGGTATGCATCCTATATCTATCATATAAATATAAGCATACAAATATGACATAGTTATGGAGTTTACTACATTGATCTCCTTGAGCCAAAAGGGAAATCAAAAGGTCAAACCTAGGTAATATGCATGATTCAAACAAGTAAAAATAATTACATTATCTTCAATCTTGTTGGATCTCTATTAGGCCCATCTTGCTCTTTGATAGTGGTCTCCATTTCTACCTCTAATTCTAATCTAAGTAATCTAATTACATATTACAATTTGAAAAAGAAATACAAACAAAAAATAAGTGGCCGAGACATGAAAGTCCTCATTGGCCCGAAACATGCATTATGCTCAATCACATTGGGCCTTGTCCATAACTATCCATCATGCCAATCATACACCCTTATATGCACTTATAATGCATGAAGTAAAACCATATAATGTAATACAAACTATGTTTCAAATCTTGAAACTTACTTTTGAGTTATTTTTATAATGTGATCAAATTAGGAAACTTTTTCCATTTTAGGTAACCTTTTTACATGCATGTATTCTTGTCTTAATTATCAATCCAATTGATTATTAATTATATATTAATTGATTAATTAATTAATCAATCACATTAAATAATTAAAGAATCAATTTTGGGCTTAAAACAATGGGTAGGCCGAAACTTACAATTTAAACCCTAAAGTGTGTTCACACACAAACTAGTTTTGTGTCTTTTGGACCATTTGGGCCTTTGGAAATGAGCCAAGCCCAATCTAGCCCTTAAAACCCATTAATAAACTTAATTAAAGTTTATAATATTTAATTTAAATCAACTCTTTGGGCCCACCAAGTCATTCACTAATTTAAATCAAACCCGTAACCATAATTAAGCCCATTAAGTGGCTTTAATAAATTAAAATTAGTCCAATTAATTCAAGGCCCATTTTTATTAATTAAATTAATTAAAAGCACATTAATATATCAAATATATCAGATTTATAAAATTAAAAATCATTCTAAACATTAACTTACCAAGAACACACGAAGAACACCAATTTATCAAACTTTTCGATTAAACTAGTTTTCATGCAAAACTTGTTCGATTTTAATTTTGTTTGATCCTATGGCTTAATATCACATATTAAACACATAAATTATCATCAAAATATTTTAGAGTTGATCAATAAAAATTTAATTTAGAACAACCCCTAAACTTTTTATTGAAAAATAAAATTCTTCACGCCAAAAAGAATGTTTTTTTTTCTCAAAAGAATCGTTTTATTTTTCATTTTATATATTTAACCACATACATCCAGAAATCAATATTTCTCATTCATGAACAATCAAATCTGATATTTTAAAGTTCATGAAATAAATAATTCAAAAATAAAAAGAAAAACAATTTCGCGAATAATATAGAATTGTAGATTCATGGCAAAATCGTGGCTCTGATACTATGTTGGGAATTAATCGGTTACATACATCATATGTATAAGTGAAATTTAAAATTTTTAACCAATATATCTGATCTTGAAATGAATTTACAATATAAATATTAATGAGAATAAGAAAAATCACCTTTGATTTTTTTTGAACAGTTGATTTTTCTTTTCACCAGGTTGTCGCAAATCACAATGTCCAAAATTTAAAATCTCTAATTAGTAATCCACACTAGAGAAGGATCAAATGAACCAAGAATGATGGAAATACAAGGCTGGCTGAACTTCCCTTGATGCTAGCAAGGGAGTGGTGGCTAGGGTTTAGAAGAAGAGAGAGAATTTCTTTTCTCTTAAAATTTCACTTAACCCTAAATCCCGTTAACTTGGATTTTTATAGCGAGGTTAAAAATCCAACTTCATAATGGGTTTGAGTTCTTTAAAATTGTTGGATAAATATTAAATGGGCTTCTAGAATTATTAATAATTTATTTGTGCTCAATTAAATCCCATTTAAGTCCTTTCATAAAGGACGATGCACAAAACCGATAAACTAGGCCCTTTATACATACTCTTGGATTTAACCACCCAAATTAATTACAAATCCATCAAAATTAAATATGTAGGCTCCATAACACTTATAAAATATATTTAATTTATTTTGGTCCAAGAATTAGGCCTCTAAGGCCTTCTATATGGAGTTGGCGTGGAACCCATCCTTTGGTGGGTTTTTGCTCTAAAATCGAATCTTTGGGCCTATTAAATTTCTCCAATGGATCTATTAATTATTATATCAACCATATAACACTTATATTACAATAATAATTAATTATGAAATGCAATATTTCAATTAGATCCATTTTGCAGAACATTTCTAAAAAGTTCTACGAATATTTCTACTTGATCACAATTAATTAAACTCTTTAATTAGTTATTCTCTTATTTATTTCTCTTATCCCATAATAATATCAAATATTATTATCCTTGTCAGTTTACCATTTTATCCTTTACTCTATATGTGTGCGACCTATTGGGTTCCTGTCCATATTGGCAGCATAATATGTAATTATGAGTTTTATTCAAAACTCATATGATTTAAACTTCTTTAAATCATTTAATCAATCCCTTATTGATATTTATGATACATTATTATAAAAATCATGAATGGCCTCTAGCTAGGCATTATGACTACCAAAATGTTAGGAAAGTCAAGTGGTTTGACTATACCCTTCCATAGAAATAGTTACTATGCAATTACTCTTTTCACCACTCTTATCTCAATTAGATTTCGAGTATGGATTTCTGTCAACTCATATAAATCTAATTATATACGTTCTATTAATTTAAGCATTGTTCCCAAAATGCCCTTTATGGATCCCTATCCATCTTGGCATGTTAGTCTAGCCAGAGATTTTCTGAACAAGGTAATTATAGAATCACGCAAGATAACTTCCCTTAATAAATCTAGGATGGTGAATCCTTTATCGGTTACTCAACTATCCTCAAGTAGGTCATGATATACCCAACCTCTTAACTATGTTCACTCCCCGTTGGAAGTAATCAGTTATGGAGTCAAAGTATATCACTTGCTACTTAAGATAACCTTGGTGATCTCAAGTCTAAGGATACTTGCACAACCGCTATGAAGAGGTTCCTCACCAATATAGATTTAATATCTATATAAGGATTCTCTTTGTAGGTCTCCAATGAACTTGTTCTTTAAAATAACATCCACATGTTAGCTTTTATCATCTTCCATTATCACAGTTATGAGAACCATTGCTTGAACTATTCAAGAAGCATAACATGTGCTAGTTTGTCCGAATTAACAATATCCTATCTTGTTAATTCTATGACTAGGGATATTTATATATCATCATATTTGCATGTAATCGACATCTCATATCACGAACACTTTCATGATTGCCTTTGCACTGTGTTTATAATATCTAGGATTTCATTTATTAATTTAAGATATACAAACTCATGTATTTAAACATAGCATTAATAAATGAATTATGCCTTTTATTAAGAATATGAATACATACATATGAAATACATCCCTTTTACATGGGCTCTAGAGCATACTCTCTAACAATCTCCCACTTGCACTAGAGTCAATCACTCATATGTCTTAAACCCATGTAATTTATATGGTGATCGTGCTTAATCTGGGAAAGTGCTTTAGTCAGGGGATCTGCCACATTGTCATATGTGGGGATCCTTTCTATTTTCACATGATTTCTAGCTACTATTTCCTTTATGAGATGGTAACATCTGAGAACATGCTTGGATCGCTAATGAGACCATGGTTCCTTTGCTTGTGCAATAACTCCATTGTTGTCACAATATAAAGGAAGCAGATCAACAATGCTAGGCACAACTCCTAGTTCATATATGAACTTTTTGATCCATACTGCTTCTTTGGCTGCTTCTGAAGCAGCAATGTACTCAACTTCTATCGTGGAATCAGCAGTTGTTTCTTGTTTAGAACTCTTCCAACTAACTGCTCCTCCTCCCATTATGAACACAAAACCAGATTGTAATTTACAATCATCTTTGTCAGATTGGAAGCTAGCATCAGTATACCCATTTACTTCCAAATTGCCCTCTCCATATACCAATAATATATCCTTAGTCCTTCTCAAGTACTTAAGGATATTCTTGACAGCTGCCTAGTGTTCCTCTCTAAAATTGGATTGGAATCTGCTTGTGACACTCAAAGCAAATGCTACATCTGGACGTGTATATAATATAGCATACATGATAGAACCAATTGTAGATGCATATGTTATTCTATTCATGCTTTCTCTATCCTCTAGTGTTTGCGGACATATAGACTTAGAAAGGTGTTTCCCATACACCATAGGTATAAACCCTTTCTTAGAGAGATCCATATTGAACATCTTCAATACTTTATCTATATATGTACTTTGAGAAAGACCAGCAACCTATTGGATCTATCTCTATAGATCCTTATTCCCAGAATATAGGATGCTTCTCCAAGGTCTTTCATGGAGAATTGCTTGGATAACCATATTTTTACAAATTGGAGAAGAGAAATGTCATTTCCTATGATCAATATGTCATCCACATATAGAACTAGAAAGACAATTGCACTCCCACTGACCCTTTTATACACACAAGGTTCATCTTCACTCTGTGAGAAACCAAACTCTTTGATTGCCTCATTGAATCGTATGTTCCAGCTCCTAGAAGCTTGCTTTAATCCATTAATGGATCTTTGAAGCTTGCATACTTTTTCGCCATCTCCTGATGTGAACCCTTCTAGTTGTGTTATATACACATCCTCAATCAGATTTCCATTTAGAAAAGTTGTCTTCACATCCATTTGCCAAATCTCATAATCATAATAAGCTGCAATGGCTAAAAGTATTCTTATAGACTTAAGCATCGCTACAGGGGAAAAGGTTTCATCATAGTCAATTCCTTCTTTTTGATGATAGCCTTTTGCTACTAAATGAGCTTTATAGGTAACTATATTACCTTCCATGTCGGTCTTCTTTTTGAAGCCCCATTTGCACCTTATGTGTTTTATCCCTTTAGGTGGTTGAGCTAAAGTCCATACTTTGTTATCATACATGGAGTCCATTTAAGACTGTATAGCCTTAAACCATAAATCACGTTCTAAACTGTTCAAAACTTCTTGATAGTTTTTAGGCTCATTGTCCTCTACTACAGTTATGCCTCTATCTGAATCAATGTAAAATTCATATCTCATGGGGATAGAATGTATCCTAGTGGATCTTCTAGGATTTTGTGTATAATTAGGTTCAACTGTAATCTCATCATTATGAGATTCAATTTGGGTTCAATTGGTTGATCTACTTCTATTTGTGGGTCTTGAACTTCACCAATTTCAATTTTACTCGCACTGTCTTCTCGTAGGGGAAACTCTCATTCTAATAGACAACATGCCTTGAAACAAACACCTTTTTTTCTAAGGGATGGTAGAAATAATATCTAAACAATTCTTTTGGATATACCATAAATAAACATTTGTAGACTTGACATCTAGTTTGTCTGACATTATCCTCTTTACATAAGTAGGACTACCCCATACTATCATATGAGAAAGTGTGGGTTTCTTGTTATTCCATATCTCATATGGAGTAACATCAACCGATTTACTAGGAATTCTGTTTAACATATAAACAGTAGTTTCTAATGCATATCCCCAAAAGGACTTAGGCAAGTCTCGGCTCATCATGGATTGAACCATATCTAATAGTGTTCGATTTCTCCTCTTAGATACACCATTATGTTGCGGTGTATATGGTGGAGTCCATTAAGATAAAATCCCATTATCTCTAAGATAATCTTGAAATTCTTGGCTTAAGTATTCTCCACCTCAATCTGATCTAAATGTCTTAATACTCTTGCCAAGTTGCTTCTCTACTTCATTTTTGAATTCTTTAAACTTTTCAAATGCTTTTGATTTATACTTCATTAGATAGATATATCTAAACCTGGAGTAATCATCTATGAAAGTAATAAAGTAGGAGTAACCTCCTCTGGCATGAGTAGTCATTGGACCACATACATCTGAATGTATCAAGTCCAAAACTATTCTAGTTCATTCTCCTTTACCAATAAAAGGAGCTTTTGTCATTTTTCCTAATAAACAAGATTCACATGTATTGAATGATTCATAATCAAATGATCCTAAATCACCTAACTTGTGTAATTTGGTCATGCATTTCTCATTTATATGGCCTAAATGATAATGCCATAAATATGAGGTATTTAGATTATCATGTTTCATTCTCTTGGTATCCACATTATACATTTCTTTAATTAAATCAAGAAAAAATATACCATTCTCAATGATAGCTTTAGTATAAAATATATTGTTCTTAAAAATGTAACAACATTTGTCCTTTAAAGAAATGTCATAATCGTTCAATAAATAACTAAAAGAAATAATACTTTTAGATATTGCTGGAACATAATAACAATTATTTAACTCCAGTATTAATCCACTTAGAAGAGGCAAATGATAAGTCCCCACAACTGTTGTAGAGATGTTTTGTCTAGTAGCTAACTGTAGACATATTTTTGCCTTTCCAACTCTTCTACTGCTTTTAAGCCCTTGTAGATCATTACACAAATGAGATCCACATCCGGTATCTAATACCCAAGATTGTTTTGAAGCAATATAATAAGTATTTATTTCAATCATATGAATACCAAAAGTAGAAGCATCAGCTTGCTTCTTCTCCTTAAGAGAATCTAGATAGGCCTTGCAGTTACGCTTCCAATGACCATCTTTCCCACAATGGAAGCAAGTTCCTTTGTGATTCTCTTTCTTGGCAACCTTCTTCTTGGAAACTCCACCATGCTTTGGCTGCGCCTTAGTCATCTTCTTTTTCTTCTGCTTCTTGCCTTTAGCAGAAGTGACAACCATTACACTTTTTGAATCCTTCTTAAAGGATCCATCAGCTATTTTGAGCATATTGATTAACTCATGAATGGTTACTTGGATCTTGTTCATGTTGAAGTTAAGCATGAAAGGTGCAAAACTTGGAGCCAATGAGTACAAGATTAAATATATGTATAGATCATTATCCATTACATAGCCAAGTCTACTCAAATGCTCAATATACCCATACATCTTTAATGCATGAGTAGCAGTCGAAGTGCCTTCCACCATTTTGCAGCTAAACAGAGCTCGAGCAATCTCATATTGCTCAGTTCTAGCTTGAGAAGAATAAAGCTCCTCTAGATGCAAAATGATGGTTCTAGCATCCATCATCACATGTTGCTTCTGAAGCTTTGAGGAAATAGCACCAAGCATCAGACATGCTACTGCTTCACTATCCTCTATGTATTTTCAATAAATGCCTTTGATCTCATCAATGACATCATCTGATGGAAGTGGTGGTGGATCTTTATCCAAGACATAATGGATCTTTTCAGCTCTGAGGACAATTCTCACTTGTTTGATCCAGTCAGAATAATTGTTGCCAACCAGCTTGTTATCAAAGATTAATTGTATGTTAATGTTTGATGTGCTCATAATGATGACCTAGATGTGAAAAAGAAAAAATATGAGAGTATGTTCATATATATGTATGCATTAATTAGGTCTTTAATTAATCCATTTACTCCCACTATTTTATTGTGAATCAATAGCCCTAACTATATAATTCGAGAAAACCCGATGGTTTTCTTATAGGGCCAATATCCAATCCTTGATATGAAATTTCATCTTGACTGTGGTCAATAAGTCAAACTCCATACCCTTGAAAGGTAGGTATCTCTATACCAATTGTGTCTCTACACAACTATTGGATCATTAGATTATCAACTCTTGATGCATGCATATCATATATGCATTCCCTAATCTTGCCTCTAGAACCATTAGCCTTAATTGCGGTCAACAAACTAATGGGCTAGCTAAGATGACCCATTTAATTAGATTCGAACATATTCGATATAATGTGAGATTGACTATGGTCAACAACCCATACTATAAAGAACTATGGTTCTCCTCCAATTAATGGAAGGCTTATACCTTAGTATTAGTTTAAGGGATTTTAGTTAATTAAGTCTCATCATAAATGGTTGGTATACATTGGTATGCATCCTATATCTATCACATAAATATAAGCATACAAATATGGCATAGTTATGGACTTTACTACATTGATCTCCCTGAGCTAAAAAGGAAATCAAAAGGTCAAACCTAGGTAATATGCATGATTCAAATAAGTAAAAATAATTACCTTATCTTCAATCTTGTTGGATCTCCATCCGGCCCATCTTGCTTTAATAGTGGTCTCCATTTCTATCTCTAATTCTAATCTAAGTAATCTAATTACATATTACAATTTGAAAAAGAAATACAAACCAAAAATAAGTGGTCGGGACATGAAAGTCCTCATTGGTCCGAAACATGCATTATGCTCAATCACATTGGGCTTTGTCTATAACTATCCATCATTTCAATCATACACCCTTATATGCACTTATAATGCATAAAGTAAAACCATATAATGGAATACAAACTATGTTTCAACTCTTAAAACTTACTTTTGAGTTATTTTTATAATGTGATCAAATTAAAAAACTTTTTCCATTTTAGGCAACCTTTTTGCATGCATGTATTCTTGTCTTAATTATCAATCCAATTGATTATTAATCATATATTAATTGATTATTTAATTAATTAATCACATTAAATAATTAAAGAATCAATTTTGGGCTTAAAACAATAGGTAGGCTGAAACCTACAATTTAAACCCTAAAGTTTGTTCACACACAAACTAGCCAAGCCCACTCTAGCCCTTAAAACCCATTAATAAACTTAATTAAAGTTTATAATATTTAATTTAAATCAGCTCTTTGGGCCCACCAAGTCATTCACAAATTTAAATCAAACCCCGTAACCATAATTAAGCCCATTAAGTGGTTTTAATGAATTAAAATTAATCCAATTAATTCAAGGCCCATTTTAATTAATCAAATTAATTAAAAGCACATTAATATATATAATATATCAGATTTAGAAGATTAAAAATGGTTCTAAACATTAACTTACCAAGAACACACTAAGAACACCAATTTATCAAACTTTTCGATTAAACTAGTTTCCATGCAAAATTTGTTCGATTTTAATTTTGTTTGATCCTATGGCTTAATATCACATATTAAACACATAAATTATCATCAAAATATTTTTAGAGTGGATTAATAAAAATTTAATTTAGAGCAGCTCCTAAACTTTTTATTGAAAAATAAAATTCTTCACGCTTAAAAGAATGATTCTTTTCTCAAAAGAATCGTTTTATTTTTCATTTTATATATTTGATCACATACATCCAGAAATCAATATATCTCATTCATGAACAATCAAATCTAATATTTTAAAGTTCATGAAATAAATAACTCAAAAATAAAAAGAAAAACAATTTCGCAAATAATATAGAATTGTAGATTCATGGCAAAACCGTGGCTTTGATACCATGTTGGGAATTAATCAGTTACATACATCACATGTATAAGTGGAATTTAAAGTTTTTAAACAATATATCTGATCTTGCTATGGATTTTAAATATAAATATTAATGAGAACAAGAAAAATCACCTTTGATTTTTGTTGAACAGTTGATTTTCCTTCTCACCGGATCGTCACAAACGACAATGTCCAAAATTGAAAACCTTCAATTAGTAATCCACACTAGAGAAGGATCAAATGAGCCATGAATGATGGAAATACATGGCTGGCCAAATTCCCCTTGATGCTACCAGGGGAGTGGCAGCTAGGGTTTAGAAGAAGAGAGAGAATTTCTTTTCTCTTAAAATTTCACTTAACACTAAATCCCCTTAGCTTGGATTTTTATAGCTAGGTTAAAAATCCAACTTCATAATAGGATTGAGATCTTTAAAATTGTTGGAGGAATATTAAATGGGCTTCTATAATCATTAATAATTTATTTGGGCTCAATTAAATCCAATTTAAGTCCTTTCATAAAGGACTATGCACAAACCCCATAAACTAGGCCCTTTATGCATACACTTTGATTTAATCTCACAAATTAATTCCAAATCCATTAAAATTAAATATGTAGGCTCCATAACACTTATAAAATATATTTAATTTATTTTGGTCCAAGAATTAGGCCTCTAAGGCGTTCTATATGGAGTTGGTGTGGAACCCATCCTCTAGTGGGTTTCTGCTCCAAAATGAAATCTCTGGGCCTATTAAATTTCTCAAATGGATCTATTAATTATTATATAATCCCTATAACACTTATAGTCCAATAATAATTAATTATGAAATGCAATATTTCAATTAGGTCCATTTTGCAGAACATTTCTAAAAAGTTCTACGAACATTTCTACTTGATCAATTAATTAATTATTCTCTTATTTATTTCTCTTCTCCCATTATAATATCAAATATTATTATCCTTGTCATTTTACCATTTTATTCTTTACTCTATATGTGTGTGACCTATTGGGTTTTTGTCCATATTGGCAGTATAATATGTAATTATGAGTTCTATTCATAACTCATATGATTTAAACTTTTTTGAATAATTTTATCAATCCCTTATTGATATTTATAATACATTATTATACAAATCATGAGTGGCCTCTAGCTAGGCATTATGACTACCCAAATGTCAGGAAAGTCTAGTGGTTTGACTATACCCTTCCATAGAAACAATTATCGTGTAATTACTCCTTTCACCACTATTATCTCAATTAAATTCTGAGTATGGATTTCTGTCAACTCATATAAATCTAATTATATATGTTCTATTAATTTAACCATTGTTCCCAAAATGCCCTTTATGGATCCCTTTCCATCTTGGCATATTACTTTGGCCAGAGATTCTCTGAACAAGGCAATTATAGAATCATGCGAGATAACTTCCCTTAATAAATCTGGGATGGTGAATCCTTTATTGATTACTCAACTATCTTCAAGTAGGTCATGATATACCCAACCTCCTAATTCACCCCCAGTTGGAAGTAATCAGTTATGGAGTCAAAATATATCACTTGCTACTTAAGATAACCTTGGTGATCTCAAGTCTAAAGATACTTGTACAACCGCTATGAAGAGATTCCTCACTAACATAGATTTAATATCCATGTGAGGATTCCTTTATAGGTCTCCAATGAACTTGTTCTTCAAAATAGCATCCACATGTTAGCTTTGATCATCTTCCATAATCACAGTTATGAGAACCACTGCTTGAACTATTCAAGAAGTATAACATGTGCTAGTCTGTCCGAATTAACAATGTCATATCTCGTTAATTCTATGACTAGGGATATTTAGATATTATCACATTTGCATGCAATAGACATCTCATATCATGAACACTTTCATGATTGCCTCTGCACTATGCTTATAATATCTAGGACTTCATTTATTAATTTAAGATATACAAACTCATGTATTTAAACATAACATTAATAAATGAATTATGCCTTTTATTAAGAATATGAATTAATACATATGAAATACATCTCTTTTACATGGGCTCTAGGGCATACTCTCTAACACTACCTAATTTGGTCTAAACTTTCCTTTGTAATTAGGTAAACTGGGTCTCATATGTTTAAATACCAAATCCCCTTCTTTTAAATGATAGCCTTTTGACCTTCCTTCTAAAGGGTTGAGCTAATCTTTTCTAATACAGCTGATTATGGTAATTAGCTCTCATCCAACATTTTCATTTATGCCATTCTATGTTTTGCTCATTTCACCTTTAGCAACTTAGATTATGGCACAATCCTTAGCGACTGTAATTCAATCTCTACAGGCAGCACCACTTTCGAGCCATACACAAGAGAAAAGGGAGTGGCCCCATGGAAGTTTTGATGGTGGTTTTATACCTCCAGAAGGTGAATGGCAACTTTTTAGCCCAATCTTTGTATATCTACATAGTCTTGGATATGATCTTTTTCAAATTCTTATTGGTGGGTTCAACTTCCCTGTTTCCTTGAGGGTAGTAAGGTGATAACTTATGATGATGGATTATGTATTTCTACATCACGTGTTTGGTTTTCACTTGAAACTGAACTACATTATCTCTCGTGCCCATACCTATAAACCAGATTCCTCTAAATAAATTGAGCCATCTCTCGTGCCCCCAGTCTTTTGAAGGATTTCGGTTCTACCCATTTTGTGAAGTAATCAATGGTAACTATGATATATCTATGATTGTTAGAAGCTATTGGGTGGATCTCTCCGATTATATCTATTCCCCAAGCTGAAAAAAGCCAGGATGAGGATAGGTTGCACAATTTTGAAATAGGCAAATGACTCAAGTAGGCATACTATTGGCATTAATGGCACATCTTTACATATTTGGAGCAGTCAGCGTCCATGGTTAGCTAGAAGAACCCTTGTCGCATGATTTTCCTAGCCAACATTAATCCATTCATATTGGTTATGCATACCCTTGTATCAGTTTCTTCCATGACCTTATTCGCTTCTCTTTCATCTAAGCACCTTAACCGGATGCCATCGGCTTGCCTCTTACATAGGATTCCATCTACACTGATGAATTGGCTAGACAAATTCTAAAGTATCTTTTAATCTTTCTCTGTCACTTCTTCAGGGAACTTGGAAGTTTCCAAATAATTTTGTATGTCATAGTACTAGGGTTTGCCATCGGATCCATTTAAGCTAATGAGTTGTTCCTTTTAAAAGCACGGCTTAGATGAGCTTGTGACTATTACTTGTCTCATAACTACCCCCTCTAGATTGTCCCACATAGACACTAAGGTTGCCAAAGCATTATTCTCAAATTCTTATTGGCGGGTTTAACTACCTCATTCTTTTGAGGGAAATAAAGCGTCAACTTATGATGATAGATTCTGTATTTCTACAGCACGTGTTTGGTTTTCGTTTGAAATTGGACCATATTATTCGGTACTATATGATGAGGCCCCCTACCTATAAACTATATTCCTCTTAATAAATCGAGCCATCTCTTGTGCCCCTATTCTTTTGAAAGATTTTTCTTCTACCCATTTTATGAAGTAATCGATGGTGACTATGATATATCTATGACCGTTAGAAGTTATCGGGTGGATTTCTCCAATGATATCTATTCCCCAAGCTGAAAAGCGCCAGGGTAAGGATAGGTTGCATAATTTTTAAATAGGTAAATGACTCAAGTTAGCATACTATTGGCTTTGATGGCATATCTTTACATATTTGGAGCTGTCAGCGTCCATGGTTAACTAGAAGAACCCTTATTGCATGATTTTCCTATCCAACATTAATCCATTCATATGGGCTCTACATACCTCTATATGAGTTTCTTCCTTAACCTTTTTTTCCTTTTTTTCATCCAAGCAGCTTAACTGGATGCCATCGGCTTACCTCTTACATAGGATTCTGTCTACACTTATGAACTGGCTAGATAAATTCCAAAGTATCTTTCAATATTTCTCCATCAATTTTTTAGGGAACTTGGAAGTTTCCAAATATTTTTGGATGTCATAGTACTAGGGTTTGCCATCAGATCCATATAAGCTCATGAGTCATTCATTTTTAAAGCATGGCTTAAGTGAGGTTGTGACTATTACTTGTCTTATAACTACCCCCTCTGAATTGTCCCATATAGACACTAAGGTTTCCAAAGCATCTACTAACTGATTCTTATCTCGTGGTATATGGTAGAAGGTGCATGTCTTAAATTGATCGCTTAAACTCCTCAAGTATTCTATGTAAGGCACTGGCCTTTCATCTTTGATGGACTATTTTCCCTTGGCTTGATGGATTACCAAGGATGAATCCCCAAACACCTTAATAGTCTTTGCTCCCAGTGTGACTAAGGCCTCTTTCCTATATTGCAGGCTTCGTAATCGGCTTCATTATTAGTTAGCTTAAATTCCAATTTCTTAGCCAAAGGTAGTTTTTTGCTATTAAACATAATAATGGTAACTCTTGCCTTAGCTCCCTTGTTGTCGGTAGCCCCATCGAAGTGCATTTGCCAACCCTGGGTCATGATAACATCACTTTTGTCCTGGAATTCATACTTAACTTGGTCTCCTTCTATCGGGTGATCAGTAAAGAGCCCTACGACTGCCCTTTCCTTGATCATTTTCTTGGTTATATACTCCACCTTAAATTCTTATTAGAGCAACAACCACCTTCCCATTTTCCCTAGTACGGATGGTGCTAATTGGAGGTATCTAAGTGGGTTGTGCTTAGCTACCATTTGGATCTTGTAAGAATGCAAGTAGTGTCTCAATTTCTTTAAGGCCTATATCACTACCAAACAAATCTTTTCCACATTTGTATACTTGAGCTCATATAGCAAAAACTTCTTGCTCAAGTAGCATACGATGAATTCGGCTCTAAACTCATCTTCTTAGGCTAATATGGCTCTTACTGAACCCTATTCCACTACTATGTACAAAATTAATGGCTTTGATAGCTTGGGTAGTCGGAGAATTGGAAGGTGCAACAAATATTCTTTGATGGTGTAAAAGGCCTTTTGATAATCATCATTCTACTTTACCAGCTGATCTTTTCTCAAAAGCTTGAAGGTTATCTCACATATGGAGGTGAGGTTGGTAATGAACAGGCTAATGTACTAAATGCATCCTAAGAACCCCTAATCTCATTTTCCATCCTCAGTGCTGGCATTTCTTGAATGGCTTTCACCTTATTTGGATCCATTTTTATCCATTTTTGACTGACTATATACCCCGATAGCTTACCTGAGGTCACCCAAACACACATTTCTTTGGATTAAGGTGGAGATTATACTTGTCAATTAACTAGAAAAAAATTCTCTAAGGCCTCAAAGTGTCCTTCCCTTCTATCTAACTTAATCATCATATCATTGATGTACACTTCTACTTCCTTATGGATCAAGTCCCCTAGGATCTTGGTAGCCATCCATTGATAAGTAGCTCCTGCATTCTTTAGTCCAAATGACATAACTTTGTATATATAAGTTCCCTATTTGGTAATGAAAGTTGTTTTTACCATGTCTATTATTTTGTTCAAAATCTGATTATACCCCGCATATCCATCAACAAAGCCGTACATCATGCATTTTGCCGCACTATCAACTAACAGATCTATGTATGGGAGCAAAAAATCATCTGTTGGGTAAGCCTTATTTAAATCTTGATAGTCTACACACATTCATACCTTTCCATCTTTCTTAGCAATTGGAACAATGTTGGCTAACCAAGTAGGGTATTAGACCTCGATCAGGAACTTTGCTTCAATCTGACTCTTCACTTTTTTTTTTTTACCTTTTTTGCCCACTTTGGCTTGAGTCTTCAGAGCTTTCGCTTTACTGGCTTACTATCCGAATATGTTGGAATGGCATGTTTTGCAACATCTCTATCAATCTTTGGCATGTCTTTATAGGTCCAGGCAAACACTTTTTCTTATTTTTTTAATATTCCTTGAATTTTATCCTCTCTTCAGGAGTTATATCGGATGCAATCAAGATCTTCTTAGGATCATTTGGGTTTCGAGATTAATGGGATTATTTTGTTGAATTAATGTCAAATATGAATGTATTGTGATTATGATCATACATGATGCAATCAGATGAAACATCAAAAAATAAGCAAATTCATTCATCTTATTAACTTTAGAAGTAAAAAAGTACATAATCACAAAACAATTTAGGAATATAAATTATATTAGCAAAATAATCATCCTCTGGATCAAGGATGGTTGATGCAATGACAGAAGCCTCTCCCTCTTCTGATGGCATCTTTTTCTCGAGCACCACACCCTCGCGCTCAATTTTCTCCTTTCCCTTAGCCTTGGTGGTTAGTGACTCTGATATTAGCACCTCCTTAGGATAACCTAGATCTAAATTAGCAAGCTTGGACATAACTTTTTCATCCGAAAATCCCAGTACAGGCTTGATGGATTCAGTTGACTTGTCAAAGATATCATCAAAAATTTTGAATCCAGGGACAATATTTCCTTGTACCACCACAAGCTTGGCTTCCCCACAATACTTGCATTCTTGAGATGTTGGAATAAAATTTTATGAGCTATGAGGAACTTTCCCTGGCTATAGATTAGACTGCTTCCTAGCGTCATTTTCACAGTAACCCAAACCTTTCCTATCTCTTTGTCCTACTGGAGCAATTGGACTAGAGAGCCCCTGAGAACTCTTTCCTAATCCGATGCCTGGTAGATAACTAATCTTTTTCATTATGTTAATAGCTTGAGAACTTACAAAATCTACCTCTTCTCCTTCAATACCAATTCTGGCTATGTGAAACCCATTAAACGGTTATTTAGCTATGCTTAAGTTGAAAACTTAGTTCTCCTTTATTGCCTTAATAGTCACCTTCATGAGGGATCCAAACCATCTGTTGTAGGGTGAAAGGAAACCCGCCCAGCTTATAAAGCCAAGGTCACCCTAATAATAGGGAGAAATTAGCAGGAATTTCTAGCACCATAAACTATACCTCAGTCTCAATAGGTCATATCTTCACTATTGCCTTGAAAGAGCCCACAACCTACCTTTTAGAATTATCATAAGCCATTATAGTAAGTCAAGACTTAGTAAGCATGGTCTTATCAATGCCATAAGCTGCCATTGCTATAAAGGGACACACATTAATAGAAGAACCATCATCTACCATTAGATATGTAGTGTGTTTGCCTTTCACTTTAGCCCTAATGTATAAAGGGCAGTTATGCTCATTTCCTTCCAAAGGAAGGTCTGCATTAATGAACATAATCTTTTCCTTAGAATCACTTTTCACCATCTCTAGCATCTCAGAGGGAGATATGGTGGTGGTAACTGTTGAGTCACATAAAGCTTCTACCAACTTTTTCCTGTGGGAAACAAATCCCAAATCAAAATCTGAGCTGGTGTCTTTATAAGTTGCTTCAAAACTAGGTTATCCTCTATGGTTTTCTTTTCTATGGGTGTAGCAAGTTCTTGTTGTTAGTGTAAGCCCTAGCCCCAATACATTGTAATAAAACACTTTAGTTAATAAATGAGGCATTTGTTTTATCTATTGTATTCCTGTGCATATCAATTGATAGAACTATCCAAGAATGTTGTTTCAGCTTAAGTTATCATGTGTGAGGCACATGGTTGTAAGACCTTGAAACAATAGAGACTTCATTCTAAATATCCCTAGTCAGTCATTGTTATGGGAATAACAATGAATTAAGACTAGTATGCTCTCTCTGATAAGTTGAGTTCTATCTTACGGATCATAAGGACAAGAGTGTCAATTAGAGATCATAGATACATGTTTAGAACATGGTATCTGGATTTGATCCGTTCATGAGAACAATACATGGTACAAGTCATAAGTGTTTCTCATATGTAAGATTTGCATCGGAGTTCTTAGACCTAAAATCTCTATGAAACTCTTTATGAATTACTGTGTACTTTGACATACACCTAACGTGCTCGTAACAGAGTGACAAGTATGGTTATGCTTGGATATGCATTGATTCATGTTAAAGAGCATAGGAGAAGTGAAGGGATTACCCCTCTTAATAAGAGAGAAAATATCATCGGCCACTTGATCAGTGAACTGAAAGTGTATGGCCATACCAAGATGAAATAATGAGTAATCATTATTTATCTGAGAGTTCAGTGTCACTGGAATATCAAGAAAGGAATTAATATATATAAGGATGACTAGTTCCATGCCTTATATTAATTCTGATATTTATGGGTAAGGGACTATGCAAAATTTCATTAGGTCACTAAATGCCATATGCATTTTCATTTAATTTGGAATGCTATAATATCTTGCTAGAGAATATATATAGCCTTTGAATTAATTCATTAATTCATTGCCAACATTAAATGGACCTATAGGATCGCACACAAAGCATTGGGCTTAAAATATTTAAATAAAGTATTGAGCATTAATTTGGGCTTTTAATTAAAGTCAAATTAATGTATGTAATGGATATTAAAATTGCTGTTGGACCTTGGTCCATGAGAGAGAGAAATTCAGCCAACAAGGTTTAATTTCAATTAATTAATTATCTTGTATTAATTTAATTAATTGAGTATTAAAGCCTAAAAGAATTTTAATCAAATTAAATCACTTAAATGAAAATTGAAGTGACAAAAATTCCAAGATAAATATCAAGGAATTTCGGCACATGTATAAGTTTTAAATTAAGTGATTTATTAGATTAAAATGTCTTAGATTTATTTCAAATTAATTCAAAAGAGTTTGAATTAATATATGTCACTTGATTTTAGGAAGTGATTAAGGCTAAATTAACTATCTTATGGTAGTGAATTTTAGAATTAACACTTAAAAATAAATGACATATATATATTGAATGAGAAAAAATAAAACCCTAGTGGTGGTGGCGTGAAAACTCTCTCTCTCTTTCTCACAAAATTCTCTTGGCCGAATTCACAAGGAGAAAGGATTCTTCCTCATTCTCTTATGTTCTTGGGTAGAAATAGCAACTAAAAGAAGTGCAAGATCAAATCTTGTAGCTTTAATCTATTGCCATTACACAATACTTAAATAGAGAGCTAGCAATCTCGGTTTTAAGCTTTGCTTGTAATTGTGTGTGTGAACGTAGAGAGGAGTGGCGTAAAGGCTGTTCCTTTGGCATTGGTGGTGAAGATCTAAGGCTTACATATCCTTCTTGGTTGCTGGTCATCATCAAAATCAAATCTTGAAGTGCATCTAAAGTTGTAAGTTTTAAAACCCTAAAATTGCATGTTTTGATTCTTGTTATGGAATTGTATGGCATGTATGATCGAATTTTATCATTTTTTCGCTGCATGATTATCATGTACATACCATTTCATTTTCCATCACTTGTGGCCTCTCAACCTCGGACGTAATCCTACCAGTCCTAGTTGTAGCTTGAACCATCTTCCCATCTATCACTTCCTTCTAATCTTCATCAGTCTCCCATAAGTCTTTTGGCTCCTCTTCAACCTTAATTGAGCCCACTTCACTATCTGTATCTCATATATCCATTAGTCAGATTGATTCCCCTATCTTTATTGATCCTTCTGCATTTGCATCTATACCATTACTGCCTTTTTGAGCCTTGCAATTGATAGCTAAATATTCATTACCATATAAATCCTGAAGGACATACCATTCTAGCAATCCAAATCCAACCATAAACATTGGTGGTGGCACAACATTGTAGGCTTCCTTCTTGTTGGTTATTTTCTCTGGATCAAGAATTTATTATGAATCAATTAAGAAGTAGATTCGATCCCTCAAAGTACTATAGTAATCAGTCTCATGCCCTGTATGCTGATAAAAGGAAAAATACCAATCAAAACTATGTCCTGGCTGCCCCTAGCTTCTTGCAGGCTTAGGTGGTATGGGCTATAACTTCCCCTTTTTCATCAAACGGTTAAGACACTAGGATAATAACTTGTCTAACTTGAAGTAATGGTGTTGGTTGACCCTTGTTGCCGACACTTCAACAGTTCTTCCACTATTACCCCCACTACCACTACTGTTACCAATGTTTTTACCAAAACCTAAACTTCCAAATCCTCACTTGTTATTACTATAACCCCCACTGCTCAAACTTATGGAGCTACCTTTCTTTGGTAGATATTCCCCATCTGCTTTAATAGCTATATCTTTCAAGGATTCCTAATCTTTTAACCCCTTCATTTTCAGACCCTCTTTCAGGTAAGGACTAGCGTTCCAAATGAATAAATGAATTTAATCCTACATGTTGGGTTTTCTTTCCATCCATATTACCCTATTCCTCCATTGAGTAAGGTATTCATGGAAGGATTCCTCAGGTTTTTGCTGTAGCAACTCTAAATGTTTCAAAGTGACCTCCATACACATGCTACAATCATAATGCCTAAAGTATTCCTCTGTCAACCTCTCCTAATCTTCTTTGGTCTTTCTATCTAAACTATGATTCCAATCAATAGTAGAGCCTACAAGATTGAGACTAAAGAGATCCACTTTCTTTCTCTTAGTAAGGGTAGTTCTTTTTATAAGTAAGACATACTATTTGATGTGAGCCAATGGATAGGATGTATCATCGAACTTCATAAAGTCAGACATCTTAAATTGGTTAGGAAGGGCATCTTTCCCATCTAAATCAATGTCTTCAAGAAAGACACATTTTCCAACTAATAACATCCTAGTCAAAGCCTCCAATTTCTCTTTCATCTTTTTTACAGTAAGACTCCTCTTTAGGGATAAGGCTCTTTAGCACTTAATGGGCTTGCAATTCCTCCTCTTCATCAATTATAAAGTCACATTTACCACCATCGCGGGGTACATCCCTTTCTATTCCTTGTGTGGCTACATTCCTAACAACCAATGCTGGTAAGGGCAACACGATAAATATTGCTAGAATCTCCCCAAAAAGAGTCTATTCGATGTAAGCAATAGCTTGCACAAAGGGTTAAATAGTTGAAATTAAGGACAAATTGGCTATGAGACTAGTAAACATCGACATCATCTTTCTCTCAAGATCATCCATCATTTTATCAGCTTCTTAGGGACCGAAGGAACCAACAGAGGGAATGAGCTCAGCCATAACTTCCCTTTTTGACTATCCTAAATACTTGTATGAAAAGTCTTCTGAAACACTATCTATACTTGACTTAGATCCCAGTTCTAAACTCTACCTTGATACCAATTCCTCTATCTATTCTGCAAACCACTTCTTAACTAAACAACCATCCAAACCTCGAAACCACTTGGGAAATGATTTCTCTATTATGGCTACGAAAGTGGACATTATTAGCATGATGCATGAGCAAATAGAGATGCATGATAGTGAGATACAACATCGACAACCACACATAAAATCCTATCCACCTTATTTTTCCCACACATACAGTCAAAGTCCTCTTCCTAGGTGGGCTTAATTCATGGGTCAACAGGGGACCCTGATGAATACATATGGTGCAAGGTAAAAATTTGACAGTATAATGCCTCTCGAGAAAATCATGAAAAAAGGTTTTGATCAATATGTATTCAAGCAACCCAAGAAAATCAAAATGGGCTTACAACCTTATGGCGACCTTTGATAAGTGAACATTTGGACTTGTTTAGGTATGCTTAATACATAAAGATCTACATCACAAGCAATGAAAGATTATTACAAACATCTTAGTAGAGATTTCTATGTCATTATATGGGTTTTTAGTCCAGGAACTCGATTTAAAAGGCTACCTAAGCATGGTCCCTGATGGGTTTAGCTCATCATAAGCATAACAATCAATCAGGTCACTTAGGCTGGTGATTATCCCTAACACTACCCTCGATTGAGTGAATGATAAGTGAGTGCTTCAGAACTCACTGGGGTCAAAAAACTAGGATGCCTAACTTATTCTAAAGCCTTAGTGTGATTCTAATGTAGTTTCAAAAAGAGATAAAATTTCTTAACCGAAAGCCTTTTATGTTACATAAATCGAAAGCAGTTTCAAAGTAAAGTCTTGATTTTCTCAAATGGAGTTGCCACTGTGATGTGCGCTCTTTCTCCTTTTATAACCGACACCCAATTTCACCCCCGAAACCAAGGAATCATCAAGCTCGAGTGAGGAAACCCCTGGCCTTTAGTAGTTTGATCCCACTTTTAGGGTCCAACCAGGTTAAAGTTCCCGGCCTAAATCGACGGTTGCTTTACGATAGGAAAGAGACTCAACTTGACTTGCCAAATCTTATACCTTGAAATGCATGAGATGGCATGCCTAGGTGTCCCTATCTTATTGCTAATGATTGATAGCTGGGAGACATCTAGTTGGGCACCATAAATGATGCAGAACCCCAGCCTATATGCCAAACTAGAACGCCAACATACCATGAATATTGAACATAAATAAGATAATAAACCCCCAATCTAAAGAACCCCCAAACAAGATTGATTGGAAACGCTTATGATAGATTGATTTAGAAAACAAGAAGAAGAAGAATCAAGCATACATTAATCATGCAAATAGCCTAAGTCTAATTCTTCATGCAATAGCAAGAATCAATAATAAATTAACTCTCACAAATTCGGCCAAGCCAAAGAAAATTCTCATTAATCAAAATTCAAGTGTCTTACAAATGAAGAACTCAGCCCTTTATATAGGCTAGGCAGCCACCCCTCCCTAGATGAATTAAAATCAAACACTAACTCTAAGAGATAAATAATAAAATAAATAACAAAAATAATTCCTAACCTTTATCTACATGTATTTGGCCATAATATGGACTAAGTACATGAAGAAATAAAGATAAATACAATTTAAGATTAATCCTAACAGAAAGTGATAAATATGCTTATTATCCTAAGAAAATGAATGAATGAATGTAGACTTAATGTTGGCTACAAGTGAATTTCGGCCAGCCCTTTAAAGATATGGTCAAGCTATTATTTCTCCCTCAAACTCTACTTAATAATATCCCAAAATAATAAGTATTTATCAAGGAAAATCCATTCCTAAAATTTAGGACCCTAAGTTCACCAATGTAGGCCTAAACCTAAATCTGACCCAAACCCATTAAAATTCAATTCTCCCATGTAAAATTCGGCCCCCTTAGGTATTCTAAGCCTCAAATAGTTATTTTGGCCCAACTCTTTAGAAGAGATAAGCCCAACTTTAGCCTACCCACTTAAACTACCCAAAACAGTAAAATAAGCCCAAAATAAAGCAAACCTATTCTAACAAAGCCCAATTCGTTTTCCTAGGTTCTAGGCTGCCCAAATATACTTAATTAAATGTTGCATAAAGAATAGAAACTAAATAAAGTAGCTTGAAGGCCCATTGCACCATTCAGCCTACACTTGTCTTCATAGTCCAATTTAGCTTCTTTCTTTTCTTGAACTTGCATCTTCTCCACATAAGGTTTCATGAATGCTTGTAGGACTTCTTTAAGCTTCTTTGACCTTGCTCTTGTTATTGGTCCTTGAGGAAATGCTAGTTCATCTTTCTTGTTGCCATTGTGCTTGGTCGTGCTCATATCATCCCCTCCCCCTTCGAAAGGATTCGTCCTCGAATCTGAATCACAGTCAAATGGAGATAAGTCAGAAATATTAAAAGTTGCACTTACACCATACTCACCTGGCAAATCAATCTTGTATGCATTGTCATTGATCCGTTTCAGCACTTGAAATGGTCCATCTCCTCTTGCATCAAGTTTAGACTTCCTTTGATTAGGAAACCTCTCTTTACGCATATGGATCCAAACCCAATCTCCTGGTTTGAATATCACTTGCTTACGGCCTTTGTTAGCCTGCTTTGCATACATTCTGTTCTTCTTCTCAATATGCTCACGTGCTTTCGTGTGTATTGTCTTAACCAAATCAGCCTTAGCCTTACCATCTAAGTTAGAAAGTTCATTCAAAGGTAAAGGCATCAAATCCAAAACAGTCAATGGATTAAAACCATACACAATTTCAAAAGGTGAAAAACCTATAGAAGTATGAATTGCACGATTATAAGCGAACTCAACAAATGGTAAACATTCTTCCCAAGTTTTAATATTCTTACCAATTATAGCACGCAACATAGTTCCTAAAGTTCTATTAACAACTTCGGTTTGGCCATCTGTTTGTGGATGACAAGTAGTGGAAAACACAAGTTTAGTACCAAGTTTACCCCACAGAACACGCCAAAAGTGACTTAGGAACTTAGAATCCCGATCTGAGACAATAGTCCTAGGTATACCATGCAATCGAACTACTTCCCTAAAAAATAAATCAGCTATGTTTGTTGCATCATCAGTTTTATGACAGGCAATAAAATGTGCCATTTTACTAAATCGGTCCACTACAACAAACACACTATCCCTTCCCCTTTTTGTCCTAGGTAAACCTACAATGAAGTCCATAGAAATGTCAGTCCAAGGTTCAGTAGGAACAGGCAAAGGAGTATACAAACCTTGATTTAAGGACTTAGACTTAGCCTGTTTACATGCAAAACATTGAGCACACACTTTTTCAACACTTTTTCGCATATTAGGCCAATAAAAATGTTCATTAAGCATGTCTAAAGTCTTTTTCACGCCAAAGTGTCCCATTAATCCCCCACTATGCGATTCCTTCACAAGCAACTCTCGAAGAGAACATGCAGGTATACATAGTTGTTTTCCTCTAAAAAGAAACCCATCATGTCTATAGAACTTATTAAATGCATAATGTACACATGCCTTGTACACTTCACCAAAATCAGAATCATGATCATACATTTCTTTCAAATGCTCAAAACCTAACAATTTAGAACTAAGCATAGAAATCAATGCATATCTCCTAGAAAGTGCATCGGCAACAACATTATCTTTACCTTGCTTGTACTTAATTACATATGGAAAAGTATCAAGGTACTCTACCCACTTACCATGCCTTCTATTCAACTTACCTTGTCCCTTCAGATATTTGAGAGACTGGTGATCTGTGTGTATCACGAATTCTTTAGGCAAAAGGTAGTGTTCCCAAACCTCAAGAGCTCTCACCAATGCATAGAACTCTTTATCATAGGTAGAGTAATTCAGCTGTGGTCCACTCAACTTCTCACTAAAGTATGCTATTGGGCGATTTTCCTGCATCAAAACAGCACCTATACCAATCCCAGAAGCATCACATTCAACCTCAAAAGTCTTAGAAAAATCAGGTAATTTCAAAACAGGAGCAGTACACAATTTATCTTTCAAAACATTAAAAGCATCTTCCTGCTCTTTACCCCATTTAAAACCAACAGACTTTTTAATGATTTCATTTAGAGGTGCAGCAATAGTAGAAAAATCCTTAACAAATCTCCTATAGAAACTTGCTAAACCGTGAAAGCTCCTCACCTCACTTGCATTCTCAGGTGTTGGCCATTCTTGGATAGCCTTAACCTTTTCATTATCTACCTCAACACCACGTGCACTAACAACAAATCCTAAGAAAACAACACTATCAACACAAAATGTGCATTTCTTCAAATTAGCATACAATTGTTGTTCTCTCAAAACAGTTAACACAAGTTCAACATGCCTTAAATGCTCTTTTAGGTTTTTGCTGTAAATCAAGATATCATCAAAATACACAACAACAAATTTACCTAAGAATTCACGCAAAACATGGTTCATGAGTCTCATAAATGTGCTAGGCGCATTAGTTAAGCCAAAAGGCATAACCAACTATTCATACAAACCATATTTTGTTTTAAAGGCAGTTTTCCATTCATCACCTAATTTCATCCTAATTTGATGATAACCACTTTTCAAGTCAATTTTAGTGAATATTATAGCACCATTTAACTCTTCAAGCATATCATCTAACCTAGGAATGGGATGGCGATACTTTACAGTGATTTTGTTAACTGCTCGACAATCAACACACATGCGCATGGTTCCATCCTTTTTAGGTACCAAAAGAACAGGTACAGCACAAGGACTTAGGCTTTCTCTCACATGTCCTTTTGCTAAAAGTTCCTCCACTTGTCTTTGCAACTCCTTTGTTTCCTCTGGATTGCTTCGATAAGCTGGACGATTTGGAATTTGTGCACCAGGAACAAAGTCGATTTGATGTTCAATCCCTCTAATTGGTGGCAACCCAGGTGGTATCTCCTCGGGGAAGACATCTTTATAATCCTGCAATAACTTAGAAAAACAACAACAATAATAACGAGAATAATAATGATAACAAAAAATGAAAATGAAAAGAGAATATACATAAAACTAAATGAAATAACTAAAAAAAAGAACAAGAATCCAGTGTGTATGTCAAAAATGTATAGAGGAGTGCACTTGGCGACATACAATCAACTTTTTTACCTTAAATAGTGAGAGAACATCTTTTAGGCCATGCAATGTATAATGCACATGTGTGTACTAAGTGATGCATGGCCGTATTAGCCTGATAACAATTACTTTTCTCTCTTTTTAAAATAAAGTCTTTATCAACAATAGATCCAAAAGAAAGCAAAAAGGAAAACTAAATACGAAAGAAAGGCTTTTTAAATGAAAAGTTTCTTAAAAAAACTAACTTAAAATGAATAAAACATAATTTAAAAGGAAATATCCTAATGATATCTATCACATGGCAATATATCCTTAAGAAGGGTTTCACAACCAAAATCTAGTAGAAATATAGTAGAAATCCTTAAGTACCTTTAGTGTACTTACTTGATTAGACCGTCGAATGTCAGATTTGTGGACCCTTATCATGTTGAAACAATCAAAAAGTAGTTGAAAAGTATGAAGAACTAAGTGCCAAAAACCACTTTTTGCTTATGAACTTTTGAAAACCTTTTAAATGTAATACTCCTTCTAAAACCAAAATTTTCCAACCTTATTAAAAGCAATTGGCTAAAACTTTATATAATGATGAATGTACGGGTGTGTATAGAGCTATGCACTGGTGTACATCCAAAAAATCAACCACTTGCCCACCTACTGATACGGATCCACAACCATCAACCAATGATCCTTTAAAGATGCCTAGTGGTCCAATTACAAGAGGACGTGCAAAGAAGCTAAAGATGGCCATGTCATCTTATGTTCAAGGCTTTGTTACTCAAGAACTTAATGAAGATGCCTTTGAGAAGTGTTATGGAGAAATTGAAGGCAAGCATAAAGTACTTAGCCTTTTGGAAGCAAATAAAGAATTGGGCCAACTTGAGTAATAAAGGGCTTATGCAACTTTGGGCTTAATTGTATAAGTCATGATGCAGAACCCTAAGGTTAAAGAACCCGAAACCCCTTAAACATATGCTTTGATTTCAAAAGACAAAAAAGGCAAACACCCTCCTTATTGAACCCCCAAACAACACGTGAATGGAAATGCAAATAATCGGGATAAGAAGAATTAGAAAATGTCACAATCAAATGATTGATAAGTAATCCTAATTCTTGATGCAATAGAAAAGAAAGCAAGTAATCTCACAATCTCTCTAAAGAATTTCGGCTAAGCCAAGAGAAAAACTCTCAAAAGTTTATAATTTGATTCAATAATAAAGTTTACAACCTAGGGTAGCCTATTTATAAGGTGGCTAACCCTAATTCACTCTTTAAAACCCTAATTTAAATGCTCATATAGCCTTACACGAATTTTCTTGGGCTTTTACAAGCCAAATAAGCCCAAATAAGTCTTAAACACACTTAAAACAAAACTAATTCTTATAGGCCTAAAATGAAAGTCCAAAAGAAAGACTAAAATAAATAACCAAACTAACTAAAACTAAACCCAAAAGAAGCCCACACGCCTAGCCCATTAATAATACAAATTAAGTGAGTCATGTGACTTTTAAATGAAGTACATGACTTGTACAATTAAGCCCAAAGTTGTTAAAAGCCCTTGATAGCTTAAGCTTGCCCAATTCCTTCTCTTACTTCCAAGAGGCTAAGTACTTTATACTTCCCTTCAAGTTCTCCATAACACTTCTCAAAGGCATCTTCATTAAGTTCTCGAGTAACAAAGCCTTGAACATAAGATGACATGGCCATCTTTAGCTTCTTTGCACGTCCTCTTGTAATTGGACCACTAGGCATCTTTAAAGGATCATTGGTTAATGGTGGTGGATCCGTATCAAGTCATGTGCTTCATTTAAAAGTCATATGACTCACTTAAGTTGTATTATTAAAAGGGCTAGATGTGTGGGCTTCTTTTGGGCTTAGTTTAGTTTGGTTATTTATTTTAGTCTTTCTTTTGGGCTTTTGTTTTAGACCTATAAGGTTTATTAATTAGTTTTGTTTTAAGTGTGTTTAAGACTTATTTGGGCTTAATTGGCTTGTAAAAGCCCAAGGAAATTTGTGTAAGGCCATATGAGTATTTAAATTAGGGTTTTAAAGAGTGAATTAGGGTTAGCCACCTTATAAATAGGCTAACCTAGGTTGTAAACTTCATTATTGAATAAAATTATAAACTTTTGAGAGTTTTCTCTTGGCTTATCTGAAATTCTTTAGAGAGATTGTGAGATTGCTTGCTTTTTTTCTATTGCATCAAGAATTAGGATTACTTATCAATCATTTGATTGTGGCATTTTCTTATTCTTCTTATCCCAATTATTTGCGTTTCCATTATCATGTTGTTTGGGGGTTCAATAGGGAGGGTGTTTGTCTTTTTTGTGTTTTGAGATCAAAGTGTATGTTCAAGAGGTTTCGGGTTCTTTAACCTTGGGGTTCCGCATCATTTGGTATTAGAGCCAAAAGTAAGGTAAATTCCTATTTATCTTAGTATTAGGTTTGTGTTTTATTTTCTTTGATTTCTTTATTTTTACACCGAATTAGGTAGTGATGAGTTTTGATTTGTGTGCTGTTTGTTTGTTAAATGTAGCCTTTTATTTTCCTTACCTTGTGTTTTGATTCATTAAAAAGCCTTAGAAACTGAACTTGAACTTTGAATCTTTGGCACGAAAAACAAAATTCAGGTAATAGTAGCCTTTAGATTGGTGTGTTGAATTAAAAAACAAGAAAATAATCGTGGTACTGTTCACGACACTATTCATCGCACCGTTCTGGTACTGTTCATAAAAAAATAAAGAAGAGAGATTGTGAGATTGCTTGCTTTCTTTTCTATTGCATCAAGAATTATGATTACTTATCAATAATTTGATTGTGGCATTTTCTTAATTCTTCTTATCCCGATTATTTGTGTTTCCATTCACGTGTTGTTTAGGGGTTCAATAGGGAGGGTGTTTGTCTTCTTTGCATTTTGAAATCAAAGTGTATGTTCAAGGGGTTTTGGGTTCTTTAACCTTGGGGTTTCGTATCACCTACACTCTGGGAATTCACCCACTTTTAGGGTGTATGGCCGTACCAAAAAGAAGTGTATGGGTATGCATCTTAAGTGCCTAGAGTTACTTACCTAAAAAGGCAAGATTCTTATGATGCATGGCCATATGCTCTCTTTGCAAGGTCATACATAGCTAAAAAGGGAAAACTCCTAACATTGGGTTAAAGATTGAGATCTTATCTATGTATTAGGGTAAAGACTTGCCTAATTTACCCCCTTTAAGCCCCAAATCAAAGACACTTTTCAATATTTAACCCTCTATTCCACTTAGCTACCTAAATCAAGCACAAAAACCTTTTAACACATTTTTCAAAGAATAGTTTTAACATGAGAAGGATTCACCATTCTCAAGTCGCTATCTTTAAAGAAGCAGTATTTCTCATTAGGCAACCTTGATAAAAGCCTCATTAGGACCTAATGCTGACAAAGGGAGTGAGGGATGGGATAGGAAGATGGATCAATGATATCCCATCCATTGATTTATCTTCCAATTTATCACCTTTGGACAGAACCAGAATGCAGAATTCATGGCAAAAATGTAAAAAATCATACAAAATAGGTTTTTAGCCCTAAATTTGCAATATTTAAACACTAAATCATGAAAATGTAGAATTAAAAGAATAGAAAAAAAGCTTTCCATAATCAACAATGGAGGAATCTTAATGGATCTATCATGCATTTAACAAATTAAACAAATCCAAAAAAAATCACACATCAATATACATGCATATCATTTAAATATAGCAATTAAAAAATGTACTAAATCAATGCTAGATAATCATGTGATCATGTGAATAAATTATAGAGAGAGAAAGTAAGAATGAGCCTAGAATATTACCCTTAGGAGATATTCTCACTCCATGATTCCTATAGTCAATATCTTTGCTCCGATTCATTCTCTTTGACTCTCAAAAAAATATAAAATTATTTTATATGATTGTGTGTGTTCAATAAAGATTGATCGAGCAAAAGTTTAGAGAAAGAAAGAAATTGAGTTTTCTTCTTCTCTAAAGTCGCCCTCCAAAAAAATGATCCCTTATCTTTTAAAAACCTTAGATTTTTGGTTTTATTCTTAAGGAAGAGTTTGAGTTGAATTCCAATTGAAAACTTCCCAAATATGAAGATAAGATCCCCTAAATTTGAAAGAATATCTTTTTGGATAAAACTGCCATTTTCAAAATCTAAAAAATATGGGAAATTTTGGATTTCAAGCTAAAAATGGATATCCCTCAATGAGGGGCGGTCATCCCTCATCACTAATCTAGAATTCCCTAAAATACCCTCAGTTTAGATTGTACATGTGAAAAAGAGTCCACAGACGGGCACCTCTCAGGTGACTTCTACTAGGTAAATTAAGTTCAATTTACAAGCTTTTAAATTGAAAAAGAACTTAGTAACTTCTACTAGGTAAATTAAGTTCAATTTAAAAGCTTTTAAATTGAAATTTTATTTGTAGTCGACCCATAAATATATAAATAAATAAAAATATGATGTATTTGATTATAATTTAATATTGGTTGAATCATAGATGTAGACCATTATAATGACTTTTGCTTAATCTTATGGTAAGATTTATATTGAACTATTATTTTCTATGATGTGTGATTATTTAGGATATGCGTGTAATTTTGTATAGATGCAAATAGTTATGTGCATATTTGTTTGACAGATATGCAAGTGAAATTAGTTTTATTAATTGATTCTTTTAATTGAGTTAATTCTGACTTATATAATCCGAAATGGTAATAGAAGTAATTTTGGCTAACAACAAGCTTTAAAGCAATTTTTAAATTTGTCTATTGGTTTAATGGACTAAATTGTACATTTAATTGGTATTATTGTCTAGTAATTAGGGGGAAATAAATAGGGACCATTGCCTAGTTTTTATTTTTGGTAGTGCCCGACATAATTATACATATTACTTTTTGTGAAATTGAATTATGTATGGTTGCTATATTTTTCATGGGTTTATAGTGTTGTATTTTTTTGATCCTATATGGGTTCTAATTGGTTAATTAGTGGAATATGGGATAATGGTGCTAATTAAAAGAAAAAGAAGGGAGAAAGCTATTAATTGGTCTATTATATGTGAGCATAATGTTTAAAAGTGAAATTGAGATAGATGGATTTGGTTTGAAAAAAATTATAAAGTGTATTGGAGAATAGGAAAGGGGTATCTAAACTATATGAAATTGATATTCGATGATGGCCATATATCATGCTGTATTATTTTTATTTAAAATCTCATTTTATTCTATTTAACTTGTCTTTAAAATTTGAAATAAATCTTGGGGATTTTGTACCTAAAACAAAATAGAAAAATAAATAAGTGATCTAATAGACTATAAATGGTTAATTTTAACATGCATTATTTTGGGATAGTATGTACTATAATAGTCATGTCTTAAAGTAAATATATATAATAAGATTTTATTTGGTTGGTAATAAATTATCTATGTATATGTAAAAGACATAGAAATGAAGTTATAGTAAAGGTTGGAGAAGGACTAAAAGCCAAATGATCATATTTGGGAATTGGATGAACATGTCTTTAGTTGCATGATGTACTTATGGGGGTTTCTACTATTTCTCCATGGTGATTTGTTGGTTCTATGTGTTCCCAATGGTAATTTAGTTCAGGCTTTAAGTATTCATTAGGAGCAGATTTACTCAAAAAAGAAAGGGCAGAGTTCATTTTTTTTATCTTTTAAATGTTTAATTAAATAAGTTGAATAACAATAACTATGCCCCCTTATATTAAAGTGTTTCCCTCTTCATGAAAATATATCAAGATTTTACCTCCCTTAATATCAAACTATACATGTGCCTTTGGGCTTTAGTGAGCTAGGATCAACATACAAGGTAAGGTAAACCAAGACGTTAACTTGGATTTATATGTTTTAGGCATTTGACGTGCAACTGAGGGCATTCATATGATGAATTATGTTTGATGTGGGCAAACTTTAAAAAAGAAAATAGAATTAAACAGAAAAGAGGAAAGAATGAGGAATTTGGTTTATTTATTTCATCATGAACTCTAAAGAAGTGATGTGATACATTTGATATTTGCATTTTAATTGTGATGTTGGTAAGTTATAAGTTTCATTGAATTGGTAAGTAAATTGTAAGCAGTCATTTGAATTATTTGTTATATATATATATATATATATATATATAGAGAGAGAGAGAGAGAGAGAGAAATGTGTGTCTTCTTGTGTGAACAGAGGGTAAATGTGATCAGTATAGGGGAAATGCTACCATTTTTCTATTACGATATTACTAGAATTTATTTAGAAAATTAAATTACAAACTTTGTAATTTAATTTTTGGGTGCCTTTGGGTTAACTTGTAGCATCTAATATTTAATTCATTTACTTGGCCGAATGTGGAATATTTCAATGGATTTTGATTGATGATGATGTTTTTTTACACAAATTGTGACAATATGAATTCAATATGAGATTATGAGAAATGGTTTATAGGCATAAATATGCCAATGTTTATGTGAAATTTTTTTATCAAGGTTTGCATATTATGAAAATAGATAATTTGGAGATTGAGATGATATAAAGTATAAATTTTTCCCTTAGTATTAGTTGAGAAACCAGGTTTGTGATGTAGTTGGCTAGCTATAGGAAGAATGTATTCGAAACTGTGGTAGCAAGTCATGGCAACTTGCATAGTGGTTCGAAGGAGGTTCCACTCCAATAATACATAAATTATGATAAATGTGATTATAATAAAGACCACGGGGTCCATAGTTCCACGTATTGCACCTGTAAAGTTTCACTTTCATACTAAGGGCAAGAATCATAGTATAAATTACATACACACACGCACGCGTGCGCACAAACACACACATATATATATGTTTATATATTATTGTTATTGCTAAGCAATGTATGTGTGTATGATTAAGGATTAAACTTTCTAGTGATTAATTACAAATTTATGGATATACTTATTCATAAAATTGATATAATTGTATTGTTGGATGATAAATGCTATAATATGACAATACCATATAATTAATTAAGAAGAATTTTGGAAATTGTTCCTCTAATGCATATGGTAGTACCTAGTTATTGAATATATCTATGGTTAAAAATGAAATGTTTTATGACATGTAATATATTTATGATTACTTTAAATGGCTTTATTTTCAGTGATACATGAATCTAATTTGGAAATTAAAATTTATGCAGGAAATGTGCTATGTTGAACTTCACAGTTGCATAACTATATGGTTTTGATTCCCTATATGGGATATGTAAGAAGTTTGAGAATTGGCATTTCAAGTCCGAACTAAATTGTATTAATGATTTGGAGTATTTAAAGCATTTAAGTTAACCAATATTAGTAATCTAATCATGAACTATAGAATAGTTTGTAACATTTTTGACCTGTCCGTTCATCGAACCAGGTCTACATCTAGTATTGTTTGCCAGCTCAAAAGTAAAGCAATAATTTAAAAAGATAAACTCATAGTTGGTGTCTCTAGTCTAGTTATCCAACTATATATAATAGTTCATAAGATTTCATACCTTATAAATAAGATGAGATAAAAATAAATCTTACAAGCTAGAATGTGCGTTAGAGCCCACTCGATTCCGGTTCGATTCTCGAAGACCTACTTTTAGGGTCTAAGATTGGATGAAGCTCACAAAAACTCACAAATTGGCCATTTCACAATAGAAAGGGGTTTAGACCTAATTTATGAAGGCATCTAATGTAGGCTTAAGAGCCAGGTATCATAGAGTCGCCACCCAACAAAATGTTTGGTAATGAATCTCAACCTTTTGATGCCCAAATAAAGATTGGTGTTTAGGACATCACTCTTATTTACACCGCGATTAGGTGTTTCTTATAATTATATTTTTATTATTAGTTCATTACCTCCCTTCTTGCATGATGCATTATAATTTAATTAAATAAACATATCAATCAATTTTCAAAAGTGGTAAATAAAGTAATAAGTAAATCAAATAGTTTTACTTAAATTATTACAGAGGCGAATTGTCCAAAATGAAAATAAAAGATATATATAAATTAGGAAATTTTGAATTGGGAATGTTGGTTCCCTTATGTGTATTTACAAACTTCTTTTTATGTGTGTTTTTAGGATAAAAGTTGACATTGGTTCATTTTATTTGAAAAATCCCAATGAATTTAGTATAAAATATTTTAAGTGAATTTTCCATTAACGTACCAAAAAAAGCTTTTTTACTACCTATTTCATCCCCAAAATGAAATACAACCAAAAACATAAATAAATATAATATAAAAATAAGCAAATGAAATAAACCCATAAATAAAACAAAATTAAGGAAGACATAAAATAAGTGCAATAAAAAAGTAAATGAAAGGAAAAGAGGGGCAAAACTATCCAAGGGATGTCTCTAAAATATGTCAGTCTCCTAAAATACTCCCCAAGACAAAAAAAAATAAGTTCCTCAAAGAAACATAAAAAGATAAACCAATTAGTATCATGAAGTAATAATAAATCAAATAATAAAAATTAAATAACATAAAAAAACATAATGGAATAAATATTCAATATATAGAATGTTAAACCCTTAGAAATTTGGTTCTATAACCCTAGAAAGTAGCGACTCGAGCCTTGATCCTTGATTCCCACTTTTGATAAAGTTATTTGTGTGTGTCTTCTATAAGAATGATTTCTTAGAGCTTTTACCTCTAAGAATAGATAATCAAATTTCTCTTTCTCAAAAGTCTACCCTTTTTCGAATGAGAATCCCCCTTTTGAAAACCTTAGATTTTTGTGTAAATACTTAGGGAAGAGTTAGAGATTAACTCCAACTCTAATCCCTTTAAATTTAGAAGATAAAATCAATGAAATATGCAACAAATCAAATCTGATCCTTATCTAAAACTTTAAACATTGGAAATTGTGGGAAAGATGGAAAAACCCTACACAAATGGGCATCTTTTACTAACATACAAGTATTCCATAAATGAACTTCCAAAAAATGAAAAAAATGCCCTTGAATTTGACCTGGACATTTGGCCATGACTCAATAACGGATGACTGTCTGTCATCGAGTCATGGGATAAACATGGACGATCTGGATAGAGCATCTATTAGGGAATGGCCCTAAAGAAAATGGCCATATATGGTTGTCCTTCTATGATAGATGGCCGTTTATCATCGGCAGGGTCTAAAATTCAAGCTTTGTTTAGTTCTTTTCAAAACCCTAGGAAAAACAATGTTTAAACCCATAAAAATATTTTATAAACATATGGAAACCAAGGCTAAAACTTGAGATTCATACTTTTTGTAAGAAGTATGAGTGGTTCCTTATCATCGATAACCCTAATCTAGGCTACCTCAGGTCAAGATATCTATAGTCACTTGCAATTTTGGGGAACTTGTGCACTAGTACCTAGGGGAGCCAAAATTCAAAGTGAAAAAATAAAAGATGCATACCTGAGGCAGTAAATCTCAGTTGAAAAAGACACATAAAATTTGAGGCAGTGAATCACTTATTATTTGATTAGTGCCAGTTTGTCGATATGCAAAATCATGATGTTAAGATGTGTACCATCTAAGGTAGCAAATCTCTAGTTATCTGATTAGCGCCAACTTATTAGCATATAGAATTAGGATGTTAAGATGTGTATCATCTGAGGTAGTGAATCTATGGTTATCTGATTAGCACCAGCTTATAGACATGTAGAATCATGATTTAATATGTGTACAATCTAAAGCAGTGAATCTCTGGTTGTCTGATTAGCACTAGTTTATTGGTATGCAAAATAAGGATTTAAGACTCGTACTATATGAGGTAGCGAATCTCTAGTTGTCTGATTAGCACTAGCTTGTTGACATGTAGAATCAAAATTTAAGATACGTACCATCTGAGGTAGCAAATCTCTAATTGGCTGATTAGCACCAGCTTATCAACATACAAAATCAAGATTTAAGATGTGTACCATCCGAGTTAGCAAATCTTTGGTTGGCTGATTAGCACCAGCTTGTTGGCATTCAAAATCAGGATTTAAGGCATGTACCATTTGAGGCAGCAAATCTTTGGTTGTCTGATTAGTGCCAGCTTGTCGGCATGCAAAATTAAGATTTAAGATGCGTACCATCCAAGGCGATGAATCTCTAGTTACTGTTTAGCACCAACTTATCGGCATGCAAAATCAGGATTTAAAATGTGTACCATCTAAGGCAATGAATCTTTGGTTGTCTGATTAATGCCAATTTATCATCATGTAAAATTAGGATTTAAGATGTGTACCATTTGAGGTAGTGAATCTCTAGTTGTGTGAATAGCGCTAGCTTGTCAACATGCAAAATCAAAACTTAAGATGTGTACCATCTGAGGCAACAAATCTTTGGTTATCTAATTCGTGCTGGCTTGTCAGCATGCAAAATCAAGATTTAAGACATGTACTATGTGAGGTATTACAGTGGTTATTGCCATTTGTCAGCATGTCTAACCTCCTTTTGAGTTAATATCCAAGTTGAAAATTTTTTGATAAATATGCATTTGTAAGGAGTCACTGATAGTAAAAAGGTGCTCATGCATATTTGTAGATGCACCATACGGTACATTAGCCTTGCGGACAATACCTTTGCTAAAAAGCTTTTGGAATAATAACTTGGCAACATAAGGTATGTTAACCTTCACTATCATCCATATACAATTCATAGTGAGTGCACTTCATTTACTATATCATCTATAGACTTGTTTTGGTGACACTACAGTATAATTCTTTCCCTCATCTTTGGAAGTTAAAACAACCTTATAGACTATGCCTTTTTCGGTGTGCTTCAATTTTATACTGTGATCTTGGTTTTTAGTGTGCTTCAATTTTATACCATGGTCTCGACCCTTAGTGTGCCTCAATTTTACAATTCCCTTATCTAAAAAAGATTGGAAGGAATATGATCCTCTTTTCAATGATGATTTTAGCTTATGTAAATTCTCACCTAGCAAAAGGGGATATAAAATCCTTCCAAAGTTAAAAAAATATTTGCACTTTTCTTTGTTGTGCATTTCTTTTGATTTTAACCTATTTAAGCCACTCTTTGTGGTATCACAAATGTCTTAGAGCAGTAACAAAGGGAGAATCATTATAGATACCTAACCATTCCCCACTCATAAACACTTTATCCTTTTGATCCAATTTAGTGTGAGTATCATCAATAAGTTTCTCCATTCCATAAGTAAATAATATGTATACTATAGGTTTTGACACTTCCCAATGATTGTGTTTCCAATATAAGAAAAACCATCATCATCATTGCTATCTGTATGGTGATTGTTTATGGAGTGTTAAATATATGCCTCTTAAGAGGGCTTTGGTACATGTGAAAAAGGTTTAGAATTAGTGCATTACTTATTTTATATGAATGATTGAGTCTGAAAGACTTATTATTATTTTGTGTCATTTTTTTTGTCAATTGTTGTTAAATGTGATTATTATTTTATGTCATTTTTGGTATTTTTGTTAAATGTGGTCAATTTATTTTTCACCATTTTTATCATTTTTTTATCTTTTATTCACTATTATTTTGGTCATTTTCATTTTTTCATTTTCCTTTGTTATTTTCCTTAGTATTGAATTAAATAACATAAAGATGAATGCAAGAATAATTAAAAACAAAAATGAAACATAAAATAAATATAAACATCAATTTTGTTATATACATTGAAAACCAACAAAAGTTTTCAAACTCCTTGAATTAATAATCCTCTACTGAGGCAGGTGAGGTGCCTTGCAATATGCCAACCTAGATGGTGGTCAAAAAGGTGGTGGATGTAAGGATGACGAACGCAAGGAATATGGTCATGATGATCATGGATGTGAGGATGATGGATAAGGCTAATGATGTAGCTAGAATGCAGTCAATGAAGGCTCAGAAGTTAAAGATGGCAATTTGAATCAGAACTTTAGTATATACTCAGCTAGCGGGTGCAGAATATGTTCGATCACTCTAACTAGTTGAGTGATCCATGTACCTAATCTCCTAATGGTTGATGTCTGATAACTCATATAGTGCATTAAGTCATCTCTAGTTTGCCTAATATGAGTATCCAATGCCTCTGTGGCCTTTGTCATAATAGTCAATATCCTCTAACCAACCCCATCTATCCTCTCAATTTGCTACCTCACCCTAGAGATAGAGGCATCAATCACCTATAATACAATGTCAAATCTAGCTCCAGCTATTGTGAATGCCACCAAAATCCTATCCACATCTTACTAGTGTTGTTGAATGAGAGTTTGTATGGATGCCTCCAGTCTATCTAATCTCTACACTAACTCACTATATTTAAGGCCTGCAGAAGTCGGTGTAGATCGAGATGGCGGTGGTGCTCTAGATGTGGATACACCAAGGTCCCCATAAGGTGAACATCTTTGAGATGCTTTAGAAGGAGAGGTTCATAGGCATGCTAGAGATCGTATAGGTGCTGGAGGAGGAGGCGATCTGCCAAAAAGCTCATCTAGGTCCACTCTCATATCCATCTCTAGGTCTATATCAATATCTACCCTTGTAGGCTCCTATGGCTCATCCTGTAGAGGCTATTGAGAGCTTAAGGTGCCTGGTCTTGACCTTTGCCCTCTGGCTCTAGCACAGCTGGTGCTATTTCACCTTTCCTCGAGTTATGTATCAAGGTTTAGGCTTACCTATTAAATATGCTTATGCTTTCCATGAATGCACAAAACCATACTATTATACTTGTAATATGTATCCATGGGAATTATGAATTTATGAAAACAATCATGTCTACAAGTTATCATTTCATAATGCATGTCATTAGGATTTACTATGCCCAATTCTTATGCATTTTAACATTTAA